>JADMLD010000094.1:0-706386 GCA_017589585.1 Phylloscopus whistleri
ATAACAACGTGAAGGAGCTTAACACAGCTCTTCACCACACCTCCTAGAGATCCTTCATTGCCTCCTGCTGTCAGAAACATACTGGAGGACATAACTTGACACAAAACTACCCAGAACAGAAAAAGCTGTTAAATTTACGAGCAGCACAGTGAACTCCCCTTTCTGCCCCTTCAAACAGAATCTTCCCCAAGAGTATTCCAATCTGCAGGCAAGCACTGTGCCATGGCAAAACTGTAATAGCCCTTTACATGTAAAAGTGCTACAATATTGAAAATAGGCTGAACCTCCCAGCTGAAGTCAATAGATAATTAAATGAGCATCCCTGCCTAGATAATTTTTGCTCTAGATAGTATCTCTTACACATGTAAACAGTAAAACTGGTTTTGAAGTCATTAACTTACTCGGTTAACCCATATTTCCACTACATAAGCTTAAGCACTCTTAAAAACAGACAAGCACCTCAAAAATGTGTGGATCTCTCAGATGGATATCTCCTGCAACTTCTCACAGCCTTTGTTTATTCTTGGGCTCACCATTCTCACCTTCATACTTTCCATCAGGCCCTCTAGCTGAGGAAGAAAGAGGCAAATTGAAATTTTTACGCTAATATTTTAAGAAAACTGAAAACTCAGAAATTATTATGTTCAGTTGAAGATGTACTTTAGATTAAAAACTATGTTAGATTTTGATGATGACTTAGAGACAGAAATCCACTGAGCTGGATGTGGCATCTCAGCCTATAAAAACCTAGCTCAAAGAATATTTCTGGCATTTTTTAACTGTAAGTGCTTTCAGGAGAGTAATTGTCCATTACTAAAGTAAACTATACAGACAAAAGCTGAACTCAGAAGAAATTCTATATGTACAACCACAGATAAGCTGTATACTCTTTATTTCTGTAGAGACAGCCCAGGCCTGATCATACTTTCAGGCCTTTCAAGGAAGATTCAGTCAGTTCATGAATCATGGTAAAGTTACCAACAAATATTCACCTACGTTTTGGTAGGGCTGAGTTTTTTACTTTTCTGGAGCTGGAGTCTTCAACTACACAAGAAACAAGATCATCAATGCAATGAAGAAAATACAATTTTTTATCATATTTATCAATGGAATATCCTTTCAGCCTGGCTTAATTAGTCTTAAATCTATCCTTCTAAGTGAAACAGTTCAAATTTCAAACTGAAATAGTTCCAGTTCCACAAGACTCTAGACTACGGAAAAACTTCATGTTGGTTTCTGTTTGTAGGTAAATCCACTGTGCAGGTATCAGCCTCCGAGACCTAAGACACGTAATTGAGACCTCATCACATTTTCAGTCTTTCAGCTCAGCTTCCTTTTATGCAAGTATTTAATAAAAAGAATTGCAGAGGTTTTAACCTATGCCAAACATGATTTTCAACTTGCATACTGGATAATGCCTTTTTTTCTACTCTCTTAGTGCCATAACTATTTGAACTTCCTCCACAACATTTAAACTATATTAAAGATTGATATCACATTCTCCTCAACATCCCAAATCAAGTAAATAACCTGCAAGAGATAGCTTATAATCATATTTAAAAGTCTTCTTCCCTGCACTAATCTCATTCTAAGACATTAAACCTGATTTTTTTTTAATCTGATTTACTTCTCATGGCATACTACGTGTTTGTTTTTTACACTTTGCCGGCTGAATCAAGATTTGCGCAATACTAGTATATACTTAAGGTATTTATGTGACTGACAATTATTATTTTTATTTCTCCTGTGCATCACTCCTGGCTCTTTTCCTAATTCAGAAAGATTGAAATATCAACATTCTAGTGAGAAATTATTGCCATAATCAGCATGCACATTTGAGACTATTCAGTTATATGTGTATAACTAAGCAATACATATGAAGCTGGAGGAGACCCCTGGAACTGCTTTCATTTATCTGCAGATATTTCTGAATGTAGTAAGACAAGTCATTGAATACAGGCAGACATTTGCAACTCAAAGCTCAGGAATAAAAGAAGTCCTGTCCAACAGGTCTTTACAGACCATGCTGCTGGCAAAGTTAAATACTTTTGTCAAAGCTGATTGCTGAAAAGACAATGAAGGCTTCATTTTAAAATGCAACAGAGAAATGTCAAAATAAAGGCAGGAATGAGAGTATCAGAGGGTTTTCCTAACAATTGCATGAAAAGTTTAAAGACCAGCTGGTTCTTTTCTGAAACTCAAATCTAACTGGCTGAGTGCAGAGCTTATCCTGACCCTCTTTCAACCCATTTAATTTCCAGCCACCATTAGTGCTGTCTGGAGTCCTGTGACGATTCCCAGAGAGAGCAGTAAACCTTTATGCTAGCACTGGTGCCTCCTTCATCCCTTAAAAAGCTGGCACAGAAATCTGAGGTGTGTCTTCTCTCAGGAGCACACCTGCAGGCTAAACAGAACTCAGCACGAATGTCACTGGGCAGTGGAAGCCTGATGCCATTCACACACAGTGCATCAGTAATTGTATGTGTATTTCTCCTCTCAGGAACCAGTGCCATGGCATAAACATGGAACAAGGAGATTTTATAAAACCTGGGTTTGTGGTTACAGCAGCACCTCAGCTCCATTATCTTGAGGACTGGGTCCCAGAAGTACAGTACCACCATAACTGGGATTTTGGAGAGTGAGGCCAATGTTTCCTGCACATTGTTGTTAAAGGTCTGATCTTAAACCCACAGAGAGACTTCCATCGACCACAGTGTATTACTGTGTAATACAGTTTTCAGCAATATATGAAGTAAATATGTATTACATGTAATATTCTCGAAAATTCAAAACCTCTTTTTTGTTCAAAGTAGTTCAGATGGCTGCTAGAACAGTTGTCCCCAGATCTCAAGGTGAGAACTTTGGGGATGTACCTGCAGTCCAGAGGTGGTCTACTGTAGTATTTGACATTTCTACTTTCTTGGACACAGAATGAATTAAAACACTTACCCAGGCAATGGTGACAGTTCAGTGACAGCTACATGTGAGAGTCAGACTGAGAAAATCTAAACACAAAATCTGAACATAAAAAAACCCCCGAACCTGTACACAGATGCATAATTTCAGTAGGCTAATTCTACATTTTGATTCACATTCTTGATATCTTATACATGCAGTGTGTCACTCAGATGAAGGGAACTCAGGGAACTAATAACTCATTCAGACAAAAAACAGAGGGGGCTGGGAGGTGTACAAGAAAGAAGCCTGTCATGTCTTTCATTCATGGGTCTTCAGTATTTCATCTTCTCTGTTAGATTTTCTAGCACAGAAAACCTTTGTATTATTCTTCTGCTTTTCTCTTTGCATAATGTGTTGCATTACATCAAAGGAAAATTGGAAAAAAAAAAAAAAAAAAAAAAAGCCAGGCCAAATATAATATTCAGGCCAAACATATCTTTACAAGACTAGCAAGACTGAATAGGAATTGACCTGTCCTTATTAATTTTGTTGTATTTCATATAAACAGTGACACTGTAACATTCATTTGAAATATTATTTTATTAATTGTTGGCTTTGCATATTCCAGAGTGGATTCAGCACGTTTTATATTTTAATTGTAGTTGAGATGAAGAGTGATTGGATTAGATACAATTTATGTGTAATTGAAATTAATGAATTTGTTAATGAAATATTTATAGGTGACCTTTCCCTGAGTTAATAAAAAAACCCCACTCCTGTTTTGTTTAAAATATCTTTGATATTTACAGTCTGAGGTTAGATTTAAATTATGTCTTTACATAAAAAAGGCTAAATAGACATCTGTTATTCCTGTAGATTGGCAAAAAAATCAGCCATATTGCAGTTTTCTCCTGCCAGACATATTTAGAATTTCTTGTCAGGTATACAAGTGCCATTCCCAAAAGTTAAAAGTCTTACACAAAATCATTAATGAACTTGTTTGTATGTGAATAATTTATTGTCATCTTGGTCCACCCACCAATTCTAGTGACATTTAAATGTGATCTAGTCTCAGGCATGTCGCCATTAATATTAAAGCAATGTGAAACTAGGACACAGGCCTGTGCAGCATTAATGATATTCTTGTCAAACTGAAGTATGTTAGCATTGTCAGAATTAGCAATGCAGAAATGCTAATGTGATTCTCCATAGGTTACAGCTGCATATTCCACTTTGTTAGAACTCTGGTGTTGTGATGACTACTATGAAACCCTGGCTGCAAAATACTGACCTAGCAACTTTGTAAACTTTGAAATAACCAGCACACTTATCTCTACCTAGCCAGATGTGAAACTATATTAAATTGAAATCAGATAGGAAAATGCATTAAAACTCCCTCAATGTATTTTAAAGTGTTGAGATGACATAAAATGATAGCATTTATTGAAGTCAGAAACCTGCATGTCTTACTCATGCGATTAGCCCGATGCTGTTTGATGGGCCATTCGTTTGAGAAAGGTGAAAGACATTTGGCCTTTAAGAGCTCCTCTTTCCCTTCTCCTGCTGCCAACAGTTTCACCTTACCTGGAATGTATAAATGAGGACTAGCATCTGTGAGATTCACAAAATTATTCTATCTCCTGCTCGCCTGTGCATGGGTAAAATCTGTTCTGAAGTGCTGCACAGTTTTGAGCATGGTATTTCAGGAAAGATGTGGACATACCAAAAGGTATTAAGAAGCAACAGTAAGAATGATCAAATCTAGAAAACTTGATCAAAAGAATGGGGAACATCAGGACTCAGACTGAGGGGAGAGAGAATAACATTCCTCAAATATAACAAGGGTTGTCATAAAAAGAAAAGTGATGTTTTAATCGCTTTAGTTGCTGTGAATATGGAAAGAGAAGTGATGTCTTCATCAGGGGCCAAGCAGAAAAGACTTGAGGGGAAAATACAACTTCCCAGTGACAAGCACAGTCAAACAATGATGCAGATCTTATGAAAGGTTTGTAGAATTACCACCTCTGTGTGCTTCCAGAGCCCACTAAGCAAACACCTATCAAGAAGAGAGTAAGCATACTTGGTCTTGTATCATACCCAACAGACAGAATGGGTGGAGCCTTTCAATCCCTTCTTGCCTTATTTATGATTCCACAGACTCACATGACATTCTTTTTAAAATCCAAGTCTCCATAGCAGTCATTTCAAAGGCCAACAGTTTGCTTTCCTACAAAGCAGATGAAACGAGCAGTGACATTATCTCCAACACATGCATATCCCAAATCACACTAGGGTACACATTATACTCAGGATTAGAGCATTAGGGCGTATTTGATACTCCCAAGGTTTTATTGAAGCAAAAATGCCTCTATCATTAGTTTTATAACAGTTAGATTTCAGAGAACACATGACAAACAGAAAGGCAAATAAAGAAGTGACAGCTTTGTGTACAGAAGTAAAAACAAACAATAAAGTCTGTGCCCTGCCAAATATGCTTTCTAGAGGACTTAATGTTTACTAGTTTAGGAGGCTTCATCAAAGGGTTAGATGGATTTAACTCTTGGCAAAACATTCTATGACAACCATTTTGCCAGCTGTAAGTTATAAAAGTGCTAAGACATATGAATATGAAAGCAAGAAGGGCCATTTGAAAGCCTTTAAGTATCCATTTATATACCTCCTGCAGTGTTTATCTCTTCATTTTCTTCTTTTATGCCTTTAATGTGTAGATAATCACTGGTCCAAATATCTCTAAATACAGTGCACTTTAAAACTGCACATTATCTTTATAATAGGGGATCTCAGATAAACAATTCTTGGCTGGTCTCTAGAGATAGAGAGCTCACTACAAAGTGAAATCTAAAGCAGCAGAAGCAAAACAACAAAGAAAACATTACAGTCACCATTTAGATATACAGTAACAGAAATTATGCATTGCAGATTGACAAGTGTGGCCTTGTGTGAATAAAGAAAATAAGGAAGACGTCAGCACATGTTCTGCAATAAGTTTTTCCTTACATTTTGTGGCTGGGGCTTGCATTTTTACTTCAACACCAGGAAACTCCAAATTCAAAGATAGTAAATGGGAGCTTCTACCCTACTTGCCCACTTCCTTGTTTCATTTAAGAGATTCCTGTCACCGTGACATGGGAGTTCCCAGTTATAAAAATGAAGCCACAGCTCTGCTCACGTCCTCCCCCCTCTGCCTTTCCCTCAGAGCAGATAGTGCAGAAGGCAGAACAAAGAAACCTGGCTTAGGGGAAAATGGAGATCTGCATGCAGAACCATGACAAAATGTATTCCGACACATAACAGAAACCAGACTTTCTGAAACTCCATAGAGGAGAAAAATAAATGGATTCTATTCAAACACAGCCATTAACTGAGAGGGAAGCCTGCCAGACCCTGGACTAACAGTGTAAGAATATGGCAGGTCTGTGACCCCAGGCAGGTTTACTGATACTTCTCAAGACCTCCAGCTCCAGAGTTGTACCATCAGGAAGCTGGTAGCCCTGAGACACCTGTCACAGGATTTGGAGCCTCCTGCTCCAGAGCCAGAGTTGAATCTACAAAAGCCCTCTTTGGAGCTTAGGCTCTCCCAGATTCCCACCTTCTTAGCTCAGGAAGCTGACCAGAGGCTTAAAATTAGAGGCAATGCATCCAGGACAGCTTCCTGGAAATGAGAAAATTTAGAAGGTTCATACTTGGATTTTACTGAAAGTTTGTAAATGCATGTAAATATTTAGGCTTTAATAAACTGGCACCTTTGAGGACAAGACTTTGTCAAGGAGTTCCTGCTCATCTCTAAACGTGGTTAACCGTTCCAGTAGGAAGTAAGTCACCACTTGAAGACCTGGCCACTTGCTCACTATCAAAATACAAATGAAATCACAAACACAGCACTTTTCCAGTTTACTTTCTCTAGCTGCACAGACACACTGCAGCAATCACAGGACAGATAGAATAGCAACTGCTAAGAAAATTAGGATATGGCGGAGTGTTTATTTGTAGATTTCAGCTGCTAATCAATAGTTTTTACTGCATCATTATTATGCTGAGACAATACAATAATAACTGTATTAAGAAGCATTCTGTCTGTATTCCCTGTGTTTGAACAGGTATTGACAGCCTGAATAATGCACAAGAGTCCTCTTTTCCCTCTCCTTTGTAAATCCATTGCTTGGAAATTCTGCATCCATCAGTGTTGCCATGGTGACAGCCCCATGAGTCCATCCATGACCTCCCAAGACATTTGGCACCTACCCATAATTCTGCAAAATCCACATCAAAGAGAACTAAAACTAATTACCATATGGATTTGTAATTATTATTTTAGTAATTTAATATATATTGGAACATACATGTGGCCTAAGGGAGTGAGCATAGACAAGAGAGTGAAGAGATTGAATTCAGCTGGTTGGTTGACTAGTTGGGCAAATTTGAGTTTCACAGGCGCTGAACACTTGGAACTCAGCATGACTTCATGTGGAACTCTAAATGCTCCACACTCCTAAAATCTTCCACACTCCTCTGTCCTCTCTGGTCTTTCGAAACAGTCACTTTCACAAGTAATTTTGTAGTTCCTATTAAAAATGAACTACACAATTACACAGTATTATTTTTACCCTTAATAAAGCACAGATTGTATAGCAATATAATCCACATTTTTATTATTTTTCAGAGAAGCATAATGTTCCCAGTCAGAAATTACTTTATTTCTTTACCAATACCAAACCTTTAAAAAGAAAATGAGAAAACTTGGAACCTTCTTTTGCAAGGCACAGATAATTCCCTTCCTAATTACTGTACCTCTGCCTAATGAATCCTTACTTCATTAGTCTGTTCCGGGACTAATGCATATCTGAAAGGATAAACTGTTGGATTTTTGTGCCTATGTATAGAATACTGGATTTCAGCTGAGCTAAACTGATAAAGTGATAATATTGTACCTGCCTAGGTGATTTTTAAAGACAGGATTTATAAAGGTGGGGAATAAAACAGATACTGGAGGTAAGTGAAAACATGCCTGAAAATAAGAGGCACACTCATTCAGCCAGGTTGTAGGTAATTTACCTACAACCCTTTGTTGTGCAGAACAAACAAAAATTCATCCCTTTGTTGTGCAGAAACCTATCACAGTATGGGGGAGAGACCTGCTATCACTATGGGGAGCTTTCCAGAGCTCCTTTAAGAGGTTTTAAGGAACATTTGTATAAGCATCCTTAACATCCTTCATGCATGCATATATGTATGTGTGTATATATATATATATGCACATGCATGAAGCATCTGGATAATGAAGATTAAATATTCATGAAGGGCCACATTCTTCATCACTTATGTCCATGCCACATGTTTTAACAAAAGCAGGTTTATTGCTATGTCTATAAATTCACGCTGTCAAGATTACCTGAGCTAAGACAGCTCCACAGCCATGCTTAGGTCTTCCTGTTTCCTCAAAAATGAAATACTCCAACTAATGAAAAGGGTGAATTTCCCAAAACAAATTCAGTCTTCTTCTGCATGGCTGCAGGGATTTGCAATGGTCCCTCACCAAGAGGGCACACCACACTGTGCAAAAGGTAAGGCCAGGTGCAGCTCTGTACAGCTCTGCACCTCAAAACATCACAGCTTCCCAATTGTATGCCAGAAACCCAGTTCTGCAGTTACAAAAAACCCTCTAGGTCAATGGGAGGACTTCAGGATTTGTGCCTCAAGAGATTCCTGCCCACCTCCTACCAGCAGTGCAGTGCAGCATCTCAGGTTACAGAATGACAGAATCACAGACTGCATAAGGGCCACAGTGGGTCCTAGGATGAATCTGAACAGGAAGATGAACCATTTTAAAGGATCTGAATCAAATTACTTTCTTTAATAAAGACAGACTTCTGAGCTATTTCTACCTCTGACTGTCGCTTAATCATCATAGAGTTAATTAGGTCAAACCAATAATCAATCCACCACCATCCTCCCTATTAACACCAACAGTCTGTGGTTTCCTGTGGAATGATTTGAAACGAAGTTCACTGCATTAGGAAGGAATATTGTGGTCAGAAGGAGTTAAGGTGTAGTGCAGGTGCACTGAGAGAAGGTTTCAACATGAGTTAAGTTAGTACTAACCACATCTCTAACCATCCTTGCCTAATTTTCTGATAGTATTCCTCCTGTCACTCAGAAGGATCATGCACTTAGCATGAGCTGTCCATACTTAAGAACTAGTATAGCAAAAGGCTCAGGTAAATTACTTTTAAATTTAAGTGAGAGGTGAAAGGATTTAAATTCGAAATCCATATTCAATTCTCCATTACGCTGGTGTAAATCCACAATAACACTGTCAGAAAAGTTATTTCAGACTCATACTTGCTTAACTGTGATAAGAATCCAGTCTCATCATTTGAATTCAGTTAAAGCCAGATAGGGAGCTGTGTGCTTTTTTCTGTTACTAATGGATTAAACTCTGTCAGGCTTTTTACAATGTATCACCGTTTCAGATTGCCAACTTAGGACATGATATGAAAACATTCAGTGTCTCTCCAGTGCTCTTTCATTTTAATTCAAAATATATGTACTACTCACATCAGAAGTTTAATTGAAGTCCCTGGAATGCAAAGGAGTTACTGACATCACATATGTAAGGCTTAGCCATAGTAAGAATAGAAATAGGAAAGCTGTCTACTGTAATAAATGAGAAAAGTAAGGGAGTTAGGACCCCAAAACACTCACCAGTTAGGATCAGAACCTGCAGCAAAGTATAATCACTTCACTGGGGGCCCAGCCTGCTCCCTTCTGTGCTGCAGGTGTTCCATTAGTGAACAGTAGAACCCAGTAGCACAATGTGGTGCAATCCAACAGACATATCTGCCATTTATTCTGAAGCAAATGGGTTAAAAACTCTTCATACCCAGGAACTGCGCTACTCTTCTCAGAAACAAAACATGTAAATGGGGAAAGCAGCAACCCACCACATCCTCCTGCCCGATGTTACGTATTTCTCATTTGCCAAAGCATCAGTCTATTCAGATAGAACTGGGAACTGTGATTACACTATTCCATTTTGTTTATTTCTACTGAGTGCAGCACACATTCAGCTGCTTCCTTTTCTTCTTCTGTATGTCTCCTTTGTCTCTACAACCTCTACTACAGCTTTCAAGCTGGCAAACCTCTGTGTACATTTTTAACGCAAACATAACTTACCTATTATGCCTTACCTGTTACTCCAAGAAAATATCATCAATGAATAAGAAATCAAATATTTTGGCAGCTAACTAGAAAATATTTCATGTTGTATCATTACAAAGGATGGATGCAAGTTTCCCATTTATTTCTAATCTAACACTTTAAAGACTACAAGCACACATGAATCATAATAAAACCCAAATAGGAAGATATTATAAAAAAAATTGGGCTACACCATTCACCTTGATAAACAGATGCAGCATTTAGACAAGTCACCACCCTGGGCTTTTTCCTCAACTTTCCACCCAAGTTTCATGCTGACCTATTAATTTTAATCACTTGCTGGACTCCATTTAATGGTTCAATGAATATTATAAACTGATGCTTTTCTTTGCATAATCAAGAGGTTCAATAAGCAGCATAACTTTTTAAACTTAATATACTAAAATGTTTCTGTAAATGCTATAAATGTTTCAACACTTTCTTTATTAATAAAACTTTATCTAAATTATTTTTAAACTAAGTTTTGTGCCTTTCAACAGACTTCTGAGTATATGACCTGCTCCCAACCATGCCAGATCTTAATTCACTTTCACTGTTCAAGATGCATATCCTTAATAAGAATAAAGAGCCTAATCCTGTGAGATACTGAGAGACTAAGCTCTTCTTTTTCAACCTCTTACCAACATACTCAAATTGCACTCTCTTTGGAGCCATTCATTCTTTTCAGGGATCAGGTTCTATTTCCTGAAAGTCTGATGGGTTTAGGACTATAATTAATCCTACAGTACACTGAGTGCTAAAATCTACACTGCTTTATAACTCCCACTGCAAAGAAAAAAAATAATTTACTTCAGCCAACCAATTTCATAGGTTTCTAGAAAAAAGTGTATTTATAATGCATATTCTTAATTAATACTTTTTGATTCAGGGAGATCATACATATATTTCTTCCACCTGAACAACTATAATTCCTCTGCACATTCGCCCTTAGCTGGAAGTCAGAGAGAAATTACAAAACTCATAGCAGAAAGATACAGAACCAAAACTATTACTGCACTTACAAGAGCCAAAGAAGAATAAAATTAAGTGAACTGAACTTTAACATCAAAATCATGGTAAAAAAGCCCATTTCATGGCCACTTTAAGTTAAGGTGATGAACATGTAATTACAGTAAAGCTGCTCAGAACCAGATCCTCAGGTTCTCATCATGAAAACTACAAACTTAGAAATTTTAACTTATCTACTTGATCTTTGTTAAGATGGCCAAGCCTCTTTGAAAGCTCCATAGTTTTCCATGCTCCTAAATTCATGGTAAGTAATCTGGAAATCATAAAATCGTCAATATAAGTGGAGTGTCTTTGTGCCTCCAGCCTCCCTGTTGTGAAGCTTTGATTCAACTGGAATTTTGCTAAGAGCCAGGAGCCAAGCTCCATCCAACGCACAAATACCAAGCTTTGCCAGCCTCAGCTCTCTGATCTCACAGCAGCAGCCCCCAAGTGAGGGACTGAATGCTGAACACTCCACAAGGCAGCCCTGAGGATCCTAAACAATTAAAGAAACCTTCATATCAGTGGGACCAGAGTGAAATTTAACTGAGTTATCACTCCTGACTATTAAAAGGTAAAAGTTGGGTATTTCCTGACATGCAAAGGATTGTAATTAGGTAAGATTCAGCCTGTAGCAGTTCCTTGACTGGTAGTCTTGAAGACCAAGGAGCTCCTCACAGATTCTGGGACAGTGGACACAGGACAGAAGGAGGGACAGGAGTTGAAGCACGCAGCATCACTGACCTTCTTCCATATGTAAGAACCAGACTCTGAATTTCATAGAAACTGGATGAAGACTGCTTTTAGCCAAGGTGATGTGGGCATTCAAACACCAGCAGAGGACTTGGACTGTCTCAGCCACTGGGCAGCCATGGTGATGACAACACATTTTAATCACTTTTACAGCAGCTGGACAAGAGCCAGCAATCTACAGATAAAGGGCTACAAGTGACTTCATGTACACATTAAATATGTCTTATTGTTAGCAGTACTGAAGATCAATGAGTAAAATGAAAGTGAAAAGATAATAGTGGTAGGTGACAGTTTTACTTAATCAAAGAGCCTCTGGGGCCTGCAGAACTATGTCAGGGTCACAGGGATTTATTTTCTTCCTCGTTTATTTAGACAGATCTATTCTGCAATGTTCATATAGAGACTCCTTGTATTTATACTTAACAAAAGCTGTACTAAAGACAAGGGCAAAGGTCTCATACTAACAGCTCTAGCCCATGGCTGGTTGTCAGTCTCTGCTCCTCACAAGCTTGCTGGTTTTGGATTACTTGCTGATGCAATTCAGGTATCAAGCATAGTTAAATCTAAAGGAAAAGAAGTCTCCCTCTGCAATCAATGACAATAGTACATAATACTAAGTTTAATTTGCATTTAGGCACCTCACACATTAAATGTAGTAAGTTGTACTGTATCTAGAACAACTAGATCTCTAACTGCAGTGTAACAGATCTAGATCTCTCATTACCCCTTAACTGAAGAGTAAGATTAGGCTTTTCTTGCTGAAGCACTTCAGCTAGGTGTTAAAAGTAAGACTGAATGAAATGCAGGGAATAGCACAGTGGATACAGAAGTAGACTACCAAGCAGAGATGCCAGCTCAGATCCCAGAGCAATGTAAATCCATTAGCTAAGAGTCTGATACTTAACAGTCTGTGAAATGGGAATAACTGCACTTCCTTATTTCACAGGGCTATTAAACTATACATATGGAAAACTATTCAAATTTTCAGTCTGTGAACATAAGAAGCTTCAAATCACTGTATGTTGCAAAAGAATGTTAAAGATAATATTCAGAACTTTAAAAGCACTTAAAGGATATTCTTGGAAGCAACTTAATGTAAATTTTTCAAGGTCATGACTTACACTTTCTATGTTTGGAATTCAGATTGAAAACTCACAGGTTGTATTTTATTTAAATAACAAGAAATTTCCAACAGCAGGAAATATCTATGATGCAGGAAAAGAAAATTGGAAAATAACTAAAGGTTATTGGAAACCTACTAAAGGTTTGTCAGAAGAAATCAGTTAATATTTGTAAGGCACTGAAAAGGCAGGTAAGTGCTCTTGAGAATTTCCACGAGGAAATTAATAACCACATATTCAAAAGAACTGAGTACTACTTGCAAAAGGGCTTTATTAGCATGCTGCCCTCCATTACACAGTTGTTGACTATCTGCACATCTACTGGATCCTTTGTCTCTTAGCTAAATTTAATCAGACATGAAGGACATGAGCCCATACTACGGGTCACTGCCTGAAATTCACCAAGCAACAAAGCAAAGCAAACTATTGAAAGTCAGTGGAATTAGATGCTACTTCCTGCTGTAGGAAGGATGAGGCTCTACAGAAACAGAGATCAGGTTCTGTGTCTTAGCAGAAACAGCCACAAGGAATCAAAAATCCCTTACAAAGGAAACTGAAAAATCCGTTAGAAAAGAAACTTTTTTTCAGCATTCAAGCAGCTGCAATTTGGTTTAACTAACAAGCCAGAATGGTTTCTTTGGCAGGATTATTCTAACTACTATGCAAGATTAATACCCTTAATGGTGATTCCAGAAACAATAAGTAGATTGCTCAAATTGTTATAACAAAAATTACAATGATTATTCAAATTTACAAGTAAGCATTTACGAGTGCCCCTTTTACCCTTTTTCTTAATAAGATGGCATACAAAAACAAAGTTTTATTTGAGTGTTTTCCACTAGGAACATAGTATTTGAAGTATCTCCTTTTTGTGGAAGGATAAAGCATTCACAGCAAATTGAGAATATTCACTTACTAATTTGGAAAAATTGTACTCATTCATGCCCTAGCTCTACATTCTGAAGGCATTTTTAAGTCATTCTAGGAACTAGTACTTGAAGAGCTTAAAATGAAACTTCTTAACTAGAGCATGTTACACCTGGGAAAAGTTCCTTGATGAGCAAGCTAGCTGTTAAATTGGGGGGAAAAATCACATTGATTATGGTCATGAGTCCAAGACAAGTTTAATTAAAATCAATGGAGAATTTTCAAGTGAAAGAAAAAAAATAAGAGAGCAGCAAAGTGTTATCTCTTAATTATATTATGGAAATTTTCTCTAATTGATACCTGTCCCATGTTACTAGACCTAAAGCAACCTACAGATCTCAGGATATAAATATTATTTCACAGTATCAGCCCCTGAGCTGAAGTAAGAGATGGTCCTTTATCCTTTCTCTACTCTCTCCACTGACTTCTGCCAGGACTGACAGCCCTGTTCAGCTTTTCTTTGGTGGCTTTTCTTCTTTTCCTGGAAACTACAGGTGGTGTTCTAAGAGAGAAAGGAAAGCAAGGGGCAGCAATTCTATCTGTGGCTTTTTCATTGAGTTTCATGATCTGCCTGGGCATGGCACTTCTGTTTTTATTTCCCAGTATTGAAGTGTGTCTTTAAATGTTCAAGACATTGCTCAGCAGTGTGCCAAACATTGGATATTTTTATTCACATACTATCACGCTATTTAAATAGCTTCAACTAGAGTCAAAAAAGAAATTAGTATTTAGTTTTGTATTTAATCTCTGTTTTTTTCCTGACTAGCTGCAAGGGCTCTCCAATGCTGAGCAAGCCAGTGTGACTAAAAGCTATCCAGCAGCTCTTGAGGAATGGCAAAGTACCAGAAGCAAATCCAAAACCACAGAAAAGAATAGGACTACCACATAGATGCTAACTGCTACCTAATGCTCATGTAACATCAATCTCCTGAGTTTTTGATGCAAGAGTTCTTTGCCATTGATATACATGTTGCATGTACAGCTGCCATCTTCCCCACAAAGGTCCCACAGCCACAACTGCTGCTACTGAAATCCATCCACCACTTCTTTGAGACATCTCTGCTTATTTTGTTCTGCTCTGTACCTCCTCCTTTTCCCCAGTTGTTTTTGTTTGTTTTTTTTTTACCTCAATCCAGTTCAAAACCCACAGGTAGAAATTAAATCTGACGTCTCAGATCAGGGTAAAAATGCACCTGCATTAAAAATAAGTGACTAGGACTCAAAGCCTGTTGCTATCCCTTATCCAGGATCTAGCACAATCTGGATGACTAAGAAAGACATAGTCTAAAGTTTTACTGGCACTTTTAATTTGATAGCACAGCTGAAATTAATTTTGAAATGACAAATACTCTTGCATTGGTCACCCTGTTCCTCTTAAAGGAAGAACTGGTTATTAGGCCCTAATGAAACAATCCCTGTGATTTTAAGTGTCAACAAACTAAACCCTGCTATTCTCATGACAGCTTCCTTGTTTTTACTTAGGCAAATTCCTACTCACACACCCAAGCAATGATGCTGTGGTCAGGCTAGGGCTAATAATTTGGCAATCATGCCTGGTACTGCACAGTTGATCAGAGAGTGGTCTTAAACAGATTGACACTGGTGTTATAAAAAGCTCTAAATGGCAACAAAGATGGTGCTCCACCTCCTTAAAAATATTTTACTCCACTTTCATTGACCACTGCCCCCAGTAGGTATTCTTTTTTTTAACTCAAAAGGCCCAAATCTTAAGCTGACTTCAGAGAAATGTTCAGCCCAATGTACATGAAAATAGCAAGGTTAGAATTCTTTCCATCTACACATGCATGTATGCTAACAGGACACTAATTAAAACAGCAACTCATGCACAGCTACATTAATTACTCTGTCATATTCACAAAAGAGGGGGGAAATTCCCACATAGTCTTTTTTTGTTCTTTTTCCCCTGTCAGGATACCTAAACTTGAATACCCCAAAAATGGAAGGAATAAAGTGTTAGATGTTTTGCTAATCTTAAATGAAATACTAGAGGTAGCAATTATTTTAACAGCAGAGCTACCTGAAAGCCTTTCTGCCTCAGCAAGAACATTGCCAAAAGCTACCCATTTGTATTCCAGGTGATATTGAAGATCTCATATCTTAGAGGCAGCTCCAAGTCTCCCAATGGACTCTTATCCAGTCTTCTTATTTCTCCAAGTAAATAGCTATAAGGTGAAATCAAAACTCATGGTAAGTGTCAAGCTGTAACAGATGTAACAAAAATGTTGAACTCTGCAGAATTCCTCCAACACGAGAACTTAGAATGAGGTAAAACTCAAATGTTTTACTGCTGACTGATCCAGCTTAGATTATATGTTCCAATGGTGCAAGGAAACAAAGAAGATTAATAGCACAAAAGTACTGCACATTGCAAAGGAAAGCAAGAGTCCTTAACACAAAGAAACCAGACAACAAAAAGAGAAGTGCAAAAATACTTGTAACAGAGAGTGCTAGTCTGCATTTGAAACAAACCTGTGAATGGAGAGCAAGAAAGATAGAGAGTGAGTGCCAATACATCCCCCAAAGGCCTTGAAAGAAAAGCAATACCAGGCTCTATAAAAGATTATATTTTTATGGTACAGGATGAAAAAGAAATTTAATTAGTTAGCAAAATGCAATTTTATTCCATTTGGAGTAATTTTCCAATATATTAATTTTTTCATTAGAATTCAGTTTTGTTTTGCTAAACAAAAGGAACCACTTCAACACCTGTGGCATGAAGAATCATCCAGAAGATGTGCCATGCCCCAAATAATTGAATGCAACTTCTGCACAGTAACACCAAACAGTGGTACTTGGGGAGAGACAAGCCCAGCCTGACTGAATAGGCAGCCAAGATAATTAGCCGTGCCATTCACATGTCAACAAAAAAAAAAACCCAAACAGAGCAAAACAAAACCCAAACACACCCCTATTTGGAAGTAGTGACTAAATAGTAGGAACCAAGTCCAAACTGCCACTATATTTTTTCTCCTGTCCCTTTTTTTCACTCCTGTTCCATATTCTCCCATGTGGTTGCTCATTCTCAGCAATCTTACACAGTGAAATTAAATGCAACACTCTGTTCTTGTAATTAATTTTGCAATTAAAAATACTTTGCTCCATCAGTGCAAATCTATCTACACAGCTTATGCATATAAAATGGCTACACTAGCAAAAAAATTTGTTCTATAGATGGTTTTGTACAACTTGTTTACAAGTCAGTTTATGTGACACTTGTACAATCACAAGAGTTTGATGCCATTTCTGTTTAAATCACCAGAATGTCAGGTCAGGGACCGTCTCAGTACAGCTCTGTTCAGTTTCTAATACAGCATTACTATGATTTTCTGAAGCATTGTGATACTTCTGGAGCAGAAACACATCTGAAAGACAGTTGATTATGAAAAAAAAGGACAACCAGGCAAATCTAAATCTGTGTCAATAGAAGCAAAAAGGGGCAGGTTGTTTACCAATGTCACTGTTCTCAAATTCATGCTGTTTGCACTTCTTCATCTAAGCAGCCAGCTCAGCCAGGGGAAGTAGTACTTTTACTCAACCACAGACTTTAAAAAAAACCTGTTCCTCATGTTCTCTGGCCATAAAGAAATACAAAAACACATTCACAAAAATGTTTGCTGTTTCTAAAGATAGCAGCACTTGCTTGCATTGGCTGAGTTGCTATACTGCTGATCAGTTACTAGAAACTTAACAATCTCATCAATAACTCCATGCACTGCTCAGAGAAAAAGGTAAGTAAGTCACTGTCTGTGACCTTGGGTTTTTACATGTCCATGAAATGAGTTACAGTGATCTAAAGCTATAATCTATAAAGAAAACAAGAAATCAAAGGAAAAGAACTGATATAATTATACCTAAACTTAAAAATAAATAAATAAATAAATAAATAAATAAATAAATAAATAAATAAATAAATAAATAAAAAGACTAAGGGAAGTTTGGAAATACCAGCTCCACTTCCAAGCCAAAAGAAACCTCAAGCTAAATACAATTTGGGAACAATTTCACTGAGTCTAACTTAATTATGTTAATCATTTAGATAACTGATTGCAAGAAGAGTATGGCTAGCATCTGTGAAGCAGAGCAAGGAGACAGATGAAAAGCTTGTTTGTCCCTGTGGGACAGGGAGAAAAGAGAGAGGCAATTACCAGCTGCAACACAGGACACTGCAGCTGGGAGAAAGGCACTAGGAAATTGTATGTATCCAAACCAATGTTTGTACTAGATCCACGAATTTAGACTTGTCTTTTGAAGACATTTTACATATTTCCTGGCAAATGGAGTTTAAGGTGCCTGCCAGTAAGGTGGGTCTGTATTATTTAACTGACTCTGAAAGCAACACAGTGATTATTTATCTGTTGACAGGACTGCTAATTCCCTGGTCCGGAAAAACCTGGGGGGGGCCCACTGAATGTAGAGTGGCATAATCTTCTGTTTTATCAGCCTGGCCTTTATTATGACAAGATGCTTTAAAAAAGGGAAAAAAATCTTAACTGGTTGCTAGGTTTTATTCAAAACTAATTCCCACTGGAACAAATTTTCAGAAGTGCTATCAATTTTAGTTTGTCATTAACTCTTCTCTTTTCTTGACTAAAAAAATAATAAATAAAGTGCTCAGTTTCTGTCCAGCTTGTCCAGAAATTCCAGTTTTATTCAGGTAAAGAGGGAGGAAAATCTTAGTAAGCTCTTCTGATGCTCATAGCTGTGTATTTTGATTATTATTGTTCTTTGGTATTGAGGTGCTGTGAGGGAGCTTTTCAATAGAATGCCCCAGCACTATGACCTTTCTTCTATGTCTCTGTTCCTTCAGTGCCCCTGATTAAAGCAACAACTGGTGTTCACAGAACATGAGAACCACAAAATGACTTTGGTTGGAAGGGACCTTTAAGATCATCTATTCGAACCCACCTGCCATGGACAGGGACATCTTTTACTAGATCAGGTTGCTCAAAGCCCCTTCCAATCTGGCCTTCATCCAGGGATGAGGAAGCCACTTGGGCAGATTGTTCCATTGTCTGTCCACCCTTATTGTGACAAATTTCTTCCTGTGTCTAATCTAAATCCTCTTTAGTCACTGCCCTCTTTCAGTGTAAAATCACTGCCACCACAAGCCTTCATAAAAGGCTCTCTCCATCTGCCCTACAGAAACTGTTCAGGCCAAAGCAAATGTCCCTGTATCATCTTTGTGGTTTTACTCCTCTGCTCATGATCTGTCCTCTATTTGACAGTGCAGCTCTCTTCATTGCTTGGCTCTTGTACTTCATGAGGCAATTTAAAATATTTAGGATATTAGACTCTTCTAGAGATATTCTGTTCTCCTTTACTAAAAAGAAAAAAAAAGGTCACAAAAGTCTCAGATGTATTTTTTTCACCATTGAAACACATTGAGCCATGTAATCACTGCCAAAATAGTTTCCCTCAGAACTACATAGCACCTTCACAAAATGAGACTGGTACATAATTCTATTCTGGGGCGTTTTTTTTTCTCTTTTTTCCTTTCTGGATTGTAACCACACAAGAAGTGCAGAAAATGAAAAATGCCTATAAAAATTAATTCTCTTCCGTATCTGAGTACAGAAGCAAATGTCAAAGAAAAATTGTATTTGTCCTTTAGGACTTGTGTGATTGCTAAAATCAACCACAGCACACAAACTCTGAATGCATTAGGATTCAGGTATTTGTCTATATACACATGCACAGCACAGTGAGAAAAATGTACGTATCTCTCAAAAGTTTACTATGAGCAGTTCCTCAGCTTTGAATTTTGCATCATTCTCTTGTTCCTTCTTGCTGAAACTGCATGGCTGTTTGCACTTTAAGTGACTTACATCCCACAACCTTTTCTTTTCACAGGTCACTAATATTTGTGCTGGCTGAGAAAGTATTTTAACCTGCAATTTGATACTGGCAGGTGCACCAACTGCATGTGTAGTATTTGCAGCTGAAATTTCTTCCCATCCAGTCAGTGCTAGGCCAGCTCTGAAGGTAGCTAGCACCAATCAAACAGCAGAGGGTAGGCAGGGGCTAATAATTTAATCTGATATAAACTTAGCAAGATTCTGGCCTAAATGGTTATTAGCTGCATAAGGATAGTAACAATATTAAATCTGCAGCATGATATATCCAAGTCTGTAATCCTTTATAACTTGCCAATAATCCTCATTTTATGGGTCAAAGTGCAAAATGACATCAGGAACTTTAGAAAGCAGAAGGTTCTACCCATTTTTTCCTTTGGCAGCAGAGAGATTCTTTGCTTTTGACTTCGGTAGAGACTTCTCCAGAGGTGGAGAATAATGTAACAGCACTGTGGAGTCTGACATGCCTTTCAGTTCAGCTCTCAGTTCAGTGAGGCAGGAGCAGTGCTACACAGCTAGAGCTAATTTATTTGATTCAGTCTTTTGGAAGGCTCTCACCTTGCATATAAAACTGCATTGGAGGTGATTTTCAGGGATCCTATTTGCCTTAAAATGGTTCATTTTGTAGCATGACGTCTTCAAAACCTGATGACAAATACACTGCTAAATAAAGGCTGCATTTTCAGAGTTTAAAAGGCTTTAGAACTCAGGGCTTTATTAACAATACATATCTTAACACTGCACTGAAAATATACTTAGTAAGCAAATCCTTCATGACACTGAGGATGAGAGCACAGTGGCTGATCTGAGTACAGATTAGAATTCCACCCTGCATACGATGGGGGAATCTGTGTGTTCTGAAGGACTGTTGTCATTGCCCTGTAGAGGACATCACTGTTTGGTTTTGTTATAAAACATGCTGTTTGATCTAAATAAACATTGTGCGTGCTTAGTCTGTTAATGATGCAGAAGAAATGGAGTCAGTTGGATTCTCTCCCATGAATACTGTGTCAGTGGTTTGTGGATTATTTGAGAAGAGGTTATATGTAAAAATCTGGAGAGTAGGCTGGACAAACCATTTTTAGAATGTGGTTTTCTTAGAAAGTCACACATTATAGCTGTTGTGCCACACCATTGATCAGCTAAACTGCATGGACTCGAGAGAAAGTGTTATTTAAAGGATCAATAAAGGGAATAAAAAAAATCTCCTCTGAACATCTTCTAGAAGCAGAGAGGACAAACTCAATCCCCTCTCAGTATTTCAGAGCAGAGAGCAATGGGACATAAAATGAAAGGTCATCTATAATGGAAACAAAACTTCAGAGGTGGCACCAACAGCAAGAGAAACAATCTTCAATATATAAACAGCATAAAGGTCTCTTTAAAATAAGCCAAGTAACTGGGCAGACTAAGAAAGAGAGTGTATGCTCCAGTTCAAAAAGGCTAAAAGTAAGTAAAACACACTTTTTTTTCAAACCCTAAGAACCAGGAGCGAACCAACATTTCGACTACAAAGGTTTCTGAACAACTTCTAGGGGAGATGCAGGAGAAATAAAAGCTTCTAGACTTGCTGTTATGTGCTCTAGATGACAGAACAACTTCAGGCCTAAGTCAGGATTTTGCAAGCCAAAACTGTCATATGCAGAGTAAGAGAGGCAACTATCTGCCTCTTGCAACAATAAGAAACATCTATTTTTCTAAATTCTCTCTGTTTTCAAATAAATAACTCCTGAGAGTAAAAAGAAAGGAAAGCAAGAATGAAAAACCATTAATTCTATTTCTGCAAAGAGAAAAAAAAGTTAAAAGGGAGAATATTAAGTATAAAAGAGCAACGTAAAAAGGGCAAATAACACTTTATTCTTTCTAAAATTCTCTCTTGGTCACAGAGCTCCATTAAAGGCTATTCTGAATGTGGAGGGAGAGGAGAAAGAAGTAGAAATTCAGAAAAATACTAAAGAAATTGAGAAGAGTGACAAAAGAGAGATTAGAAAAGTCCTAAGGACTTTCCAGTCAAATGAAAGAAGAAAGTACAAATAAGTACAGGAGAAATAGCACATTCATGCCAAAACCCGTTCAGGGTAATGGAATGATCACCAACAAAGCACTTTTTTTTTCATTCACGGTACTTCAGTGAGTACCTGACAGAACATGACAGCACCACCTATTTATCCGTAGCAGAAATCAGAAATATATCATAAAAAAGAGAGAAGGGGAACAATAAAGATTTACACTAGGCTCAGGGGCTGCAGGAGTGCAATATACTGTGTTTCTATGGGTGAGGGTTGCCAGTGAAAATTAATGGTGTAAGAAGTCACATTTTCCTCTGATCTCCTCCAGATGTTGTGCTACCAGAACAATTGAAAATGAGGTATTAGCTGTACTCAGGCACCTGCCTTAAGCTTAATTAGAAAGCAATTCCACAGGAAAGACTTAATCAAAAGCTCCACTGCCCATCCAACTTAGGCACAACTCGGATTCGCTGGGAGGCACCTGTGACTTTGCTGTTCCAGCCATACTCCCCAACCTTGTTGCATTCTTGTCTCTCCAACAACCATTTGATCACAAAAATATTTTTTGAAGCTTTTCTCTTCCTGGGGAGAATCCTTTAGGAAGCTTCCTTCTTTGTTTTGGGTGCCTGGGTAGCCAGGCCAAGGGACCAGGGCAATTCCCCTGCATGCCCCTGCCATCCTCACCACCCATGGAGCAGCGACAGGCTCCCCCTCACACAGCACAGCACCCCTGGCCTGCAGGGGCAAAGCTGTCCCACTGGAGCTGTACAAAGAACAGCTGGCTGTGGGACACCACCTGGTCAACAGTGATGAGCTCTAAGTGTGGCCCAGGACTTCATCCACCTGAGCTGAAAAGCAAAGGGAAGACGCTGAATGGCTTTATAGCAAAAAACAAAACAAAACAAAACAAAACAAAACAAAAAAAAAAAAAAAAAACCCAAAACAAAAAAAAAGAAAAAAAGAAAAAAACAACACCACCACAAACAAACAAAAAAAAAAAAAAAAAGAAAAAAAAAGAAAGAAAGTTTTGCTTTTGAGTGCAGTAACAAAAGACAGTAAAAGCCCAGCATACCTTCTGCATGGTAGCTGTCTGATGCTCAGTTACTTATGTAACAATGCTTGCTTTATTCTTGATAATGAAAGAAAATCTAATTCACACCTGGCAGCCCTGCTGGAAATCTCACTGGAGAGGGCAGAAATTAGATGGGTATACAAGGTCAAAATGGTATTTTACCTTGCAAAAATGATCTTTCTGCACTGGAAAGCAAGGAGTGCACCAAAAGTGTGTAACCACTGAGAAAATCCTTGCACGTTCTTACATAGCATCAAATATTCAGGCTTGGCTATTTCACATTCTTCTATGACAATAAAAAATGTATAAACAGAAAAAAATTATGCTACACCAGAAATTCTGCTGGCATAAACTGGTTAAGGTCTATTTAAAAGAAAAGGATTTTTCCCACTTACAGCAGCTAGCTGTTTACATTTTATCAACAGCCTCTGAGAATATTGTTTTTTTTCATTCAGATATGATACTTTCAACATGCTTAAGACATGTCCAACTTTCTTACTTAAGAAAACAGCATTCTTCTGAAAGCCACTCAGAAACAAAAACAGGAGGAAGGCCTGCCTGATGAGCTAGAATCTATCAGCATCATTTCTAATTAAATGTACAGCTTTTTTGGTGGCACATGGCCACCGTATAAAGGATTAAGACCACAATGGTAAGAACACAGTTCTAAATATAGTAATAATAGTTCTAAAATGCAGTAGGGCATGACACATATATGTGGGAAACTGGTGAAAAGATGGAGTCAAATGCAAAGCCCTAGCCCATGAAAATCTGACAAAAATTGCATCTATTAAAGGAAAAGAAAAAGACTTTTGAAAAATATACATGAAATTGTGAGGGGGAGGGAAGATTTATTCTACCAAACAACTTTTTCATCCTTCCATAAGAAAGGGCACTTGCCCAAGATGGAGAAGAACACAGCACAACCTTCCATTCTGATTAATTCTGGACAAGGTTTTGACAGCATCTCCCATATCCCAAGAGACCACCTCATCACCCAATTAATTCCATGTGTACAGACAAATTAGCTTCTCACAAGAGAAATTGCAGCTTGTATTTGCTGGAAGAAAACAGTTTCAGCAATGCAATCTTCTCATTCCAAAGTATCCATATTGTGAAATAATCAGATTTAATTATTTACCTACAGTTACAAAAATTACAGAAAACCTGCATATTAACTGTATTGAAGTCTTTTGGATTAGGCCCAAGAGAGGGTGAATTCTTCCAGGCAGAGAGGCACCCTGGCCTAAACAATTACTGAGGCAACAGACTTCATGCGTCATGAGTAGAATTTCTCCTAATCATATCTAATAATTTTAGACTTAAGGTCATAAAGTGATTAATAGCTGAAACCAGGAATATATTCTTCCATTCAAGTACTCGTTGATCTTAAAAATCCATCATCAAAATCATCTATATTATGTAAAACGCTGAATAACCTGAAGCATTTATGTGATGTACTTCATTTCTGAAGCAATTTCATTTACTGAGGAATGCAAAAAGTTAGTTCTGGGTTACCAAGGCCTAAATCCTCTTTGCCAAACTGCATTTCAGATGCCGATGTCAAAGAACAAGTAAGGATCACAAGGGCAGACACAAAAAGCTCCTCAGATGATCTGTAAATTGTTTCTCTTCCCAGTTCTGGGCCAAGACTCACAGGCCAGCAAGCCTTAAGGCAACAACTACTCAGAACACATATTAACCATTAGATTCTGATTCAGATGCAATGAAGGAATTACACAACTTCCAGTAGTGTTCTCCACTCCAGTCCCTCACAGTATGCACTGATGATGCAACAACATATAAAGTCCATTTTAAAACATCCTTACCAGATTTGACTTGATCTTTTTCATATAAGCTAACATGGTACAGCTACCTGCTGCTTTTATTAATAGTTCAGGATATTGTGGTGTTCACAGCAGGAAGGACTGAAATTGCCAAGTCAATAATTAAGTATATTTCACTAGGCACTGCTGTTGCTATTCATGATTTTGTACAGGTGACATTTTAATTATTTCCACTGTTTGTGAAGCAGTTTTCTTCAGATTTCAGCCATGTACACTCTACGCAGAGAGACAAGACTAAAGGTTGCTTAATGGATAACTGTTAAGTAAATCCCTCTCTTTCTCTGTCTCTTTCCATTTCCTCATACTTCAGATAATGAGGTTTGTGACAGGATTTTGTATAACTCTGCCTTCATAGTCTAGCTAAAATAAGAATGGAAGGAAATTCAAGATACAGCACTTAACTGATGACAATTCAATCTGATTTAGCAGACAGGACTATTGAAACACCTCTTGGAAGACAGCAGCTCTTGGCTCAGTCCTCATGTATTTTACAGGAATATCAGTATAACAAATTGACTCGCTGAGTTTCCTGATATGACAACTCATTCAATCAAGTCCTTTAGACAAAGACATCTGCAAAGACAAGCATACTACATCAAATTGTGCATTCCACAAACCACAGACAGTAACGCCTGCAAATAGGTTTACAAGCGAGCAACTCTACAACCTCATGTTGTCACAGCAAGGGACATGTTAAAAATACCAAATATTAAATAAACAAATATGCACAGCTAGTGTCTTGCAATCAAAATCTTTCTCTTTGTCAGGCAGATTTCTCTTTGTCAGGTTGAAGAGGTATAGTAACCATACATTATTGGCTTCAACTCTTGCACTCAGGAAGCACTTTGCTTGTCAAGTGAGGTAACACATTTTTAATTTGCAACCTCATTTACAAAGGAAAGGCAATACAATATATATTCTACAAGTTATTATCGGTATCAAAACAAATCTATCAGTTTTGTAACAGACTCTTTACACTTACCCCTTTAAACACACACATTTGCTACTACTATAACTGATTTTTCTCTCGTCACTGGAGCTTGGACAGAAATAGTGCCAGTAAGTGCCTCTAAATTGTGTCCAGAAAGATACAAATCAAAGTTTACTGTTGATTTCCTTTCAATTTGTTGAGCTCTATGTTTCATCTTTTCTACATGAATCCTTTAGGCTTTAAGCTTCCTCAAGCAGAGACTGTTTCTTTATCTTTCTTTATCTTTCTGTACAACTTCCACCATAAACTAGAGTTGTGGTTGAAATAAACATTAACGTTGAATGGACAAGATATTAGCAAAAGTTTTGACCAATTAATTTTTCTGTACATCCATTACACAGTAAATATTTGTTAAAATTATTCTGTACAATGGAAAGAAGCTGCTGGTTTTAGTTAAGTGCATTCTTAATCAGGCAGGCTGCCTTTAGGGCTTGAATTTAGACATAGAGAACAAAATTTTAACTGAACACAAAAAGTCTGCATTAGAACAGCACCAACATTGAAGTTTGAATAAAAAACTTGCATGCACACTGGTATGAAGAACATATACAAGGAACAAAGGTCTTTGTACACATACATGAACAAAGCATGACAGAATAAATCCCTTTTCTTTACAGATCCTAAAATGCATTTTAAGAAATGTGTTTTGATTTAGAATACTGGACTTAAAAATTTAATTGAATCATGGATATCCCTTGTCTTCTGCATGCAGGATATTTTGTGGCTAGGACATGACAACATTTAAAATTCTGAGTATTTGAGAAAGTAAGAAGACAACTCAGACTGAAAAATACACTGTTGACTCAGGTACAGTTTCACCTGACATCATATGCAATACCACAGGAGTCAAGATAAAATTAAAGAATCCTCTGTCTTGTCTTTTTCCTAGGTGGACTTTTGGTAAATACTGTCATAAGTCAGGCAGAGTCTCAGATGTACAGCTGTGGTGAGGGATGACCACACACCACGCTCAGGGCCTGAGCCTGCCCCTTGGACCATCTTTGAAAATGTCCCCAAGCAATACATTGTCTCTCTCTTTCAAAGGAAACAGTGCTCACACAAAGAGTTAAGAATAAAAGATGGTAAATGTTAAGGTCACATTCTAGAAGGCATTAGGCCACCCTGATATTTTTGAAAACAGATTTTATACACATCCAAAAGATAGTTAAAATCATGTCAGTGTTGTTCACGTGTAACCTCAGTATGTTCTATAAGTTTTAGACAAAACCTGCCAGATTGCTCAGATTACATTTAATTCAAGCTCCCAGGCAGCAATTTTCTTTAAAACTGTGGTATGAGTTGTATTTAATAGGAAAATGCCAACACACCAATAAGGAAGGCACTACTCGTGGCATGACTTCAGTCTTGCTAGATGGATTGCCAGACCTTTGTCACCTTACAGACACCCAGCAGTAAGTGACAGTGAGCATCTGCACCTCCCTCACAAACACTGAAGGGAAGAGGCTGTCTGTCATGGTTCCTGGGAAAACTGCCATCTTACAACCTGTGTTGCCTGCATCTCTGAATTCAGAGCCCTCAGTCTCATTCTGGAGCCACAAATGTCTTTGTCCGTAGCACAAGGTAAGAAAAAGGAGGTACCCAAAAGCAAGAGGTAAATTTTGCACCTAGTGATGGGGTACTCCTCTGGGTCTACCCATCTGGAATCACCTTCCCTGCATAACCTTTATCAGCTTTAATGAGGATGGACACTCAATTATGCCTTCAGAAAGCAGAAATGAAGGAAGAGATCTTTAAGGCACATATAATAAAATGTACTTGTCATGATTGTTTGCCTGAATACTTTGATAATGATTTGAGGACCAGGAAGGATTTTTATTTTTTTTTCACATTTTCTTTTTTATTAAAATCTCTCACATTTCACCTTTAAGGCATTATTGCAAATTTTATCTTGTTAAATGACTCATATGGCAATAATTTTACATCACATTAGACAATGTTCTAGTTTGTTTTAATGCTCTCACTTGACAGGAGAAAATACAGCACATATAGAAATAAACTCCTTTACATATCCAATATATATACTTGTCATCTGGTTTTAGCTAAGAAGTGCACGTATACAGGAGAGAGAAATTCAGGAGGAATATATGTGCAGCAGAGAATGCGAAAGGCAACATAATAAATTGTCACATTGAGAAGAATGGTGAGAGACCAATCCATCAGGCATCAATCCCACGTTTTTATGTACATGATGAATGCTTTCTGCTGCTTCAGTTGGGCTGAAAAACAGCAAGACAGAAGTAAGAACCTGATTAAACACATGACTGAACATACCAGCAATGACATGTTCAATGAATGTGTTTCTTTCTATTTAGACAGGGGAAGCATCTTTAGTTTGTGCGTATGACTTGTAAAAAAACAGAAACAATGGAAAAGAAACTGTTAGAGCTGCATCCCCATGCAGCACAGGGACTCCCTCCCTGGCCCCAGCTCATCCACAAAATCCGTGAGGCACCAAAGCAGAGGGCATTCTTTCTCTGACACATTCCTTCTGCTTCCATAGGGATCTGTCTCCATTATAGTTCATTGAACTAAGTTAAGAGTAAAAAAGCAGTAAAGGAGCCATTTCACAAATACTCCATGTTCTCTGTGAAATCTTAGGTTTGGAAGTTTTTTTGTATCCATTAAAAAAAAATCAGCTCAGGCCTTTATATATAATATTCCCCTATAAAAACCACAAGAACAAGAATATTTGTCCTACTTTTGTACACTAAACTATATTAATGACTGGAAATTGAATGGCATAAATTGAACTCCCAGCTGTTTGTATTCTTCTTGGTGGCTCTCAATAATCCCAGAGGTACTATTTGGAAACTTCCAAATTCTGTCACTTACTACTCTCCTCCAGAAGGTCCAATGAACTGCATAGGTCAGCTTTTCTGTTCTTGTATTAGAAACAAGATCTAACATCTCATGCCCTGATCTGATTTTTATTGCTGTACCAACACAGTTACACATTTCATCATACTAGACTTGGAGGGAATTGTGTACATTACTGAGGACACAAAATACTGTGGAAGGAGTGAGATAAACTATAGCGATAAAAATTATTGGTTTTTTTCTAGATCTGCTGACTGTTTCCAGTATCAAATTGTACAATATTTAGAATCAGGTTTTTAATTTAAATTGCTGCATGGGAACGTTTTCTATGCACAGAAAATGAGGGCAACAACTTGTTTCTTTCTGGAAGTTCTCAAGGATAAAAAAAAAGGGCTTGTACTCACAGTTAAACAAAACAGTTCATCTTCTCAGTATCTTTCAAGTGTGATGTCAAATATGACACACCTGTCGCAAGATAGAAGCAGCAGCTCTGCAGAGAAGGACCTGGGGGTGCTTCTCTGTCCACGAGCCTGCAGTGTGCCTTCATGGCCAAGAAGACCAATGGTGTCCTGGGCTGCATTAGGAAGGGCATTGCCAGCAGGTCCCTCTCCTCAGCCCTGGTGAGGCTTCATTCAGAGTTCTGTGTGCAGTTCTGGGCTCCTCAGGACAAGAGAGACATGGAGATCCTGGAGCAGGTCCAGCAGAGAGCTACTGAGTTGGTCAAGGGTGTGGAGAATCTCTCTTGCAAGGAAAGGCTGAGGGGGCTGGGCCTGTGCAGCCTCAAAAGGAGGTGGCTGAAGGGGACCTCATTAATATGTATAAATATCTGAGTGGGTGTCAAGAGGTTGGAGCCAGGCTCTTTTTGGTGGTGCCAACCAATAGAAGAAGAGACAATGGGCAGAAAGAGATTCACTGGAAGCTCCTCCTGAACATGAGGAAGAATTTCCTTACCTTGCAATGACCAAGTGCTGGAACAGATGGCCCAGAGAGGTCGTGGAGTCTCCCTCACTGGAGATATTCAAGAACTGCTTTGATGCAATCCTGTGCTATGTGCTCTGGGATGTCCCTGCTTGAGCAAGGAGGCTGGATCAGATGCCCCACTCTGGTCCTTCCAACCTGACCCATTCAATGATAGCACAATCCATAAACTTGACCCTGAACATACAAATTACACAAGTCTTTTATTCTAGGTTCAAATAACACTTAACTTTTCTGTTAAGTGCCCTCTACAAGTGTAAAAGCTACTCAAATCAGGACTAGAACTTTTTCATCCCCTTTGTCTCATACTTGTCACTAGCCAGTAAGAACTTCTCCTTATAACATGCACCAAAAAGGTCCTAGGAAGATGTGTTCTGCTCAAGCACAGTCTATACATGATATATTTCGCACATGAGGAAAGGCTCCCATGCAGCAATTTAAATTAAAAACCTACCCAAAGGGCACCTGCTTCTAAATACTGTACAATTTGATACTGAAAACATTTTTTCTTTTCTTCTCTATCATGATATCCCAAGGGCTGGAGGTCTCCCTTTCCTCAGCAGCCTACTGTTTCCAGAACAGGTCAGCATCAGCTTTATGTCTCCTCAAAAATGGCAAAAATACCACTTGCCACAACAAATGAGAATTTGTTATCCCTTCTCCTCCCCATAGTGACTTGCAACATAGCCCTTTCAGAAAAATGTGTATGTTCTAAGTACTGGAGACAAGGTAATTCTAAGGAAAAATTGCTAGAAACAGTTGTGAGGTGAAGTAGCTGGAGATGCTGGCAGAAAAATCCTTTCTCAACATTCTCCAAAGTACCAGGTTATCCTTACTGCTTTCATTTATAAAGGCTTTTTTACTTGAGATACTGAAAATGTTTCATTTGCAGGGCACGAGTGTCCAAAATTTCAAAAACTTGTCTGGAAAAGACAGCACACAAATTGTTTCAAAATTTTAATTGCTACATTTTAAAATTTCTGTAGCTTTGTTGCTACTGTTACTGCAGAGCATGTTCTGCATAGCCTGTATTTGACATCAGATTGTATTAAAGCACTTCTTGACACAAACCTCAGGCAGAGCCCAATACCTTTTGGCAGCAGAGGAAGATAGAACAGAAAGTAAGCAGCAGAACATAAAGGCAGTTCAATTTAAACTCATAAAAATTAAGAAACTGGGACTTCCGGAAAGCAATTCGACATGGTGTAGCATTGTTAAAAACTGCCTTTCTTTTTCACCCCAGCACAAAGCACAAAATGACAGCTCATTCCTGAAAAGCCTAATACACCTCGTCATGAGGAGATGCTGCTGTCAGCAGTGGTCGATTACTTGTTGTAGCAACCTACGGAGAGTTTCAGTCTCTTTTAACTGGAGTAGAAAAATGTAACTCTATTTATGTCTACAGATTTAATGTATAATGGAAAAGAACCTCTTTGTCCAGCTTACTTTGCACTTTATTAGTTACCACTAAAATGCTTTAAATAGCTCAAATAATGGTGCCCACTTAACCTGCATGGTATCTCAGCATTTCTAATTATCTGCAATTTGTATCTAAATAAGAAACACAGCCTAATTATCAAACTACTAACTTGAGGCCTTTGGAGTATTAAAAAAACCCAGCATATTAATTAGTTCCAACAATGCACTTTATGAACTTCAGAAAGTTCAGCATGATATTAACATCAGAGTATGTGTTGCAGTTTATCTAAGTTGGAAAGTTATGTTGCACCGCAATCGTCCACTTAGACTAATTGGGAAGGACTATACTACACATTGTGCATCCACAGTTTTGCTACAGCTGTCTCATGCATTCCTCTTCTGTTGCACCCTACGCAAATCTCTAATTTTTCCTAGTAAATATAATCTGTTTCGGGGGAGGTGCTAACAGCAAACCTCTGCACAGCCACCGCAAATTATGGAGCTTCTATTATTATTGAGGTAGTTTTTAGTGTATTCTCTCTCAGCCTTTGAAATTTTGATCAGATCCACACAACCTTTACCTTTACCCATCAGAAGTCAGTGTCACCATCATTTTTAAACTCCTATTGAGCAGAATGGTCCATGCACTGAACACTTTATCCCTGATGGACTTTAATACAAGTGTACACAACAGTGACAGAGCCTGGTAGCTGTTGGTTCTTCACAAGGGTCTCACTTAGGGGACACAGAGGGGACACTGTAGAGGAAGGTTCCACTTCTGTTCCCAGCATTTTCACAATTCTCATCCAATTCCTTCACTTTCTTTTAGAGTAGAGCTATGCCAAAATGATGGCTGTTCACCTATTTCAGCATCCCATTGACTTAACAGCTGGAACAAAAGACTGGACTTCAGCATAAGACAAGTTCAAACAATGGCTATTTGGCAACTGATATGACATGATGTCATGCACATGGGTCTTGCAAAGCTAGAATTGCAAAAGATAGTTACCATAAGGAAGAGGTAAGTTGGAACACAATGCCTTTTCTAACAAATCAATCAGAGAAGATTACATGAAGACATCTCCTGTTATTTTAGAACACATTCCAGGCTGCCCTTGGCTCTGGGAAGGTAGCACTGCAGAATAGAGATGAAAAATGAGTCATATGACTTTTCTTATATTCAAGTAAATTGTGTCTATCCTAAACTGACTGGCCCATCTATGTTTGAAAGTGATAGTGATAAAAAGCTAGAAAGACTTGACAAAACCACTAACTTTCTCAAATATAACATCTAAATAGAATTTCAACATGAGAGCAGAAAGGAAAACAATGTAAACTGCAGAAAAGGATACATTTATAGTAGAAGGAGTCTCTTTTGGGAGTGTGAATTACATTTGCTTTTTCTTAAATGCAATGGACTGGCTTGTGATTGAGGTGAGTGAGGGTGGCAGTGAAAGGATGGAAATTTAGTAAACTTCATAGATAGACACATAAATGTCACCTTATCGAACACTCAGCAGTTCTCTCATCCACACCCAGAGCTTTGAGGGCGACACAGATAAGCAAATGGGACAAATAAAATTAAGTGATGGCACAGATAGCACCAAACAGTTTAATTACTGAATTTATCAGATATGCCAATCGAGGAACATACAAGAGTTACTAAAAAGTCCTCAGAATAGCCCTGGTGCTCAGGCAATTAATCAAATGACAAGGGGAAATTACCATACACATCATTGATAAGAGGCACTCTATGCAAACACAAACATAAATATTTTGTGCCCATGTGAGAGAGGAATGCTGACTCCAGTATCTACCCAACAGATGGGAGGTGTTGTATATCTTGCTCTTCCTCAGGCCATGAGGCCTTTTAAATCTAGGGTTATGGGAACAGCTCAGTCCCCAAATGTATCAAGCATGTCCTCATGCTAAGCATCTTAACCACCAAAAATCAATGACTGTTGATAACAAAGTTGGTGACAGTTTTTCTTAAAAGCTGGGAAGGGAAATCACACCAAGTCCTCTACAGCAAGTGGAAGAAACTGTCATCAAAGGCAGAAGTCTGTAGTTTTACAGTTACATAAATTTACTGCTGGAGAATTGTTCATTAAAAAGAAAAACTCTACACAAAACCATCCATAACAAATAATTCAGTCCTCTCCTGGATAATTTTTTTTTTTGATTTCCATCACCAAGGTTGCACTGAAATAACTTGGGTCAAACACCTGCCAAGTTCCTGGTACTGAAATCTATTCTATAATGCATCTAACAGAGGTTTATCATGATTCCTAGACAGTCTGTAACTCCTTTTTTAAAAAGTCATCTTAAATGTCACAGAAAAGCCATTTTGATTTTCTTGACTCACCAATAGCTCCCAGTGGCACTAACAGCATAGAAATTTAGGTTGGAAAAAATACCAGAGACCAAGATTTGCAACAATTCACAGTGGAAAACAACAACAACAACAACAAAAACCACTAATAGGATCCTCCTTTGTAAACGTGTTCTACCATTTGAGTGGGCTGAGATAACTATTTAATGTCTCCACTCTATCTTCTCGTTTTGGATGACCTCCATTATTGGACTGCACTGAAATTTTGTGTAAATTCCAGCAGGATTTTCTTACTTAGAAAAAAAATCAGAATTAATCAGAGAACCACATCTGAAAATTCCTAAAATTAAGCAAGAGTGCTCGTGACAGACCACAGGAAAGATATATGCTCTTGCAACAAAATTTTTTGATATTTCAATTAGAAGTAATAGCAAATGAATCTGGAGTGCAAACCTAAAACATATCCACATAGATGATAATTAGGTCTCCTTTAGGGGAGAAAAAGTAGACTTATACACCTAAATTAGTATAGGTGATTGTGAGAAAAGAAATTACATTACTAATATCCACCAAAGTCACAATAATGATAATTTGAGACAGCTTGGCCAAAGACTGGCTTTCTCTATGCTTGCAAAGAATGACTGTAAATCTCCTTTGGTCATTTCTCTGTCCCTTAGGAGCAAATTCCTTAAAAGGTCGAGAACAATTCATACTAAGACCTCAGATATTAAAGAGCTTGTGAAATGCCTTCAGGAGAGTTATTACTGGGAAGGTGGCTGTGTCATTTCAGTAAAAACTATGTGATGGGAAAGCAAACAATTCCAAAAGTAAAGCCTACATAGATTATTGAAAAGATTAAATACTCTTGGACAGGTGTATCCTATTTCACAACAGCACATGATCCACGAGGTAAGTTCATTTGATTTTCAGAAAGGTGCAAGTCAAGCTCTGCTGTCTCACTCAGCTCACTGATGAATCCTAAGTGACTCCTCCAGTCTGTTTTCTAATATGGCTTGTGGTTTCTCTTGACACCTCTGCAGAATGTTCCTTGTGAATAAAGCCCAGGGGACAGAGGGAATGTGACTCTCCAGCCTCTCTCTCTCCAAACAGGCTGCTGAAGGACTCACAGGCAGTACAAGACAACTGTTGACTCTGGTAATAGATTCTGTGACAAAGGATGTAAGCAGACAGTGCCACGTAGGCTGCAGCTGATGAGATAACCCCTCTTTCGTGCACAAACCCAGTTCATCAAGAAAAGAGGAGCTGAATAACTGTGCCACTGGATCGTGGAAATGAAAAGCTCTTGGAATTCCTTTGTTCAGCAGCCTCCCCACTCCAGCATCAGTGAGGAGCCAAGAGCCTGCTGCTATGCAAGGGAGGGGGATTCATACCCCTTCCATGAATGCAGAGTGCAAAAGAATGAAAAGCTCTGTTACAAAGGAAAAGCATGAGGATTGCATGGATAGCTCAGCTCTCAGGGGAGGTCTTGTCACCTCTGCAATGGATTTTATTAACTGCATAGTATGTTGGGCCTCAGCAGCAGAGCTTGAATGTATTGACTGCTTCCCTTAACAGCAAGGATGAAGCTAATACTGTTAATACTCTATTTACTATGTTTACACTTAAAATTCCCTTATTCACAGCGAGATTTGTCTTCTTGTTAATGAGAAGATTAAGGTACAAAGATTCAGGTGAGCCATCATCTCTTCCTATAACTAAAAAGCCAAACATAACTAAGTGCTTCATTGCTCATTTGCCCAGCAAACATGAGAAATGTTACTCAACTGCAGAGAAACTGGTTTTCCTAATTTTCTCCTGACTGACATCTTCTGCTTGCTTATTAACTGGACAGAACAAGGTTGGTCATCCTGTATTTGTTTATCTACAAGGGAATGGTGACAAGGCATGAATTGTGCCTTGCTCCCTCCAGGAGACAAAGTGTTCTCCAATGATACTGCCAGATGAATTTCATAAGAAGAGGAATTCCCTGAATTGAAAAACATTTGGTGGACTGAGGTTTGTTTAAGCACCTTTAAACTTATGTGAAGTCCTAGTCAAAAGTGATTATCAGTGATTTCAGTCAGGAGTATCAGAGATTCAATTATTTCTATTTAATAATTACATTCAGGCATTTTCTGTTTCTCAGCAAAGACAGAGCAGGTCCCTTTGGCATGAGGTTTTTCCTACTTCTCAAAAATGGTGTAACTTTCAATCCACAGACAAAAATCAGTTTTTAATTGCATAATTCCACAGAAATTAGGTGAGCTGTCCTTATTTATATTAGTATTGGTTTACGTTTCTAGAAAGATTTTTCCAAATAATTTTATTCTGATTTTTTTCAGAAACTGGGGCAGTGCACTGCTGCTTCCTAAAATTTCTGAAAGGAAAACTGCTTCCATGGTCCAGAACAATTTTGCTGCTTGCTTGTTTTGTTTATGACTGTTTTAAACATTTAAGCTTCTTCAGAAATAAAGGAAAACAATGCCTGAAACCATGGGTTTGTTAAGCAAACAGACCAAAACTGTACACAGCTCAGAAGATATTAAACTATCTCACCTGTCATTTGGTTTGAGAATAACATTGAAGATAACACTGAGCTTAGCAAAATGTAATTCAAAAAACTCCATTAGTGTAATAATTGGTTTGTCTATTGGATCTGTTTCCCAGCTACAGTGCATTAAATGCCATTTAACAGTTCCAATAAATTGAGGTTCCTGGATGAAACTGGTAAGCAGAAGAATGGAATAAACTGATATAAAAGATGGATCAATAGACAACATGAAGATGTAATGAGCAGTTTACGTATTGAGGATGGAACCAATATAAAAATCATTATTAAGTTAATTCTTCTGAAATTTCAGCATTCAAAAATGTTCTTCTGAATTAATAGTTAATTTATAGTATGCTGCTACAAGACTCTTGTTCAGTTTCAAATGAGTTACAGCTACAACTTATTTAGCAAGAGGAATGAAACATTTGCAAACACAAAGTTGTTCCTGTCAGTTATAAACTTGTAACAAGATCATTAGTGCTGTGCTTTAAAGGGAAACAGAGTACTTCCTGGGATTTTCTGGTTTCCCTGAAAGAAAAGAGCACAGCAAGAAACTGCCTTGTGTACCATCAGTGTTGATACAGCAGGGAGAGTTTTATAAATAAAGAGATTTATATTTTCACAGCTCACTTGCCTACAAATAAATATTTACAATTTAAATGTTTTTCGTTGTGTAGTCCAATTTGTTTTCAGAACAGCTAAGGCCATTAAAAGAAGAATTCCCCTCAGCCACGGTGCATATTGGTCCCTCAGCACACAAACACTGTCCAACACTCTTAGAGCCACAGAGCTCCTGTGCTGGCTCCTGTGCAGCCTCCTCCAGCAGGGCACTGCCACACCCCACACTGTTCACCTGCACGGCCCCTGCTGCTGGGGGAACAGACACTGCACCATGGCTTTAAGCCTGCTCGGCTACACTGCTGCCCTGTCTATGATTTTAAGCCTCCTTAAAGGCTTCCCTGACCAAGTTAGAATTACCTGCTGTTCTTTAGATGAGGGAAAAAACAAACCTCAGAGAAATTCATTAAAAGTCACAAAAAATCCAGCTGCCTTAATCAGAACATGGCACAGAGCTCCCCACTGCAGAGACACTGCTCTATGAGACAGATGCTCTTACTCAAAAATCAAATCATACACCCCACAAGGCAGGTATCCAGGCACATAGGCATACTGAGAAGCCTGTCCATTTATTTCCATTTTATTTCTGACAGATAGTACAGCAAGAAGAGACATGAGAATGATAAGGAACTGGAAGTGAACATTGGTTCCCAAGTACCAAGTCCTTAGGCTTGGGTTGGAGGAGAACACTGGATCGGGCAGCAGTGCCTTCTTTCTGCAGCTGATGCAAGATGATGCTGATGCTATGTCTCCCAGAATGGGACAATAAGTGTTTATTCTGAAAATCATTGTGCAAGGGGTTTCTTACATCCTACAGTGACAATCAGAAAGCCAAGAATCTCCCTGTTTCCCACTTCTTTGTAGATCTTGTTCACTGGTGCAGACTGGGAATGCAACCGTGCTGCTGAGACTGTTCTGCTTCCCTCCCTGCAGATGGACAGGCTTGGCCATCATCTGGACCACAACTTGCCCACTACAACAGAAATGTTACTATTTCTGATCATGCTGTCTTCATTGTCAGTGAAGGAATCACTACTGGCCACGATAATCCTCTCCACATGTGTTTAAGCCCTTCACAAATCACACAGTTCTGCTGTAAATTTGCAAGATAGAACTATACTTCCAAAAAGAAAAAAATTGAAAAAAAACTATGGAAAATGCATATATTTCAAAATTAGGGAAAACAACCTAAATGAAGAACCACAAGCACGGATACAGGCTGGGCAGAGAAAGGGTTGAGAACAGCTTTGAGGAGAAGGACTTGGAGTGTCAGTAGAGAAGCTAAACATGATCTGGCACCATGTGGTCCAGAAGGCCAACTGCACCCTGGGCTGCATCACAAGAAGCACAGCCAGGAGAGCAGGGGAGCAGATTCTGCCTCTCTACTCCAGTCTCATCAGACCCCACCTGGAATGTTGCATCCAGCTCTGGGGCCCCTAAAATAAAAACCTGGCCCTGATGGAGCAAGTCCAGAGGGGAGACACAAATTTGCTCAAAGGGCTGGAAGTCTGCTCTGAAGCCAGGCTGAGACAGCTGGAGGTTGTTCAGCCTGGAGAAGAGAGGCCTCCAGGGAAACCTTATTGCAGCCTTTTAGTACCCAAATGGCGGGAGAGGGACATTTTACAAGAGCATGTAGTGATAGGACAAGGGGAAATGGCCTCAGACTGAAAGAGGGTGAGTTTAAATTAGATACCAGGAAGAAATTCTTTGCCCAGCAGGTGGTGAAGCACTGGAACAAGCTGCCAGATGTTGTGGATGCCCCATCCCTAGAAGTGTCCAAGGCCAGAATGGATGGGGATTTGAGCAATATGGTCTTGTGAAAGGTGGCCCTACCCATGGCAGGAGGATCTGAACTAGATGATCTTTAAGGTCCCTTCCAACCCAGGCCATTTTATGATTCTATAACTTTTAACTTTGTTAAATTGTTTGTTTGTTTGTTTTCCAAACAGAATTCAGCTGCTCAATAATTTGCTGGACTTATGATGTATCCCCTGTAAGGAAATAGCCAATCTCTTCACTACTTTGCACTTAGCAAAGTGGAATCCCAATTTTCAAACCTAAATACCGCTACAAAAATTAAAATAATACATACCAGTAGTAATAATAGAGCTTCTCCTGGACATCAGCTTTTGAGATTAACTCTTCACTTTGGGAAAATCTACATTAGGAAAATGGTAACAAAAATGGTCTGGCATTTCCATTATGGCTAAGTACTTTTCTCAGTCAGAACTATAATCTCTGAACTTGGTAATTATTTCAGGAAGGTCTTTTTTCCCACACATTTGTTCAGTGAGTGAACCATGTTGAAATAAGTAAGCTTGAGATTAATTATTTTTCTCAGGAGCCCCAGCAGGATACAGTGGGAGGTCTGTTGCAGTGATTTTATTAACTGCTTCGAGGATTTTTGATCTGAATTTACTATTCAGGGTTATCAAAATTGTGCAATATAGGCAACCTTCCACTGCTTTTTAAACCAATGAAAGGGAATATGTGGAAATTTGGAATAAAATAAGGGGACAACATGCAACTAAGAAGTTGTGTTTCCCTGGATTTTTCTTTTGTTGAGGCAGAGGCAAATGAAATGCCTCCTCTCTGACATTCACACAGTCACTACTTGCACTGAGGGGGTTTTATGAGTGTTTCTCTATACTTTGCAACACAGGAAGAGAAAGTGGAAACAGCATGGAAACAGCAGGCACATATGGATGGATGGCTTCACTCCTCTGCTCCAATGTATGCACGTCAGCAGGTGCAGCTTCTCATGTCCCCTGGCGGGCACTACAATGTCTGTCTTGGCCTTCTTGTAAAAATTAGCATATGAAACACTAATGATTTTCAAAACATAAACAGATGCACTGAGTGGTCCAGCCATAAAACCAAGCTTGATTCCCATTTCTTCCATGTATGGTCTGGCTAGTTCTGTGACACCAGGTTTGAATCCTGATTCTGCTACACTTCTTCCAGGAGCCTTGTCTGGGTTTTTGCCGTTCTCCTCTGTCCCCTTTAAGGAGTTTGGTACAGTCTTATTTTTAGCCTTCTGTGTTTTGGAGTCAGATACACTTTTGTATAAATAACCTTCTTGTTATTGTAAAATCTAACAATGTTTACATTCTTTTCATAAAGAAGAGACTGTTGGACTGTTGGGTTGTCCAGTGTGGTTGGAGAAGAAGATTTTCTTCCTCGAATCCATGGTCACTGCTGGAGTTTGATAAATGTTAATTCTATAAATAAACCCTCCTCTTTTCTGCCTCAGACATCGCAAGGTGTGAGTGTGAGTTCTTTATGTCGTGTGCGACAGAGCCTTGTCGAAATTTATCTTCTGTCTTAAGAAAAATTACAGAAAGCAGCACAGCAGCAGCTATCAGTATTCATCTAAATTAATTTGGTTTTGTGATTGCAATTTTCTCAATCTCTCCTATCTGATTGGAATATTCTCTTCTTTATCCACAGAATTAACCCTCTCTTGAAGCATCATCCCCACAAGTTAACACATTGCTCCACTTCTCCATTCTTTTAACAGAAGGATGAAATTTTACATCAGAAAAATCAATCACCAACTGATAAAGCAAGTCTCTGCTTGGAAGTACCAGCTAAAGCACAGGATGCTACACAACCCGTGAGTGTCATGCTACAAATGCACATGAGAACATCTGCAAAGAGACAACAAGGAATGGCAATAAAATAAGGTGGAATTATATCAGAAAGAGGCGATTTTAGCATAAAGGGAATATTTACAAAGTGTCACAAGTCATCTTTATTATTGAATTCTGCCAAGCTTTTACATTTGTCTTAGGAAATGCACACTTCTGTGCTACTGAGGTCCAAAAATGCCTCACAAGTCTTTTTACATAAATCACACAAAACAGACATGGCTTATTTTTTCATTCAGATACAGCATGTAAAATTCAGGTTCCAGGTGCACTTCTCTATGCTACCTTAAAAAACTAAGACCTAGAAACCTAGGTTTTTAACAGGCATGAATCTACTGATTTTGTAATTTCTCAAAACAGTCAAATATCTCCACAGTGGCCAAAGCTTTTGACAAAGAATGCTGGACAGAAAGACTGGAGTCCACACATCCCTGTAGAAAGTCTATCAGCAGCTGTTGTATTTCAGTTTTTTATTTGAAGGAATGTAAGCAGAAAACATCTCCTTTTTTAGTGAATATAGTTTTTCCTATCTATGAAATTCCCACCGGTGAGATCTAATTTTTTGCCCTTAAGCTGTTAATAATTAATAATCATTCTCATTAAATTTCTGACATACAAGTCCTTGGGCACTCACTTTCCTAAGCATATAGGAACTCTTGTCTTACAACACAATTATGAATAAACCAGCCACAATGCTAGGTAAATGTCATTTGTTTTTCAATAACAAATTAGCTGAACAACAGATCTTTTTCTTAACTTTTCACAAGGCAAGTAAAGCTCCATCTTAAATAAGGATTATTCATTTATAAATCTCCAATTTGACTTCAGTGAAGTGACTTGTCAGAGTGATTTACTATATCACTCACACAATGTAAAAATTTTTGTTCAGAAAGCAAAAGTTGACTAATGACTCATTTTACAAAGAAAATTTCTCATCAGCAATCTATACAGACATTGGTAGACCTCAGGATACTTCTTTATGTTTCTGCTCTAGGTTTCAAAAGAAATACATGCAATAGATATTTTGCCATCAGTTGCAGCCTTTAGTCACAAAAAAAGTTCCTCAATATTTTCAGATGCAACAGGCAATGCTCTCAAACATAGTGAAGTTAATTCAAGGGATGTTCTTATAACAGTAAAAGTTGTTTAAGCTTCTCTGAGTAGTGAAGCAGAACTTGTATTGTTATTCAGTGTGATGGACTAAGGTCAGAATTTCTTGATGTACAGTTTATCTTCTACATTTGCTTGATTGCTATTTAAAGTCCATTAAAAGGAAAACAATATATGTTTTCGGGGCAAGTTACAAATTATACCACAGGACAGCAGAAAGAATATGCTGATGTGCTAGGTGTTTCATGCCAAAAAGTGTGTGAAGAAAAGTTATTATGAAGATAGAAGTAGAAGAGTCTACTTTATTAAATACCAGTTTCAAGGATGTTGCAAACTGCTTAAAACTGTCAATACAAAGATGACCATTGCTTAAATAATTTCACAAATACTACAGAATATGCTGCTCACTTTTTAAAGTGATGTACAACTGCTTCATTTAAAGTGCATAATGATAAAATAACCCTTTAAAAATTACAAAAATACTTAATTTTCAAAGCATTGAAATATACTGAATAGAAAACATACTGAAAAGAAAACTTGTCAAAAGTATCATGTATGCTTTACTACATTACATTTTAAAAATACTGTTTTGTAGCTGCTTAAGAAAAAAGGTTTATCCAGTGCACATTAAAGACAAAATTATACTACTCACCAAGTTCTTAAAAAGGACCTTCCTGCAAATTGTCCATGAAAGAAAAAATGCATCTCTATCTACAGATATCTGTATGTGAGTTATTCCCAGGTACACACAAAATTCAAGAAGAAGTACAAGCAGCCTAGAGCTGCAATGCCTTTGGGACTGTGTGGGGGTGTTTATTCATCCTCACTACATGCCTGATACAAGAAGGCTCCCAAACTGTGTCCCACCTGAATCTGCAGTAAATCCACTTTCAGTAGAAGTTCTTAGGGTAATGCAGGCATTCCATCACAGCCAAGCAAAGAGAACATGGGAAACTCAGGAGATGACACAAGAAATTGCTGGACAGCAACAAATAACAGAGTGAGAAGATGGCAGAAGTTACAGATGGTGCCAAGAAAGATGGTTGCATTGCATGGCTAGCTGAGGGGGAGGTATGTGAGAAATGGCCAAACTTTGATGAGAAGCATCAAGTTTAGGAGAAGTAATAGCACCTATGAAGTGAAGAGTCTTGCAAGGCCAAGAGCACTCAGGTGGCCATAGTTATAGTACCATTTAAGGCTGAGAAGACCTAAGTAACACTGTTGGTAACATCAAATTTAGTTATGGATGTGGTGAAACTGAGATTAGCAGGGGAAAATAATTAGGGACAAGTTGGAAAGGAGACAAGTGTGTGGGAGGAAAGAACAAGCAGGGAAAAATGGAGATGAGATAAAAGGGCCCAGCCAAGTGCAACCAAGATGCCAAGCCCAGCACTCAATCACCCCTTTTCCTTGTCTTATTAAACTCTACACCTGTTTTCTTTGTAACTATGCTTAAATGTGCCTTTGTTCTGTGTGTGAGACATTAGCAAACTTCATGTTGGACTAGCCAACAATTAGGGTAGAAAAGAAAACTACATAAAAAAGCCAAAGATAAGCTATGTCTTCTTTAACACATCCCAGCTTGCCATCACTTCATTTTTCATTTTCTTCCCACCCCTCAGCCCTCAGCTCTAAAAAGACCAGAAATGTCTTAGCCAAATACACACCTTACTCACACACTGAGACAAAATGATGTATCCCCCATTTTTAGCCTACCTCTGAATCTAAAGGGAAAAGGTTACATTATTTTCAAGACCGTATTCCTGTAACAGAACTTCTTGCTGACCTTCTCCTCGGACCACTTTGACCTCACACACAGCCACTCCCTCTTCTCATGGTGCTACACTCACCCCTTTTGGTGTCACTCATATTTCCCCAAATGGGAAGGTCATGCTTTTGTTTTCTCTTCCTCCTTTGTCTGTAATTCAATCCTCTCCTCCCTTCTCAGACACAAAAGCAATTTATCTCCTTAAACCACACCTTAAAGCCTTGTTTTGTCCCTGTTGTTTAATAATAACTTCCTTCTGAACCATTTTGTGATACTTTGTAAGAATGCCACTATATAATATAATTTATCTTGGTTTTATCTGCTGGAGCTCCACAATAAGTTAAGAGATGCAAATAATCATGCAAACATGTGCATCATTAAACATTTCCCTTAAAAATATAATTTAATTATAATATTCTCTCCCTCAAAATTGCAGCATTGAATGCACAGTTGTGACTGAGACAGAATGGAAAATTAAAGCATTTTGATCAATACAGAAACATAAACACTAAGCTCCAGGCAATAGGGCGGACTATCATATTCCATCTATTATTACAGAGTCAGAAGGAGTTTTTTTCCTGTTTTATATAACTTTCCCTGAAGCTTAGTATCTCTCAATTACAAGCTGCAGTCATCTCCAAGTCAGCTATAAAGCTGTATGCACAATTTGTAGCATGCAAGTACATGAAGGAGAAAAAAATTACTCATTTGAATGTCGTCAGCTGATAACTCTTTATTCAGAAACACTGAATTAAGCAAGAAGAAATAAAGAATGAACTGCAAGTGCCAATATTCCATCAAGCACTACATGCTGGTTTATTCAAAACACTGCTTGTAAAAGTGTGTATACAATGCAGAGACATCAGTTATTGAACAAATGTTGCTGTATTCACTTTTTCTTTGCAAGCAGTGATGCACTTCTGTCAAGCCAGCAATTGATAGAGGAACAATGAAAGGAACTTTATGAGTCATCATGTCCTGCCTGTTGCTAGTGCACTTTTTCCCTAACTGCTTATAGACATATTTTAGCAAATGATAAAATAACGGCTTTCTCTTCTTCAGCTATTTGCAATGAAGTGGCTCCATGTTAAGAGCCCAATAAACCCAATACCAGTCTCTAAATACAAGGTCTTGCACTTTGCAGTGTTGACTTTGAGCCTGTTTCTCCCCCTTCAGTCACCCTGCCTTTGATTTGACAATGCCTCCGGGCTTCATCAATCACCACATTTCACAAGTGCTACTGCTAATGCAAGGTCATCAACATGGATGCTAAAATTGGCTCCAAAAGCACCCTTCAAGGCACTAGACCAGTATCCTTGCTCTAAGTCAACAACTCCACACTCAAAGAAAGCTGCCACCTCCTCTATCACACAGTACCTAGACCTTTAAAAAAAACAACCCGAACATTTCCTATGCCCAATCTTTGGGGCTTTAACCGTAGGATGATTTCCAAACTTTTAAAAGAGTAACACCCCACCTAAACTCATATATTATATGCTTGAGTGTTAATTTATGTTTGTTCTGTCTAGTGAATATTCAAGCCTGAAGCAGCATAAAGTACACAGGTAGATTATACCCACATACCTCAAGCAGAATTCAGGCTTGAAAACTGGACATAAAGTTTATGGGTTTTTTCACTCTACCATATTATTCCAATCAGAACCCAATTAAAATGACACCATCAACACACTTTTCAGCATTTCTTTCTTTCTTTTAAGCTGTTGTTGTATTTATATGACATAAAGCTATTTATTTTAATGAAGAGGCATCTAAAACAACAGGAGGCTCCTGCACTGAAGGTAAACAATCAGCAATGACATAACACTTGCTCCTAAAAGTTTACTAAGATAATGTTCAATATCTATATATACACCTGGTGAGAAAGGGAAGGTGTGAAAAGAAATACTAAAGTCTTGAACACAGCTCTGAGTCAGTGAAAACAACGTAGATTTCAAATCACCTGCTCCTACAGTGTACATGGGATATATGAAACAGTGTTGCATTAATTTAGTTCCCAAGCAGAGTAGAGAGAATTAGTAACACATGAAAGCAAAAGCCATCCATTTGGTTTTACTCAGTTAGGGACCCATCCCTGCTGAACACATTAAACTGCAAATCCTGAAAGAGAGAGACAGTTTTGCAGCAATGTTCTCTGCAATTTAATTGCAAGATCCCTGCAAAAAGCTCACTTGGGTGTTTTGAAATATAGTGACTTTCTTCCAAATACCTAATTTATTTTTTTGTACAAACCATATTAAAAGAACATGATGTAGGGGTTGAGTAAGCTGGAAATTAGACCTGCACAAATAGGCTATATTTCAAGAGTCTTGTGATAACCTTAGCAAATTAGAAGAGAAAATATCTACTCACATTGGTAAGCATGATATGGCCAGTTTTATTGTGCTGAGATAGAGATAATTCAGCACTTCTACACATTTCATTTTAATCGTCACAGAATTAGTCATCAAAGATTACAGCTGCTTTCAAAGGAAATGTTAAATCAACAACTGGAAAAATGTATTTGAATACATTTTCCCAACAAATGCTAATTCACTTTTATTATCAAGTTTTAGCCTGTGGCATCCTTAATATGCATCAAAACTATAACCACACAGAAATTAATCTACTTCAGGTCCTGATTTCTAGTTTTTAACTTTGCTGGGAGGGTTTCCTCTATATTACTTTCTGTGTCCTTCCCTTCATCTGTCCCTGAAAGACCCATCAGCAACTGATTGAGCCTGTCCTTGTACCAAGCACAAGGGTGGCAGCACAACCAAGACCACCAGCCCTGGGCTATTGATTGCTTTTCTAGTGCAAAGCTACAGAACAGCAGGATCTGACTTTGACCATGAGGTGGGTAGGGGAGCACGGTCTGCTGACACTGACAGCCCCAAACATGCTGTCAGGAAGTCAAATGAGGAACATTTTGTGGTAGACACCTTTGATTTTTTTAGTGTCTCTTCTGCTGCATGCATGATAGAGTGCACATGGCTTAGACTGTCATAAGACCCTTCAAGGTGAAATGGCAATGCAGCACACCCACAAGGACAGAGCTCTGGAGGGATATTCATACCCTCCACAAAGGGAAACTGACTCCTCACCACTGGTCTGATCATGCAGCAACCAGTCAGAGGTCCACACAACAGGGAAATGCGGTATTCCACAGACATTCATTCAGACAGGTTCTGAATATTCCTCAGATTCAGTCACCTTGAGATACAGCCCTAGACACATCCACATATATACTTGTGGATGCCTGGTGAGCATCCATAAGTAGAAAACAAGCAGAGACATGACTGTAACAAAGATTTTATAGCAGTCTTATGTAAATGACATGATTTCAAATTCAAACAGTTCTCCGAGAAAGTGAAATGCAGTGTAAGATTGACAGGTTGCAATGTACTCTTAAAAACTGAAGTACTACATGGCACCAGAGCGGAAACTAAAGTGAGACTATTACAAGTAAGACACATAATAAACACATGGGAAGAACAAAAGCAGCTTGACATATCTATCACCCTCTTTTGCTTTATAGGTTTCTGTTCTAACAGACACTGTGTATGCCATCCCTCTGAATCAAGTCCATAAACACAGCCATAATCCATGACCTTGTCCATACACACATGAAAAGCTCCATTAACTTGAGAAAACCCCAATAAGTAAACTCCTCTCTGCTTCCTTGTTGAATGGAAGCACTCCAGGACCAGAAAATCATAGAACACTCATGTCAAGGAGCAAATTATTAAATAATTTTTCTCTGTTTCTGCTGGTATATGTACATAAATAAATACTGTGAGCTTTCCAGCCCTTGAAGGTAGCTGGTTTCTGTACAGCAGTGAAATGCTATGGTCATGCCATGAGTGCTCTTGTGTCGTTCTCCTGACACATGCTGTGGGCCACATGACTGGAACTGAAACTGTGATACACAAAGCAAAGCACAATCAAAACCTCCTCAGAGACAGACAGCCAAATGGACAATGATGAGTCCTGAAACATCAGACTTAGGAAGCAAAGGAAATAAATATAGAATGACCTAAACATAAACTGTAAAAGAATGGTACTACAGTTTGTCAGTTAACACCTGTATCTTCATTAAAATTATGCTTTTATTTTTCCTAATTTCTACAAGCTCCTATTCTTTGTGAAAAGACTGCAAGTGAAAACTTGAAATAAATTTTTAAAAATTGTCTGTTACTTTGCAGCATGTTTTCTCTCTTTTAGAAGCAAAGTTTCTATCAGAAAATTTGACTGTTGTCTTAACTATGTGCTAATGGGTACATTTGTAGGGGTAGAAAAAGAATTGCAACTGAAAGTCAAAGAACTCCAGCAGATTTTATGTAATCTTGGAGGAAAAGAACAGACTTTTTTACTTAACTCACAATGGTACATACATTTCAGGGAAATACCAGTGCTGGAGTAACAAATTACTATTACTGTCAATTTAAAAAGCAATATGCCACAGTGATAGTATAACTACCAGTCACAGTGTAAGCAGCAAACTGCAAAAAGAACCATAGGGCTGTACAACCAACACACTTGTTAAACTTTTAAACAATCTTTCCTCTGATCCCCCCACCCAACAAAATCCTATGTCTTTCCTGCTCTTGCAGACTCTGTCACACCTTCTTTACAGACTACACAGACTTCACCTGACAAGAATATAAAGATAAATACAGCAATACCCTAATGTGGAGCCATTGCAAAATGAAGCAATGTTGTGTTTTTTAGAATGATTGACTGAACTTCAGAAAATACCATTTCCTTCTTGTTTTTCACACCATCTGTGCCAATACTGGAATCAAGAGTGGTTTTGCAGTAGTTATGCCTGCTGTAAGTGACTTTTGAGCCTTTTAGACATGCAAGAGAGACAGATGTTCTGTTCCTAATGTTCTTCAGTGCTTGGTAGGTAGAGAACTTAGACAAAGAATGGCTTACTACAAGGCTGACTAGCTGACTTCTCAGATCTAATTAACTGAATGGATTAATGGACAGAAAGGAAACACTTAGGACTTTCTCCCAAAGGAAAACTGGATACAAGATTTTAAGACAACGTTGGCAGACTAAATCATTAATAAAAAGCTTTAAATTGGAGACCTCAAGTAAGAAAGTGTAAAAGGCATTCTGTATTCCCATATACACCTTTGTTGTCTACTCTCATTGCTAAATGAAAGCCCAGAAGGGATAGTTTCTGCAATGCCATGCATGGGATCCATGTGTTTGTGTTCATTCAAGACAAGACAGCAGAGAGAACCTATGGCTTCTTAGCAGACAGCACAAGACGACAAACAGGCTGCTCAGACTGAGGCTCATGAACACTATTCTGCTACTTTTTCTTTTTAAATATTTCCAAACTATTAAAAAGGGACATTTTCACCACTTATTTAACTCTAGCATAGGATTTTTTTCCAAGCCAGACTCTTTCTGCAAACAGGTATGCTTGTGGAGGTGCAATTGGCAAACCTACTTTTTCAGGAGAAATATTATAGCAGAAATGTCTCAGGTTCCCTAAACCCCTAACATCACATAAAACTTGAGTAATGTCATGAAGAAACAGCAAATAGGAATAGTGCCTGGAACTGTGCCTCGGAGTGCTGCCATCCCTCCTTAGGTTACCTGCTCCATGTGTAGGACAGCACCCATACCATTTTTGACACAGAGGATGTACTGTGCTTCCTTCCTTTCTGTACCAACTAGGTACTGATTACCTCAGGACATGCTAAAAAGTGTCACAAATGAAAAAATGCAATGGACAAACAAAAGATGTCTAGATTTCTTTGCCCCCAGTGGACATGCCTAAAGATGAGTTGCAAACAAATGAGGCCGTATGGTATCTCACATTGCACAGCTCACAGTAGTAAATTTCCACTTCATTTAACTCAGACAGCACACACAAGCACACTTGTGGTTTATCTAGCTGTGCTTCTGTTAACATTAATATCATTTAGCTCACACAAGACCATGCTTTAGTTACTACATGCATTATAATGATACAGAATTAAAGAGACAATCGTAGAACTGAAGTTTAAATATTGCCTCATGAGAAAGGAATACAGGGATTTCTAAAATAAAACCTATAGAAAATCTGTTCTTCAATTTCTTCAATTATCTTTTTCTCATGAATAAACTCACAAAAAAATGATGAAGTTTACCCTTGCTAGAGCAGATTGAGGTAACAAAGTAAGCTACTGTGAGAAAAACTGCTTTAAGCTGGCATGATATTGAATTAGCGGCTATGCCAGACACTAAATGTGATTTCAGTTCTGAGTACACTAACTCCATGTCTTCCAGGAAAAAAAAAATATATATATATATTTTGGATAGAAGAGTGTTACGAAGGTAGACTACAACTGGGTAGTTTTGAACATGCATATCAAAGAGAAAGCTATCACCATAATCTTAGTTTTGCTTTGTCTGTACTTATTACTGGGATTTCCTTGATGACAGATGAGTGAGAGGGAGGAAGAAAAAAAAAAATCAGTGTGTGACTGTAAAATTCCATTTTGTACACTGGATTTTAACTAAGGAACTCATCAGGTCATAAGCCTTGAACTGCTCTCCAGTAGTAAAAAATTGACTGACAAAGATAAACTGACTGATTTTTTACCATAGAATAGTTTGGGTTTGAAGGGCTTTTAAAGGCCATGTGGTCCAACTCTCCTCCAGTGAGCAGGAACATCAACTAAGTCAGGTTGCTCAGAGCCTCATGCAACCTGGCCTTGGAATTTTCCAAGGATGGCGCATCCACAACCTCTCTTGGCAACCTGCGTCAGTGTTTTCACCACTCTCATTGCAAAAATTTCTTCCTTATATCTAGTCTGAATTTACCCTCTTTTAGTTTAAAACCATAATGCTTACCCTATTGTAATAGGCCCTTCTAAGAAGTTTCTTAGTACAAGCCTTCTTACAAGCCTTCCTTTAGGTACTGAAAAGCCACAGTGAGATCTCCCTGGAACCTCCTCTTCTCCAGCCTGGACTCCCACAGCTCTCTCATTTTTCTCTCATAGGAAAGGGGTGCCATACCTTGGACCATTTTCATGGCCCTCCTCTGGACCCACTCTAACAGTTTCACATTTCTTTTGTACTTTCTCCGCGGTTTTGATGTATTATTGTCTAGACTGAAAACCAGAACCTTTAATAACAGATAGGTAAACGAACCTTGCTTAGATCAAAACACATGGCTGTGCCAATTAGTGACTGAATAAACAGCAGCATGAAAAATGGTAACCCTTAATTGCAGCCTCAAGTGAGTGACGGGCATTCTGCATTCTCTGTTTATCCAAAACAAACAGAAAGTAGCTTGCCACATGTTTCTCATGTCTCCAAGGACTAATTAAAACTGGCCATCCCTGTTTCTGACCACCTGAGCACCGATTAAATCTCCCTGGGTAAACATTGCTTCCAGCCCTCTTTCACTGATGCTCTCTGTGACCCTTTGCTTCTTTTGTGTAGTAGTTCACTATTAAATTTTGCCTGCTAATTCAGCAGAACAGTGCTGAACTGCAGCTGTCCCATTTATTTCAGTAAAGCAGTAACTTACAGAGCTACTGCAGCTAAACATAATGAGTCCTGCTGATTTCTCCAAAGTTTCTGCTAGCAGCCTCAGCATGTTTTCACCTTTGGCCGCTATCAACAGCACACTCAGTGTCTTGTGCAAGAATCACAGGTACCAAAACGTTTCCTGAAGGGTCATGTCTCAAACTGGACCTCCCAAGCTATCCTGCCAGTGAAGTTTCTCCTTAGAAAGAAGCTGGCCCTAGGGAAGCACCTCTTTAGTAAGAAACCAGAAGGGTACAGACACCCATAGTAATTACTGCCATGACACTACTAGTTACAAAGACATAAGTAAAATGATAGATTCTCTCTGAAATTAAAAAAAATAAATAAATAAACAAGAATAAGCCAGGTTGTTAAAACTACTTAAATGTGTGGACACCAAGAATTTCAACCCAAGGCATCTCAAAGTAACCCTTCCAGTGCAGATGGTTTTGCATGTATTTATAATGAATCACTCAGGCTTTCATGACACTGAGCTCCATTCCCTCCTTCTCAAGCCTGAATTAAAATGTCCAAATGATCTGCTTCTGCAAATGTGCTGTGGATGACTGCTAGTCTCTCCCTTCTACCAGCCTACTGGCAAATGTTTCCAGCAGCACCTCATCCAAAGGAGGAATTATGTTATCACATGGCTGTATAAAAAGCCCCTTCAGACGCCACACAGCAACTCTTTATAACCTAAATCATGCAGATTAGACAAATAGCATTACTAGTAACTATTTCCTCCTAACTGACTTTAGTGCTATTGAACAAAAAAAGAGGGCAAACCACAACCACATATTTTAATAATCCCAGATGAAGGAAAAAAACGTAAAAATCCTGTCAATTTAAATATCTCTATGAAATATATGAATAACACATGAGAAGGGGAAAACAAAAAGTTATTTTCACATACATATATACTTAATGTCCAGGATAAGGATGAAGTCAGAATCTCTTAGCATCCTTCAAAGAGGTTGGTTGTTTTGAAGGACATTAAATCTGGAACATGATGAAAGTATTACTAATTCCTTTGATTACCTAGAAACAAGGTATTACAGGTAGCATTGGAAGGCTTTTCTTCCCACTGAGATAGAATGAAGGGTTTTACACATGTGATATGAGTTCTTCTTTCCAGGATTGTAATCAGTCCATTTAGTTCCTACCACAGGGTGGTTAGCGCTGGCATGAACATCTTCAAGGATGCTTTTCCTTTGGACCTTTGTGAGCTAAGTTCATCTACCATGTTTGAAAACCTAGGGAGTTTGATTGTTGGGGATTCACATAAAGGAAGATCTTCACATCATACCAAGAAACCTGACAGCTTCTTCTTGGCATCTTCTTGGAAGGGGCCAAGCATGGAGCCATGACTGATAAAGTAACTTCCGCCCTAAAAGGAGACTCTCTTTAATTTCAGCAGTGAAACTTATGGAGAATTGTATCTAGACAGCCTAACTTTGAAAGTAGTAACAATACTTTCTTTTTAGGAGAATAAATGGGTTAATGGAGGGTCCTCTTAGAGAGGAAGCTGTTTCCCCTTCCATACAAAAATGGGATGGGTGGTAGGACAACTCAAGAGACTGATAGAAGAGACTGAAGGACTTCACTGTGAGACATTGCTAAGGAGGCCACATAGAAAACGAGAGACAGAATAAGAAAGTGAGTGTTGCTATATGCACATCACAGTAATATCAAGCCCAAAGTAGTTATTACGTGTTAATCTTCATTCAATATCATCCCCTATTGAGATGATGTGGGCTTGTTACTCGATTTGTAACATATAACATTTATAATCTACTGTACCACTTATACATATTTAAATACAAACAATGACAAAATCATATGAAAAAAACATGAGCTTTGCAATTAGATGACTTCAGTACATGGTATTGGGCTCCTGTAAAATGACATGAGGTTATTGTTCTTCTCAGTATCATTACAAAAAAAGAGCCCACAGTTAATGAACCACAAATTAGCAATACCAAACACCTCTCCTGAATAAGAATGCACATGTATCAAAAGACAGTGATATCACTGGGATAGTAGAATTGGCCAGCAGTAAGCAAGTACAGAGAATAATCAGTATCTATCTACAGAGGAAACAAAGCTCTGACACCCAGGTAACTTTATTTGCAAGGAGTAATAATAAAATAAAGTTAATTTCTGTGGAAACACATTGGAAAGGGCCTTCCAGATCTGAAACCATGCCTTGAAGAACACTGTATATTGTATTGATAGCATCCCAATCAATCTCCCTAGAATGCTGGTTTGTTTGCATGGTGGCAGAGGACTCCAGTTTCTGTCATCTGGGCCTGTCGCCTCTGGTAGGAAGCACACAGCTAATCCATCATGAATCCGTTTGTTGTGAAACAACAGCATCTGACAGCTCCTCAGTCTCATTGCTCTATCACACTAAAAACCCCTGCTTGGAAGAAATACCCAGTCAGTTAAGGGAGATGGCTGCCAGCAACCAAAATGTGAAGGTATTTTTTCTTCTACAGTTCTCTGCTAAGTCTAAAGAAAGAAATTTAAAATGTTCCAATGTAGTTGACAGTGCTTGTACAACAGGGCTTCCGAGCAGCCACTTACTGCAGCAATTGCCAACATTTTCACAAGTGAAAGATAATTGTCCTTCTAGATCATTTAGGAAACAAGCTCGGCTCTCAGCTTCACAGCTCCAAACAGTTAGTGTCTAACTTTACTTAGACATTAAATGCCTTTTCTTGTAAACCAAAGAAAAACAACTGTAAAAAAAGTTCTTTATATTTAGGTGGAAATTCATGCACATTAGCATGAGGCCTGTTGCCTCTTGTCCTATTGGTTGGCACCACCAAAAAGAGCCTGGCTCTGTCCTCCTGACACCCTCCTCTTAGATATTTATATACATGAATGAGGTCCTGTCTCAGTCACCCCTTTTTGAGGCTGCACAGGCCCAGCCCCCTCAGCCTTTCCTTGCAAGAGAGATTCTCCACACCCTTGACCAACTCAGTAGCTCTCTGCTGGACCTGCTGCAGGAGCTCCATGTCTCTCTTGTCCTGAGGAGCCTAGAACTGCACACAGCACTCTGGATGAAGCCTCACCAGGGCTGAGGAGAGGAACCTGCTGGCAATGCAGTCCAGGACACCACTGGTCTTCTTGGCCATGAGGGCACACTGCAGGCTCATGGACAGATGTTGTCCACCAGCAGCCCCAGGTCCTTCTCTGCAGAGCTGCTTTCTGGCAGGTTGGCCCCCAGCCTGTGCTGGTGCAGGAGGTTATTCTTCCCCAGGTGCAGGACCCTGCATTTGCCCTTGTTAAACTTTGGAAAGTTCTTCTCTGCCCACCTCTCCATGATCATCTTTTCAGAAGACATTGTCCATATTATTTTTCAGTACTGGAAAATGGCAGCAGGATCAACATGAACACCAAAGACACTTTCCCTGGTTAGAATTATTTTGTTTGATCAGTATGGCAAAAACCAGATGGCCTACTTATAACCCTGAAAAACATCCTCCATATCATACAAATCACCCCCATTCAGTAACATCAGTTTGCCTTTGCCCCAGCTCAGCTAAAGCTATTGGTTGAAGTGCTTAGACAAATATACAAATATACATTCTGTATACTTAAAACAATATGTAATTGTTCTATATGTCTTTTAGCTTCACCTTCTGATTTATTTCAGCCAGTGTGTGCAATACAGAATAAAAGTAAAACTAGTTTCTATGTATTTCAGGCAACTAAACTGCTCTCTTTTTTAAACATTACATGGACGTCTGATATATAGAATGTATTCTTCCAACATAAAGCATTAATTCTCTTCACGCATTTTAAACCCATTAAACACATTATTTACTGAAGTTTTAAGATGAAAATTCTATTCATAGACAATGTTCAGGACATAAAATGTCTATTGACTTTCTAAAAAGCAAGAAAAAATGCAAAGAGCTTATTAAATTCAGTTTCAAAAATGAAAAAATTAAAACTTGAAAAGTCGAACTATTTTCTTCACAGACTTCTTACATATTCCAAATAATCAATTTATGCTCATAACAGGAACAAGTAAGTTTTTGGCAAACTAAGGAAATCAATTGGACTCTTTCTAATCTAATTGTTTTCTCCCAAAGGGATAAACATATCTTGTGACAGGGTTTGCTCTTATAGTACTATTTAGATTTATTCTCTCTGCATTTCAAATCCAAAGATCAAAAGACATAAAGATGGGGAAAAAAACTCTTAATCTGTGCCCCAAAGCTGCAAATGTGTTAACATTCCCATCTTTCATGTTTGCAAGGTAATTACAGTAAAGAGCTCCATACTGCATATTTCAAGAAGGATCTCCACCTCTGATAATGGTGGACTTTGAAATAAAAGACAGTATTCCTCTTATTTCAGAAGAATTTGTTAGATATTTCCTGAGTTCAAAATTGAAGGCTTCAGATCCACTATGTTTCCAAACACTCTAAAATGTTTTATCTTTGAAAAAACAAAAAGCACCTGCTGTTAATTGATTTTGTTACTTTTACAGAATGCAGAGATAAATAATAAAACTTTGTGCAATGTATGCTCTAACTCAATTTAACACAAAACTGTTCTCAAACTTTTAGAAATTCAAATTTTGTAATACAAATTTCATCCTTAATTTATTAACTTCTCCCCACGCCCTTTTTCTAATTATAAATAAGAACTATTCTGTTTATACTTCAGAAACAAGTTGTGATGACAAATGGGCAAAAACTTTTCTTTACCTTGAGGACAGTTCCAATAAATACATACATGGCATTATTACTGCAATCAATATAAAAACAATTTTACTCCAAATTTTTATTGAATTAAAAAAATACAGTTTCATTTTGGCAATTTTTAACTGTATTAATAAAAGCAAAGACAATTTAAAAACATAGAGCTGGATTAAGTGGCTTTACATACCAATCATAGAGGACATTAATTAAAAATGTCTCATGTAGTACCTCTTAATAATTAGGAAACTTTATGAACCTAAAGAAAACTCGACTAGAAAAGTTTCCTTGGTCAGATATGGAGCTTTCATATATAAAAGTTCTTTTCAAAGGGCGCCCTCCTATATCATTTATTATCATGCTACAGTCTGCAGGGGCTACTACCATCGATGTACAGTACTTAAAACACTGAAAACTTTCCATGTGCTACATGACCTGCTTCCTTCTTTTAAATATTTATTTTTATTTCATGTTAAACTACCCTGTGAATTTGACCAAATCTACTCATAGCCTATCTGTGCTTAAAAATACATATATCTGATTCAGACTGTAAAAATTAATATACCAATTTTTAGAAACTTCAGTAAAGATTTAAAATGTATACTAAAATCTAAACAGCATAATTTTGCAATCCATGTCATTGAGAAATGGACTTCTAAACTGTTTGAGTATACTCAATCAGATTTCAGGATCCAGTGTGAATGTTTTGCATTCTTGTCTTGATGACTTCCTATATCTCTCAGTAAAAAAAAAAAAAAAATAGTTACCATTTACAGGGCATGTTTAACTGCTCTCTTTGTTAGAACTATTTAATAGTAGACTGTTTCTTCTTCCTACATTCTGGTTTTGTATTTGCATTGGGGGTCATTAGTAGCTTCTGCAGATTTCTTTCTCCTCTTTTTGTTTTGCATTTTAAGTCTATCTTGAATATTAAAAAGCACAGAAACTGAATGCATTTCAGCTCAACGAAAATTTGTTAATCAAAAAAGTGTGATGTCCCATGTCTCTTATAATCCTCTCATGGCTCATCACAGATCAAACAGATGACAATTCATCTAAACAGAAGTCAGTTCTCAAAAGGTTACAGCTACCTGTGCTAGAAAGAGAGTAATGATTCCCTGAGAGCATTAATAAACCTTTGTCTTGAAAAACATCAGCAGCTTACTTCTGATAAACTGCTGGAACTAAGCAAGACAATAATACACACTTGGGACAGCTCAAGTCCACCCACTAAATGTTTAAAAAGCATGAAAAAATATTTCTTAATTCCTTTCAAATTTTCTTAAATGTTCTAAAATACATGGACATACACAAGTAAGCACACTAAATTCTGTTACAAGGAAGAAAAAGAATTCTTACACCCTGATGTACATTCTTACCTGATGGCATGTATGGACCACATGGCTGTTATGGGTGATCAAGAGGTTTTTGCTGCAGCTCTTGGACTGCAGCACAACGAATGAAACATAAACAATTACACTTTGATGTAAATCTGTTTTGATTTTTAGGTCTTATTTTCTGCAACCCATAATTGTTCTAAGCTCAGAACAGGAAACACAGCTGGAAAGGAGCAAATAATTGTGGGTCCTGCTCCCTGCGTTCACACTGGTAAACAAGTGACTTGACATGGAACTTGCTTTTGTATATAAAATATATAAGTAATTGCATATACCACAGACTTCAGAAAAGCAGTTTGCATGGTGTTTTAAGGATTAAGAGCCAGGCAGTGGGTGTGTTGTACAAGTATGCCTAAGAAAGGAAAGACTTGCACCTTACAGGTGCAAGTGCACAGGAAGCAAGTTACAGTTTACATTGTGTTTTCTTAAGCCAAGATGGGTTTTTGATGGAATGATGCAATGATTTTGGGTGTTATGAAAGAGCACTCCAGGAGAATCATGGGGGGAAAGTACAAAGATGATATAGGACAGAAGTTCAGAGTAATGGAGAATCACAGATTCCCAGAATGGGTCAGGCTGGAAGGAACCACAGTGGGTCATCTGGTCCAACCATCCTGCTCAAGTGGAGTCATCCCAGACTACATGGCACAGGATTGTGTCCATAAGGGTCTTGAACATCTCAAGGGAGGAAGGCTCCACAAGCTCCATGGGTAATCGGTGCCAGTGCTTGGTCATGCACACAGGAAAAAAGCTCTCCCTCATATCTGTCAAATTTTCTCCTCATATCTTCTCATATCATATTCCTCATTTCTTGGGAGAAGATCCCAAGGTCAGTCAGAGAAGCAAAACCATCCTTCCCCCAGATTCTAAACTAGATTTCATTTCAGTCAAGTTTGCACTGCCTTTTAATTGCTGCTACATCATTTCTGTTGATTTTGGTTTTTCTCCCATGAACTCTGAGGAAATATTTAAGGCCAAAACTGATTTCAGTATACTAGTTTTATGAACTGCTAATCCTGATATCAGACCTATGATCCCCTGAAGGTCCACTATGTTCACAGGAAACATCTTAAGAGTAGGAAACCTACTAGATCAGCAGTTCTAAGATTACAGACTAAAAGTGGTATGACGATTTTGATGCCAAATTCTGAACGTGATAAACTCTGCATTGTTGGGAATAATTAATGACTATTCCCAACTTCAGTTGCAGCTGCAGTTGTGTCCTTAGGTCTCCCTTGGCACTTTAAAATGTAATTTTCTGCTTTATGCCAATTTTTTAAAAGAAGGAGGAAGTGTTTAATATCTAGTTCATGCCTAAATCAATTTGAATCCACAAACCAAGGGGATCTGAAATAGCCTAATTTGGACATTTCAGAGTTTTCATTAACAACACATTTTTAGAGCACCAACCAGCACTAGTTTTTTTTTAAAGCATCCTGCATTGTTCCCTGCTTTCTGTCCAGAGCAGTGAGAGCACTTCCCTGGGTAACGGAAGACAAGCTAATTCCTCCTTTAGCATTCCAAAAGTCAAACCCATTACTCTCAACGCTAGGTTGCCAGCTAGTCTGACTCCAAGAGTGAGTGTATGAATTGAGAAGAGAAAAAGGATTTCAAAGGGACAGGGAAGGAGGGGTATCTGTTTCACTCTGTTTGCTGGAAACAGAGAATAACATAAAAATGTATTTCAGAGCTTATCAGACCACCTGGAGCTTGGACTCTACTCCAGGCTGATTACTGTATTTTGGCAATTACTGAAATATATAACCAGATCTGAAAGGACATCCAGAACTCTTTTCAGTCTTAACAGACTCATTCACAGCTGACAGGATAATGTATCTTCATGCAATTCTTGGTATCCCTCCAGCACAGTGAATGCCTCAGTGAAAAGTGACCACTTCAGGAGGTGCAGTAAGATCCTCCCGAAAGAGCTTCTGGCAGTGCTGTCCTAACCAGGGCCACTCTCTGATGAAATCAGTAAGGTCAAACAGTGGTTAATGCCAAAAGGAAAGGTCAGTGTAGTTCTCTGTTACGTCTCTTTGTCACTCTTGCATGCACAATAAGGTTCGGCCATCACTGTCAGGAAACAAAGATAATCCCATGTGATCTAGGCAACTGGTCATGTAGCTCTGATACCTGGAACAATTACCAGAAGTGATTTCCAAACAGACATGAGCCTGAAATACATCCACATAAATTGATTAACCACTTACCCTGAATAATGCATACAGATGTTGAAACTCAGATCAGTATGTACAGAATTTGCCTCCACCAACTGGAAGGAAATATGTCTAACGAGTAATGTTATCGGCTCTACTACAAACAGCAGGCATCTTCCATGCTGCTTACATTAAACTCTCAGTAAGTAAGGCAAATGACATAACTTCTGCTCTAAGTTAGCATTTCCCCATTACAAAAGAAAAAAGATCAAAACCTTGCCATTAATCACATCTCTGCTCGTAAGCAGCACCACACCATTACTCCAAGATAGGTTTTCAGTAAGTAATAAAGTACTAACAGGATAATGGCAGTGGAATAGCAAATGAAATCTGTTCTTGCTCACATTTGTTCCACTTCTTTGCACTCACAGTAAAAATACATAAAATGGGATACTGAAGATATCCATATGCAGTGCGTTAAAATGAAGAGGATAAAAACACCCTAGTGGATACCACTTTCTCTCATGCATCATCAACTACTTTCTGCCAAAGTCATACTAAGCTGCTAAGAAGCAATAAAAAGCTGCAACTGGAGAGCTACAAAAGATTCAGGGCATGTAAACATACACCAGCCTAAAAAAATAACAGTTCTCACCCATAAAGACATCCCTATTATCCATCTTCGATGTATTTTTTCACATCCTCTCGAATGAGAATTTGTATTTAGTCAGTGATTGGATGTTCACCCCAAAACATTTCTAACTTCAGCAGTCTGTGAGTTTAGCAATACATTCCTGAGCCAAAACTTTGGCCTGCCAGTCTACAACCTACTCACACACTGACTTTCCAAAAGTTTTCCAGCAGACCAGTGAGAAGGATGTATTTTCCCTGTGATCACTTTGCATCCCCATATCCAAACCCATCTGCCTTACTAGGTTGTAGGGAAGGCATCAGCTCAAGAGACCAGTTTGCCATTAGTACAACAGGATGAGACTAATTGTGGAGAGACTCCTCCAAGCAAGAATCTGTGCGGAATAACAGAGGACTATATTCATAGTGGTTGTATAAACACGTCTATTCAATGCACTCAAATCTTCAAATACCCAACACTTCATGGTAAGGAAGTGAAAACTTAACTGCCCTAAGGGGGGCTAAAACCCCCAACACTTGGGATGTGAAGACTACAGCAAGTCAGCAAAGCATGTCATACAGAGAGTAACCACATGATTATACATTATATACCACAAACTAACAGGAAAAAATGAACACAAAATAGTGCACATGCTAGCCAATACCTACATGACAGCAAGTAATGGTATGAACCATAAAGTTAATAAATGTGTATATTTGGCAGAAAAGAATAAAGAACTAAAGAGAAAAGAGCATATTTATCTTATTCACTTGACTAAAATCAATTTTGGTAAAAAATACAACTACAACTGCTATTACTCATGGAAAAATGTGTTTATGAAGTAATTCATATTACATCATGACATTTTCATTAGATGCAGTGCTTTTGCTCAAAGAGAACTACAGTAGAGTATTAAAATGATTGCCAGCTGCTAGCTCTGCTGTCTTGAGTTCAATTAAAAAACATGAAAAATCAGCTTTTGGTTTGCAGCGTTTTAAATATTTTCAAAAAAACTTACAGCAGAAGCAAGAATGTGAGATCCTTCTTAGCACTACCTGGGACTGTATGCACAACTTTCAATTACCAAGAAATAGTTTCAAACAACTTGATTGCAACAGTGGAACAGGAATGTAATAATTAATATGCAAATAGTAAGTGCATATTAATGTAATTAGTACAAAGAGATAGCACTTGTCAGATAAAGACTACTCATTTGAATTCTTTTGCAAGTGAGCAAAATTTGGTTGGATCTCCTTGTACACAGACACAGCACTGCTTCCTTGCCACAGCTGTAGATCAGATGTAACACCAGTAAAGACTGAATTCACACACCGAAAAACATTACAAGATGTGATTACAGCCTTCAGCTCTTCTCATGTGTTTCACTGTTTATCTACTGCAGTCAATCTCTTCCTATTAGATTCAATTATTACATTCCTGAATCCTCCTGGCTTTATTACTTTAAAGTTGATTATCAAAGTACAACATGCAACGCCTCCTTTCTCCATTCTTTAACTCAAGTGACTTGTGTGCTTGTCCCCAAGGAGGTACAAGAGGAGCAAAATCTAAACTAACAGAGCAGTCATGAATAACCCTGCCTTGGAGTTTTATACCTATCCTAAATGCTTCCTGAAGAACAGTTCCTGAATAACAGTACTGAAAAAATAGTTCAAAAAACAGTATGCATGTCCTTAACTAAGCCAGGAGAAAAAGCAATGTATAAACCAACAGCTTTTGTAAGCTGCTTTAAAGACAACTAGTTACAAAGAAATTGGGTCTCTAGTGCCAACCCATGTATTTTGTCTCTATGCTGTCCTTATGTTTGACCAAGTCACACATAGTTCATTCTAATTTTGTCTCACTAAAAAGGATATATGGTACATTTATACACCTTATCCTTCCCCAATTTCCATAAATGATAATTCATGCTGGGAATCTGCTCCACACAGAGCAAGAACACAATTCATCTGCAATTTTATGAGTAGTTCCAGCTTCATAAATGTACTCAGCATACTATTCCCAGCTTTTGTTTTGACCTTATTCATAGTTCCTAGTTTATAATCTTCTAATATTGCATTTCTCTCACACCTGGCTGCTCAGGAAACTTCACTAAAATACAGTCTACACCTGAAATAAACTCTGTTGTGACATTTCTATTGTTAATAAACCTCATCATTATTTACAACATGAACACTTTTGCTCTGTTAGAACCATGTTCACAATTGCACAGCTGGTGGTTCAAAAGGCAACAGAAAAATGGTTTTCAAAATAATTAGGAATATTTTTTTGCTTAATTTTGTACACACATTCCTCTACACATAAGTACACAAACAAGCAAAACTAAGGAAAATGGCTGGTTGGTTGGCTGGTTGGTTGGTTGGTTGTTTTTTCAGGGTATTCAGTGTTATTTTGAAACATGATAATTGTGGTAACACTCTCCATATTTTCAAGCCTCTTCAGAAATAAGACACAGCTGTTTGATTAAAAAAAAAAATAAAAAAGGGGGGAAACACTGGACTACCTGGCAAGGTGAGGGGAAAAAAGGCTCAGGAAAGTTTGGTCAGGATAGATTTTATGAGAAGACGGAAGCAAATGTCATCACAGATCTCAAATCTGTACCTTACTAGGAGGTACAGGCATTTCCATCATGATGAAATAATTACTGGTCCTAACCCCAGAAGGCACAAAACTTCAGATAAATCATTTCCATCTCAGCACAGACAGCACCTGCAGCCAACTTGACCCCTGAAAGTATTTTCATGGGTTTCTGCCACATTTAAACATGCTTTCTGAACATCTATTGGGCAAGAGTTAGCACAAATTTTCTGTTTAGTGAAAGGCAGTGGAGAGAACAGTCAAGTCAAAGGTTTATGGAAGGAAGAAAAGCTATCTGTTTTAGCATGTAGCTGTCATGAGTTATTTTATGGGATGTATGAAACCTAGCAAATCACATTCACATCAAAAAGAAACTGCATCCAACACTGACTCAAATACATCCCCTTGCTGTTACTGTAGCCTGAGAGTCTGACCTTCACATTACATTTAATAGGAGACAGAAAGAGTGAGAGCCACATATAGGAGCAAATAATCTATGAAACCACTTCAAAATAAATATTTGCAAGTCCTAAAGAAAACATTAAGAAAGAGGAGGTGTATGAAAAATTGTTTATGAGCTCAAACATAAAGCTTCTTTTTTCATACACTTACAGATTAATTCCCCTGCAGAAAGAAGAGGAAGACTATGTAAGCATATATCACACAACACAGAATTCCAACAATTACTTATTTTTTATTTCCATCTATAAATTTGAAAATGCAGTTGCCAGCTATTTTGGTGCCTACTGTAATTTTCCTGCAGTCACTAGTCTCCAGACAATTTATTGTAAGATTGATACATTAAGTATGAATTGGTTTCTCTATTTGCCCTTTATGTCACATCCAAAATTTACTTATCAATCCCTTTCAGTTAAAATAGGAATTTATATTTATAAAAAAAGCCCAAATAAAATTGGTAAGTCATAATTATTGATAGGCTCAGTCTTAGATGCACTCTTGAATAATTTAATGTCAGCTATATGAATATCTTGAATTTTGTGCCTGTCAATCTAAACAAAAGACAACACTGGTTTGTTGTTCAGTATGGGAAACTTTTCCCAATATACCTATTTCAAGTTCTGAATCTACTCAGAATTAAAAGCAACCAATCTAGTAACAGCTGAAACTCTCATTTCTTTCAGAGGAAGACTTTTGATCCAAAAACAGTAATAAAATTATTCAACGGTAATAAAACTGTTCCATGAAAATCCATTAACTATTAGAATCATTTTAAAACAGAACAGGTGGGCCTTGACAAGTTCAGACCCTCAAATTCCTCCTGCCACTGCTCTTCTGGATTGACTAAACAACTTCTCAAGGATTAATTCCTTTCCAAGAGTCAACCACACATGGAGGTAGGCAGCAGGAAGTAACCAAAAACTGTGTTTGCACACAAACACACACACATACACAATACACACTAATTTGTTTTGTTTTAGTGGCATTCTTCTAAAGAACTGCTATTTTCCTGTTCCTCATGTGCTCGTATTTTTTACAGGGATGGCTCAAGTTTCTCTGTAATAATGGTTGTATCACAGACAGACTTTTGAATAAATTAAAATATTCACATTATGTGAAATTTTGACTTTTCAGTTTAAAATAGTCTGCATGAAATTCAAATAAAATGAATTTGACAGCATTGTTTAATGCTTCTTGGAAAATTTTGTGCAGCTTTGTCTTCTCTAAGTGCTCTTCACCTGTACTGTATCTGTCATTATGCATTAGGACTAGAGATTCATATCATGTGTTAACAGAGAAAAGTATGTCACCTTAATCTAGACATCCACAGAGAACACTGAAAATACATCAACAAGTGTCAACTCTCAGAGAGGCACCACAGTAGTATTTCTGAGCAAACGTAATGTTTTCTGTGAAAAAATTCGTACTGAAGGGGGTTTTGCCTATCAGAAAACCCCAACCTTTTGTTTCTTTACTAGTTCTGACTAGTTCAAGTAAAAATTACACTGTTATGTAGTAAAGGAATATATAATATTTCACTCTGTATGACAACAGCATCAACAGCTTTAGTTTACATTAAAAAGAACATTAAAAAAACAAATATTGAGAGATCTGTTATCAGTAGTTCCCAAAAATCCTGCTGCTTTTCTAGCTGTAAAACATCTGGCTGAACAATGAACTTGTTTTCACTATATTAATACTCAGTGTCAATACTGAGCTGTCTTGCAGAGAATATATTTCATTTTATAGCTAGGAACAGGTAACAAATAGTGTAGTCCCTTTTTAAACCAATGTATTAATGGTGGCACTCCACAAATTAATCTATAAGATTTGACCTTTACACCTTACCTTTGCTGATTTAGAACCTACCATTATTTTGTATACCTTATATGCTTATGTTCATAGACTCTAATCAACAGAAGGCAGAAAACATTATGAATTTGATGTGGATGTGCCTCCATGTTCCCTTCTCTTGGTGACTGCTCTTGCTCAAACTAAGAGATTAAGACTTAAGTAGTAAATTGTCAGTTATCTGAAACTGGGCTCTTTGAGCTCCACTGACTGAATAGAATGACCTCAATTATTGGGATAATAAAGAAGAGCACATGCACTCTTTTTATTACTTTGACCACTTCATGGTGTTTTTTAAACAGCCAGGAAAGCAACAAAATCATGTATGAACCTTTGATCCCAAAGAACCCATAGTTCCAAGTATATTTAACCTGGGCTTGTGACAGTCCTTGGAACTGCATCACTGTTGTTTTGTAGGCCCATAGAAGGAGTGGATGCTGGGTGACATGCTGACCTGACATCATTAACAAGATGCTGGTCTTTTTTACTTGTTTGTAAAGAACAGAACACACCCTGAAAACAAAGAAATTATGATGATAATTGAAAATAAACCCTTACTAGAAATATATTTTGAAACTCCAGCAAGCTTTGAACATTCAAAGAACACCAACAAGTAGAAGGCAATATAAAAATGCTATGATCAATATGCAGAAAAGAAGTCCTAGAGCCTCCAGCAAAATTCAAATCTTTGATTTTCAAACTGAATAAACTGAGTGACTCAACTTCCCAAAAATTAGGATGAGGCATTAGTGGAAAAAAACCTATGAAAATATTAAGTGCCAAGATTTTCCTTTAGGAATTCACAGCAGATCTGTAAGTCTTAGCATGTTTGCTCCCCATGACAATATAGTATATTATCAGCAATATTCCCAGCTAAATTCCAGCCAAGGTGAAGATCACTCTCCTGAAAATTACTTTCAGACATAGTTCTGTGAGGATTTACCAGTAGATATTCTCTAAGCCACCAAGAGAAGACATTCATTTTGAATTGTGTGGTTTCAAAAATATTTATTTAGCAGCCTAAGGTGAGGTCAAAGAAAAAAAAATGCACAAGGCTGATGATTATTCAAAGTCTAAACTGCCACTCGAATCACCTTTTTTCTCCACAGATGTGGGTTTTACCACTAGCAATATCCACTTTATCCACTCCATTGTTCACTCACCAATTGCAGTCATGGGCAAAACAGACTTGACTTGGTGAAATGAACTGAATTTACTACAAGCCAAATCACAGTAGGAAAAAGAGAAGCAGAACTTTTTTCTCTCACATATCCTAACTCCTGGACACAATTACTTCTGCCCAATAACTTTTTCCCTTCTTAAATATGTTACTACAGAGGCACTACTACTGTTGCTGACTGGTGCAGCCTTGACCACTGGCAGATCCATCTTGCAGCCAGCTGGAATTTGCTCTGTGAGGCATAGGGGAAGCTTCTGGCAACTTCTCATGAAGCCACCCTTGTGGCTTCCCTGCTACCAAAATCCTGCCATAGATACCAAATATGTATGGTATATCCCTTCCCATTAAAAGAGAAAAGAACTGGAAATAATTGTCTTACATTGAAGCAAATGAGAATTAAAATGCACTAGGACTGGATCTAGCACTGTGAATGAGCAGCATCTCCATGCCATGCACCCAAAAACTTTTTATGAGGAGGGAATACTTACCCCACCGTTCCCAGGTAAATCCATGTTTGCACAAGGCACTGGAACATATTTTCTAGTTGTAAGGAAACTTAAGCAGCAGAAAGATAATATTTCAACAATTAGATGGTTTTTTTATAAAGGAGGATACAATGATACTCCCCTGAGGCCTCAGCAATGGCTTACTTCAGTCTTGATGTTCTTACAGAATCATAAAATCGTTTAGGTTGGAAAAGTACTTTAAGATCCTCAAGTCCAACCATCCACCTAAAACTGTGAAGGCCACCACTACACCATATCCCTGAGTCCCACATCTATATGTCTTTTAAATACCTTCATGTATGGTGACTCAACCACTTCCCTGGGCAGCCTGTTCCCATGCTTGACAATCCCCACTCAGGGAAGACAGTTTTCTAAATACCATTTGTTGGGAGAAGAGACAGACCCCCATCTCACTATAACCTTCTTTCAAGTAGTCATAAGAGAGAAATAAGGTCCACCCTGGGCCTCCTTTTCTCCAGGCTAAACAACCCCAGCTCTCTCAGCTGCTTCTCAAAGGACTTGTGCTCCAGACCCTTCACCAGCTCTGTTGCCTTTCTCTGGACAGGCTGCAGCACCCCAATGCTTTTCTTGTAGTGAGGAGCCCAAAACTGAATGGGATTTGAGATATGGCCTCAGCAGTGATGAATACAGGGGAAAATCACTGCCCTGCTCCTGCTCGACACACTATTTCTGATCCAAGCCAGAATGCCATGGGCCTTCTTGGCCACCTGGGCACATGCTGACTCACGTTCAACTGGCTGCTGACCAGCACCCCCAGGTGCTTCTCTTCTGAGCACCTTTCCAGCCACTCTGCCCCCAGTCTGTAGCATTTGATGGGGTTGTTGTGACCCAAGGGCCTTGCTGCCCTGTTGAATCCCTTAAAATTGGCCACAGCCCATCAATCCAGCCTGCCCAGACCCCTGTGCAGAGCCTTCTTGCCCTCTAGCAGATCAACACTCCTGCCAAACTCGGTGCCATCTGCAAACTGACTGAGGGTGCCCTCGATTGCCTCACGCAGTTGATAAAGATATCAAACAAGTCAGGCACCAAAACTGAGCCCTGGGGGACACCACTTGTGACCTGCTGCCAGCTGGATTTAACTCCATTCACCACCACTCCCTGGACACAGCCATCCAGACAGTCTTTTACCCAGCAAAAAGGTACATGTCCAAGCCACAAGCAATCAATCTTTCTAGGAGAACGCTGTGGGAAATGGTGTCAAAAGCTTTAATAAACTCCAGGTAAAAAACATCCACAGCCTCTCCTCCATCCACCTTGTCACAGAAGAGCAGGTTGGTCAGCAGCACCTACCTTTCACACATTTTGACTGGAATGATTCAATACGAAATGTGTTTAAATATAATTCAAAATTAAAAATATCCACTCACTAAGTGGCTTTGGGCAGTCTAAGGCATGGCAACCCTTGTACATCCAGTAAATAACTACAGAAGAACATATACATGGGAGAAAACTATAATAAAATCCAAGACTGAGAAAATGCATTTCCAAGTCACCAGCAGACATTCAGGGGATTTGGGCCTTTTATCAAGTTAGTGAGAAAGTGCAAGCTCTCCAGATCAAAGACAAAGAAGCAGAGAAGATGACCCTAGCAGGCTTACTTGTTTTATTTAGAATCTGAACAACAAGGACTACCCCAGGGATCAATACGTTTATCAGAGGTCAGCTGATACTTGAAAACAGTAAGGCTGGAATGATACAGCAACAGAAACAAGATCCTCACATGCAAAAGCAGACGTATTCTTTTCTCCTGCCATCGCCCTCCTTCCCATCCTTTCAACTGTTTATTTTCTGTCATTATTAGAACCCTTGACAACTACCTTTTAAAGCAACAAAATACATGCATAAAACAAACATATTGCCTAATTCATAATTAACAAAAGGTCTTTCTCATAATCACTGTTCAAACATTGCACAGAATTTTCTGCTTGCTATTAATGAGATTCTCATTCACCTCACTATTTTAAAAGGAAAAAGAGCTGCCTCAAAACTCTGCATGCAATAGTAGCACAGACAGCTTTCCCATTCATTTGTTAGAATTGATAGCAGTTGAATATGTTTCCACTTTTGCATAAGCAGGTACTACTCAGTTTATATCACAAAAATGTGCCATAACTGCCCTGTACTTCTATTAGCTTACTTGAAAATTTTAACACCACAGCTATCTGCTCCAGGATGGTAAAGCCCCTGATAGGGACATGCCTGCATCAGTGGATAGATGAGAGCTGCCTTAGCCTAGTTTATGTATTTAAAGAGGTGTCATAACAGCCTACAGAAAGAAAGAAAATCCTGTTGACATATGTCACATCTAAACCAAAAGGCTCCTGTAATGAAACTATGCCAGTAGTGCTAAGACTGCAGCCCACAATTTAGAAAAAATCTAAGCAATATGTATCACTAGAAAGTTTTTGTTACATGATCTTTAGATCTGACTTCTGTTGCAAGTCCTTTGTGGGTTTTAATTCAGCCTGTGCACTTTTCCTTTCAGCCATTTCTGAAATCAGGGTTAAAAGCAGCCACAAGAGATCATCTGCCTCCAGACAGAATCAACTGTACAAACAATACATTCTTAATCAAACACCCCCACAAAAGGAACCCTAATCCCTGGGAAATTTATTGTTTTCATAGAAAAGTAAAGATGGAGCAGTGTTTAACCCATATAGTATATATACTTTGCATGTAAAAATAATTCCTCATTGAGAGAGAATGGGGAAAAATATGCACAATTCAAACCAGAATCATAAACCTTTTGCCACAAAATTCAGTGAGAATACTTCTCCTTTTCTTCAAAGGGAGTGCAACTAAGCCAAGGCTTTCTTCACCCTCATAAATGAAAAAGTGCACCTGTATCTGAAAGCATCTTTAAAACAAGGGTTTGCCTTTTTTGTTGCTATAGGCTGCCCAGGGAGGTCACAGTGTCTCCCCCTCTGGACAGATTGAAAACCCACCTGAATGCATTCCTGTGTAACCTGTCCTAGGTGATCCTGCCTTGGCAGGTGGTTGGACAAGGGGATTTCCAGAAATCCCTTCCAACCCAAACAATTCTGTGATTTTGTGATATTGCCACTCCCAGTTCTTACCACTCCTCGAGAGAAGAACTCAAATTACATGTATTTCAAGAATCTTATCCTACGTTATCAGAAAGGTGACCATTTCTTACATTTTCTTACCTTCTACCATTATTTTAACATGATGCTGTGGAATGTATTGGTTCCAGCCCTGAGTTACAGGTTTTGCTTACAACTCCTTCTTTCTTCTGAAAGGTGAACAACACCATTAGTAATGTGTCTCTCCTCACACTGCTAGAAAGGTCTTTAGACAACAATTCCAGCCACAATAAAGTTTCTACCCTGTCATGTAAAAGTGCTAAATGTGAAGAATTCTGTTAATGCAATGTTATGATTAAGATTTTCAATAAACCACAGCAGGGGAAGCCTAAATTTTACCTCTTGCAGCAACTCTAATAAAGCACAGTTAATCATCTGAAAAAAATAAAAACTGAAGGAAAACACACACACACACACACACACAAAAAAAAAAAAAAAAAAAAAAAAAAAAACCAACACCACCACCACCTGAAGAAAACTGTGCATGGCTAAATACAAATCCTGAAATCAGTGTGAACATATTTCACTGTTTTCCAGTAGGTTTTGAATCCCATCATTATGGGTTGTTTTGTTTTGGTTTTTTTTTCCCTTCAATATTAAAGAAGGCAATATTATTTCCTGAACATACTTGTGTGTATGCTGGCCATATTTTCAACTTCCTTCTCATCATCCCTCCATCCTGCTCCAAAGGAGATATAAAAACATGTTCTAGAAAGGTCAGAAGTTACAGACAATCTGAGTCTTCCCTGTAACAATAGCCTTCTGCTAAAAACTGTGAGGACTTTTACACTTTCCAAAATAGGACAAGGATGAATGAAGACAGAGTGGATGGAGACACAAACCCCCTAAAGAGGTGATGGAGTGAGAAAGTACCAGTGACACCATTATGATCTCAGACTCTACAAAGCATTTTATTGAAACACGGAGGTAAGAAATATTTTTAAACATACATTTAATATCAAAGCAATTTTTTCAAATATGTAAAGAACACTTAAAATCAAGTATTCAACTGTTATCTTTTAAAAATGATACTCTGCAAGTATAAATGACCACACTTCCACTCATGGATTTACAGAGGCTAGAGAGCCACAGAAAGTGAGTTTTGAATGATCTAATAATAGAAAAAGCAAGGGATACAGACCTCATTTGTACCATCACCACGAACCTTGCTACTTGTAAACACACCTGCATGATGTGACCAAAATTTCCAAGGAAAAATCTGTATTGGTGCTATGAAAAAGCATGAACACTTCTATTTTGGGGTGATCTTTTCTGAGAATTTGAAAGCAGCAGGCAAGAAAGGCTTACAAAAGATGAATGGTTATCTTGTGCTTAAGACATGAGCCTGAGTTTTTTTCCCTGGCTTTGTCCCAGCTTCTTTATGGCCTCAAGCAAGGTCTACCAGCAGCAATGGCAGTAAAAGGCTACAAGCTCACTTTTGAGCATAGCTCTGAGATAGTTCAGAGCCCTAAAGATCAAAAATGACTTCCAAGAAGGGTAGAAATAAATAGATTAACTAAGCAGGAGGGGTTATTGGTAAGATTCAATGTCTGCATTAGGATTATTACTGATAAAGTAAAAATTAATCTGGAAATTAACAGAATTAAAATGGCGTACTTAAAATTACGCCTACAGCAGCTAAATAATTAGGGGAAAGTTTATTCTAGGTCCTGTGTACAGTTTTAGGAAACAGAACTCCAGAAATCAAAACAGCAAGAGATTTGCAGGGGAACTCCAGAAAGTATGATGCAGTTTCAAACACAGTTCTGAGAATCTGCTCCTGTGCTGAGCCTCAGTCATGGGGGAACAAAGGCAAAACCACTCCAGATGACCCTGGCCATCAGCAGCGGGTCACTAATGCAGCACTGAGATTCTCTTGGTGTATTTATCTGCCTTGAGAGTTCTCTAACTCTGCCAACTAACTTCGCAGTTCCTAGGTGCACACTGGCTTCCCTCCAGCCACCTCCAAGCAGAATAAACATGTCACTGCCTCCATAGGCTTGTGTAAGCAAACACAACACTACTTCTCTAACTTAAGAGTTCTTTGAATTCTTTATGCATGCCAAATAAACAACCATTATAGGAGAAAGTGTCACATTGTCATGCAGCCAATATTTCTAATGCAAAACTGGAATTGTGTATGAATATGCACTCACATAGCAAAAAGGGAAATATTTTGTAAGAACAGTGTATGAGGCTTAAAGACATCATTATATAAGAAAATGGCCTCCAAATTGGATGTATTTTCTTGCTTATTCAGATACCAGCATATATTAACTTCTGACATACGAAAAGCTTTTGTTCACAACTAATAGAATGAGAGCAGAACAGACCTTAAAAGCATCTTAAAGTAATGGAAGATTTAATAAGAAAATAATACACTTTTAGCCTAGCAAAAAATGTGAGCATATTAATAATAGATGACCAGCACTACTCAGCACAATACAGGGATCTGTGAAATGTTACAAGGCTAAGTCTCATGCTGGTGAAATGCTGGCTGGTAACCCTGATAGAGTCACTATGTGTGAAAGAAAGCTTCCCTTGAGGATGTCCAGTGGGTATATTCTCAACCACAACACTTTTCAGATTAGAAGAGGGCACTCATTTTTGCAGGCCTCCTAATGGTTCCATGACTTCATCTAATGGCCCCCTCTAATAGTGCCTGCACTTACCAAGCCCAGTCAGTGGCACAGCTGCCTCAGTCACAGCTCCATCCCTCTGAGCAGTGATGCCACTGAGTGAGGATGCCAGTGCCTGTAGCTCCTGCTGTTCTCTGTGGGAGATGAGGTTACTCACTCAGACAGAGGAGTGCTCAGCATTTAGCACAGTCAGACTGGTGTGCCTCTGATAGTTTATGTTCTTTAAAGTCACAGAGATTACCCCTTAAACACCAGCATAATTTATTGGTTCACTTTTAGAGGAAGAGAATTGAATGTGAACAGGCTGCCTCGGAAATTACTCTTCTGCCTAGATAGTTGGGATGTGCACTCGTCATTCAGAGAAAATGCAACAATTAAAGTTTGCCACCCAGGAGATCTGGATTTCTTCTTCCTATTGCAGTGAATATCCTGTAATTTTTCAGCCAATTCCAGTCACCAAAAACTGGATTGAGCAAGTGACTTGACAAAGCACCATAATAAGAAAACCATGAACTCATGGTCCTTTTAGTACAAATTGAACAGTGCTTCTATCTTCAGAAACAAAACTTCTCCCTGACTTAAAACTGGCCCTTCCCTGTACACAGATGCCCAGTTCCAGTATTTTGAGGATATTTGTTTACTTTCCTGTTCTCCAGAATGTTCTTAAGAGACTGACTATTGTCCTCCCAAAGTGCCTGTGGCCAGAGGTGACAACACAAGGGGGAACCCCAAAGAAGCAAGCCATCAGTGCAGATGTAGGTGTTTGCAAGTCTCATTCTGCAGGAGAGCTAATTGTGCAGGGATCAACTCAAATCTCTCACATCCTGAAAATAATCTTTCCAGAAAAGAATCTATGCTTACTACATTCCTCCTGAAACAGAAAGAGATTTTTGTCTCTGCAATATATTTTAGCACCTCTAAACCATTTTGCAAACAGTATACAAATGAAAAAAAGTGTTCTCCAAATTATGAGCCCACCCAAATACAGTGAACTTGTGTATCAAAGTGTTAATATGCTCACAGTCACATGTGGCCAATATAAAAAAAGAATAATCATAACTGTGTGCAGAAACATGAAGAATCACCAAGCATAAAACCAGCCTGAACTATGACTCCAGAGACTTTCTGTAGAGCATAAAGAAAAACATTTGCATTCCTCTTTTTCTGACTCCATTACCTGTTTTGGTTTGTAAGTGCTTGAGGCAGGTTGTATCTCAGACACACATCCTATTGCAGAACCAACCTCAGCTGCAGTGTGCTTAAAGTGCTTCTAAAAGGGCAAACCCAGCCCTGAACTTGGGGCATTATTTACTTCAGCTTCTCAACAGATGAACACACACAGTGAAACCCCAGCAGTACTGGAGCCCTCCAGCACTACTGGCATGTGGGCCAGACTAGAAATCTCAGCAAAAACTATGAAATTCATGCAGCCAAGAATTCCATGGGTCAGATAGGCCAAGCGAACTAAAAACATAATAAAGCTGAAAATTAAATAATTGAATTAATACAGCTGAATATACCAGAATCTCAGTTCAGTGAGATCTTGGGTCAGCTTGGACACTCTTTTGGCCACAAGGCACTGCACAAACAGTTCCTCAGCTTCCAGCACATGTAAGTATCAATACTGACTTAAACACTGAAACCTGGAACCCTTAATGGATACAAAACTTGCAATGAAATTATCTGACATCACCTCCTTCCCCACACCCAGATGATCCAAGTCTGTTAAATGTGACCAGAAGAGGTTACAGGCTGTATTGCTCTCCAACCACCATGCATTACACATCTTTTAAAAACGCAGGGGGTACAGAAAATTTCAGCAGGTGAGGGTGGATACAGATTTAGTACCTGTCCCACAACAGAACAAGCAATAAGGTTCATGTACCTGTGTGAAGGGTCAGTATTATCCTGGTGAGGTTGTTCCACGTCCTGTATTACTGCTGTGCAAGGCAGCACACCACATCTCAGCCACACAGGCTACACTTTGGAAGAGTTATCAGTGCATTCAATTGTTTACAGCTGTACTGATTAACAAATGTAACAAATTAGAATTAAAATGTAAACACATTTCATGATGTCTAACTCATGAAAAAACATATTAGAGAAATGAAACAAACAAAGAGCTTCATAATTTAATCCAATTTAAATAAACTTTGGCACCTTGTGGTTACATCTGGCATAACTCAGCCAGCTTTGGCTTTCAAGGTGGCTTTCAACCACTATGACTAAATTATACATTAGTAATATACAACTTAAAGCAATTCATGGCATCTAATATATTTCAATGTACTTAAAACTCTTTACCGACATTTGAATGAAGTTTGGATTTAGGTTACTGCCATTCATCTGTCTCTTTTTTCACTATAAATCCAAGATGGGAAGCTTTTTTTTTTTCAGTCTCTCCTAACACTCCCATTCCAAGTGCTCTAATAACTGCATTACAGTTAATGACACTACTAGTTCATCTATTTGTAATCACCAGTTCACATTCCCTTCTATTCTGAACTAACCAGACCTTTTCATAATGCTGTGCAACCAACATCATGTGAAGGACCACAAATAACTGTGACAACTACACAGCTAAAGAAAACTTACATTGTATAGTTGCAAAACTCTCAGATAAAAACAACGTATGGGGCCCATTTACAGCCACATGTGAATTTTAACAGTCTTGACTGGTTTGGGGAACAGGGTCTGAATCTTACTATGACAAACAGATGAAGATCAGAATTTGGATGTTGTTCCAAAATAAGTGGGAGGAGAGTTGGGAGCAAATCATTTGGCTCCAGAAAAATTAAAAAGATGAATCTGAAAATGGAAATGGTGTATCATTTCACAGCTAGGCACTGGAGACAAGATTTCCTGTTGATGTGAACAGAAATGGTTTATCAGAAGAAGAACGAGGCTGAGCACAAATCTGTGACTAACCAACATAAGAACTGGAAACAGAGGTAATTGAGAAAAATGTCTCCCAAATTTGGGCATTTTTAGCCTTCCTGAATGCCCATGTTGGTGGGTACACCAAAACAGGTATTTTACAAATGTACAGCTCCCTGACTATAGTCTGATTAAAGAATCTTCAGTAGCTCAGGGAATCTCCATGGGAAGACCATCTATCTTCAGCATTCTGCTTAGCTCCATCTGCATTAGAGGACACAGAGGCTTTTCAGGTTTCTATGATGCAAATTATTCAATCAGTAGGAGCAGCAAGGCTTCTGTTCCAGTTGAAATATAAACATACTTACCCTGGTGATGTCTACTTAATTCATGAAACAGATACATGTTAGAGAAATTTAACACCCTGCTTACTCTGCAATAGAAAGCTACAGCAAACTTTTAGCAGGAAAATAAATGGCTCACTGGTGGAGGCAAATTATTTATTGTTGTGATGTTATTCCTGTACTATAATGAACTAACAGTTTCCAGCTTTGGAATTCTTCAGCTTTTATTTGTTGATTGTGGAGACTAAACTTCCAAAAGAATGTTTTTCTATGTGCTCCATTTTAACAGAATTCTGTTTCCAAAAGCATTTAGCTCTTTTCAGTCCATTTAAGAAGCTGCACTTAACTGGGAGGTTTTATCTGGGGGTTTGGTTCAGTTATGTTTTCTAGGCTGATATGGATTTACATGTCTACTCATTTCCACCACAGCTTGTGCTGAGCTTCACTTGCACACTCCTAAAAGCTCCAGGAGCGCTTTGCCCTCAGGAGATTCCAGGAACTGCCAATAGGGCAATGAAGTTGCTGCATTCCCAGGACAACACAGAGTATTCAAGGCTCAACCAAAGGCAAAAACCAGACCTGGATGGGAAACATGCCAGTAATTCCAACCTCCCTAGAAAACATCATCATCATCACATGATTTGTTTCCCTGGCATTTTTTATTCAAAGGGTCTGACACTAACACAGTAACTTTACAGAAGAATAGTGAGAAACTGGCTTAGCAGCAGCAGCAGCATGTCAGAAAAGATAAATAAAAATCTTTTCCTTAAGATCTTATTTTCAGTGAAACCTTAGGCAGGAATTCCTCCCACACACAAAGAAAACTTTCATCTCTCTGATGAAGAGGGCTTCCACATCCCACATTTTTTACACTCATCTAAATGCACCTTTCTGTACTTTTCATCCCATGCTCCCACATAATCTCCTTAACTATAAAAGCATTTCAGGATCTTCCTGCTCATGCTTCATCTCCTAAGTATTATTGTGCTTTGTTATATGTGTAGTTTCTTTGGTGTGTGTCAAAACCATCCTCAGAGAATTCCATTGGGCTCCCTGTCAAGTATACAGCCTTTATATATATCTATACTTACTTTCAGCCTAAACTTTTGTACTCAAAAAACTGAAAAAAAAAAAAAAAAGAAAAGAGAGGCCTGTGGAAGAACCAAGTGTGATTATTCAAAATTAACTCTCAACATAAATAATTGGTTTACAATTATCTTCCTTCTGCATGTCACAAAATTTTCAATTTTACTTCTTTGCAGCACTCACTTCTGTAAGGGATATTTTTCTGGCTGAAAGTGTCTGTTGTATTAAGTAGAAAATTTTCCTTTTTCTTTTACTGTGCTACTGGCATTCACCAGGTGGAAGGGGTTCATTGCTGCCTTTGCTTGAACCTACCATCATAAAGAGCCTACTTGTAAAAGAATGACTTTCAGCAACTTTAATGAGAGCTGTAGGGCATTCAGCAACTTGTAAGAACAAGTCCCAGATCACCATAGCATTAAAAAATCCATCTGAGTTGAGATTGCATGCAAGATAGGGCTGTGTTTGAAGAAAGACAAGATGATAAGGAAGTATAGTAAAAAGTAAAAGGTCTAAAATAAAATCTTTTACTACCGTTTCATTACCAGGGTCTTAAGCACTCTGTATGTTCCTGAGATCAGAGTACAGTGATAATGCTGCTTACCACTGTCCTTTACAGACTATCAAAGGTACAGATCCATAGCAAGACTACAAAGATTTCACTGGTCACACATACAAGAAAAGAACAAAAAAACCCCAGTCCATGACATAGTAAAACCTGTCACAGTGCTGCTGGCACAGCTGTGTCAAGGAATTGCAAGTCTCACTCAGCGTAGGAGTGTCTGATCCAAAACCTGCTGGCATACCCTTTAGGAAAGTATGCATTAACTGCTCATGGAAGATGAGGAGAAAACTGTTTCATCTTGGACAAAACTGAGCTGCTTCAAGATTCAAAGTGAGACACTTTCCATTTGCTACTGCCCGAATTTTGTTCTCAAGACAAATTGTATAAAATAAAAAGCAGTAAGAAATGTTCCTTCTGACCAATGAAAATGATTAAATTTACACAAAAACAATACAATTAACATTATTTTTTTCATTCTAATTTAATGTCAGTTATAAAGCTTACAAAGATATCATGTCTAGTATGAGCTAAGGCAGTGGTGTAAACTTCGTTGCACTAGCATGATAGCACCCCTCATAAGCTGAAGGAAACCTGAAGGAAACTTTAGCAAAGTCATCATTTTGGTCTTTACCCTGCCCATCAACCTTCACCCTTCTTGTATAACATAAAAGATGGAAATTAGGACCAATCTCTATATTAAGATGACATTTTTATACTGAGGCTAGAGCAAGACCAGTATCATTTAATATAAACTTTCCATAATGACATTTGCCCTCATCTAACCTGCAGTGAATTACAAAATGTGACCTGGAGGCGAAAAATTCTGTATCATGTTTTCAGTTTCCTGAATCACACAGTCACTTGTTACTGCTCCTTTATATTAGCCATCTAGAACCAAAATTGTGAAGTTCATTTCCCTGTACAGACAGAAATAACAGATTTTTGCCCCAAAATGACCACTTAGCAATTAATTACAGGAGTGACTGAATGAAATATATTTTGCTTCAATATTAATGAGTTCAAAAGATCTGATATACTACATTGTATCACATCATTGTTACTTATGACATAATAAATCTCAAGGCAATCACAGGTATTTCTCATTTACTTAAACACCGAAGTTTGACACCAAGATATACAACAGCATACTAGAATTGTTATTGCCATATCAAGCCTATTTACACTGCATTAAAAACACAACAAATTAAGAAACAAATTACTTCAAAATAACTCAAAATACTGTGTATTTTAAATGCAATACACTCCTAACAAAGAATTGAAGATCCTTATTCGTTATGCTCTGGTAAGGTCATACAATCACAGGATAACCTAAGTTGCAAGGCATCTTTAGAGGTTATCTGGAAAAACCCTTATTTATAGCAGGGCCAAATTAGACATCAGATAAACTTCAGTTAGATCAGTTTTTTAAGAGCTATGTCTGAATTTGAATTTATTCAAGGATGGAGTTTCCAAAATTTCTTTCAAAAACATGATCCAATAATCCCACTATATATTTTTTTTTTCTGGTATTCAGTCAATTTCCCCCATGTGGCATCCTGGGTCCTTTGCCTCTCAGCTTCACCGAGCACATCCAAGAAATGATCATCTTAGCAAATATGGAACACATTAATTTACTCCAGTTCTAATCAAGTGAAGTACAAAACCTCCATTCACTTTTCTTGTACAATATCAGGGCCAATGATTAGTGTGACTGGTTCGACTCTCTCTTTGGTCATCTAATCAACTAAATTCATATTGTAAGGGGACCAAAATGCAACACTTCTACCTGAAAATTTAAGGGATTGTGATTTTATTACTTATTTGCCAATTTACCAAATTGGTCCTAAAACTAAAAGGGCTTCTTTATACCTATAAGATCCAAGTAAGATGCAGACTGAAAACATGAGCTAAGATTAACTAATCTTAAAAGTTTTTATTTCAGATCCAAACCTCACCAAATTTGCAATATTTAAACACCACCTAAACAACTGCAAGCACAGTTGATCCCATACGTTCTCCAAAAATAAACCTACAAAGTGTTCAAGTTCTGAAAGTCCTACCCAAATTCCATTTACATCCAACAATACTATCCCAAAGTCCAAACGACTTTCCAAACCACAATATTTGTTTCTTAGACCCCAAGAACGGGGTCTAGGTAAAATGCAACAGATCTTGAAATAGAAGCTGATGAGCAGCATATCTGAATATTCTTAAAATAACTATTTACAAAACTTACTGGGCTTAAGACAGAAAGAGAGCTATATAATTCACAATTTTCAGTGTATTAATTGTCATTATTATAATTGATATCCTAACTCTTTCACTTCACCACTAAAAATATATTAATTAAATGTTTATATGACAATTAACTGTCCCTCAGTCATAGAGCAGCCAGGAATCATAGAAAAATAGCCTGCTGTGGTGGATGGAGCCTAAAACTAAGCAAGAGCTGCATGATTCCTTTCAGAAGAATCAGTTCAGCATTTCCAGAGGGCTCTGAAAGTTCATGTTTCCTCAAGCTTTGAATTTCCAACTTTGGAACACTGAACAGAAGAAGTCTTACATGCAGCTACGACAGGAGGGGATTTCACTTCTGAAGCTGAATTTCTGGTGCATGAAGAGGTTAAACCCTAGAGTGTTGATGAGCTCAGAATGTGTGTTTTACTAACAGGTAACTCCCAACAATTTTGAAAAATAAAACAAAAACACAAAGTGGAAAACAGTGTTAGTTTTTACTCTCTTGTTCCTGATGAGAGAGATCCTAAAACATATATTGTATCATGTATTTTTTGGATTGCAAATATTTGACTCAAGTAGTTCTACTGGATGTAGTGTATTACTTCCAATGTTAAGGTTAAATGCAACTATAAATCCACATTACAAGCATATCAGCCTCTTAGGTATAGCCACTAGCAATGGTTACATGCTTTGGGAATGTCATTTGAGTTATCAGAGGAAAACACCATTCCCACCTCAGCTGTTAAAACAGAAAGTGCAACATCCTGCAACCAGGGCATTGTTCAGGGCTAAAACCCCAAGCTTTCTCCATCCTTGCTAGTACAAGGGGCACTCCCTCAACTTCCTCCTCTTTTATCAGTGGACAGATGCTTCATCTCCAGATCAATGGGCTGGTGATTCTCCCATCAACATAAAAAGTGCAGCAATTTATTGGTTCAAAGATTTTACTTTCTCAAATTTACCAATTCCCTTGAATCCCTGAGCTGTTAACTGAAAAACTAGTATCAGTCAGTTCTAACATCCAAGCATCAAGAGTCAAAGTCATAGAGTGTCCAGCTCTATAAAGTATTTAAAAATGAGATATGCATTTTTAAATGATATATACCTATATCACTTCCCCACATAACTGCTGAAATTTCATGATGTCCAGTAACAAATGATGAAACATTATCGTTCATTCTAATGGGAACAGTCTCATCTCCAAATGTAAGGATTTACATACATCGATGTAATTAATGTTAATGGCAATCATAAATGTAAATCTTCTGAATATTGAAAGGGATTAGGCTGTTGAAATGACCGATTGCACTTCCCAAACAAACACAAGTCGAAGCATCAGTACATAGAAGTTGTGTTTCTACTGGAATAATTTTTCAGTGTGGCCTGCTGACACTTTAATTATTTGAGAAGTAACAGGTTAAGGAGGGAGCAGGCTATTTTACACTAGCTATAACTGGATAAACCATACACCTCTAAATCAACAAAATGAACACAGTGCAGAGGAGCCCAAGGATAAGCATATGAAATGAGTGTCAAAGCCATGAAGAGACTTAGTCACACACTTTCCATCAACCATCCTTTCACCACTTTGAAAATCTCATTTACCATCTCTGTATTTAGAGTTCTTTGTGTTTGTTTATCTGCCTACTTCTAGGTCCCAAAAAACTTCCACTTATTGTAAGTGTTGAAGCAACATTATCCTGCTAAGGTAGTTTCTCAGAAACACATTTTGAAAGCAGCATGAAGGTTTTCACTGTGTGACATTTATTAACACCAATTGGATTCACACAGCTAAATCTTGCTGCAATTCATTGTCAAATTACCCCTTCCAGAATTTAATATTTTTTGAATTTGTTTTCTTTTCCAAACATTTTCATCTTTCATTGTTTTATGGCATGGTGTCTGCAATAGCACAGGCACAACCTCTACCAGCTGGTTTAATTCTTTAGTACAGACAAGGCCAATGTCTCAGACTTCTAGTGGCTCAGTAAGAATTATGGTTGTAATCCAAAGGATTCTTATATCCTTATAATATATTTTCTCAATGTATACATAGCTCCTAATAATTTTAATGACATATTTATGCACAAAAAGACACTTCATAGTTCTTTGCTCAGACATCTTTGGCAATGGCATGTGACAATGCTTCAGTCAGAAAGAGCAAAACAGTGAAAGACCAAGGAGGAGTGGTGGGGCAAGATACAGTTCTCCTTACACCAAATTTCCTTGGTTTTCAGAAGCAGAATCCACATGAAGGGGTTCAATGAAACCCTGAAAGTGACTAACAGTTTTTCCTGAACTTGTGCCACCTACACTTCCATCTCAATGATTTTTTTCCAGAATTCCGTATTACACATAATGATATGGATTCCCATTTACAAATGAACCTATTATTAAATGATAGAAGACTAATTACAGACTGTCCTTAGGATTACTGAATGAAACATTTAAGTGCATTCATTATAAAAAAGTAAAAGGTGTCAGCCAAAAATCTCCACTTTCGTGGATTAAAGCGTAACTTGAAAATGGCTATTATTGCCATTTTATGTCAAAACCCCCTGACAAACAGGACTGAAAATTACAAGCAAATCTTCTTGCAGTTAACACACCTAATGCGTTAACATTAGAGAAAGGGTATTTTATTCACAGTAATGCAATAACTGTTTTCCCCTTCACTTTTGCCTAGGCTGTTTGTTTATATATTGCTGGGATAAAGAAGGCAAAAGTTAGAGAAGGCAAAAACTTTAAAGAATCAAGAACGTGTGCTTTAACAACACTGAACAGTGCACTCTTCTTTAGAACAAGAAGCAAATCTTGTTTATGAACACATCTCCAGGGATTTGGCTTTTTTACTTTCCATCTTACACAAAGAGAATCTACACAGTACATGCCTGCTATAAAAGGTGTTGCCAACTGTATTTAATTAGAAACTTCTTTCTCAGGTAGTATCGAAAGGTTAATCCTAAGGCTAAGCCTGAGCTGTTCCCAGGCCCTTCTCTACATGATCAGAACACGATTAACTCTTCTTGTAACTTTAAAAGAAGATAATAACTTTTTTTTTTTTTAATATGTGCCCATCTGTTTCCTTTACAAAGTTTTTCCTGAAGTCATATAAATCATCAGTACTTCTGAAATTCTACAAGTTACCACTACAAGTGCTTGGATTTTGCAAGATTTAATCTAAATATTGTCTACAATCACTAATATCTCTTTCACCCCTCCATAAGTGTATGCAAAGTAAAATAAATCTCACTTAATGAGAGTAATGTCCAGGGATACAGTTTTGCTGCATATGTTTTATATTCATGACCTCTAAGACATTAGAAAAAGATTTAAACTCTCTGGTGTTAACTTGTATATAAACTGAACACTACCACCACTGGGATCATGGAAAGCATCTGAACTTTAAGTTCATGTGGCTCTGGAATGATACTCCCAATTCAGTTCTCCGACTGAGAGTCTCCAGATCATGCTGCCACTCGCTCCTCCCTCTCCCCCTCTCCTTTCCCCCTACAGGTGCCCGGAGAGGAGAATTAGAGGCACAAAAGGCAAAGACCGTGGGTAGAGAGAAGAACGATTTACTGGAAACAGCAATAAGATAAGAAAAGGAACAATAACAGCGACAATATTAATAACAAAAGAGTGCTAAAGAGAACGTGATTGACATGCAAGATGCTCTCCCCAGCCCCACCAGACCTCAGCCATGCAGCTATGCTCCCCCTGGCTTGGAACCAGGGCCACCCCACCGCTCTCTCCCGCTTGGGACTGCTGCCACACGACCCCAAATAAAGTGAGCCCCTTCTCCCTGGAAGAGAGTGCTTTTCCTCCACCCCTGGCAAGGAATGATATGAGGTAGCACAGGATAACCTCCAGGTTCCTAGCCATGTCCCCTCCAGGCTACTGCAAAAAAAAAAAAAAAATCAATCCTGTCTTGGTTGGAACCAGAACATATTTCTTGAATATAAAGGAAGACTTGTATTTTTAAATGAAAATAAATTAAAATTACAGCATTTTGCCATACAGCCATTTATTCAGCACTTGAAAGACGTAGATATGACAATGGAACATCACTATAAAACAGGTAAGAACAGGAGAAAAACCCATGCACTGAAGTTATTTTTGAAAGTTGTTATATCATCTGATAGGTCTTTTATAAAACATGACTCTTTTCCTGAAAGACTTTTTATGCATTTCTCTGCAGATTATGGTGGCCATTCACACTTTACTTCAATTTTTATAGCCTCCCAGTAATTCCACAGAATAGTAAACACAGTTATTATAATCCACATAACTGGCAAAGAGATATATTTGAAGAAATAGGTTTTGTTTCTCCTCCCACATGCATGATGCAAATCAGGAGCGATTCTGCTGCAGTCGTTAGCACTGATACAAAAGAAGAAATAAAAAATAACAGCAACGTATACCGAACACTTTCCTTACACTAAGAGTACAAATCATACGCCTCCTCTGGTTTTTGGCAAGGTTGTGCGGTTGAGTTACTTATACCACACTAAGCCCATCACTCTATTCACATGTGAATAAGGTCCAGGCTCACACTGGAAACAATGGAGACGCACCAGTTTACACAGGCTAAGAACCTGGCACAAAGACTTGAAAATGAAAGGGGATTTTCAAATAAATGCAATATGTATAATTACTTCTGGAGTATTACCTCTAAAACAGAAGCGATTTCAAAGTGTTGTAAGAGAAAACTAGAAAGATCGCAAAGGATTATGAAAACAAACAAACACAACCCCCCTCACACACACACTAAATGCATCCCACTTTTCTTCTTTACAGGCACACACACATGAGGAACACCACTCATTTTAAGACATCATGTGGCAAAATGATGACACTGATTCAGTAGAAAAGAGAAAAATCTTTTAAAACACTCCTGGGACCAGGGACTACCGTTAAGGGGAGAGTATTATTTTATCATCCTGCTAATAAGCCAGATGAAGGATTATTGTTGTTTGGCGGTGATTTATCCCAACAACTGTTTTCTCTAAAATAAATACGCCAACTCCACTAAACAAAGAGAAGAAGCGGCACCGTTCTGTTGTTTCAATTGCACGCTGTGGAATACTTAAGCAGAGGAAAGGAACCCCAAGGAAAGTCACGGGACTCGGCCGGCACACGCCGCTTTTACACAGGTTAAGAAAAATAGAAAGAGCCGGTGATGCCGGTCCCCGCATCTTCTCACCGCGCCGGCAGCGCCCAGCAGCGTCCGGCCCCGCTGCCGCCCCGCGGGCACTGACCGGGGACACCGCCAGCCTCGTTCTCCCCTCAGCCTCTACTGTGAGCAGACGGGGGAAGCCCCTGCCCGGAGCCACCAGGGAGTGACACCTTCTAGAAGCGGCACCGGCGGGGGGCAGCCGCTCTCCCTCAGGCAGGGAGCGCTGACAGCCGCCCGGGCTGGAGCGCCGCGGCACCCGCCCCGGGTCGCCCACGCTCTCCGCCCCCCGGCCCGGGGCCGCTCCGGCCGCGCCGCCAAACTCCCGGCTCGGGGCGCGGGGCCGCGGGGCGGGCGCGCCGTCGGGGCGGCGGGAGCGGACAGCTCCGCGGCCGGGTCAGCGCCGCTCCGCGCCCCCGGCGGCCGAACCCGGGGCGGGCGAGAGAGCGCCCGTCCCTGCCCGCCCCCCGCCAAGCCCAAGCGTGCCCCGGCACTCACCAGCTGCAGCGAGCAGAGGAAGATCAGCGTGCAGCGCCCCGTGCAGCAGCCCATGGTGGCAGCCGGAGAGCCGCCGCTGCTCCGCTTCTTCCCTCCCGCACGGACGCGGCCCCGGAGGCGAGGCGGGGGGCTCACCGCATCCGGACGGAGCGGCCGGGCGTGCGTGTATCCCCCGCCTCCTGCCGCCTCGCTCCTTTGTGGAGGGGCTTCTCTCCGGCGGCGGGAGTAGCGCGCAGGTCGGCGCGGCCCCAGGCTGGAGCCGGCGGCAGCGCAGGGCTCTGCCCGGCTCTGGCTCTGGGGAAGGGGCAGGGGCCGGGGGTGGGCGTTCGCCGACCGGGGCGGGGTGGGCAGAGAGAACGAGGGTGGGGAGGCGGGGGGCGCGGGTGGGCGTGCGAGGGAGGGCGGGAGCTGTGCGAGGTGTGAACGGGAGAGGAGCGGGGGCGGCGGCGGGCTTTTCTCAGGCGCCGTGCCGGGGATCCCCGGGCGGGCAGTTTGCAGGGATTTTGGAGGCTCCGCGGGCAGGCGGTGCTTGAGGGGAACTTGGCGGGAGGGGCGGGGGGCTGTGCGGACAGAGGGGCCTCAGCAGCCCGGCGTGGGCCGCTTGTTGCGAGCGCCCAGGGAAAGTTGAAGGGACTCGGGCGGCCGGGGCGGGGAGGGGCGGGGGGCGCGGGGCGGGCCCGGGGCAGCCCGGGGGCGGCCTCGGGCCATTGTTCGCTGTCCGCGCTGTGCCGCGGTGGGAGCGGGCTCCAAGGGCAGGGGAAGCAGCCAGGACCTCGAAGCTCAGGGAATCCCGCTGGAAGCGGCTGGGTGCCCTCTCCCAGCGGGTGCCGGGCGGTACCCATGAGCCCGTTCCCTTCCCGCTGCCCCAGCCGCGGGCGGGGAGTGTCTGGGTGCTTGAGGCTGCTGCTCGGTCCCCTCCGTGTCCGCGCACCAGTGATGCCGGGGGAAGGGGTTTCCCTTCCTGGCAGCGCCATTGTGCCAGGAGAGCCCGCCGGCTCTTGCTGTCCCTTGTTCGGGGTATGAACTGGGGATGGGCTCCGGGGAGAGGGACTCACTCGGCAGTCACCGCTCCTGGCAATGGTATATCGTAGACTCGTTTAGATTGGAAAAGACCTAAAATCGTCAAGTCCAAGCGTTAATCCCGCACTGCCAAGTCCACAGCGTACAAGGAGACGGATGAACAAACACTGCTCTCCAGGGGCCTCTCCAGGGGCAGCTGGGAGAAACAGGATCAGTGGAGATACTGCGGTCCCTACATCTACATATGTAGTTTGGTCATAGGCAAGTAATCTTCTGGGGCGGGATAATAAATCCAAATACACACACCATCTCTTAAAAATACGGTGTGGGGATGATGTGTGGATGAAGTGTGTCGGCTACCTTCTTTTTTCCCTTCTCCAACAAAGTATAGATAAATTAGATTATTTTTTACAGGCATTAAGGCATCTTTCAGTCACCAAGACAGCACTTTACTACAGACTGTTACCAGCTGCTGTTCCACAATACAGAGACTTCTGCCACAAAACGCTGAAGCTTGCCCTGGGGGAAAAAGAAAAACAAACCACAAAAACAAAACACGAAACCAGAACCTTATCTTCTACAAGGCATTTCAGTGAGTTATCTGATTGATGTCTCTGTGAAATACACAGTATTGCATCCCCCAACTACATACAGCTCTTCATTTATATATTAAATAGTAGTGACAATAATCAAATAATTACAAGGCTACTGTAAAACAGTATTGTGTCAGATTAGATTTGGAAAGCTTCCTTTTTCTACCCTTTTTTTTCTCACCCTTTTAAGTAGGAAAGCATTAAGACAGTTTTAAATAACAAACCGAAGGAACAAAAGGAAGACAAGTAAGAAGCAGATTCTGCTCATCCAGGATGTGTATTTGACTAGGTAGGTATTTGAGGAGCACAAAATATAACCCACACTGCACAGTATGCAAAACTTTAATAAAACCACCTGAGATTTATATTTCTATGTATGGCTTTTAAGACAAAATTCTACCTGGGGCTAAAGTTTACTAAAGTTACATGTTCTAAGAACATATATATTTTGAAGGATGAATACCTGAAGATATGAAAGTAAATTGAAAAGGTGATAGTTGCCAAAAATACAATGTGCTAGGCTCTGTGAGCTAGTAAATTTTATGGATAATTGGTTTTCTATAGAGAAGACTTAGGGGAAGCATCATCTCTCTGGACTTCAATGAAGTATTTAGTAGACTATAAAATCTTTTAAGTTAAACCAAATAATACAGAGATTAATAATAAGAATGGCAGGATGGATAAGTAATCGGATCCATGAAAAGCCAAGAGCTAGTGCTGAAGAGATTTCACTTGTGTTTACCATATTCAGGCCCTACTTTTACTTCTGTGGGATGAGGTCCATAACTTTCCTCTATTTCTCCCCAAGAATAGTGCTCTTCTGAGAAGCAGCTAAATCCTATGGAATAAGGGTGGAGAACGTGATAGTTTTGGCTGCAACAGAGTTAATTTTCTTCACAGTAGCTACTATGTGACTGTGTTCTGGATTTGCGCTGATACAGGGTTGATAATTCAGGGATGTTTTAGCCACCTCAGAGCAGGGTTCACAGACCCTCAAGGCCTTCTCACCCCTCACCACCATCAAGGGGGCTGGGGGTGCACAAGGAGTTGGGAGGGGACACAGCTGGGACAGCTGACCCCAACTGACCACAGTGATATTCCATTCCATATGACATCATGCTCAGCATATAGTGCTAGGGGAAAAGGGAGAAGGGGGGACATTTGGGATCATGGCATTTGTCCTCTTCCCAAGTCATTGTTTCACATGACAAGGCCCAGCTTTCCTGGGGATGGCTCAATGCCTGTCTGCCCAGGTGAAACAGCCAATGAATTCCTTGTCTTGCTTTGCTTGTATGCATGACTTTTGCTTCCCCAATTAAACTCATGGGTTTATCTCAACCCATGAGTTTCCTCACTTTTACCCTCTGAATCTCTTCCCTATCACATCAGGGGAGGGTGGGAAAAAAGTGAGTAGCTCATGAGGCTGTTTTCAGCTGGGGTTAAACCACAACAAGTGAGAGTAAGTTTCTTAGAGGTTTATGAATCTCTAATGTTTTTGTTTTCCCGTGTTCCTGAAGCATTTAGTTATTTATGTGCTCTAGCTAGTCAAAATTGATCTCCTCCCCCCCCTCCCGCTAAAAAAAAGATAGTTGTGATAAAGATCATCCCTGAGTATAAGGCTTCACAAGGAGAAAAATTACACAACAGAATGATGTAGAACATGACTTCCATAGGAGCACAAGGAACTCAAATAATAGAATAACCTTGTACTGCAGCTGAAAGCAATGGTCAATAGGAGAAGTACACAAGAAAGAACCTGGATCAGAGGGAGGCTAAAATTGAAGTATGGTTATGAGAAGGCATAGGATTTCTAGAAGATATCAGAGAATGCAATATAAGAATAAAATAATGTACAAAGCAAATAAGAAAGACTGTATTTTACAGACTTTTCTACCCATTAATTGGTATAGAAGCTGATAGTCAAGTAACCATAGAAAGTAATTTCCAGCTGTATAATGAAGACAGCCCTAATTCAGCACTGTGAATGCCAAGTAGGTGAAAAAATAGTGTAAGTTCTAAAAAGCCCTGTGGCCTCTCTTAATGCCCAAGAAGACGTGCTGTATGGATGCAAATTCAGTGCTCTTGAAAAAAAAGCATGTCCTCCAAGGTTTATGGTATGTCCATGTACATGTGGCCATACCCTCACATAAGTGTATGATTTCCTGTGCTAAAGCTGTAATCATAGGACATCAAAACTTCTTATCTGACTGCATTGGAAGCAGAAAACCAAGGTTGTTCACGTTCATAGAAATAGAGAATCACAGATAGCACTAAGAGATACTACAAGTATGTCACAGAGATTTCTAATTCCTATAGGTTTATTCCTTGTTAGGTTATAATCTTCAGAACCAAAGATATGAAAATTTTCACCTTTATGAACTAAAACCATCAGTAAAAGATCTCATATCAAGAGGACAAAGCAAAATTCATAGTATTTGATTGTTCTTGTAGCTCTCTAATGACATATACTATCTCCTGGAGTTTTCCTCAGCCTGCACCAGATTATCCTGTTGTGGACCTGGCCTTAAGAAGGTGCTTTTTTTTGACTCTGCCCATTGGACTAAAGTAATAATCACAGATGACAGGACAAACACTTCCTTCATAGTTTTACTTTTACATTCTTGATCATGAATATTAGTCAGAGGAAATCAGCGATGACAATAAGTAACAGCGACAAAGGATAATCCTAATCCTGGAAAGATTCATGTATTTCCTTATTTTTTAACACCAAGTACTGCCCTTTATGCTGTGCAGAGATTAGGTAAATACATTTAATGTCTGCAGAATCAGAACTTAAGAACAGATTCTTGTGGCCTCAAATTTCACCTTTAATTTTGGCATTTAATGCAGAAAGGTTGAGAATCAGAAGCTTTGTAATTACTTTTCAAGCTTTCCCAGAATGAGGAGGATGCAGGGATCCAAACACACTTCCATAAAGTTATCAACAGGTCACACTTCAGGCAGACTTACAGTTATGATAGCTTAGAAAAACATTCCACAGTGTATTCCCCAAGCAGTCTTGAAATACTGCAAGCAAACTAGAAACCCCATGAAATTTAATATAGCTTTAAAGACAAATGAGGGTTTCAAGATATTATCAGTGTTTTTAGTAAATCCTATTTTCAATTTATCCTTCTGAAAGCAGATACACAATATAATGATCTAATTTTTCATTTCGATGTTAACACCTGCTGCTAGGAAACTGCATTCTTCATTAAAATGCAAGTACTTTATGGAATGAAAATATATGTTTGTCGTGAATGACTTCTTTCTTATTTTAAAGAAGTGTTTTAAATGATCAGGCTCAGTGTGGAGAACCGTGGTGAGGCACAGCCTCTCAGTGGCTAGGCAGGTCCATGGGGAAAGGAATGGGGACTGGTCAGTGTTAGAGACACAAGACATCAGCCCAAGCTGAGCTTGTGTCTGGGGAGGCAAAGCTGTGGGGAGCTGTAGATCATCTCTGCTGCTCAGGCAACGCTGGGACAGGGATTGATGGCCTTTTTGGGGCCAAGATGGGATCCTGGGCTGTGGGCAGGGTTGGGGGATCCCAGGGGGTGGGCAGGAAGAGGCAGGACTGGCGGTACCCTTGGGGCCCTGACAATAAAAAAGCAGTTTTTAAAACATGAGTGCTTTATGTGCACAGACCGACTCCCTATAACTCATTCTGATTTGTCAGTAGTAGACTCTAGCTCAGTTTTGGGTTTGTTTTTTCTATATTTAGCTCTTCTTATCTTTTTCTTTTCTGTTGTTTTTGTTTTTGGTACAATGCATAATGCATGTCCCCATAGCCAGGAACAGCAAAAGTGGAATAAAGCACAAATTCTTTGCAACTGTCTCTCATATTAATTGCAGGAACCAAAAAGCTAGTAAATGATACAGATCTAAATATAAATATTATATATATAAATATAAAGATATAAATCTTCAGATCTTTTCACTCTCAGTGGCAGGACTTGAGGAAACAGCATGAAGCTGAGTCAGGGGAGGTTTAGGTTGGACATCTGTGTGAAAAGATTTTTCACACAGATGGAGAGTGAGCAATGAAACAGACTTCCCAGAGAAGTGGTCACAGCACCAAGCCTAACAGAGTCCAAGAAGTGTTTGGACAATGCTCTCAGGTGTGACTCTTGGGGTGTCCTATGCAGGGCCAGGATTTGGACTTGGTAATCCTGATGGGACCCTTCCAACTCAGCATGTTCTATGACATTATATTTCTTTTTGCAGGTCAGTATTAATTGTGAACCATTGTACATAAACATTGGCGCAAGCCTCAATTTTAATACGAAAAGCTTGGCAAGAAAACTGACATGCATATTTATATAGAAAAGTCCTTCAAAATACAAAGCTGAATTTATAGTATCTAAAATGGAGTATAGAATGGATTGTTTTTCTTTGCTCACTGAGGCTTTTGGGTTAGACTTGAAAACATGGCAGTGATATCAGCTGTGTTATTCACAACTGAGGATTTTAGATGCTAGGTTGGTCTGAAGTACTTGTCACATTTGCTGCACTCAGCTTTTGTGACCTGATGAACGAGATTTTGGATCTGGGGATCGTGATAAACCATCACAGGTCACGGCAGAGGTTTTGCCACAGTGGGAAATGTGGGCAGTACTTCCTGTTCTGCATCCATTCAGAACTGCCACTAAAGTCAGTGGGGGTTTGGGAAGCAATGAACACATTGCTAAGGCCTGAATAGGGCTGGGAAGGTAGGCTGAGAGGTTGTTCCATGCAATTGTTCTAAAGTTTCTGTTGTTGGCAACATTTTTCTCTGAGTAATTCACACTCATTTCACATCTATTTTCAGGCATTAAATGGCAGCTTTCAATAAGAAAGGCAAAGCTGACTTGCCCACTTGATTCTAAACAACAAAATTTACCTGAATTACAGTTATTATATTTGCAGTTTAAAAACCCTTCTTTTGTTATGATTATGAAGCAGAAATATTTTGCCTGAAGTTTTCTTTTTACATAAAGTGTAAGGCTGTTATTTGAATCAAGCCTCTGAACAGTGTCCGTCTGAGGAGATACAGAAGGGGGATTTTGGTTCAGGGAAACTGTACCTTGACTGACTCTCAGTGATAAAGCAAATCTGTTTCAAGACATCTTGGGAGCTTGGAATGTGTGGTAGGGAGTGGGTCAGTGGTGCCCTGTGGTGAGTGGTGCCCTGTCCCCCATATCCCCCACCAGCACAGTGCCTATCAATCATGGCACACTGGAGGCAGCCCCACTTTGTCTAACCCAGTCCATGAGTGGCTGAGAGACTGGAATTTCCCCCTGGGAGGAAGACCCAAGATGGGCCAAAAAGGTTTAAGAAGGGTCAGTCACCACAAGGCAAGCACATTGTCCTTTAATCCTACCTTCATCTTGGAGCTTCACATTACTGGAAACAAGGAGTTGGTAGCTATATGCCTACTTTTCTCTATTTTTCCTGTCTTTCTGTTTTTCTCCCTTTCTTCTTCTTCTCCTTCTTCTTCTAACAGTCATCTCACAGAATGTAACATCAAATGGATTATTAGGTTTTCTATGTTCAATGGGATAAGTCTGTGCTGTGATAAGTGATGTTATTGTAGTATTTACCCTTTTGGCAATGTTCTTTAATTCTCTATAGTTTGCCAGTAAACTTTTGTATATTTTTACGTCAAGAACATTTGGCTGGAATTTTCTCCTTTGTGTCTACCCAAAGCAAAAGAACCTTGGTGTAGCCCTAGGTTTGAGTGACTGGGGTGTAACACTGACAGAATTTTTAGCCCTCTGGAGCCATCTGTACTCCTCAAAAGAAGCGTAAGGAACTTCATACGCATCTGATGCAAATTTCTCTGACTCCATTACTGCCAAGTGAAATGCAGTGATAGACCCAAGTGGAAGATAGGGCTGCATAAATCCATCTTACCATTACACAATCAATACTCAGGGTAAACAACTCATATCTTTCCGTGGAAAGCCATCGGACTAGATACTGGTAACAATTCCCATGTATATGACTTAATTGGTGGGTTTTTTTCTAGAAGTCTTTTCCATTATGTTAATTTTTTTTCCCTTTCAGTGAGCTCATAGTACAAACAATAACTTTCTAGGATGTAATTGTCTTTCCTTTCAGCTTCTCATCAGAATAAATTTCTGTTTGTTAAATCAACCTGATTTACTAATTAACATCTGGATCTTATGTACACACTATGCACACACACAATAATACCACAATTATATTATATTAGCTTTTTAAGGGCTCATCTGATTTTACTCTATACATAATCCTTGAAAATTAGGTTTGTATAAAGTAATTTAAAATAGACAGAGCAAACTAGAAGTATATAATTATGTGTAGCTCTGAAATAAATACATTTTCAATTTCAGTTTTCAATTTCCATAGCTGAGTTCATAATTTAACTCCTGAATATCTGAATTAATAATAAAATGGCAGTATTTCCCTGTCATATATGTACTTATATAGAATTTACAGACAGGGTCTCTTTGTTACACTTAGTGGATTACCCATGGGGTGAGTAAACCTTGATCCTCCTCTGGAAGCTGGAGGAAAGGGGGAAGCTGTGAGGCACTCTCCACTCTAGTCTGTTAAACAACTAAAGAGACTTTTTCCTGTCAAGATTTCTACTGCTCCCAGTGTGTGGAACTTAGGCTCCTAAACCTGGTTCTCTATGTTGTATTGAAATGGGATGCTTGTAATAGCCTAAGACTACAACAAAAGTATCTACCTACCTTTCAAACTGAACCTTTTCTTCGGACTCACTGTTTGTCTGAGACCAGCCTATGAAATTACTTGCAGGGATTTAAACAATTCTTCACAGAGAGTTCACAGTGATGGGTTTGCATGATAATGATCTATGAGGCACAATGAGGTAAATACACTCCTTCTTGGTTTTGTGTATCAATTTTCTACACATTGCAGATATATTTCTGTAGCCTACTAGTTCTGTTGTAGACTTTGAATTGCCAGTACATAAGCATGCTGTTCAATGTCTGTACCACTGGCAATACATGTTACCACTTATGATGATGGTTTTAGCAAGTTTGCTAATTGTTAGTTGTATAAGGCTGTCGCAGTCGCTGGCATGTGTGTCAGTCGACATTGACACGGCACTCAAGGTGCTTCATCAAAATCATCAGAAGGCTACACATATCTATATCTTGTTATTCAGTCTCTCATATCTTTCTTCTTTGTTGCTTCTAAGAGCAGCTCCATACAGCTCTGGCATTGTCTCTCTTCTTCTGTTCCGAGTCCAGCTCCATCCTGCCCCTAGCACGGCCACCTAACCCTGTCTATGCTGAGTACAATATCTTACAGTGTCTTACCTTCTCTGGCCCTTGCCACGACCTCCTGTCCCTGGGTCTTCATAGCACGACGAGCAGACTCCAACTAACTCCAACTCAGTTAACTCACTACTTATCATTCCCAAGGCTGTGAGGGCAAGGTGTTTCTACTCTGAGATAATTAACACAGCTGTAACCTGTTAGAGAGGAGACTGCCTTCTGCAGCATCTCTTTCTGTATTACCACAATTCCCCGTTTCTTTTTTATAATTAAACATCTCTAGAAACACATGTTTAGATAGATTGACCACTATGTTTAAATAAATTGACTACTATAACATTCAAATACTGTCTCCATTTCTTCTAGATTAATCTATTTAACATCCCCCATTTTCTTTCAGACTGGCATAATCACTTGATACAAGTGTTACTGTTTAGGCAGTCATTACACAACTTCCTAAAGAAGTTATGTCTTATTATCACTAGTTGGTGGCTCACCTATTTACAGGTGTCTTTATAACGGAACCAGGTCCAGACCTCTATGTGGCTTTCCCTGCCACTCTCAGCTTCACCAACGCTGCCTCCCCCACTTTTCCCAGTGGGTCTATGTTGCCAGTCAGTTTTTTTCTCAATGGTATTTTTTCTATTTATTTTGAGTTTATTTTCCCATTTTTTCCATTTTTTTCTATTTTCTTTTTTCCATTTTTTTCTATTTTCTTTTTTCCATTTTTTTTCTATTTTCTTTTTTCCATTTTTTTCTATTTTCTTTTTTTTCTCTTTTTTTTAATTTTCCTTTTTCTCTTTTTTTTCTTTTTTCCATTTTTTCTGGGTTTTTTTTAAGTTTTCCTTTTTCTCTTTTTTTTTTTTTCTATTTTTTCTGGATTTTTGTCCTTTTCTTCTCCTTTCTCTGCTTCTCTACTGTAGCTGTAATATCTTTCCTTTTTTCTATTTTTTCTGGATTTTTGTCCTTTTCTCATCTCTTCTCTGCTGCTCCATTGTAGCTATATTTTTTCCTTTTTGAGCTATGTTTGATTTTTGAGGAAACAGTCCGATACCAGAGCCCCTCAAACTTTGAGGAAACAGTCTGATACCAGGATAGCTCCTCAAACCACATTGATTAATGCATTTAACATCTTGGCCATTTTCTTCCATTCTGGCATAAACACTTGATACAAGTGTCACTGTTGAGGCAGTCATTACACAACCTTCTTAAAGAAATTATGTCTTATTATTGCTAGTTGGTGGCTCACCTATTTCTAGGTGTCTTTATAGAAGAATCAGGTCTGGACCTCTATGTGGCTTTCCCGCCACTCTCAGCTTCACCAACGCTGCCTCCCCCACTTTTCCCAGTGGGTCTATGTTGCCAGTTAGTAGGACCTCATAGAGGTCCAGGCCAAGTATGTAGTTCAGGCTGTTTTATCCGTATATAGTTCTTGTTCTATCAGTCACGTCAGTCTTCGCATAGCTCATCACATCGCTTATCACATATGTTAAATTTCTTTTTTCTTTTTCTTGCTTCTTAAGTTTGTTAACATTTACACTTAATTTCTTCTTTGTATCTGTCTGTATCTTTATCTTTTTTATCTTTCTCTCTACCATCTGGAGTTTTCAACAAATCATCTTTTGGTTTTTCTTTCAAAGATGACAGTTTGTCATGAACTGTTTTATTACTTTCAGTAACAGTACATCTCCTTTCCTTTTGCATGTGTTTTGAGCTGGCTAATGATGAGGTCTCCTTGTCTTTGGATTTGTCTTTTTTTTTTTTTTTTTTCAAATTCCTTTTCTTTAGTTTATTTTTTTCTGATCCAGTAGATTCAGATTCTTTTTCAGACTGTTTGACTTTTCTTTCAGCACAGTGTTTTTCTTTGCTTTCAGCCCAATGTCTCTCTTTATCGCCCTTTTCTTTATCATGCTTCTTATCAGTCTTTTCTTTATTTCTTTCTTTGTCATCAACTTTTTTTAAGAGCACCCATGCTTTTTACTTTATCACTTTCCTTATGGCACCCTGTTTGCTGAAAACTGGACTTCTCCTTTATTTTCTCTGTATTTTCATTTACTTCTGCTTTTCTTTCTCCATTTTGTATTCATGCTTTAACCTTTTCTCTTTTTCTCCATGTTTTCTTTCTATCTTTTCAACATCTTTTTCTCTGATTGAGAATAGCTTTTCTGTCTTTTCTTTATTTTCCTTTAAATTCTTTTCCTGCTTTTCAGTGTCTGTTTCTCTTTCTACTACATGCACACTGGGTGCCTCATCTTTAGCACCAAAACAGAACAATTCAATTTCTTTATCTGCAAGCGCAACTTCTTTTTCTTCTTTTGTATCTTTTATTTTTTCACCCTTGAGAAACTTCTCATTTTCCTTTTTGTTCTTCTCTTTTTCTCTCTCATCTTTAATACTTCTCTCTTTCGGGAACTGTCTCTCCTTAACTAACTTATCTTCTTTTGCCACAGTTTTTTCTAGTTTTGATTTTCTGTCTGAAGAAAGAGACTCATGTTCTGTATTTATCAATGTATCATTATTTTCATTACTTTTGAAAAATTTCTCTTTCCAAAATTCTCTGTCAAACTCAATATTTCTTTGAACCTCTTTAGCATTATCTTTATGTTTGTGTTTCTCCCTCTCCCCATCCTGCTCCTTTTTGTGCTGGGGACTTTGCTGCATCACATCGGTCATCACGTCTCTGTCTTTTCTATGCTGGATCACGTCGGGGTCACCAGATGTCGCAGTCGCTGGCATGTGTGTCAGTCAACATTGACACGGCACTCGAGGTGCTTCATCAAAATCATCAGAAGGCTACACATATCTATATCTTGTTATTCAGTCTCTCATATCTTTCTTCTTTGTTGCTTCTAAGAGCAGCTCCATACAGCTCTGGCATTGTCTCTCTTCTTCTGTTCCGAGTCCAGCTCCATCCTGCCCCTAGCACAGCCGCCTAACCCTGTCTATGCTAAGTACAATATCTTACAGTGTCTTACCTTCTCTGGCCCTTGCCACGACCTCCTATCCCTAGGTCTTCACAGCAGGACGAGCAGACTCCAACTCAGTTAACTCACTACTTATCATTCCCAAGGCTGTGGGGGCAAGGTGTTTCTACTCTGAGATAATTAACACAGCTGTAACCTGTTAGAGAGGAGACTGCCTTCTGCAGCATCTCTTTCTGTATTACCACATAAGGCCATCTCCAGGAGTCAAGTGATTACACAGGAAACTTGAGTTTGCATAAAGAAAAATAAACTGAGTCTTCTCCATGACAAAGTAAAGCTGTAAAGTGTGTGAAGATAAAAATAACACATCAGTCGAATGGAAGCTGAAGCAGTTCCAGAATTTGATAGCACACACTCAGACTGTTAAATGTAATTATGTATCTATGCACTGATCAAGAAGATGGTGGTGATGAATTTTCAGCTTGGATGACCAGTACTGTCTGAGAAGCTGGGTACTAGTTAATTATTTTAACACACAAAATGTGGTCTCATAGTTTTGCATTCATTTGACATTTGTAAAAGTTACAGCCCTATGCTTAAGTTAAATACGTTGTTGGAGCTTTTTACTACTGCATCAAGCTCTGCACTTGCTTTTAAAAGGCTCTTAAAGGAAAGAAACCCATTGTCCCAGGATTTGAAGAAGACTGTGGAGGCAGTATTATGACAATGACACTATGCTGGGAATTAGGACTCCAGCCAACAAAGGAATGAGATTCTAGAACAACTTTCCCAAAGCTATTTGGAGAAACAAATTAAGCCAACGAGTTTTTAACTGAGTTGACAAATTAATGAAGGGAAGTGGATGACACATAAATACTTGCAATACCATGACCCTGTAGAATACCAGGAAGTCCCTTTGAATTATAGAAAGCTGTCAAAAATTCTAAAACAAAGACAGCACGAGTAACAAAGGAAAGGAAATGTGTCACAGACAGAGAGCCATCATGTCAGCCAGGATATTTTATGGAGTCTGGACAGTATGGATGCCTCTAGGCCACAGATCTTGCCCTAAGTTAAGCAGTACTCCAGGATGCTCGAAAGAAAATGAAGGCAACATTAAGAAATTTACTTGAATCATCCCCTGAACAAATAGCAAATTATGACTGGCTCATACCTGAGAAAAATGGCCAGAGTGAGCAGCTCAGGAGCAGTGCATAAACTCTTATACAGATGCATAAAGAACTTGCTGAATAACTCTGAATAATAGGACAACACATAAAAATCAGACTGCCTGCAGATAAATTTCAATTGGAAAAAGCAAAAAAAATAAAAGGTTACATTCTCTGAATAAATGCTTTACTGTAAATACTTTTCCCAGCTCTAATGAAGAGAGTTTGCTCTAGCAGAAGAGAGAATAGGGCTGTGATGATAGATGATCATTGACTCATTTAAAGCTGCAAGGATATTCTCTTCCATACCTGATTTTTATCCATTGCTAAATGAAAAGTCATTTAATATTACATGAAATGCGAAGTCCAAACAAATCAAGCTGATCTTCAATCAACACTCAGGGAAGACATGGCCAGCCAACAGTGGAAGGAGCAACTTCTTCAGCCCTGGGCATCAGGAGAGGGAGCATGCAAGCCCCCCTTTCCCTGCCCCCATTGCTGCTGCAGCTGCAGCTCAGCTTAAGCCCTTAAGAGTAATTCCAATCTGACAGCTTGCATGGGTGTGAATATATTTAAGTAAAAAGAAACCCTGCCAACTTTAGATGTATTAAACAACTGTGGCACACACTGGGCCAGATTCTCTAATGCACCACAACAAAATTACAACTGTGACTGTTAACTGGAGTCCCAGTTCATTTTTAATACTGTAGTTAACAAAACTGTATACAGATGTAGTGATTGCTATAGAGGTTAGAATGCCTCAGTGTTTCTGTCTGAGTCTGCCTTTTGCAGTGGATTTTCATATCACATTTTAGAAATGGTAATCTGGATTGAGGGCCATATTTGCATTTGCATGTCTAGCATCAGAGTCTGCTATTTATCCTTTCAAAAGTTTTCTGATAGGTTGTGATACACACATATAACACTTCTAGGCAGAGACTGTGTTTCCACTAACTAATCTCTCTTTGGCTCTTAATTAATGCCTCAAAGAATGTTTCCATGGTAAACATAAAAACCTAAACTTCAGAAAAGTTTTCGTGGTGTTGTTCTAAAAGCTCATATGTCTTTTTTTTTAATCCACTTACCTAAGTAAAGCAAAAAAGGTGTTAAAACTTGTGAGCAAATAATGATTTGCATAATGTACCTGCAAAAGCCAATGAAATCCAAAATATGTGTCTGTCATTTGTTCGCTGAATCAAATACTTCAGAAGAAATGTAATATGTTAGTTTTAAATTTTCAAATGTCACTGTTCAATAGAAAATGTCATCTCTTCAGCAGGAACATGCAACTTAACAATAGCATAATGAAATTGCAGTGAACTTCTGGATATGAATTTGACCTACCCATGGTTTGTTCTTCATGCCTGTGACGGGTTCTGGTAGCCTTGAGGAACTGAGAGGTAATATGAGCCAGGTTGGAGACACACAGGGACTCAATGCATGCAGCTCCACTGGATTCTAGCTGTGAGGGTACTCTTGTAGCCCAAATATTATATATTGAAATCTGAGAGAAATCTCTAAATTAAGATTAAATGTTGTGCTGTCATGTACAGATATTATCAGCTTTGATCAGCTCTTATTTGGCAGAAAAAGAATCATTAAGAAAGTGGTATCAGTGAGGCAGCTGTTTAAAAGATGGCATCTTTTTTGTTCAACCGGTTCTGCTCCTCTGGGTGAGGGACTGTGCTCATTAATCTTTCTTCTGGATTTGAAGCCAAATACCTAAAATCTGAGTGGTAGAATTGTACAACCTTTTTTATGTCCACACATCCGCATTCTTTCTGATTCCAGTATGCTCTTTTTGACTAGGTGCATCTCTGGAAGGTAAAAATAAAGGAATGGTCTTTGTTTTTTGGTTAAATAGGTACTTACCAGGAAACCAATATCACTGAACATGCAAGAGATGTTCTGTTTATATTTGTCCATTGAGGAGCTTACACCTATCTGAAAAGAGAGTTCCATGCACATTTTCTGTGTTATGTATTGTCAATAAACCTGTTTCCGTTATGGACCATTGATAGGATCCAACCAGGAAGAAAAGAGCTTTGTACTCCAAACTAAACTTCAGATGACAAGGGCCAATAAAAACACCTTAATGAATGCTTTTAAAAAGACCTCAAGTGAGGATTGAGAGAAGTAGAGTAATAAGAACAGAATAATAGTGTCATTTTAAGGTCATTTGAGAACAGGATCACATTTATACCACATTTCTGAGAAGTGTAAGCCAAGAACAGCAGCCTTACCGTTTATCTGCCTCTAAATACAAACTGCTGCCCTCTCAGTTGCCCTCTGCTTTAGGCTGACAAAGGCATTCTCATTACTGAACAGCAAAACAGTTTGAATTAATCTGGATTAAAATTAATCATGACTATTTTTTCTTTCAAGTGAACTACGCAGTGGACCCATTCTCCCATTTAGCTCATTGCTTGGCAATGCAAATACTTATACTGGCAGCAGGCAGGGAGCAACAAAGGGACAAGAGCAAGCATTTGGGAACAGAGAAAGGGCAGGGCTGTTCTTTTTGGCAGCAGTGCTATACTGCTTGCAGAACTGCAATGTTAAAGCATCCCATCCCAAATCTGTTAGGTTATTTCTGCTTATGCTAACAGAACCAAAGCAGAAGAAGCTATGCTGGGTGGGAGGCTTCAACAAGGCAATCAAACCCCACACTGTTACAGTGGCCAGGGTGTTCATTGGTAATGAGGGCTAGAGTAGTAAATAGCTTAAAAGCCAACAGTGGAGCAATCAGTCATGCAGCTTTTGTGAAGCGATGTGGAGACCAAATTCAGATTTGTGCTGCAGCTGGTTAGCACTGTGCTGCTGACACAAAGCAGCTCTAAAGCCAAGGTAGCCAATTAATGCAGGCAACTGGCATAGCATGTCTTATACCATTGCTCTCCTGGCAGCTGGTTACTTCTCTGCCTGAAAAGGGAATGTAGTCAGATCATCCCTGATCTGAGACTCTCTTATCTGTCCCAGGGGCTTTTATTTGTTGGTACAGTCCTGTGCCTGTATATCTCGTTTAAAATTGCCTTAAGAATGGCATAGGAGCAAATGTTTACACCTTCAGGCTGCTTCTGCTCTGAGCGAGGTGTGGGGTCTTCAGCTACACAACTTTCCTTGTTCCACAAATATGCCCTCTAACAAAGAAAACCAGGAAAAGCAAATACCTTCCAGTAAAAGAAAAATATTCTCTTTATTGTTTATGTATATTGGAACACTTGCTCAGGGATAGCTTAAAACATGTATTTAATGGAAATGAGAAATTGCTTGTGATTTGGAATACACAAGGCACTTGATAGCTATCTGACCATGTAACAGTGCATAGAAAGTTCACTTCCTAGGGCTCTCTGGGCAGGACATGCTACATAGCTTGCTAAGGAGGTGCTCAAAGCATGTAATTACCTCATCTTTTTCCGTGAACATAAAGTATCTTTCACATGGTCAAAAAGTCATCTCCATTATGCAACTGATGCTTTTTCAGTCAAGAGTACAGGAATCCCATGCTTGATGCTTCCCAGTGTGATTAGTGGTGGGATGAGATGTGTGCTCACCTGAGCCACTGTCCTGGCAGGAAGCCCACCACATTGAGAGAAATCCTGCTGTGGTGGCACAGGACTGCTAGAGGATTCACCAAAAGACTCCTGGGGGGGTGCACTGACCTGTAGCCTGCTCACATCATTGAAAGAAAGTGGAAAACTGGGAGAAAGCCTGAGGCTGGGAACTATTCTCACTGCTTCTGCAAGTGACCAGCACTAGGGAAAAGCAAGAATTTATAATGCAGGTTGACCTTATTGTCTTAATTACCATTGCATGATATTAAGGGGACATTTTGCAGAAGTAGCTAAACACCTGTAGATCATAGGGACGCAGGGTGTTACCTGTCCATGGATCTGAGCAGCATTCCTTACACGTGTAAAATCATATTGTTGGATTGTCACATCTGGCTAAAAGAACTTACTGACAAGAGCTGATGAAGAGATGTGTTCCCTATGTGTTTGCTCATACTGATGGTGATTCTGGGTTCATGAAATACAGAGTTGAAGGTGCTCTTTCTGCAATCAACATGCTGCAGGAAACAATGAAACTGAAAAATATCTGCTCATTCCCCGTTCTAGCCTTAGAACCATATTTTGCACTCAAGAAGAAAAATGTGCAGTTTCCTTTGTTTGTGCGGCTTTTAATCATATCTGTATACGTGAGAAGTGTTTGAAATTATTACAAACTTCTACCTCTTGATTACCTCAAGTCTGTATTGCATGTGAAGATTTTTTTTAAGGCTATGGACCCACATTTCTAGCAAAATTCTTTGTATTTAAAATCTACCAACGGTCTCATATAGCATTCTTTTTCCACATTTCTATTCCTTCAGCTTTTCTACTCATCTGTTACGAACAATTAAATCACTGGATTTTTCATTGTTTGAAATAACTGGTTGCATTACCATCTGGAAACAATACATTTTAAGTGCATAATTACGGATGTTCAAAATCCCAGGAACCCAACTTTATATGCACAGGACTAGGAGACAGCATGCTCAGAAATGGGAAATGTATTGTCAACTGTGTGATGAACAGTTAAGAGGGGAGGAGGAGCAACTATCCAGCATTTGTCTGCTGCCTTCATGCCACTAGCCTGAGCAAGCTAAACTCAGATTTGACTGCAGAGCAAAAGGGAGTGGTTTAGACTGCTCTCACTTGCACTGAATTGTAATGATTGCAGTGGCACAAGGGGACCCTAGTTCAACTGTAGCCTCTAAGTCCTCACTCTCCTTACTGTGAGGCTGGAAACTTCACTTTACACTTGTTTCCAGAAGTGCAGAGATGAAGCACATTAAAGGACAGGACTGTGGAGGATCACCATGTGCATGATAACTTCATGGTGGAAAATGTTTCATTATTCTGAAACAGAAGCTGCAATACAGGATATTGAATGTCTGCAAAACCAGCATATTTCAAAGACACTACAGTTAGTCGAAACTTAGCAAAAGCACTGGCTATTAGCTAAACTTTGACTAATTTAAATGGCTGACTCCGTCCCCTTTCCGACCCTTCCTTTCCTTGCATATGACCTATTTCACAGTGTATTGACCCATTTACCACAAGGTATTCCAACTGAAAAAAGTCAGACAGGTCCTCCAGCTTCACCAATGTCAGCTGCAGGCCCAGCTCAGCCTCAGGAATCACATCAGAGCAAGTACTTCATACGGCTGAAAAGGTATCAAGCAGCTACTCAAAAAAAAAAAAAAAAAGTTCATGACATACAGGCTCAAACACACCATCAAATGTAAATTCTATTTAGCTTTGATTTCATAGTACCTGTATTCCCACTTCTCCATTATCTTTCTGAATTTTTTCCCCTAGTATTCCCTTTGCACTGAAAGACATTTAGCTTTTAGTTCTTTCAAGTTATTGCCTGACAGGGCACCCATCCCTCCACCCCCATACTATCAAACCTCAGTACTAGTTGGCTGAGAAGAAAATCTCAAACCTCTGGTCTGCATAAATGTCTGCTTGATTAAAAGTACTCCTCCTAAATCAACAAGTTAAAATCCACACAACCAAGTTTACCTCTGTGAAATTTATTTCTCCGTTTCCAAATCAGTTTATTTCAGGTCAATAAATCATGCCTCTTCTGTTGACTATTGTAATGCAGATGTAATTTTTATTTGAATTAATGTATAAAATGCATATGCAAAGATCAATATATCACATTTCCTAAAATCCACAAGTGGAATTAGCTTTTCACACCAGTAATTCCCACGCACACCTCAGCTTTGCTCTACCAGCAGCTTGGTACAGGCATGCAAAACTGTGCAAGAGTACAATTCATTGAAGGATAGCATAAAACACATGACAAGAAAGCCTTGACATACTGAATGAAAAGGGACAAATATATTGCATTGAAAAGGGAACAAAGCCTATTTTAAAATAAAAGTCAAAAGAAATCCCTATTTCATTAAAAAAAAGAGAAAACAAACAAACAAACAAAAAACCATAACAAAACCAAACATGCCCAAGCATCTGATGGAAGGACTAACTAGCTTTGCATTCTTGGGCATTGAAAAAAGAGCCTTTCCAACTCCCTCAGACTGTGTATGTTTTATTGTATGAAGATAGATGTCCTGTACTGCACTAAGCCTACTTAATATACTGCTAAAAGCTGTATATAATGCCAGATGTTTCTAAACATTTTAAAATATTTGTAGATATTTTCTTAAATAAAAAAGATTCAAAGAAAATCAAAATGAGAGAAAAAATCAAACTGAATAAAGTAATTTCTTTTTCTCTTTGGAATAAAATAAATGGCATCTATTGACTCATGATATACTGACTGAGACACACATAAGAAACAGTGTGATTAAATAGCATTCATTTGGTGCATTGTTTATGTATTCAGTTCTGATTATAATGTTCCAAAGACAATCAATCATTGATTTTAATTTACTTTATTGTGCTAAAGAAAAGAGTAAATTAAATGTAGAATTTATTTAGCCTTTCTCTTGTATTCTGTAATAATCCAGATGGAGCATATACATTTTCTATTTAATGACACTAGCATGATTAAGCATTAAGACTTAATGAGTAGTGCATATTTTATGGTTCATTAATAAAAGCTAGAGATAGAAAAGATGTATTGGTCATCAGCTTTGTCTCACTGTGTTTGTACATTTATTAAACACTCAGTAAATTTGTTTATATATAATTGCTTTTGTGAGAGGGAACTTCACTGACTTTAAATTGCGTGAGATCTTTCTATCCTTAAATGGCTCAAAATCTAAGATGTGTAATTCCTGCAAGACACAGACTGGATCTGGTGCAGATAAATGAAGAAAGATGACAGTCAAGAACAGCAATGCAGAAATAATTTACAGAAAAAACAGGTTTGACAGAAGAAAGAATTATGTGTAAAAAAAGGCAAAAGATAATGCTGCAACAAGAACTAGGAGACTGATTTTAAGCAATAAAAGAGAATGCACACAGAGAAAAGTGGGGAGTCTGGGAAAGGACTTGTAGTGGTCCAACTGGTTTATTAACTTGTTTCAGTGCAAGGATGATAAATTACACCAAGCTTTAGACTTGAACATTTTCTAGCTACAACCAGACAATGGCTACATTACAGTTGTAACATAGGTACAAGCATTTTCTGGAAGTGCATTTTGAAATGAAAAAAGACTCCAAAACTAATGGGTGGTTTATGTCTCTCAAAACTACTTCTGAATACAAAAGAGTAGCATATGAGAAAGGGGGATATTCCAGAAAACCCCACATACATAATTTGATTTCAAAGGGCAATACATTAAGTCTACAGCTACTCCGTCTTCTCTCCTTAAGACAAAAAAATCATAATCAGAAACATTGTGTAGAGGCATAATAAAGTAATTAATGGTAACACAAAAGAGAAAAGAAGCAGTAACGAAGGGCTTTAAATTAAATAAGTTCTGATAATATGTTTCTGGTTTAAATGATTAAATTAATTCACATTATCTTTTTTTACATATTTCTATCTTTACTCCCTAACACTCATACACTCTCAAGCCTCCAAAGTGTCCGTCATTTCGGACCATTGTAATTTGGTATATTTGTCCTATTTTAAAGACAGTCTTGAGTAATGATGAGTAACAATGACAGCATCAGATTTTATAGCTATGAAAATGGAGTCTTGAAACTTCCAGTTTTTATATCCCATATAGCTTTGGATTTACCTGCCAGTACTCTCTGCTTGACATATTTCAATGAGCTTCATCCTACTGTCTTCTCCTAAATACAATAAGTATGTTTGGTTCTACAGTTGCCAGTCTTTATAGTGCTTCCCCTGGTGCAGTTACTCATAATGGTTTGTCTCTGGCCACCACAACTGGAAAAAAAGCTGCATGCAAGCCCAGAGCCAGACAACTGCAACACTGAGGATGTGCATCAGTGACTGCACTATTTTGAAAGGGGTTGCTTCCCAAGTAAATTGTGCACAACATAATTACAAGTGTAAAACTTGCATTAATTTGTTTTTTTTCTTTTCCTGTTCACAAAGGAGTCAAATAGCTGATCCAGACTCACTCTTCAAATCTCACTCAAGCTATATCTGGAATTTCATTTTTAATAACAACCCCTCCAGAACTTGTCAGGAGACAGAAATGTAGCCTAAAAATTTCAAGCCTAGAAATGCAAAGCAGGAGCATGGCAAGGGACAGGCTATAGTGTGTTCTACCAATTGTTACATTGTATGTTCTGAAATCATTAAACCATTTCAAATATTCCTGAGTTTATTACAGGAGTACCAAGGGGCCCCAATCATGTATCAGAAGTCAATTATGAGAGATGATATACAAACACATTTAATTAAAAGTTGTCAAGACTTGTATTGACAAACAAGGGGGAATTCTTACACTCACAACTGTTCAAATTTGCCAAGCCACATTCTGACAGAAACTGAGTCAGTGTGAGAGAACAACTGAGAACCAAAAAAAAATATTTCCTGACTAAAAAAAGATCAAATTGAAAAACTTTCTCAAGGTGAAATTGAGAAAAGAAGGGGCAGGGCAGAAGGAAAAGAAAGGAAAGGAAAGGAAAGGAAAGGAAAGGAAAGGAAAGGAAAGGAAAGGAAAGGAAAGGAAAGGAAAGGAAAGGAAAGGAAAGGAAAGGAAAGGAAAGGAAAGGAAAGGAAAGGAAAGGAAAGGAAAGGAAAGGAAAGGAAAGGAAAGGAAAGGAAAGGAAAGGAAAGGAAAGGAAAGGAAAGGAAAGGAAAGGAAAGGAAAGGAAAGGAAAGGAAAGGAAAGGAAAGGAAAGGAAAGGAAAGGAAAGGAAAGGAAAGGAAAGGAAAGGAAAGGAAAGGAAAGGAAAGGAAAGGAAAGGAAAGGAAAGGAAAGGAAAGGAAAGGAAAGGAAAGGAAAGGAAAGGAAAGGAAAGGAAAGGAAAGGAAAGGAAAGGAAAGGAAAGGAAAGGAAAGGAAAGGAAAGGAAAGGAAAGGAAAGGAAAGGAAAGGAAGGGAAGTCTATGGTCACATAAATTTAAAGATTCAAAACATTTTTGAATAATCTCTGAAAAATCATGTTTATGTCATTTATATGCAGATTAACTAATTCAATCTTTGCATAATTATTTTCTTATCTTCCCCCCCTTGAAAACAATTTTTAGTTTCAGGAACATTATTTCCCATACAACATTCTAAATTCTTTACTTTTCTGTTTTCAGCAGCTTCCTTAAAAGCCAGTTATTTACTTATTCAATTTCCTTTCCCTTTAGCACATGCAGCATCTTGAATAATGACTTGCCGTTTTCTCTTGGGCAGGTAACAAAATCCTTCTATAGATTATGGAAGCAATGAAAATCATGACAAGCTGCAATAAATGTATGATAGTTATTGTTCCGTGTTTGATGGTAGAATTTCAGTACATATGGGATAATTCCTTTCATTTAGGTAAATGTACCGGCATTTAACTAGCAAAAAATTGTGTTGATGTGGGACTCTCTTCTCCAGCAGTAAGGAGGATCATTTCTCACTCCTATCCCCTGCCACCTATGAGAAAAATAAGCAGGTGCAGAGAAGAAAAATCAAATCAGGCTATATTTTAGGGTACAGTAGTGTTGTGGGAATGCAGAAGACTTAGGAGATCGGAACATGGATTTTTGTTGCCAGTGGCAGCAGCTCATCTATTAGCATCACCACTGCCAGTTTAGAGAGCTGGTAGCATTTGCCATATATAATCCTTGGGGCCTTTCAAGGTGAATTGAAAGATGAGTGAAGAGAGATGAGAGAAGGAGAGAAATGTTACAGACAGTAGCAAAGCAGCTGGGGTAAGAGGCTATAGAGTACTCTCAGTTATTTTCTTTAGCTTGTAAACGAGGCTTCACTCTTACTGTTCTTTGTAGTTATACACAGTTACAAGTGTGGGAAATTATACAAGCAGTTGTCAAGGCCCCCTGCCATAGTTCCTGCTACAATTAATTATTTATCCCATTATTCAGCCTACAACATTGCCTAACAGTATCAGCCATAAATCAGGACCCTACTATGTTAGCTGCTATACACACACAGAGTGAAAGTAAATCCCTCTGCCAGTGTCTTTGCACCTGAGGTAAAACAGCACCAGCGTGTTGCCAAGTTGCTTCCTGCAAAGCAGATACACATTTTGAGCAGTGTCTAGAAAGAGGAATTGGCTTTCATCTCGTTTGGCCATCTTTCAGGTGTGAGGTAGGCAAGTAAGTAACTGCACATTAGCATCATGGATCCTGTCTTCACTGGGAAACTGAAGAAGCAGCTTGGACATCTGGCACAGCTTGGCAGATTGTCACAACACTACAGGGCAGAACTACCATAGAGAAAGCAAGATTTTGCACTGGCTTCTGAAAGGGACTGTTTGTCTTTTCCTTTCACATGCAGAAGTCCTGGGGATTTTTTAGGCTGTCTCCTGATCCATTGAATTCTGAAGTGGAAACTTTAAATGGTGTTATCTACATAATACCCACTTGTGGGGATGAGGACTAAAACCCTAACACATGCTTAGAAAGTCCAGTTTTTTTTTCCTCTTTGATAATAATATGCATTCTAAATGTTGCTTAATGATGCCACAAAATAATTCTGCATTCTTAAAGCAGAAGTATGAACCATAAAACCCCTACAGCATCTACTAAAACCTTCCTTCCTCCTCTTCCTTCCCCTCAAATGCCCAGGAAAGGCTAGTAAGATTAAACATTTCACCAAGGAAACCTATTAGATTGAGATGGCTTTCTTGAAAAGAGCTGACATTATTTCCAAATGAGGAAAATAGAAAATAACAAAATCTGACAAGTTAAATGTAAAAATTCCTTAAGGCAGGCCAATAAAAATCTCACTAACATTTCTCAAAAAGCTTTGAAACTAAAAATAAATCTTGTTCAAATACGCAAGGAAGAGGAAGCTGACTACATAGTCTGTGAGGCTGATAGGTGATGAAGAAATAATGGAGCACATGAATTAAGGCCACAGCAGAAGTTTAGGTTAATATTTCACACCCCTCTTTGGCATACAGGGCTCTCTTCAATATCCAGGCAGGGTCCCACACTGAAACATGACAGCAGATGCACCACAGTCCTGTCTCAAATTGAAGTGTGAGTTGAAAATATTTTTGGCCATATTGACATAATGGATAGTATCAAAATTCCAAGAAAGACCAGGGTTAAAAGAACTTAACTATGAAACAGCTGAAATAAACGTTGTAGGATGTAACCTCTCACTTAACATTGCCTCAGTGATTGCTTCCAGAAAGTATCCAGGCAACATCAGAGTAATAATACTATGCTGCACAAAACACTGTAGCAGTGAATAGAATCAGTGGGCATCTGGAGAGACCCTGCTAAACTTTCAGTGGTACCTAGAAACTCTGCTCAAAGACCATGACCCCATTATGCCACACACTGCAAAAGCACAGAGCAGATTGCTTCTAGGCCAAACAACAAGCAGTAAAAATACACAAAGACTGATAAAGGAGGTGCAGTAACACAGATTGACTTTTGTAGACCTTTCAGATGCATTTCTGACTGCTTGTATTACAGTTTGTAAGTTAAGTGTTTAACATACACAGGCAAAAATAGAAATGGCAGGAGAAGAGGAATCTAAGGAAACAGACATTGGCAAGAAAAGAAGCTAACTACAAAACATTTCATCTGCTTGTCTTATTTGTGTTAAAGAAGCCTTACACTGGTGATGAGATGCCCCAGGTAGCATCCCTGTGGCACCAACTTCTACTAAGATGTGTAAATGTGACAGCCTCATTTATTCGCAACTTAACTCTGCTTTTTGAGTAATATTTAGCACCTACCATGTCAGGGCTTCTTAAAATTTTAAAACATGCTAAAAATTTAATATTACAATTTATTTCCTTGTGTTAAGTTTAAAAACATTTCATTATTTATATAGTACCATGATATTATCATTCCATTATTTTCAAAACATTTTCTTTCAAGTGCTCGGGACCTGGTTTACTTCATATGGTTGGGAGTCAATACTACAGAACATTTAAGAAGAACTGATATGACTTCCATGAAGTAATGTTTCACAGATCTGTGCCAGTTCTGTTAAGGAGTCAAGGAGAGGTATGTGAATCTTGTGAATATAAGTACTTAAATCTCCAGAATAATGTCATGAAGACCCCTTGAAGATCTCCTAGGAAAAAAAAAAAAAAAAAAAAGCTGCTTTGGGATAAAGGGAAGCTAACTGGCTGACTAAAGGGAACAGCAAATGGTTAATTTTCACAAAAGAATGGAGTCACTAATGGAGCCTCTGTAGAGGACATATACTCAAGCTGATATGATCTGTCATATTCATAAATGATCATGAATATCAAAGTGACAAAGTTTAAATCACTCACAGAAGTAAAACTGAAGGCTGATTAAGAGGAGTTGCAGTAGGACTTCACAATACTGTGCAATAAAATACCAAATGAAATTCAATAAAGACAAATGTGAAGTAATGTCAGGGAAAAAATGACAATTCTAACTTTATAAAGTTATGTGAAGCTCTCAGCTGGCCAATACCACTCAGAAACAGAATCTCAAGGTTATAGTAAATAGTTCTATAAAAATGTCAACTCTGTACCTCACAACAGTAAAAACAAAGATAATCAAAAATGACCAATAATTTGTGAGAAATAGGAAAGAAATCAAAAAGATGTAGTGATGCATAATACAGTGGCATAATTGGCAACAGTGATAAAGATGGTTATTAGGCAAGGAAGAATTAAGTCAAACTAAATGCCTTAAACTGGAAAGAAGATAACTGAGAGGGCTATGACAAAGATCTATAAAATCACTAGAGGTGTAGAGAAGGGGCAAACCACCTACCCAAACCCAGGGAAGAGACTTTAGAACTTTATGTACAGTCAACATTCTTGTTTTAGGACATCATGGATACCAAAAATTTCCAGGGTCTCAAAAAGATTAGTTTGTGGAAGACAAATACATGAAGTAAAGATATACCTCTGAATAAGAAAATCCCCATGGTCCATTTCAAAGGCTGGGAGATCACATCCACAACGCTCTCATCCAAATGCTTTACCAGTTCCTAAAATAAGTATGACTTTTGAAGTTGCTTCTGACACAGTTCTGTATTAGAGCAAAATTATAGACTAATATTAACAAACTAATAGAAGAAAAAGTCAGGGGAGGATATTTAGGTATTCAAAGGTATGAAAACTAGAACCAGTCACAATCATTCTCTAATTGCACTAGATCCAAAATTTCAATGTAAGTGGGAAGAACTACTTTTATTGGGAACTTAAGCATCCAGGTTCATCCAAAGTAAAAACAAGTAAGGCTGATATTGGTGAATTGCACATAAACATACCACACAGGCAACTGCCTGAGAGCTGGAAGTGCATTCAGTTTTTTCACCTGTGACAACATCCATTGCTCCTGTACTAGACACAGATTACACCTGACTAAGCAGCTGAAAAGCAGAAAACTGCATTGTGCCAAAATGTTGGCAAGTACTTGAAAAGACGCTGTGAGTAAAATATTCTATCAAGACTAGAGATGGTCCCTCCAACTGCAGAACATTTCATCCATTGTAAGAATACAAGTTCATGTTTCCCCCATTTGCCAAATAAATACTGAATTTCAATCTTTATGTTTGCCAATAACTGAACTCATATGTAAGTATTCTTGGGTTCAAAAATGAAGTATTGTTGAATGACTCTGAAAGTGCAGATGAGAACAAAGGCTTACATTGTTTTAGAAAGCCAAGGTTCTGAAAAAGCTGATTTGGTACTGCTCCATGAAGGAAATGAAACAGGCAAGAGTTTCAGGTAGGATTGTTCCATTGGACAGAAAAAAATCCTGCCTCCTGGCACACCGTTTCTGTGTTGCTGTGCAGTCAACCTAACACGGAAGGAAGCTCTGTACTCTAACTCATATCATGGAAGAAGAGGGGCACTAGCACTGTCTTTGCTCTGCTTCCTTCCGAGGAGGTTCTGGCTTCTCCTCCTCAGCTGCAAGACTCCTTTCCTTGCTCCAGTGTGGACACAGTCCTTCACAAACCTCTCCAATGTGAGTCCTTTCCACAGGCTACAGCTCTTTCAGAACTGCTTCACCATAGACCCCTTCCATGGGTGCAGTCCTTCAAGAACAGGCTACTCCAGTGTGGGCTCCCCAAGGGGTCACAAGTCCTGGCAGCAAACCTGCACCAGCCTGGGCTCCTCTTTTCACAGGTCCTGCCAGGAGCTTGCTCCAGCATGAGCCTCCCATGGGGTGGCAGCCTCCTTTGGGCACCCACCTGCTCCAGTGTGTGGCTCCTCCACAGGCTGCAGGTGTCTATCTGCTCCTCTATGGACCTCCATGGGCTATAGGGGCACAGCTGCCTCATCACTAGCTGTGCCATGGACTGCAGGGGAATCTCTGCTGTGCCACCTGGAGCACCTCCTCCTTCTGCACTCACCCTGCAAGGTCTGCAGAGTTGTTTCCCTCATGTATTCTCTCTCCTCTCTCTGGTTGCAATTGCTTCTGTGCAGTAGTTTCTTTTCCCTTCGTAAATGTGTTATCCCAGAGGTGCTCTCACAATTGCTGATGGGTTCAGCCTTACTTAGTGGGAGGTCTGCCTTGGAGCCTTCTAGCATTGGCTGTGTTAGATGTGGGGGAAGCTTCTGGAAGTTTCTCATAGAAACTGCTCCTAAAGCCCCACCACTACCAAAACCTTACCACACTATCCCAATAGAGCATTCCAGATGTGGAAAGGTCAGAAAGGTGGCCTCATGACAATGCTGCTTTCAGGGCAGTGCAGGTGCAGCTATTCCTAATCTTAGGTTTGAAATAAACACTATAGAGTGTTGCTACCTTCCAAACCTTACTCCTCTTTTATTTCAGAAATATAATTATTACAATATTCCAACAGCACATAATACCAAGTCATGTATTTCTTTGAAATGCCAGCGTTTCTGTTACCTATGCTATAGAATCGATCTGCATAAGTCTTGTCACAGCAGAACTGGACAAAAATTTGGGGGAGGCATCTACAGATTCCTATGACGAGGTGGAGAAATTGCATCTGGAAGTCTCTAAAATGACAGACTTCAAGGTCAAAGCAACAGAACAACTATGCACAACATACAGTGCCAGTAAAGAAACAACCAATAAATAACAAGTACAGACATGATCAGTATACATCCTAAGCAAAGTTAATGGAAGCATCTGAGGAAAAATTACAAACAGAGAAAAATTAAATCCAGAAATGAGAATGTTGTCTTTTAAATAAGTAAGTCTTATGTAGAAGTAAGGCTGTGCCAAAATGATGAGTGAGGATGAGTGAGGGGCAGGAGGTGGCAGTTTGCCATCCAGCAGTAGGGTTACATAAAAGTGCTGCTCTGGGTTTTCTACAAGGTTTTTATGGGCACTTATGTGCCTAATTAAAAAAGACTGCAAAAGACACCAAAATGTGAACACTGTTCCAGGCACGCTTGAGTAGGGCAAAAGAAATAGTAAAAAGACCAAGAAAAAAAAATTAAAATTTTAAATTTTAGCTTTTTTTAAATTTAAATTGTCTTCTTAAGCCACAATCCTGAGGTTCTAAAATGCATGCAATCTGTCCTGTTCCTACACTTCCTTTTCATTCATGGTGACTCTGCCAAATCACATGAGAAAGTTAATGGCGAAAAAGATCATCTGTTTCTTCCAACTGGTTGGTTGAGTACTTTAAAAATTGGCAGCCTGGAAATTTTTCAAGCCAGAAGGGAAAATATTCATGTACCCACACATCAAAGTGTTTCTAAAGACTGAGCATACACGGCTATGAACATTTCTCAGGTGATCAAAACAAATGCATTTCTAAGATGCTGCTGCTTGGAATGTAACAGGCAGTAGGTCAGGGACCACAAAACTGGTTGATCAAACTGAAGCTTTGACTTTACAGCTAAATAAGAAGCAGAAAGGTTGCTCTGGAGAGCTGAGAGCAGGAGGAAATATTAGGTGGGGAAATGATTTGTACTATAAAGAGCAGAAGGGTAATCTTGATAAAAGACATGAGTTATATAGACAGAAACAGAGCTATACAGCTACAAAAAAAAATTCCCAGGAAAATAGTTAGGGAGGATTAAATAGCTAGCTGTATGAGATAATTTTTGTTGTTTTAAACTCAAGGCATTGCAATGTATCTGCAGATGGAATCAAGCGGTCTGCTGAAATAGATGTTTACATAAGGATGGTTTGTCCCACTTTTTGTCCTTACAAAATTGAAGCCCCAAATTAATCTGAATATTTCATTTTAATCCAAGTTTGCAAAACTGCTAACTATCAAATTTTCATGTATTCAGAATATCATGCTTTGTCTTTCACATACTGCTTACTGTGTTCTGCGCTGAGGGATGTTTCACCCAAATATTTTCTTAGGGAGACAACAGCTTCATAGTTGGCAGTGAATTACTATGTAATATGTTTTGAGAAGATCCCCTTATCTCTCCTTTCTCTAACTTTCATTTCTCCTGTAAAGCTATAAGTTATGATCCCACAGTGACATCCAGCATCCAGCATGTATACACAGATGTCCTTTTGGAATCCTCCCCTTAGTGGAATAAGGGTGTCAGCATGCAAAGCCACCACACGATCTTCAGGACTTTACAAACATTTTAGAGGATATCAGACAGGTAGAAAATTCTCATGTGCTAACTCTACCTAACAGTCCTGCACTTACTAGTGCAAATCAGCCTGTTGTGAAATAATACTGCATAATGTGAGACAACACTTTACAGATCTGTCCTATGCAGCTATCCAAGGATGCAGACATGATAGAATTGTCTTTATTATCAGATAATTTTTTTTGCTTCTTATCATTGAAATACCCTGGAAGTGAGATAGAAGACAGAAGCTTGATTGACTCAATCTCCTATATGACAGTCATGTAAGCAGATTTGCATTGAACCTGAGTGTTCTTTGGAGACACTTTGATTCATGAGTTTCAATGTTTTCACAATGCAAATGTTGAGTTACAAAATGAGCAAACTGAAACAAGTAGCAAGGACCTGCAGCCACCAAAACCATCACTGACACTGGAACCGTGTTGGTAGAGCAAGAAACACAAAGAGAAACAAGAGTTGAATCAGCTTTGCTGAGAACCACATGAGAGGAATACCCTGTTAGCTCTCATTTTGTGCTGCACTTATGGTTTAAATTGTTGGTAAATATTGTTTTCAGAAATCAGAGTTGGTCCCAGACACTGGTCCTTAAATAACATTTAATTTTCCTGCATTTTTATTATCAGGAGAATTTAACACCTCAGAAAACAGTCTACAAGTGGTCAGAAAGGATCAGCAGAAAGAAGCTGATCTGCTCAGTTTGAGTTTCCATTTTACACTGGTGGCAGCAATGGTGCTCTGAGTATCATGCAATTTTTTACTGCTTTTGTACAGGTGAGAGTAGGTACTATAAGTAGCACAAGAAAAATATTATATTTAGTGGACTAGTAATGAAGAAGAGCTCTAGAGGAAAATACAGAAATGGATCCAAGCCAAACATTTTGTATCCAAATTACACCAAATGTTGTAGGGTTTTTGTTCAGACTCAATGGTTTGAGAAGCATTTGCCTCTAGACAGCTATTAAAAGGAAACCAAATCATCAAAAAGAAACTAGTCTGTGATGAATTTTGTGCAGCTGCCTGGGGGTAGATGGTGCTCATACATGCAAAAGAAACAGGCTGAATATGGCAGCAAGATCTTGGACACATACAAAAAATTATTTTCTATAAGGAGGCTCTTCTTTTTCCAAAGGCATATTAACAAGTGTGTAATACCAGTCCTCCCCACAGTAGGGCTTCAGAGGATGAGAAACCTGGGATGATATAAATAATTTTGATGGTCAGTAAAGTCAGTGGGGTACAACAGGCATATTAGAGTTTGGTGTCTGGTCAGTAATGATGTTCTCCAGGGCTCAGTATTGGGCATGGTCCTGTTTAACATCTTTATCGATGATCTGGACAAGGGGATGGAGTGTACCCTCAATAAGTTCACAGATGATACCAAGCTTGGTGGGAGTATGGATCTGCTGGAGGGTAGAAAGGCTCTGCAGAGAGATCTGGACAGGCTGGATCAATGAATTGAGGTAAACTGCATGGTGTTCAACAAGGTGAATGGCCAGATCCTGCTCCTGGGACACAACAACCCCAAACAGCTCTACAGGCTTGAGGAAGAGTGATTTGAGAGCTCAGTGGAAAGGACTTGGGGGTTCTTGTCGACCTCCAACTGGATATGAGCAGCTGTGTGCCGAGGTGGCCAAGAAGGCCAATGGAATTTTGGCCTTTATAAAGAATAGTGCAGTCAGAAGGACCAGGGCAGTGATTGTCCCCCTGTACTCAGCACTGGTGAGGCCACACTGCAAATCTTGTGTTCGGTTTTAGGCCCCTCACTACAAGAACATTGAGGTGCTGGAGCATGTCCAGAGAAGGCAATGGATCTGGGGAAGGGTCTGAAGTACAAATCTTGTGAGGAGCAGCTGAGGGAGCTGGGGCTGTTTAACCTGGAGAAGAAGACACTTACGAGGACTCCATTGTTCTCTACAAGTCTCTGAAAGGAGGCTGTAGTGAGGAGCAAGCTGGTATCTTCTGCAAGTCTCAAATGAAAGGACAAGAGGAAATGGTCTTAAATTGCAGCAGGGGAAGTTCAGATTAGATATTAGAAAAAAAATTAAAAATGATTAGGCATTTGAATTACTTGCTCAGGGAGGTGGTTCTTCTACTATATCAACTTGAAGGTCTCTTCCAACCTTGATGATTCTGTGATTCTTTGAGATAAGAACACATTTGACATATCTTGAAGTACATTATGTACAGTTATTGAAGGTACAGAGCTAGAACTTATGCACAATTCTATTGTATGCATTTATTTTTTTGTTCTTCATTGAGACTAGAAAACAGTATAAAGTAAGAGAACTAGCAGGCATCAAATATCCCTCTTCATAGCCTGCCCTAGCAACTTCGTCACAATTTCCTCCAGCTGAACCCTGGTCTGAGAGAGATAGCCTGCAGAATTGCTGTCTTCACCTAGCATGGGTAGTGTGGTTTGCTGAGGAGAAAAAAAAACCCACAAAACCCACTATTTTTCTGTTTCTCATCTTATGGCTGATGATTTGCACCAGGGGGTTAAAAAAGCAACCCCCATCCCCAGCCCACAGGCAGTGAGAAGCCTATGATTGACACCAACAACCAGTAAAACTGTACTAAAGCTGCCCTCAGGCTCTCATAGGACCACCTCCTCCTTCCTCACTTCTGCCTGCTGTTATGTTTTGTGCAGCCTCCTGCATATCTCCTACATGACCTGAAGCAGAATTATGTTGAACATGCTACAGTTTACATTGTCTGCAAGCATGGAGATAAGCCTGTTGCATACATTTGTTATGTGTCTTGCATGGAGAAGGACAAAGCTGGACAGTGAAAGTTTTATTTTTACTTTCTTATTTGCAAGGCAGTGACTCTCAATCTTAGGTATTTTCTTTCAATATTTGGGATGCAGAATACTGTAAAACAATGTTCTGTCTAGGTCTGAGTTGGTGTAAGAAAGTGACAGTATAGCTAATACATATTAATACATGAGACAGGTCCAGAACAGCAGCTTGACCGTTTCTGCACAACATTATCATTTTATTATGCATACAACCAGAGTTTTGTCCAATGGGCATAGCAGCAATCCCAGAACATGAGAACTGAAACCATGTTGCACTTGTTACTGGGAAGGCTTTGCTCCATGGGGCCTGTCTATCTAATCTGTGCTAGTGCAAACACACACTAAATTCATGCCAAACAACAGTAGGGTGAAACAAGCACTAAGAATGTTAAATCTTCTTAACTTGGCACTGAAAATTTTTCACCATCAACAGCTCTTTTGGTTTTTTTCTGTGTATCGGAAAGGTGCAAGACATAGGAAACAGGTTTCAGCATCCTATTAATAGGCTGATGAGGTCTGTATCCTTCCCTTTGCTACCTCTTTTGCCTTAGAAAGAAGAATGTGGGAACCAGCTCTGTCTGTCCCACCATTGCTCTTCCCATCAAAACAGTGATGGGCAAAGAAATAGAGCAGATATTCCCTTGTGCTATTGAAAACTCACGAAAAAGCAGCTGAATGGAATGGAAATGATTTTGTCCACAGTCTTGTCTCCTTATTTTGTTATCTGGCCCACACATGCATAGCCAGTGTAAGGGCTTTCTGTGGTTCATGCATTATCCCTGCTGTGAGACAGGAAAAAATCAGGTTCTTGAGCTGTCAGATCCTACTTCCTCTGCAACATTTTAAATGAAACTATTTTTCACTCTCTGAGTCCTTGCAAACAAGTTTTATGGTGCTTTCAACTTGGCTCCATTCTGTGTTGCAGAAGAATTGCAAGTATTTAGGACTTAAACAGTTTTCTCAGAACATCAGGCTGGAAGAACGAATAAAGCCTTTACCTCTAAAAGCTTTCAGAACCTTCCAAAACAAAGTTCTTGCATCTGTCAGTATGAGTTGGCATGAGACACCTGGTGAACAAATTGCTCACTCAAATGAGACAAGTACAAATGAAAAATGAATACAGAGTTTTAGAGTTCTCTGTTGCATCTGTCTCTCCAACTACACTCTTTGCTCATAACTGGAAACACTTCAGGCATGGACCCATCTTTTCATATATGCACTAAGTGCCTAATCCAAAGTGCACCCCTAACAATGCGCAAGCCTCTGTACTCCAACAAGCTTCAGATTAGGCCATATATAAATAGCTATATACAGGAAAGCTCCTGGCAAAATATTTGGAAACTTTGACTCTCTAAACTTTGCATGATTATTGCACAATAATCCTTTCTGCTACCACCAGGCTACTTCTTCCACCTCTCTCACTACCCTCCTAATGCACACATGGGCCATAGAAGGTCCCCACGAAACTTATTGCAAAGGAAAGAGGCTCTGACCATAGATTCACAGGCAAGTTGAGGGCTCAGCATGAATTTATGGAATAATGCATATTCTCCAGCCAAATCCCAGGAACCAATTTGTTGACTTTGGGCCTTAAGACACGCAAATATGGTCACAGCCCATCCTGCTGAACTTTGTTTTGAGAACTCCTCATTTGTACTTTTATTTATGGACCTAGAATACTGTATTAGAAAATCTAATTAACTCTATATCCAAGTCTTGGAAAAGACTGGGCAACATTTGGAGGACATTTCACTTAGCCAGCTTCTTGGACACTGAATGGGAACACCACATCCAAGTGACTGCCAGATTGGCAGTTTGTGTCAAAGTCTTGCAGTTCTATAAGGAATGAATCAAGATAAGCATCAATGGCACAAACTCTGCTGCACCAATATCAATGCAAAATCTCCTAATGACCTCAAGCACTCGGACTGAGCCGACATTCTGAGAAGTGTGTATTTACTGGTATTTAGTTTCTCTCCAGAAACAGAAACATTCTTAGTGTGACACCTAGTGTCAGGAACAAACACCTTATAGACTCAGACTCAACAGAACAAGGAAATAGCCATGTCAACAGAACTGAAAACTCAAGCAAAAAAAATTACAACAAAACATCATAAACATGAACTAACATCTGAAATACAGAAAATTCTGAGTATAAAAGTTTTGGGGTTTTTTGTTTTTGTTTTTGGTTTTGTTTTGTTTTGTTTTGTTTTTTAATTAAAAATCAATTAAAATACATACTGGTCATCCTCTGTACTCAAACCCAGCTCTGACTTATTACTGCTTTGCTCAGCTCAGTATATTTTGTTCTCTGGACTCTGCTTATACAGCAACTACCACAGTCCAGTTTTAATGAACTATTTCAGGTGTTGTTGTGGGATGCAAACTACTCCTGCTGACTTCAAAGGGTTCAAAAAGAAACTACGGGGAAGCAGACTTTAGAGGTCAACATATTGACTTGAGCTATTGCTGCATTTGTATGTTTTTAGGTCCTCATGAAACAAAATTCAAAAAGAAAATAAAGATAATACAAGAATTTTGAACATACATGATGTTCAAAATGTTAAATTCTCTTCAAAATCAAGTTAAGAGCACCTCAAAAAAGGTGCGGGGAAACGTCTCCAAATAACTTTCAAGTCAGCAATTCAGGGAAGTAATTAACTCTAAATAGTAATTACAATTGTTTGAGATCTGGCACTTTTAGGCTTAGATACGTTTAAACTCAGAGGGTAACAGTGTTGGAAAGTGGACTTCGTAACTGATGGTACCTTTTGACCAGTATTTTTGTAAATGCAGGCCAAACACAAAAACATAGATTTGGTGCCAAGGTTTTGCGAGCTGAAGGCTAATCTGGTAGTCAGGCCTCTGGAGACAGATTGATGGCTGGATCTCTTGATTTAGCAGAGGAATTATGATTTGAGCAGGCACAGTGACATTCACTGCCATCTTCTGGAAATGCCTCTGAAGTACTCATGCAGGAAGCATTCAGTGCAATATCAAGGACTTAGCAAGGTGTTAAAACCACAAACAAATCACTGAATTGATGTCAGCTCTCTTTCAAATCCAAAACTTTCTCCCAAACCAGAAATTTTCTTAAACCAAGTTTTTATTTCTATAGAATACACTTTTCCACAAAAGATGACTGCAATGGCAAATCCCTGAGTACTTACAAGTATCAGCTCAATTTCGGAACAACTAAACAGAAAGCTCTAACAGCAAACTTACAGCCATTCTGAAAAGTTCTTTTGAAGACGGCGCCTGTACAGAAGCTCATTGCCATTATTATATTGATCTGACCATTCCATTCTATGAACAAATGTAGTTACAATGCAGCAAACGCAGCAACCCCTGCAGTATTTCTACAAGCATTATGCAAAAGAAAAGCAGCAAAACATGTCTGATTTGTAAATTACATACATTAAATAAACAAATTTTTTTGTTTATTTATTTGTTTGGTTGGTTGTTTGTTTATTTATATGAAAGTGGACCATTTATTTTAACTGCCTCAATTTCCTGGTTAGCTGGCTAAGTTCTTGCAGTGATTGTGATTTTAAAAGACACGAAAATCAAGGCTGTTATTAAATGTATTTGTGCAAAAGAATTTGTGGACATAAAACCTATCTGCAAAATGTTTGATGATGACAATACTAAAAATAACGAGAGCAAAATAAAATCTCATATCCTGAATTTCACGGAGTTCATTTCTCTTGTACTAAGGTAAACAGAGACTACATGGTCATTGTTCCCTTCTCACCAGTGTCCTTTTTGTGCACAACACAGCAGATCCTCCTCATGGATCTGGTTTTCCACAGCTACAAAAAGCAAAGCAAAGTCAGGATGAAAAGTATCCACACCATCCACTGCAACTAGCCTGGGAGGAGTCCACCAAAACAATAAAATAGACCCAGTATCTCTTTTCAGCATAACTTTGCATGAAATTGTGCTTTCCTTCTGCAGGAATCACATGGGTTAGGTAAGACATGGATGGAGGATTTTGCAGGACTCTTATTCCCAAGGGCTGGAGCACCCACCAAGTGCTGGGGGCAGTATTGGGTATCCTCACACACATTGCTGGTCCCCCAGTACTGACAGAGATTTCCATCGCTATGACAAATGGTGGTATAAGAACTTTTGTCTCCTTCAGTGTACTCATCATTTCAGTGTTAAAGAGGTTAGGAAACATGTAAAGCAGGGCATAAACAGATCTATTTTTACTGGTTGCTCCCCACAGGTCATATTTCATGAGTCCTTGATTCCAGCCAAAATCTCTTACTTAGCCATAAGAGAAATACAGATATTCGGTTGAGAAAATTGATTTTTCCCCTCAGCTATTTTAATTGGACATGACTTCAAAAAAGACAGGACTCTAAAAATATTTTTGGTAAGCTTAAACTTACATCTATATGCAAGATGTTCAGCAGAAATTAACTATCTCCATTTATTAGGGAGCCGCTGGTAATCAATAAGGTGTCTGCATCTTCCATGTAACACATTTAATGCCCTCTGCATAGGCAATGTGGAACACATTTACTCTTTAATTATGGTTACAACAGATTTATTCTGCTGCATCGAGTAATCAGTCATTTGTTATCTTCATGAATCTGAAATATTTCTACGACTAGTAATGAAATCACAGAGCAGAAACATAAGATCATGAAAAGGTTTGTATTTTCTCTATAAGTTTGTTTTAAGGATTGTAACAGGTAAATTAATTCTGACTTGAAATCTTTCACTCTTTTAAATATTTCTATAGGTATCTTCTAACAGAAAGTACAGCCAATGCAGTTTTTCAATGTTTGGATGCAAACATAGAGCCCAAACAAAGAAAGAGCCCAAATTTAGTTTCAAAATCTACTTTACAGACAGATAGTACTTTAACACATAACACTTAGTTTGAGAGGTCCTCTTCCTAGTGAAAAGAAGTAACTCCCAAATGAAAGTCACAGGAAGGCCAGATTGGAGGAACATGTTTTCTAGAAATCATACATGCATTAGTAGTGAGTAACCACTTACAGTGCTTAGTATGTATGACACACATTGAAGCCCTTATTCACTAACACAGTCTAATGAAATATTTTCTTAATTTTTTTTAGAATCACTCATTAAAATCAGTGTCCAAGTGCCCAAGCTCTAACTGAGTAAAGATGCTCCATCATGTCCCTAAAACGTATGCTTAGCTCTAAGAATATGTTTCTAATTGTTTTTTAGAATCCACAGGGTAAAGTAAGGAGTTCAGCTCATATAAATATAAATAAATATTCCTGACATTCTTCCTGATATAAATATTGCTAGAAAGAATGAAATATATATTTTTCTTTTTCATATGCAACTTAAGAAGACTGTTTATTCAAAACCACTGTTTTGAAAAACAGTATAAAATTTCTGTATTTTCAAAATCAAATGTTTCAACTTCTTCAAATATTTTCATAATTTTTTCCAAATATTCCTTTTCCCCAAATTTGACATTGATCATGAACAATTTTGTTCCTTCCCAAACAGCATTTTTCAGTTAATTTACATTCAAATGAAAAGAGTAATTCAGTTCTACTAATATTTTAAATTTGATTCAATTTGACTTTTCAAAATGCAGAGATTTATTTCAAAGAAGTTTAAAACACTACTGTCAAGAGCAGAAAACTACAAAGCAGACCTAAGAAATACAGCTTTGTCTGGAACGACTCAAGAAATTTGGCATAAGGGTGACTAATATCCTAATAAAAAGATCTTGTTAACTTGATAATATTTGTTACTTTAGTACTGCAGTGATGTGATCGTACTTCCTACTTATGATCCTGGGACACCGTAACCATCCACAGTCCTACATACTTTCCTCTTGAAGGGCAGAATTTTGCATTTGTGAAATGCTTCTCTATGAGCACCATTTCCTTACTCTTCAATGCCATAAAAATCCTTTTCTAGAAACTCTGTGAATCCTCAAGACTAGAAGGGTCAGCTTAAATGGAAATGAACAAGAATGTTAGCATTCGTTGATTTTTTGTTTTCTCAAACACATGGAGTTATGCTGCCTACCACTGCCCTACACATAATTAAGCAATATCTCAAGAGAAAAACTTGAAAGTACTTCCAACCGTTGCATTTCAGATATGGGTCCTTGTTGCTGGATGTTCTAGTGCATCTGGGCTGTTTATCATAGTTGGGTAGCAATATGGTTTTAGTTTATCCCTGCTGGGTGAGTCAAATGCTACTGTTTTCTTTTTGCACTGTTGAAACTATGAAATCATAGCATCATAGAATATGTTGAGTTGGAAGGAACCCACCAGGGTCATCAAGACCAAGTCCTGGACCTGTTCAGGACACTCCAAGAGTCACACCAGGTGCCTGAGAGTGTTATCCACATACTTCTTGAACTCTGTCAGGCTTGGTGCTGTGACCACTTCCCTGGGGAGTTTGTTCCAGTGCCCAGCCACCCTCTGGGTGAAAAATCTTTTCATGATATCTAATCTAAGCCTTCCATGACCCAGCTTCATGCCATTTTCTCCAGTTCTGCCACTGGTCACAAGAGTGAAGAGATCAATATCTTCACTTCTGCTTCCCCTCTTGAGGATGTTGAATCCTTGAGACGTTGAGGTCTCCCCTCAGTTTTCTCCAGGCTGTACAAACCATATGACCTCAGCCTCTCCTCATTAGGTTTGCCCTTCATACTTGTCAGCATCCTCATGGCCCTCCTTTGGACACTCTATAAGAGTTTAATGTCTTTTTTATATTGTGGCACCCAAATCTGCACACAGGACTCACAGTGCAGAGCAGGACAATCCCCTCCATTACCCGGCTGGTGATGCTGTGTCTGATGCCCCCAGGACAGGGTTGGCCCTCCTGGCTGCCAAGACACTGCTGACTTATGTTCAGCTTGCCATCCACCAGGATCCCAGGTCCCTTTCCACAGCACTTGTCTCCAAGCTCTTGTTCCCCACACTATTCGCCCAACCAGGGTTACCCCATCCCAAGTGCAGAATCCATCAACAAATCACCCAACAATTTCACTCCCCCAGGACAGATCAGAAGCTGTCCATAGGGTTTGCTGGTTTAGACTCTGATTGTGTAAACCAAGACACTTTTAGACACCCTCTCAGATGTAGATGTTAATTTTTGATCCGGGGAAGAATTCAGTCAGAACTGTTCTGCTCCAGAATTAGTCCCAGGACAATGTTTCTGATGCATGTGCATTACTATATAGGCAGTAGCCTTTGCTCTGCCACGTGCCTTTTGCAGCATGGCCTGTCGATAAACGCTGTACAGTGCTTTGTCCTTTCCATCTTTTTTACAGCTTCTTTCTTGAGGGAAAGATGTAACTTTTGAGCTTTCAGAGAAGGTCACACAACAGCCATAAAAGAAGACTCTCTATATGGTACAGGTCTGTGAAAGGACTATCCAGAGTTTAGCCCACAATATCTTACTATTGGTTGTCTTGGTTTGAAAGACAGGTACCTGCTAAGGAGGGGCAGGACCTCCCCAGGAATGGAGAATTCAAATCCCCTCCCTCCAAATTATTATAATTTAGAAAATTAAAGAGGCTTTCAGGCAGAGGTATGGGGGTGGGAATAATGGTTCTTTAGTAGTATGTACAACAAGACAAACAAACAACAACAACTACAGCATTCATAATAAAAAGAACCAGGAACCTCGAGGGCAATCTGATCTCTTGGGACTCCAAGAGCACCAAGCTGGAATGGTGGAAAGTCCCGGGCTGGTGGCTGGAACGCAGGATGTCCCCTGCAGGCAGGGGCGGGATGTCCCAGCAGGGCAGGCCAGTGCGGGGCTACAACGTAGCCAAAAAAAAAGAGCAGTGCTGAAGAAGCTGTGATGGCGGGACAGGGCTGCCCCAGCTCCAGCAGGGCAGGAGGAGGCAGCTCAAAATTCCTATGCACAAGAGCAGATGATGGCAGATTTCCCAGGACCGGACTTTCTGGTGGCAGCAAACTCCTCCTGCAGCAAGCAAAAGCCTGCCGTCCTCTCTCCGATGCCGAGAGCAGAAGAGCGAAGCTGCCCCCAGCCTTGTCCTTTACCTGCTCCCAAAACTCCCGTCATCTCCCCCCTCCGAGAGAAACTCCCAGAGACAAAAGAAGTGTAGCCAGGTGCTGCAACTCCTCTCCTTTGGCCCCTCTCTTCTGCTTGAGTACCTATAAGCATCCAGTAATTAGTTTCCTAGCAACTTATGGGAAAAATTCTATAAGAAAAAAAAAAAGTAACAAATCTAACCCCCAACATTGTTTATTTGAGATTGTCAAGATATTTAATTTTTGCCCACTTTTGTACAATCTGTCCTTACCGCAGATCAGAATATGCAAAATGCCTTTAATTCTGTACCAGAAACTTGAATGGGGGAGGAGCATCCCCCTCAGATTTCTGTCAAGGCTAGAGCCAGCCACCTGTCCTTCACAGAAACAATTATTCATGAAAGAAAAATTAAACGGATGTTGATTGAGAGTTCGCCTAAGCTAATGGTGCGATCAGACATTAATGTGACTAATGGTAATGGCCCCTCTGGATGAGTTACGTGGTAATAGTGCTCCAGCTGCTTTGGCTTTGCAGAAACCAGTCTGATGACTGAGAATAACTTTTCTAGTCTTTCTTCAATTAATCTCTTTTGACTGAAATAACAAATTAAAGTCATGAGAGTTCTGAAACTGTGGGGTGGGGGTTTATTACTATTTCTGTGAGGCATTAAAAGACACTTAAAATCTCCTTGAAATTCAAATAATCACTTAACAGCTTCCCAGGACTTAGATTTAGCGTTGCAGTTACCTGAAACCACGGCCTGATATGGCAATCCCCATTCAGTAGAAAAGGCCATTGTAACATAAGAGTTGTATCATGAACTTGTTACACAAAACAACCATGTCTCAAACCCCTTTGCAGCTATTTAGCAATATAAAGGTTACAAATAAAATCTGCAAGGCTATTACATTTCAAAGACATTATACTGTATTTCTAATATGCTCTTAAATATTTTTGACAAAGTATATTGAACCAAAACTGCCTATTACTTCTCACTGCCCCATATTTCTGGCCAGTGTGTGGGTTCTCAATACCCCAAAGTTTCATTTTCAAAAAGTCTTTGTCCTCAAATGCTTAAGTAAATACTTCAAGAGTAGAGATTCTTTTCAGAGCTTTAGGGAACCATGAAATTTGGTCTAAGGTACAATCATTTGGTAATTGCTATGGTGCAAGATGCTGATGGTTACAGATTACCAAAATAAATACTTTGCTTCACAGATGTTATAAATTTTGAAAGTCAATTTCATAGAAAGCGATTTATTTGCCAGCAAAAATTTCAGACAGAGCAATCAACAAAGCCAACGACCAAGGAAACAGTGCCAGCACTGGGTGAAACCACGAGTGCAACCTCTACCACGTTACACTCCCCCTGGTTTCACAAAAGACCCAGCTCATGCCAGTCGGTTTTATACCTTTTCTGGCTGAGCTTACGTGAGCCTGAGATTCTATAAGTTCTTTTGTCCCTTGGTGCCTCAGTTTCAGTATAAGTTGAAATTTCTGATGGTAGGATCTGCTGTTTGAAAAGGTTTCCTGGGTGGAGAGGGCTCCCAGGCGATTCGAATGGTCCTGATAAGATTCTAACTCAGAGCCATCAGGCCTTGATCATCCTTGTCCTGGCCATTCTCCACCTTCTATTGAAATTGCAATTTCGTTGTTCTCTCCAAGGAGACAGGGAGAGCTCTTGCAAAATTTCCAAACCCTCTGCTCTGCTTTGAGAGGGTTTTTGACTTTCACATTTTTATTTCAACTCACTATAACAGCAATATTATGAAAACATGAATTATCATTTATCGCAACAGATAACATAACAGATATCTTAACAAAACTTTCCAGGGCTACAATATAGATGAATGTCAAGTGAATGGTGTGAAGTTGGTATCTTTTGATATAAAATTACTGATTTTTCTTTTTAATTACTGAAATAGTTAGTGGAACAAATTCAAGTGTAGTTTGGGAAAAAGTCTGAGATTAAGTCTGACTGTAGTCTGATTATATACACAAGGGAAATGCTACCTTCATGTTCAGTAGAGTGGTTTTGAAAGAAAAGAGTGCTTGCAATAACCTTGTTATTGTCTATCCAGAAATATTCATTAGTATTACACACTAACTCCCCTCCTGAACACAGATGAAAAAGTGGCAACAGAGTTAGGATAGACCTGTGCAGGTTTTTAAAAATGTAACTAGAGACAGAAACAATATGTGGTAAAGCTATAGTGTATTACAAGACATAAAGTGTTAAAATTGCCAGTTTTCCCATAAGTGCTGAAAATACAGAAAAAAAATTATAAAAATGTAAAATAGAAAATACGTTCAGTGGTCTTTTATTTAGGCATCTTAACTTGCCGTAGACAGTTACATAACAATGCAAAGAGGAAGACAACCAAAGAAATACCCTTTCTGGTTTCCTTCCATTCCTTTTCCTAATGAGATTTGTTTTGCCTCTGGGTTGGGTCTTATATTGTAAAATCATGTGGGGGAAGAAAAAAAAAAAAAAGCTTTTGTTATTGCAGGTTGTTCTCAGATCAGGATTTTCAACACTTTAGCACCTATAACACCATATTACATAGACTAAAGTGTCAGCAAATTAGAAGGTAAGGACGAGTTAGGTCCACAGCACACTTGCTGTGTGACCACGCTTGCAATGTTCCATTGCTCTGGAACATTTCCTGGAGAGAAGACCAGTACAATTGCACTGAACTAAGCACAGAGTGCCTAGGGAGCCAGAGCAGTTTTTAGTGAGACTTGCAACAGTACCTGGAAGTTACAATTCTCTGTCAGACCAGCATGTCTTCCCTGCTGATTTACTGAAAGAGAAATAAGGATAAAAAAATTAAAATATGTTTTGATACTCTGGAAGCTGAAATCTAGCATAAAAATAAAAAATAAAAAATCCCCCCATGCTTCAGTCTAGGAAATAAGAGTAAGTAGAGAACATACATCCTCTACAATTTAAACAAATGCAGCTCCACACTGCCATGACCAAGTGCTAGGACTGTCCTCATTTGTTACATTAAAGCAATATGGGAAATCTCTACACTACTCTGTATTACTTCTCTTGCATGTGCAATAGAAGCATGACATGATAAAAATCATGGAATGATGTTAAACTACTTTTGTGCCTTTCTACTCCTTTTTCTAAGTCCTCATGAGAAGAAAAAATAATAAGAAAAGCAAACATTCAAGGAGACTGATGAGCTGAACAAAACACCTCTTCTGCTATAGCTGCTGTTCTCTTCCTCAAAGCAGGCCTGGACTAGGGGAACCAAAATGCCAATTCAAACCAATTTAGTTCTAGCTGGCTATACAGGTCACACCTAATGGAGCAGAAAACTTGGCCTTTTATTTGCTGAATTAACCTAGAAACACTGCATAGCTCAAGCAGCCAGGACTCAGAATGTGATGCTCCATCATTCCTCACCATGCAGCACCCAGAGGTTCTGCCCATGAACTTGAAGACATGCTGGGGACAAACAGGTATTTAGATACACATAAAACATTGGGCTCTTTCAGTATCTAAGAGCACTCTTTGCTTAGGCAAAGTCTACAAAGTCTCACAACTGTGCCGTTACCCACCAGAAAGGAAGAGAAAGGAGAAGGAGACAGAATTACATTATAATCTCAAGGATTTATTTTCTCATTGCCTCACAATACATTATAATTGCACTACATGCAGTAGAAAACAAAATAATTTTATATCTTTTTTTTTTTCCTGGGCAGGGTGCTTCCCTAAATACAGGTATAGTTACGTCTTACCTTTGAGGCCCATCTATTGGGTCAGATCCTAAATATCTACATTCCTAGTTCTCTACTAGGAAACTTCCACAATTAAACCTTCATCTTAGGCAGTCTTCCACTGAAAAGGACTAATTCCAGAAGCCGAATATACATACAGTCCCTGATATTCTTTCAAAAATGCAGTTGATCTTCACTAACTACATTGACTTTACCACCTCGTCTTAAAAATGTTTATGTTCCTGGGAATAACTATCTCCTATGAGAATGGTAAGCAGAATATGCTAATGGGTTTCCTGGTACTTCAGTCTAAACAGGTAACTCTGTGCTGTCCCTCAGAGCAAGATTCACTTTTGAGAGTTTGAATTCTTTAGGCATTTTGATGTACTATGTTTAACACAAGTTATGTTGCAAACTGAAAAAAGGATTCTATTGGTTGCACTCTTGAGATTAATGTGATTGCAATCAGATAACTTAGAAAGGGCGGTGGATGGAGATGGGTATATATGCCTGATACTGGTGGAAGGAATATTCCCTTTTTTAAAGGTAGTTGTAACTTCCAGAAAAAGCCATTAAGAACTATTTGCTTGATTTCAGTAGGAAAGAGCCCAGCTTCTTGCAAGGAGAATGGGATGCAGAAGACAAGGAGTGAAATTTTTGGATTCTTAATGGCACCCCTTTTATCTTTAGGTGAAAACCTAAAACTTCCATGAGAGTGTCCTGGGTTATGGAATCAAAAATGTGTATTCTATTTTCATCTGCTGAAAGCAGTTGGGGAATTGTTCTTTATTTCTTGTAACTTTGGAAGGAGGGGGACGGGGGGGGAGGGGCGGGTGCCTTTTGGGTAATGGGCCATCAACAGACTATACCCCCGGACTATACCCGCTCCCCCCAGAGCCCCATTTGCATGCATGGTCCTATTGTGGGATGCCCCACCCAGTGGGGGGAGTCTACAATTGCTGCCGGGAAAACTGAGCCGGCCGGGGACAGATTTCACTTGCTTCACCCCGATTCCTGGGAGGAAGACGGCACCCCATCTCATCTTCGCCAGACCCCATCTCATCATCGCCGGACCCCATCTCACCATCACCTCACCCCTGGACCCCTCCTCATCACTCCTAGACCCTTCCTCATCACTCCTAGACCCTTTTTGGCTACAGGATCGTCCCTGCTCCAACAGAGCCACGTCTGTCATCCCAGGACTCACTTCTGGACTGCTTCCAACACCCTGACTAACAGGGTGCCAGGTGGCAGCTCTGATTCTGTCAGGGCTTTCCCAAATTGTTGTTGTTTGTTTGCTGGTTTGGTGGGGTAGTTTTGTTTCCTACCACATTTGTATTATTGATATTCCTAGTAAAGAACTGTTATTCCTATTCCCAAATCTTTGCCTGAGAGCCCTTAATTGAAAATTTATAATTTGGCAGGGGTGGGGGGTTTGCATTCTCTATTCTAAGGGAAACCCCAGTTTCCCTGGCAGACACCTGTCTTGTCAAACCAAGACAGATTTTGGCGCCCAACGTGGGGCACAAGGGCATTGAGACAGAGGAATAACAGTTCTTGTGTACTAGATAGAAGTCTACTGCTCAAAATCATGTGGTCCAGCTTTCCCTGGTTTGGCTGGCACGTGGTTGTGGCTGTATTTCTGCCATTTGCTGGCCCTTATCTAAACATGGGCCCTATAACCAAGGCTACTGTGGCTGGCATCCAGTTTATTTTGTGGGTTAATAAGGTGAGGAATTCGTGGATTTTTAACTTCCTTTGGAAAGCAGGCACATGGATTCAGGGCTATCATAGACTAACTCTGTGTTTCTGGGGTTACTTTAATAATGGTACATATTGTGAGGAAATGGCACCTGGGGAAATTTTCTCCCAATCCTCCACTCAGTTTTTTGGGTCTACTCCACCAGCTTTTCAAGGGTTAAATTTCCCTCTGAATGCTAATGACGTCATACAGTGGTTGGTGCTGCTTATAGGCCTATTCTATTTGGTATTCAGAGATAAAGGGAGACTGGCCTGGGTAAGCACTCTGATAACTACCCCAAAGAATAATGATGCTGCCCAAGAGCCCACCCCTGTCCCACAGCCAGCCTCAGGCATAAACCACCCGGTTTGGGTGAAGGCTCTGATAAAAGAAATGCATGAGATGAACCAGATGCTGAAAGAGTACATTTCCCCAGCTGGTGAGAAACCTTCGCCCTGCCCTGACAAAAGAGAATCTGATACAGAACCCGCAGACATTACAACTGTCCAGGTTCCAGCTGACACACAGGGGCAGTCACAGCCAGCAGCAGTTGCCCCTGTGGAAACAAGGAAATCTAAAGTGAAAACAGCAAACCCAGAGAGTAAAGATAAGAAGGGAGGGCCCTCACAAGACACAAGGGAATCACATGTTCAGATCATCACTGAGTCCCTGTCATATGAAAGTCTCCGTAATTTGCAAAAAGATATTGTACGGCGGGGACGTGAGGCTTACACTGCCTGGCTACTTCGGGTTTGGGATCTTATGGGCACAGGTGTCCAACTAGATGGTGGGGAGGCCAGGAATTTGGGACCCTTGACCCAGGACTCAGGTATAAATCAGGTATTTGTAAGGGAGCCTGGACCTCTTTCCCTCTGGCAGCGGCTTTTAACGAGTGTGAGAGAAAGATTTGTCCACAGAGAAAGAATGCAGGAGCACCACCATAGAATGCGCTGGAAAACTCTGGAGGAGGGAATCCAACAGCTGAGGGAAGTGGCAGTACTAGAGGTACTTTTTGGGAGGAGTGGACAGCATGATAATGATCCTGACAAGGTTAGATGCACAGCGCAGATGTTATGGAACCTGGCAAATCTGGGGCCATCTCAGTATACTACATTCATTGCAACCATTAATGCTGAGGACAACCAAGTGACAGTGGGGGCTGTTGCCACTAAGCTTAGGAATTATGAGAGCATGATCAATGGCCCGCTGCAGGCTCATATCTCTGCCGTGGTGAAAGAGCTCAAAGAGGAAATGAGGGAGGTGAGGGAGGAGATGAGGAAGAACAGTTCCAGTGTGGCACCAGTACGAGTCACAGGCCCCAGAGTCAGAGCCCAACGACCCCCAGCCAGAGAGAGAGGGTACACCCCGAGAGCTGACCTGTGGTTTTACCTGCGTGACCATGGGGAAGACATGGGAGTGTGGGATGGGAAACCCACCTATGTCCTGGCAGCCCGGGTGCGTGAGCTCAAGGAGAGGAACACTCACCAAAGGGGTGCCACTAAAATGAAAGTATCCTCAACCTCCTATGCCCAGGCTGTCAGTAGTCAGGATGCTGGAACCTCTAGTATGTATGCTCAGGGAGGGAATAACCAGTGCTAGAGGGGCCCTGCCTCTAGCCAGGTAGAGGAGAGGGACAATCGGATCTATTGGACTGTGTGGATCCGATGGCCTGGCACATCTGACCCACAGAAATACACGGCTTTGGTTGACACTGGCTCCCAATGTACCCTGATGCCGTCAGGGTATGTGGGAGCAGAACCCATCTCTATTTCTGGAGTGACAGGGGGGTCCCAGCAACTGACTGTATTGGAGGCCGAAGTGAGTTTGACTGGGAATGGGTGGCAGAAACACCTCATTGTGACTGGTCCAGAGGCCCCGTGCATCCTTGGCATAGACTATCTCAAAAATGGACATTTCAAAGACCCAAAAGGATATCGTTGGGCTTTTGGAGTAGCTGCTGTAGAGACGGAAGCCATCAGACAACTAAATACCCTGCCTGGTCTCTCCGACGACCCCTCTGCTGTGGGACTGCTGAGAGTTGAAGAACAACAGGTGCCAATTGCCACAGCAACAGTGCACCGTCGGCAATACCGTACTGACAGAGACTCTGTGACTCCGATCCATGAGATGATTCGGAAACTGGAGAGCCAAGGGGTGGTCAGCAAAACCCACTCACCCTTCAACAGTCCCATTTGGCCTGTGCGTAAGTCTGAAGGGGAATGGAGATTGACTGTGGACTATCGTGCATTGAATGAAGTGACTCCACCACTGAGCGCTGCCGTGCCGGACATGCTGGAGCTCCAGTATGAGCTGGAGTCCAAGGCAGCAAAGTGGTATGCGACCATCGATATTGCCAATGCCTTCTTCTCCATTCCTTTGGCAGCAGAGTGCAGGCCCCAGTTTGCTTTCACCTGGAGGGGCGTTCAGTACACCTGGAACCGACTGCCCCAGGGGTGGAAGCACAGTCCCACCATCTGCCATGGACTGATCCAGGCTGCACTGGAGAAGGGTGAGGCTCCGGAACATCTACAGTACATCGATGACATCATTGTGTGGGGAAACACGGCAGTGGAAGTTTTCGAGAAAGGAGAAAAGATCATCCAGATTCTCCTGGAAGCTGGCTTTGCCATCAAGAAGAGTAAAGTCAAGGGACCTGCCCGAGAGATCCAGTTCCTGGGAGTGAAGTGGCAAGATGGACGACGTCAGATCCCCACAGAGGTCATTAATAAGATCACCGCGATGTCTCCACCGACCAGCAAGAAGGAAACACAAGCTTTCCTAGGTGCCATAGGTTTCTGGAGGATGCACATCCCTGAGTACAGTCAGATTGTGAGCCCTCTGTACCTGGTTACCCGCAAAAAGAACGATTTCCACTGGGGCCCAGAGCAGCAACATGCCTTTGCCCAGATCAAGCAGGAAATCGCTCATGCGGTGGCCCTTGGCCCAGTCAGGACGGGACCAGAGGTAAAGAACGTGCTCTACTCCGCAGCCGGGAGCCATGGTCTGTCCTGGAGCCTTTGGCAGAAGGTGCCTGGTGAGACTCGAGGCCGGCCACTGGGATTCTGGAGCCGAAGCTACAGAGGGTCTGAAGCCAATTACACTCCCACGGAGAAGGAGATCTTGGCTGCCTATGAAGGAGTTCAAGCCGCCTCAGAGGTGATTGGCACTGAAGCACAACTCCTCCTGGCACCCCGACTACCAGTGCTGGGGTGGATGTTTAAAGGAAAGGTTCCCTCCACCCATCACGCCACCGATGCCACCTGGAGCAAATGGATTGCCCTCATCACTCAGCGCGCCCGTATTGGAAACCCGAATCGCCCTGGGATTCTGGAAGTGATCACCAACTGGCCGGAAGCTGAGAACTTCAGTCTCATCGAGGAAGAAGAACAAGAGCAGGTAACCCGGGCTGAAGAAGCTCCACCATATAACCAACTGCCAGCAGAAGAAGCACGCTACGCTCTTTTCACTGACGGTTCCTGTCGCATCGTAGGGATGAACCGGAAGTGGAAAGCAGCTGTGTGGAGCCCCACAAGACAGGTTGCACAAGCCACTGAAGGAGAAGGTGGGTCAAGCCAGCTTGCCGAACTCAAAGCTGTTCAATTGGCCCTGGACATCGCTGAAAGAGAGAAGTGGCCAAAGCTCTACCTCTACACCGATTCGTGGATGGTAGCTAATGCTCTGTGGGGCTGGCTGGAAAGGTGGAAAAAGGTCAGCTGGCAGCGTAGGGGAAAACCAATCTGGGCTGCTGATGAGTGGAAGGACATCGCCACCAGAGTAGGGAAACTACCTGTGAAAGTCCGTCATGTGGATGCCCATGTTCCCAAGAGTCGGGCTAATGAGGAGCACCGGAACAACGAACAGGTAGATCAGGCCGCGAAGATAGAAGTGTCTAAGATAGACTTGGATTGGCAACATAAGGGAGAGTTGTTCCTAGCTCGGTGGGCCCATGATGCCTCAGGTCATCAGGGCAGAGATGCCACTTATAAGTGGGCACGAGACCGAGGGGTGGATCTAACCATGGACAGTATCTCTCAGGTTATCCATGACTGTGAGACGTGTGCTGCCATCAAGCAGGCCAAGCGGGTGAAGCCCCTCTGGTACGGTGGACGGTGGTCCAAATATAAGTATGGGGAGGCCTGGCAGATTGATTACATCACCCTGCCCCAAACCCGCCAAGGCAAGCGCTACGTGCTGACCATGGTGGAAGCCACCACTGGGTGGCTGGAGACCTATCCTGTGCCTCATGCCACCGCCCGGAACACCATCCTGGGCCTTGAAAGACAAGTCCTGTGGAGACACGGCACCCCTGAGAGAATCGAGTCAGACAACGGGACCCATTTCAAGAACAGCCTTATAAACACCTGGGCTAAAGAACACGGCATTGAATGGATCTATCACATCCCTTATCATGCACCAGGTGCCGGGAAAGTGGAACGGTGCAATGGACTACTTAAGACCACTCTAAAGGCACTTGGCAGAGGGACCTTTAAGAACTGGGAAGTGAACTTAGCAAAAGCCACCTGGATGGTCAACACCCGAGGCTCCATCAATCGAGCTGGTCCTGCCCAGTCTACCCCTTTGCACACAGTAGATGGAGATAAAGTCCCTGTGGTGCACATGAGAGGTATTTTAGGAAAGACTGTCTGGATTAACCCCACCTCAGGCAAAGGCGAACCCATCCGTGGGATTGTTTTTGCTCAATGACCTGGTTACACTTGGTGGGTAATGCAGAAAGATGGAAAAACCAGTTGTGTACCCCAAGAAAACCTAATCCTAAGTAAGAACTGAGTGTAGGGGTTCATTTTGCATAGTAGTTCATTGCTTTAGGTATGATGCAGATGATAATAGAATAAGGGGTGGATAATGTCCTGGGTTATGGAATCAAAAATGTGTATTCTATTTTCATCTGCTGAAAGCAGTTGGGGAATTGTTCTTTATTTCTTGTAACTTTGGAAGGAGGGGGACGGGGGGGGAGGGGCGGGTGCCTTTTGGGTAATGGGCCATCAACAGACTATACCCCCGGACTATACCCGCTCCCCCCAGAGCCCCATTTGCATGCATGGTCCTATTGTGGGATGCCCCACCCAGTGGGGGGAGTCTACAATTGCTGCCGGGAAAACTGAGCCGGCCGGGGACAGATTTCACTTGCTTCACCCCGATTCCTGGGAGGAAGACGGCACCCCATCTCATCTTCGCCAGACCCCATCTCATCATCGCCGGACCCCATCTCACCATCACCTCACCCCTGGACCCCTCCTCATCACTCCTAGACCCTTCCTCATCACTCCTAGACCCTTTTTGGCTACAGGATCGTCCCTGCTCCAACAGAGCCACGTCTGTCATCCCAGGACTCACTTCTGGACTGCTTCCAACACCCTGACTAACAGGGTGCCAGGTGGCAGCTCTGATTCTGTCAGGGCTTTCCCAAATTGTTGTTGTTTGTTTGCTGGTTTGGTGGGGTAGTTTTGTTTCCTACCACATTTGTATTATTGATATTCCTAGTAAAGAACTGTTATTCCTATTCCCAAATCTTTGCCTGAGAGCCCTTAATTGAAAATTTATAATTTGGCAGGGGTGGGGGGTTTGCATTCTCTATTCTAAGGGAAACCCCAGTTTCCCTGGCAGACACCTGTCTTGTCAAACCAAGACAGAGAGAGAGGCACATGTTTGTGCTGACTGATTGTGATTTTTATTCTTATATGTAAAGGCTGAAATGTTCATGTGAAGCTCTGAGCAAAACCTGAGGAGAGGATGAAGAAGGAAGATGTTAAATGCAGAGACTGCTGGGAATAGTTTATGAAGAACTGCCTTGGCAGCAGTTCACAGTAGATCAAGTGCTGAAAAACTGTTTTTTGAAAAACTGTCTCAGACCATGTTCAGAAAGCACCAGAATGCAGTAAATGCTTCCATTGATTTTGCATTATTAAATCCAGAAAATAACCTACCTTTGCATGATATGCAATTTACTTGATTTAGTAGACTAATAATTCTGTCTCTAAGACCAAAATGAAAATCACAGTGATTATTCACTCTGAAATAAGATGACTGCAGAGGATTTTTTTTTCAGATTATGTAAATTACTCAAGAATGTTTAAAAGCACTGCTTTTAAACTGTTAAACTGCTTCTCCCTTTTTAGCAATATGAACTGTTAGTCCCTTGGGGTCTACTATTTTAGGGTGCTGACAAAAAAGTTGGTAGGAAGTAATGAAATCTTAACAGTGAGACTTGGCTTGGAGCCATAATGGGCCTTAGAGGAGAGGGGAGATGGGTCTTAATGATACATATTGAAACTGGAAGATCAGATATCCTTTCAGGCCATCAGTGACCAAGTGATGGTCATGTGTGATTTGACATCTACATTGCAGACATTTGTGATTTGACATCTACCTTAAAACACAAATGAGGTCATAAAAACAGGAACTTTAAGATGGGACTGACCATATCCCAACAACACTGATTAGTCAGAAATGAAGATGACAGTCACTGTCCTTAAGGCAGCATGAGGCTTTCTCTCATGTAATGTATCTCTGTTGGAAGGCATATGAGATAATTATTACATCTTTAGTTCGTAATTTAAATCTATTGGGTTTGCCTACAAAATCATCTGGCATGAATTCCATTCCAGGATACTCTACTAGACTATAAAATAAATATTACCAAGGACTTAATTACTTTGATGTTTTATCCAGTGTTCATAAACTATATCCTCATTCATTTTAATACAAAATCCCTTTTAAGAAAATATAATTAAGTTCTACATCTGGAAACCAGGTTTTTTTTCCTGTCTCAAATCCTGAACAGAAGGGACTGAGTCCTTTAAATGCCTGTTGAACTCTTCTTTCCATCGCGCTTCACTACTGACCTCTAATGAGCAGTAATGAAACTGCCTGAAATTCTCAGTCCTTTACAGAGAAGAAATGTGCTTCCTAATACGGGTTTATCCTCTCAGAGTAAAAAGGAATGCTCACAAGAGTTGCTGGGTTAGATTCCTGTGCTATGCTTCCTAAGAAGCTGCTTTCCAGAGGAATATGTTATACAACCAGGAAATGGCACTTTTTAACCACTGAAAGTTAGTAAAATGTCCAAGATACTAGCGGATTAAAACATATCTGCAGGCATGGTACATGATACTCTAAGTCCAGTGCTCCTAGAATCAGGTTTACAAATGCCACGTGAGTACAGTGAAACCTGAGTATTTGTGAGAAGCAGCTTTTTAGTATATTATAAAAATAGCACACCACTGAAATAGACTCACACATCTCCCTCTTGGTATGCGCCTGACTGGTCAGGAATTTTACTCCTGAGGAATGCTGTGTACTACGTCAAGCACATGACATTTAAAATGATGTAAGGCTTTGAAAGTATTTTATAGACTTCAGATGGTTAATGTATTTTTATTTTAGTATCTATATTAAATGCCTGTCAATTGTATTAATGTTCTATTTACCCCTTGTCCTAGCTTACAACATAGTTGATATTACATAATTTGACAGTCTGGTAAGAATGCCTAGGTTAACAGTTCTTACAGTAATTACAGTACTTCCATCTTCAAACAGTCTATAAAGGTTATCATATTTTTTCACTACAAAACTATCTTTACATAACAGTAAAAGAGCCTCCATGTAAGGGTAAAAATAAACTAGAAATGTTTCCTTGACCCAAACAATTTCAAATATCCAGGGACTGACAATGTTGTCTAATTGTGGGAATTTCTCTAGGACTCCCACATGTTTTCATCCAGGTTTCCAGGAGAATTTCACTAGCTGTAGTGTTTTTAGCAGTCCAACACAAAATTTCTGTTTCTAGTGACTGAGCAATTCAACTCCCAGGAAGAATACAGTATACCTGAAAATTGCTACAAGATATTTCCTAAATTGCTGACAATAATAATATTTACAGGATCAAAGATACAAATAATAGTTTAAAAGATATTGGAAGTTTTAACAGTTTCAACTGCCATCAACAAAATCAAAGGAGGACATTATATTACTCAAAATAGTCTGGTGATAATTAGTAGAACAAGAAGTTTTTTTAAGAAGAGACAGGGGAATACCAGCACAAGTGGATGACAGAGTCAGTTGTATGCTCTGAACTCCCACAGAAAATATTGTGAAATGAGGGTAAAGTTGCACTCTCTCCCAGAGGGCTGTGGCCACAGTCCCCTTGGACCCACAACACACAATAAGCTTGACAGAAACCAGATGCTGCAGTAAAAGCCATTTTGCAACAGCTTCAATGGAGCTGTGCATGCCATTACTCTGGAGTAAGCAGTCATAACAGGGTATTATTCCAGAAGTGCTATTGAGTTTTAAATTCTCTATGTCACTGTATAATAATTTTCCTCTATTGAGGAGGCTGTAGGCAGTTTTAAACTTATGTACAGATTGGAGATTGGTAAAAGTCATGGGAACAGCAGCATGTTACTTGTACCTCTGGAAAAAGGACAAATAACACTCCAAAAAGACACATCTTAATGAGCTCTCTGTGTACACAGTACAGAGACAGACACTGAAAAGTGCTGAATCACTCAGTAGAAACTCAAAACGGGGTGCTGCCCGTTTAGGAAGCACAGAAAAGCGTAGACAGAGATTTTTTTCAGAACTATCACTGAAATTAATGCTTTCCAATGAATGCTGCAGTGTTGCACTGCACTACTGCAGCAGTACTCAACAGTTGTGGCCATTGTGTTACGGTCTCTGTACTTCAACAGCAAGGCTTCACCAACACTTCACACAAGTGTTTTCTTCACCCCAAGGTGGTGGTAGGCTCTTACCTATCCACTGAACCTGGGCAGGAACTGAGTCACAGCAGGAAAAGCTTCAGGAGCTACCAAGTCTGCAACCTCGCTGCCCTCCTCGCAGCAGGAGCTTAAACTGGCAAAGAGAGAATCACACTTTTCCTCAGCCTCAAACTGAATATTGCTGTTGGGTAGAAATCTCTTCAGAAAAACTTCAGGAAGTTTTCTAACTCCTGGCCTGGATTAGTTTGGCTAGAAAACAAATGAGTGGGTTTATGGCATTATAAATGCAAATGTACAACCTCTAAAATTTGAATTATATTTTTTACTTCCTTTGAGACAAAACATATATTCACATCAGAAAACCAGCATGGTTGTAATTACTCTCAAAACTTCATAATCAAGTAACTAGCAAAAAAACTGAAAAATTAACAAAAAAAGAAGTGTTGGCTATGTGCACTACATCTTATAATTATGATACAGAGGATACAACTTCTAACGTATTTTTGAAAATGATGAAAAAATAATTCTGCCCATACTACAAATAGCAGCTGTGTTACATGTGAGAAAGATATAAATTGTATCAGTGTTTTCCCAATTCTCTGAATAGACCATGAAAAACAAAAGTTAATTCTCCTTTTGTTTTTAGAGACTGTATATCACTATGTTATTGTGTATTTCTCCAAAGCTCCACATTTTATCAGCAGTAAAGGTGAATATTTTATGTTAATGAACCCTAAAAGTATTCATTTAGATTAATAGTCTTAAGAAAGATATTTCTCTTTTTCCAAAAGAAATAAAATTTCAATCATACTCTTACTAAAAGAGTAAACAGCACTAGGTAGGTGTCCTAAAAAGTAATCATATGTTCAGCTAGAATAAATAGGACTTATTTGTTGCCATAGAGGCAAAAGACTAATTCCCTGGGTAGTGCCTCAGGTCTCAGTAAGATACTTGAGAGTAGATGAGATGCTAAAATTGCTTGGAGGAAAAAGAAAACCCAGGTTATAGATTAAATACTGTCTTATACTATCTAAGAAGAGCACAGAATGTACCTGTGAATGCAAACACAACTTAGGGATTTCAGTGCCTGTCCCATGAAGGATACCCACTGTCTGTTAAAGCCTTTTGTAACTTGCATCTGCTCTAAGGTTGAAGTAACTCATGGTACTAGTTTTGGGAATTGCAACCAGAAATCACATAAAGGAGAATTTCACCCCAGGATGGACTTATGGGGTACAACCTGAGCACTGTCAATGGCCTCCTATATAGTGGGGTAGTATATAAGTCCCTAGAGAAGCTGGTGTTGCAAAACCCTCTCTGCTCTCAGCCTGTAAAAGACACAAGACTATTTCCATTTCCAAGGTATGAAAATTGGCTTTTCAGTTTACAATCTGATTTAGTAGTCCCTGGTAAAATCCCAAAAAGGCACTGCCAATATACAAAACAGAAATAAATCTGAGAGGTGAATTAATGTTCAATTGACAGCAGTGTCAAAACATTCTTTGGATACAAAGATGATACAAGATACAAATCAAAATGTAAGACATTCTTTCACTTTGAGAGCCAAAAGTGATCATACAGACTGACAAATATCTTCCTCTACCAGAGTGTCCCCATTGTCAATCCATGGTATACACTCACCTTCATCCCAGATGAAACATTCTGCATTCTGACAAATCTTTTTCTGATCTTTTTTCTGATCTTTGACTGTAAACAGCCCAGATCACCAACATTACTCAAAATGAATCCAAGCCTCTTCCTTCTTCTAATCCCAATGTAGTCCTAAGGTAGTTTCTTAAGAGAACCATAGAAATCATTCTTAAGCAGAAATGTGAATGTGCCAGCACAACACCTTTACAAACACAGAAGTCTTTTTGACACTGTTGTGGGGAAGGTTGTGTACACCAGGACTTGGGCATATGTATCAGGGTTCTGAGTCTCAGACAGGAGACAGCCTGGACACTTCTAGCACAAAGGCCACTGTCTAAATTTGGACTGAAGCAAACTGGAAATCTCTATTAAACCTTCACTTGTCCCACCATGATTTTCTTTTCTTGCAAAAGCCTTACTAAGAGACACAACTGAAAAGAGGAAAGAGCATATCCAACACAAGTGCTCAGTACTTGATAATTTATTCATCTCATTATTTTATCTTGTCTCTCCTAATGTTATCGCATAAGGGTAATTTCTTGACAGATGAATTACATAAACATTGATTAAAAAAATTCATTTCTCTCATTAAATTGCATTTATCCAATTACCCATTAAAGTGACTTGCAATGCGAATGCACATTTCTCACATGACATTCCAAAGCAATGAATTGGAAAATGACACCTTGCCAAAACGGCACATTCACACATCTGACAATAGAATTGAAAGAAAAAAAAATCACACAAACCAAAACAAACACAGAACCCCCACAACCAAACAACAACAAAAACCAACCAAACAAAACCCCTAAACAAACACCAAAACCAAAAACTAGACAAAAACCCCCCACACAAACAAACAAAAAACTACAAAAAAAAAAAAACCCCACGGAAAAAAACCCCACCCAAAACCAAATCCCAAACAAATCCCCAAACTATTGGTAGCTGTTTATATCAGTTTTTTTTACTGTCTCAGAATCCATGACAGTGTTTTGAACTTAATTATCTAGAATAAAGTAATTTTATTCTTCAGCAAATGGTGGTAAATCAGAAGCCTGAAAAACACTCTACTCAGTGCCCAAAAAGTAGTTTGGGACTAGAGGAGTTCTAAAGCACAAAAAAAAATCAGACACATCTGAGACTCATTCGAAGGACACTGGAAACAATCTCCCAAATCACTCTGCACTGATGGGTGCAGACAGACCTCAATGGGCTCTGACTGCTGAGCGTGGTGTGGGCCCAGCATTCTCATAGGAATCTAAGAACAATGAGCCAGCTCCAAGCCACAGAGCAACAAAGCTGCATTAGTGCAGCTCTGTGCCCCAGTTGTCGTGCAGTAGCAAGAGTCAGAGCTCATTAGCTCAGGAACTGTGCTAAGCTCATTTATACACACAGTATCTTCAAAACTAAGCTGCTAAGTCTGTGAAATGCTGAACTGTATTTGTGAATCTACTAGGTCAGACTGCATCTCTGCACTTTGTGCCACTTCTCAGCAAGAAGATTCTCCTCTGACCTGAGACCATGGTCTGAGGCAGTGCAAATTGACTCTAGAATCTAAACATCACATAGACAGCTATACCTCAGAAAAAACCCCTGACCTTTTATCCCTATGCATACAACAGGCCCACTTAAAGCCTTTCTACTAATACAAAACATGTGACTGCAATTAGTCTTTTTTTTTTCTTCTTTTTTTTCTTTTTTTTTTCTTTTTTGGGCTGAGGGGTCAGTACAGGCACTCAAAATAGTCTCTCAAAAAAGACTCAGACTAAAGTGTAGTCTCTCAAAAGAGATGAGACATTTAAAATACAAAGGCTGAGTCAGCAGAGTTATGTGCAGGTATTATTGTGCAGATCTTACGTGCTGTCTTTTATAGATCTTTTCATATCCCCTTGAGTGACCTGACTGTATCTGCTTTACTTTGACACAAAAGCAGAAATTGCTCTTTGGTGCTCAGCTGTACCAACAGTGAGCAAGGAATTGTTCTCATTTATGACAGCCTTCTGAGTATTGCATAAAGAGTTCTGAGTGCCCCAAATCTTCATGCTACTGCAACTGTCTTCTAGAGCTACTTTTTGTTAATACAGGTGCTATGGTTAAATAACACTTAAGAAGGTCTATCCTATTCCAATCCTATTGGGGTTGAATCTTCTCCGTAGCACTACTGTGTCAAATCTGCTTTGTACCTTTAGGCAGATACAGGCCAGCCAGGTGATCAGGCCTATGCTTCTGGATTTGAGAAGCTAAACCATCTCCCTGTTCACCTTCTCTTTATTCTGAAATCCAGAGAGGCTTTGTGAGAAGGGAGACACATATTTGCTTGATAGCAAACTGTTCAGAACATCTCTGGTGATTTTATCTACATTATCTAGGAGGTGGCTCAACCACATTATTGGAGGCAAAGTCATTTGAACTGCCTCATGCAGGACAGCCATGTTCTGAAAGCAGTACAGCCACACCTTCAGCATTCACACCTACAGTTTGGCTCAGCTAGAGGTTCTCATGTTTCCACGGCCAATGAAGTTTTCTCTTTTTTCCAGTCATATCTTGCATTACAGTTTCCTGGATTTGCTTGTTCATTAATTACATTTACTATGTTTCTGCCTATCCAACCCCTGAAAAACTGAGATCTGATAGTATGTATGAAAAAGAGGAGTGAGGAAAGACACACAATTGTATTTCTATTAAGTGTGCACATTTATGAGCAATACACTCAATAAAAGGAGCAAAACCATGTAAGAGAAGTATGTTCATACCATTATTCCTAATGCTATCAGGCTTACTGAGATACAATTTAGTCACAAAAGAATTGTACCCCTGGATCCACTGAGTCACTATCTCAAGTTGGCTTTTTTTTTTACATCTGTTTCAGTCAAGCAATACATGTATCACACAGTTCTGCTTCAGAGTGCTTTGGCATGATTAATTTCTGTGACACGAACTCTGCCACTGCTGCCAGATTTGTGGTGTTCAGGTTTATGCTGCCTGTTTGGGTAAGAGAAGGCATGAACATTCTGTACTGCAGCACAGCCACTCTTGAGAGGACTCTTCCTGCAAATCAGCTCAGTATTACCATTAGGCAATTACAATACTTCTTCCTGAGCCAGCCAAGGAAAGCCCCTTCTCTGCTGCAGTAACTGCCACTATTTCAGCCTGGCCCCATGCCACTCCAAGCCTATAGAATCCCACAGATACATCTTTTCCCATGTCCTCAAAATGAAGGGTTTGGAACAAGAATGCTAGACTTGCTCTTGTTTACTCAGAGAGTCTTTTCTGGTTTCTTGGATAGAACTACTGATGCTTCCCTCAAAATAACAGAAAAGCTTTGGCTGGAAGGAAACTTTGGAGGTTATACTGTCAAACTTAAATACCATTCCTAATTCACAATTCCCTGCCTATTATGTCAGGATGACTCAACACTGAAACAAATTACAAAATTTGTATTTTAACAATCATGATTACAAAATATTAACTTAGCAAGAAGATCTAAAGCAGGAAGAAAACAGAAATGTGTGAAACTTGGAATAAATAACAGAATGATTTATGTAAATTTTGTTAGGCACAGTAGGTTGTTCCCCTTTGCCTTTGGTGCCAAACAGTTAATCTTCCCTCCCAGCTCTGATGCTTCTAATGCCCAGAAGAATTGATTTACAAACCTCTTGAAAACATTTAGCATTCTTTTGGTTATGTTAGTTTAAAATAGTAAATGCTTGACAGAAGCAAAGACCAAAAACAAAAACAGTGGAATATCGGGATTTTCCTAGAGTAAAAAATTATGAATAGAAGAATATCTCTCTCTAGAGAAAGAAAAGTTGTACTTCCAGAGAATTATGAAGTTCGTAAAAAACCAGATTTCTGTTTTGTGAAATTAGAAGTAATTAATCACCTTTCTAACTGAAGGACATTTCTAACTTAATGCTATTTAACATAAAAGGGATTTATACTAGTACTATTACATTCCCTATGACATGAATACGGCACATACAGATAGCAAGATTTTTTAAGGGGCTGGATGATTTGTCAGCAACACAAGAATAGTCACTTGCTGAGCCAGCTGAAGGCAATATGAGCACTTCAGGGTCCCATGCCAGGGCATAACCCGATCACCTACAAAGATTAGAAAGGAATGTTCCTCGCATGTGCAGTCCTGAGTAGCTGGCTCTTTGTAGCATAGATCTTGATACTTGTTTTTTAACCTTTTCCTTGAGCAGAAGCTTATTACTGTTTCTAGATTAGGTGTACAACAGAACTGATCCCGTATACTAAATCTTGTCCTTTTATCTTTTTACTGTTACAGGATTGTTTGGTGAAAAAGAATAAAATCCTCTTATATATTTCAATATGCAGATGACTTCCAAGGCAATTTCATTTACATTAAATATTTTACTTCCAATTTATTTTCATGGTCCACCAGGCACTGCAAATGAACGTTATACAAAATAAAAATGCATAGCTTTACACTCAGGCAAATAAGCTCAGCGTCATAAAGGTATTCAAATTTATAAAAAATATGGAAGACTTCCTTGATTATAACTTGCAAGTATGTATTTTTACTAGATAACATCATTTAAAAGCCATCCTTCAATGCTGAAAATATTTTAAAGGTTTTAATAATAAATAAACAAGATTATAAACACTTGTCAGACCAAATCACATAATTCTGTAACAATGTAAAGTAATTAGATCCTCCTACTCCCCAGAGCCTCCATATTGCCACTGGCAACCCCCAATGAAAATCCAGCTACTCAAAGTCATGGGGTGAGCAGAAGGGCCAGCTTTGCAATCAGTCCAGGAAGCTCAAATCTTTTACAGATATAAGAAAAGAAAGGAAAAAAAAAAAAAAAAAAAAAAAGGAGTACATCACCTGTCACTTTCTCTTTTTATTCTGACTTAAGACAAGTTCCTCCTTTGACAGTATAGGCTAGCATGGGATGGAAAACATTCCAAGACACACCTTGGCATATATAGGTCAAAATAAACTCTTTAGTATTATTTTTAAAACTTGTGAAGCTCTATGAGAAATTTTTTATCAATAGCCCGTCTATAGAAAGGCTTCAATAAACAGATATATATACACACATTTAAGCTCACACACAAAACCACCACGTAAAAACTCGTACATTAGGACTGCATACAAACTGTGTTTGAACCTGAGCTATTATACACCACACAAACAAAAAGGTATTTATATCCTTCCTTTGGAATGATGCAAACAAAAGGGAGAGCCTAGAGTGGGCCATATTGAAAGAAGATGTGAAGGTGACAGCAAAGACATTAGTTTTGCTCATTATGTCTCTTTCACTACAGGATCCTGGGATAAAGCAAAGACAAAAGTGGGCAGAATCACCTAAAGAATGACACTTCAAGTACGCAAAGGAGTTTTTTTGTTTGATTTGATCTCTGTGCAGGTTTTCCCCATGGGGTAAGAATGATCTTCCAGTAGAGATGCAAACATCATTTCCCCTCTCACAGAAATAAAACTTCAGAACCTCACCTGTTTTCAGAGAGAGCAAGATCCTATACCTCCCTGATGGGATCCCTCAGCTCATTTCTGTCACTGCATTGCAGTAGTGCAGCTCTATTCTCTTCCTTTTCATTAATCCAAATGGAAGTGGCAGCCTACTTTGAAGAAGAAAAATGGACTTAGCTGGTGTATACTTGGATACTATAAGTGGAGGAGCTACACAATTAGGGATTCAAAATGCACTCAGCTCTGTTGTGGGGCTAACCCACCACTGGTAGGCTGCTCTCATTTGTGATAAGAAATTATGCTGAGAAACACCATGGACTTCTGGAGTAGGCAGGTGACTACCTGTCTTGCCTTTTTGTTATAGTAATGTCTTCCTGCCAGACCACTGATGGCCACTGATTGGTCTATTTGTCTAATGGAATATTAATACATAGAATAATAGAATATCTTGAGTTGGGAGGGACCCACAAGGATCACCAAAGTCCAAATCCTTAGAGTAATTATCTGCTTATTAATACTTTTGACTGGATTAACTGAGCACAGTGCCATCAATCTACCTTTCTTCTCAGCTCCACTGCACGTGAACTTCTCAGATGCCATTTCTTTGGCTTCCACACTCCCCTTAATGTCTCAGTATTTTCCCTTTTGAAACAAAAACCATCTCTTCCCCAAGATCATGTTGGACACACCATGTTTGCCCGCATTACATTAATGTCAGGTGAGGGTATGTTCTACCCCTTGTCTTAGTTCTTAGGACACATCCTCCCCATGGAGAGCAAGCTCCCAGCGGTAGGAACTCTCTGCTACCTTGTATTCTTCCGGTAATGTCCACTCGACACCTAAGTTATGGCTTACAGTTAGATTTTATAAAAATGTAATTAAAGAGAGTTGAATCATTTTAGTATATTTGAGTTTAAGCAATTAAAATTTTGTTTGGGTCATGTTTGCCCACCTGAGAACAAAAAATTCCCTAACTGTACTTGCCACTTCTCACTTGTTCCTTTCTTGCATCCCCACCCTTCTCAGCTCCATCCCAAAGCCAAAATACCTTTCCATTAATAAAACATTTTGTTTCAAATGTACCAGCACGCAAAAGGTTCACAGGCTGTTTTTCTAAATTAACATTAATGCCATTTTAGTAGCCAGTCATGAGTAAAGCAAACAGGTTCTTGAAATAAGATATCTTCCTTACAACATTAGGCTCAACATTTCACTACTTCAGTTAATGTGTTGTGATAGGTGTTGTAGGTTCATATTACTATCTTCCTGTACATCTGCAGTGAAGTCTCACAGTGCAGTGTAATTGGACCCTCACAAAGTCACCTTTCACCTAGTGGCAATGGATAATGGCACTGTTTGTAAAACACCTTACTACAAAGAACGTAGTAACCTGATAAATTCAGAAGGATAAAGAATGACTTTGTAAATGGAAGTCAGTGGAAATTTCACCACTAAAAAATGAATTTGAATTTGCATTAGAGAAATATATAGCAAGAAGTTCGAGAAAAAAGCATCAGAATTAAAGTCTTTTACCAAGATGAAGATTTAATGGTAGCTTGATCTTAAACTCCATAGGCAAGTACGTTCCAACCTGATAACATAATTTGAGGGTTACAAGCCTAGGGCCAGAGAATTTACAGAGGTAAATAAGTAAAGTTTACTGAAACCAAAAGAATTACAGTTTGTGTGATCCAGGTCTATGTGCCATTCAATGCTATCTTGGAGCCAGTATAGGAGCTGTGCTTATGAATTTCACACAGGAAACAAAAAAGCAACAAAGAGCAGATTCTGTTGCTGGCTTTGCTCCATTCAGCTATTTCTCACTCATACTGCTGTAGCAGCTAAGATCAGAACTCTACCATCACAATAAAAGACAGGCTCCCCCTCCCAGCAAAGGAACACATCCTGTAAGTCAGCACAGAGGACCACAAAGGGACAGCCAAGGAGTACTAGGAAACAATACCATCCAATTGATTACAGTGCACCAGTCCTCACCATGGGGTAATTTTTTTTTTTTTTGTGGCCAAGAATTTCAAGGTGGTGTGTGAAGAAGAAAGAAGATAGAAGAAAGTACACCAGTGCTTATTATAAAATGCAACATATGGGCAAATGAAGTCAGCATCTTAACTGATGAGAAACAATAACTTTAATCCTGATATGGAAAGTCAGATGTCAGACAGACAGGCATCTGTCAGCTTATAGAGCTGGGACCCACTCATGCTCTGAATTCCAGTCTCTTATTTGTGACTGTATAATATTCAGAATTTGGCACCCCGCCTCTGTTCCACACAAAGCAAAGGAATGAAAGCTGAAGGCCCTCAAAAATGCAGGAACTTTTGCATGTGTAATGTTAAAAGATTCTGCCTGAAGATCTTTTTAGCTTTTTTAAACTTGCTATTTTGAATGTTAGTTTTCCTGGACTTAGCCTTAAATTTGACTAGCTTGACTAATGAGATGAAAATAGGAGCAGTTTCGAAGTTCAGAGTCATCTGAATTATCACGAATGAACAATAACCCTTCAGTGTAACTGATCTTCCATAGCCACAAACCAGAAAACTTTCCTTTGGAATGACAGTGCACTTCCATGGCAAAGTAGTCTCTCCCCATAATCTGCAGGATACACTATCATGACCACCACACCTACAAGATATCTAAATTGTAAGGTGAATTACTACTACCTGCTCCCCAGAGGAAAACACTAGCTTATACCTGCCAGATGGAACTGGCAGCTGGCAGCTCAACGCACCACAGAGACTTTATGTAAATAGGCTCTTAACCAACAGGTATTCTGGCTTCCTGTTCCCACTCCATTTAAGTCTAACTCCACTGACTCCCACCCCCCGGCTTGGTTGGCTCTTGGACTTAGCCTTTGTTCCTGCCTAATTCAGACTACTTCATACACACACACACACACTTTTTTATTATTTACATATTTTATCACAGTAAATATCAATTACATGTATTTAATCAAAGACATTGCTTCCAGTTTGCTTGCAAACAGACTTGCTTTGGCTGTGTCGTGTCAAACAAAAGAAGTCACATATTTCTGTGTCACTGACCTTAATCTTTTGATTATCAAATACATATCCCCATCCTCTCACTGAGGGGGGACAAGATTAATAGTACAGCAAGTACATATACTGCTGACCTGAATGTTCAATACTGCCAAGTGTTTTCTTAAGTTAGGCTGCACCTAAACAAGAGTTAGCATGCCTAACTACTTTAAATAAATTAAGTAACTGCTCTTTCAGTTTGAAAAGTTTAGCAAAATATTGGCTTTCATTTGTCATTAAGTGCAACTACGAATGAACCTCACCAGTCCAGTAATTTTTAATAGAAATTTCTGAAACTATTACTGTGAAACACACAGGAAAAAATATTAATAAAAACAACCAACGAAAACAAACAAAAACCCCAGGGGCTATGTAAACAAATAGCAAAATAAACCACTCTTGAAAGCATTCTGCTCCAGTAGGAGGGAAAGACATACCTGTGGAAAACTGAAGCAGATCTAATGGAAGTGTTACAGCTGGCAAAAAAAAAATGCTCATTGCAGAATGCTTTAAAAATACACAATTAAAAAATAAGTATACAAATACATTATTTACAGTCATGCAGTAAAAGCTAACCAGACAGAAGATAAGAAGAAACTTCATTATCTATCTCAAGGGAGTAATGAAGTACAGTATTTTAGACCAACTCCTCTCAGATCTGTCCACATCCTACTCAACATCATCAAGCTCGAAAGATTAACGAATAAAACACAGAACATTTTATTACTAAAATGTTTTATCACTTACCTAATGAATATAGGATATTAAGTGTGCCAACTCTATGATTAAGTTGTATTTTTTCACTGAAAAGGGAAATAGGCTTATAGGAAATAGGTGAGGATTTTGAAATGCTGGCAGTAACTGATACATCTGAGACTTTGTCTCTATACTAAGAAGTCCCATTTCTTGTGGGTTTGGGGGTATGTGGGTGTGCTTATGCCAGGCAGAAGTAGTTTCCAGAGGCTGGAAAAATTCTCAGGTGTGAGAGCTCATGCTACATGTTATTTCCTCAGAATTATTTGCAAACAAACAACATGACAGAGTTCTAGCATTTGATCAGTTGTAGTTTACTGAAATGTGTAATTTTGAAGTGAGTACTAATCCGCTAATCCTCATCTAATTCGCTGCCTTGCCCCTTTACTACAGCCAGACTGACACTAGCTGTGGGGGATCCCTAAGCAAGTGGCCTGGATTGAAAAAGCTTCCTACAGGGCAAGCTCTATCAATTACAGCTCTTTAAAAAAAATAATACTAACTATTGTTTACCTATTTTTTGCAGGTGCTTTCAGTTTTTAAATTCTTCTAAATACAGCTAAGTGGAGTCTCTCCATTTCTTTTCTGCAATGATAGAGTATGTAAAAGTCTCTCAAGGCCGCAGAACCTTTCATACGTTAAATACACTTGAGTGTTATTTATTTATAACTGAAGATACAAAGTTCACTAGAGAGGACTCAGTTCTTTAATTTGCCAACAGGATGACTAATCAGCAAGTATGTGCTGGCCAGAGCATGGCAACCATTCAGCTGTGCACTAACCAGACAGTACGATCTGAATCCACAGGGATGATCACAATTCTCAGTGGAAGATGGGAGGCTACTGAAGCAGAGTGGGAGAGAGTTTAGGGAGACAAAGGAAACAAATCTTTAGGAATTTAGGCACAGTGTGTGCTGATGCTCCTTGGACAATTTGTTTTCTTTCCTAATGTGGAAAGTTCACAAAATTATTTTATTAGACAGTGTGAACTAACAAGACTAGTTCAGACACGACATCTGGGGTAAGCAGCTATTGGTGATAGATGATTTCATCAGTATATTCTAGGTTGATTTTGGAAAGCTGCCAAGTCACTCACAGAAATGTACCATCCATCAGGACAAATTATTAAATCCATTGCTATTTCTGTTCATCTATTCTTCAAGCTTAAGAATTCTAATTCGTGGCCAATAGAGGTTTTTCGCTTTTTAAAGAAACAAAACTCTAGAGCTTCTGACGAGAAATTTCTGCTATTCAGATAGTTCTTATAATATCACTTATTTTGCTCCAGAGGTTTTACCAAATGCAATTGTAGGCTACAGACATTTTTGATTCTTTCCTGCTTTTGCTAAACAATTCGGGTATCTTGAAAAGGGCAGGCAGTACATTGGCAGGAAAGCACCTTCTCCTTCTTATTTTTCCTGCTAATTTCAGTGGCATGTATGATGGCATGGGCTGGGAATGGCTGACTAAGCCTCATTCTCTTGTTGCCACACTAATGAGGATTGTGTTTGGATCTAAGATAATTGAAATAATATTGATCCTGGTTTGTTGTAGTCTTTATCTGTAGTGTAGTACTATTTGAGCTCCATCTGCTCTCCTTCTGGAAGGTATGACTTGCTCTATTGAGGAATAATAATATAAAGACATTTAATCTTTCAAGGCTTATTTCTCATGGTCTTCCAAGAATACACATTATAACTCTTACAGGAGCACAAATAAATGTTGCCTCTTTCTTCTGGGCATCTCATGCCATAGGAAACAAATCCACTCTTTACTGTGTTGGTGCACAGGGGCATGACAAAAGGCATCATTTAAATTCTAAATATCTTCACTGTTCATGCAAAATCTAAAAAACAGATGAAAAATCTTGCTCTGAGAAGTTTGCTTCATTCTCAGCTTTGATTACACTCACAGGGATCAATTTACCTGAATCAGACCTGGCAAAATCTGCAGAAAGACCTCCAGAATTCAAGCAATGCTGTAACAAATCCCAGACTACTAGGCCACACCACTGATCCAAAGGCCAAATGTTATTTGAGTTACTCCTCAGTGAGGTCAATCAAATCAGCTGAGAGCAACAAGAACAAGCTTTTGACCTACATTTTACCTTAACAATTTAAAGCCAAACTTCAGCTTTAGCTATGTCTGAACTGGGCTCAGGTTCTTTGTGTGTTACATTCTGGATAATTACATCCTTCTGAATGCCTCTCAAACAAATGGCTGCCTTCTATTTGTCAGTAACACCAACTATTTAGAAAATGTTCTAAGATTATATAACAATGCACGATTATAACAACAGGTGTCTACTGCCATAGAAGCACTGTTAAAATAAATAAATTTAAAAAAATAAAATAAACATCTCCTCATTAAGAATAACCAACTCAACTACACCTTACTTTACTGTAGATTCAACTAGTTATAAGTGGAGTACCAGCACAGAAAATGCAGTTGTTTATGTTTGAATAACTGCGACATTCTTCACCTTCTCTCCCCCTCTTCCCATCTCTTCCGATCTGTTTCCCCACAAGTGGTCAGTGAAATTTGGCTGATAAATGCAAATGTCTGGATGTTGATTCTTTGAAATGCTTGTAACCAGAAAAATGATCAGCAGTTCAAGTGTCAACTTGATAATCCAGAAAACCAACAGTAAAACCTGTTCATCACCCTGTTTGCCCTATATTTACCCAAGGCACATTTTTAAACACAGCCTGCTGGTGGGAACACCTTTTCCAACTGGCTAGCAAGGTGCATACCTCACTTACCAGACATGAAAAAAGTATTTTCTAAGCAATAAAAACTTTAAATTCTAAATGCTTAAGTTTTCAATCAAAAATCTTACACTTTCTTGGACTTTTTAACATGTTATTTTTAATGCCATCCTGAGAATTCTCTACCTTTTCCAATGCAGTGTATTAAGACATAAAATAATTCTTTCTCTCTCATTGGAGAATGGACTTTCACTTCATAATCAATTGAAACTTATTTATTAATGAGAAATATATAATTGAATGGACAGCTGTATGTCAGAATGATCAACATGAATAACAGGGACACCAACAGAATGAGGACAAAACCTTTAAGCCTCCAATTATTATACTTTTCCATACAAGAAATGTCACGGCCTATTAGCAGTATAACAGATGCCTTCATGATAAATTCAGAAAAAAAACTGCAAATGGAACTAAACTCAGAAAACTATAGCACCGACTTTGGCACAGGTGAAGGGGGATTTAAAATGTCTTATTCAGCTATGATACAGGAAATGAAAAATGGTTCCTTTAAGGAGACGTCGCTTATTCTTTCCTTTTAATACTTTTCACTCAGCATCCCATTTCATTGTTAAAGGCAGGTCATATATTTGCAGTTCTTTCAGAAATTAGGAGATTAGACACTGAATTCTCTTCTTCTGTAATTGTTTCATTGCTGCTTCTGCTTATCACCTTCAACGTGTTTCTTTCTCTCAAACAGCAGAGTCACTGTGCTTGAATAAATCAGAACAGCAAAACAGCTGTGACTGCACTAATGCAAAGGTATTTATGGAAACAAAATGCACAGTAAAAACATGCATTTATTTCCAAGAAGGGCTCATTAATTGGTGGCATTCTTTTAATACAATGATTTATGATATGCAGTATAATTTAAATTTAGTTTAGCTGTAGTCATAACAAGGAGTCAATGAGGACAGTTTGGAGTGATGGTAAATGTGATTCTTGCCAAGAGAAATGATTTTTTATTTTCTCTTTCTAAAAGCCTGATACAACAGAAAGACTCCAACTGACTGCTGTGTGATCTGTCTCATGGCCCCTGCCTGCCTTTAGAACTCCTGGTTTTACTACTTCTGGGGTTTATGGCTTTAATTTCTTTTGCCTTTGCCTTACCAACTTGCCTTACCAACCAATTACTACTTTCTTTTTCTGCCCTGTTTCTTTTCCTCCTACAAACAAAGCTGATATTTATCTTTTTGTGGTTTCCTGCACACCCTTACAATGTACCAAACATGTAGCTCTAAAACAACGAAGCAGATTAAAAAGTAGTGAGCCCTTCTCATGCACTTTCACCTACCCACACTGTTGGCTTTTCTCTTTGACATCTTTTCCAAAAATGACATTTTACATATTCACTTCAATTTTCATTACATTTCAGATCAGAAGGCATTGTCATATCATTTGTAGCAACAGTCACCCTGGCAAATTTAAATCAATTTAGGTGTTACTTTCACTAAAAGATCTGATATCAAGCTGTCCTAAGCTTCTTCAATGGCAAAACATGGATCCCATAGCCTCTCACAGGTACATGAATTGAGCTCAGGTGATCCCAGTAGGAAAATCAGGCCTGCTGCTTTCTGCAAATTAATCTGAACATCTGCTTTGTCTAAAACCATGTATCATAAACAGATTTAAAAGACATTCTTTGATCAGTAGAAGACAATCCTTCCTTTAATCTAACATTCCTCTTCAGTTTACAGTTGTCTGTGGACTGGGAAGAAAAAGTCCTGATGCTATAGATCAACACAAACATCAAAATGACAAGATCATGCAGAAGGATGGTGATCAGCATAAACATGCAATACTGTATGAGCATTTGTACTTCTGGGAGTATATTTTAATCTTGCAAGGGAGACTTCTTGGACAGAAGAGCATACAAGCAGGTAGTGAAGACACTAATTACAAAGTGCTGGCAGCTGTGTGCCAAAGTAAACAGAAGTAAGGAATTTGACAGTCCATTTAAAGCAAAAAAGTTCGTTCACAGTGAAACAATAGCAATATCCTTCTAAGTGTCCCTGCCTGTCCAATGGCTTCAATGTTCTCAGTATCTCTTTTCTTACCAAACTGACAAGTATAGCTTCAGGAAACTGTGTCACACATTAACCACAAACAGCTGTTGTCTCACACAATTGACGGTAATTGCTACTTGCAAGAATATAGTCACACATCCATTTTTTACTAATTATTGTATTTTCAGTACCAGATTATAATTTTTTTGTGCTTTTCTTAGGAAAATTTATTCCTTACATTGTACTTTCCAATATGCTGAAGTGGTAATAATTCATCCTGTTAGCTTTTCTGTAATAAATTCTACACAGTCATGAGTACACCTACTCCTCCCTAGCAGCTTTTAAACTTGTCCAGCAGCTTTAGTCTCAACAAACAAAAGGGAAACATCTCAAAAAATACTAAGTACTAACACATCATGTGAAAATAAGACTCTGGTAGAGTGCCATAACCAAGTGAAAAGTTCAGATACTCAACTGTACTAGATACCAATTAACTCACATGAGAGATACCAAGTAGTAGGCTTCGCTATTTTTGATGTTCCCAAAATAAGCTGCTTTTACCTCTGCTGTCTGAAGTGATATCAGTGTGTCCACGCTGATATCCTGTTACTTGACTAAGCATCTAAGTGCAAATCCCATTTAAAAATATTGATTAATGCTCTCCAGTAAATTACTGTTTCTGGTTAGCTTCACGGCATTACAATCCAAAACACAGTTTGGATTTGAGAAAAGGCTTCCTTCTCCACACATCCACTTGCAAAGCTCTCGAATTTGCAAAATTGTTTGTTTTGACTCGAAACACTGTATTTATGGTCAGGACTCAAAGCTGGGTTTTGCTTTTTTCTTTCAGACTTTTAGTGTCCTGCCAAACTGGTATTTAACCCAGTCTCAAACTGTAACATCTGTACCAAGAGGCATACAGAACTCCTGCAAAAAGGTTCAATTTATCGTAGTCAAAAGTATTTTTAGAGCCTCAAAAAGCCTTGTTGGGGAACTTATCGTCTGATGTGATGAACTTCGAACCCTTTCACTCTGCTGATTGCAAAGGTGCTCTCTGGAAGGTTTGAGAAGCTGTTCCATAGAATCCGTCACAGACGGGTCAGGCTGGAAGGGACCAGAGGAGGACATCTGGTCCAACCTCCGTGCTCAAGCAGGGTCAGCCCAGAGAACACGGCACAGGATTGTGTCCGGACAGTTCTGGAACATCTCCAGCGACGGAGACTCCACAACCTCTCCGAGCAATCTGTTCCAGTGCTTGGTCACCCACACAATAAAGTTCTTCCTCATGTTCAGGTGGAACTTTCTGTGCATCAGTTTCTGCCCGCTGCCCCTTGTCCTATTATTTGGCACGATCGAAAAGAGCCTAACTCCATCCTCTTAGACCGTTAGACATTTATACACATCTACGATGTTTCCCACAATCTGGGCGTTTAATTGGATGCGGAGCGCAGTTTAAGGCACAGGGCGGGATGCTCTAGGCGGAGTCTCCATGTAAACGCCGCCCTCCCGCCCACGAAGCTCTCCGTCCCCGACCTCCCCTCCCTCAGCGGCGGGGGCGTCCCCGCTCCCCGGCGGCGCGCGCGCGCCCGAACCCTCGCGAGAGGCCGCCGCTCGCGCCCGCGTTTGCCACGTTCAAATGGGCCGGCGGCGGCCGAGCGCGGCGGGCGCGCGCAACCGGCGGGCCGCCGCCCCGCCCCCTCGCGGCCCCGCCGCCAATCGGAGGCGAGCGGCGCCACGCCTCTCTGTCGCGATTGGCTGGCGGTGGCCGCGGGGCGGGGCCGCGGGGCGCTCGGGGTCGCGCCGCCGGTGCCTCAGCGCGCTCCCGCCTCACGCAGGGCTCGGGTGGCGGCGGCGGCTCCCGACGCGTTCCCGCTCCGCCCCCCTGCGCTGCCCGACGGGAGGTGCGATGGCTTCCCGCAAGAGCTCCAGAGCCACCGGCGGCAGCCCCAGCCCCGGCTCCAAGAGAGGTGAGCGGCGCCGCTCCTGCGAGAGCGAGGCAGTAACTCTGCGGGGAAGGGGCGGGGGCTCCAGCGGCGGCCGGAGCCGGGGGAGGGGAAGGGGCCGATGCTGCCCCTCCCTGCGATGCGGGGCGACCGCCAGGCAAAGCGCTGGGATGCTGCGCCTTCTCCCCGCCTCTGCTGCCCTTCCCTCCTCCGGCCTCTCCGGTTCCTCCCGCGCTGTGGGAGTTGGGGAGGGGGAGGCAGGGATAGATGGCCGTGATGTGTCCCTCGCGTTTCTGCCCCGTTCCCTATCCAGGGAGTTCACGTGGAGGAGAAAGTTGTTGGGCCTGGGCGGCAGGGACGCCCCTCGAAAGCTCCCTAGAAGGGATGAGATGAGATGATGAGATGAGCGCCGGGCAGGCCTCAGCATCTGTGGGTACCCCCGAGACCGCTTCCTTGGCGAGATGAGATAGAACCGGCATGACCCAATCTTAAGTCTTTCATATTGTCGTATCGAAACTTGGATGTTGAATATCTTCTCCGACTGAGCTGGTTAGGTCAAAATTATTAGATCTGTTGTAGATGGAGCATCTAAGCTGATGGTTTCTGTAACTATCGAGGCAAGGAGGAAGAGTGTCAGAAAAATGCAAGCATGAGGTTTTTTTGAGGCGATCCCCCTCCCCGACAGTGAAGAACCCCTTGACAGAACTGACTGCTCACAGACCGCTGTGTGCGGACAGTTTATGTAGTGAAAGTTTTATGTGCATTGGCATTTCTCAGCACAGCAGTACGTGCCTAAAAGAGGGGAAAAAAAAGTTGTCTGTCCTTCTGGAGTCACTGTGCAGCCATACACAGTGCTGGAGAAAGGAGGGGTTTTTACCACACACTCAGTGTTTACGTGTTGTAGCTTATTTGCATTTGAGCTTGGTGTGCACAGAGCTCCAGTGACAAAATGTGGTGACGACACAGAAATAATAGCTGTTATCCCTCTTTGAATATAACAGTAATAGCGAGAACGGTGTTCATTAAAGGCTGAACCTTATAGGATTAGTTCACCTATCACATGATGAATTAAGAGGGAAAGATTTCAAATATACTTAAGCTTAAAAGAGTTTAGAGATAATATTGCAATGTCTATAGAAGTGGGTTTTTTTATTTTACTTTTAAATCCTTTTTTCAATTGCTGACCTATGCTGTGCAGTCTGTGTTAATTACAGTTTTTGCTGGGACTGGACATGCTGTGATGATTACCCAGTATTAAGCATGCTGAATACAGATTTTCAATTTTAATGCTTTAAAAACATGCATCCCTGTTCTAATTTTGAATACTGAATATAGTAGTTAATATTTTAAATTTACACTTTACATGTTTGTCAACATTCATTTCATTTATGTGAAAAATAAATTTATTGGTAAACTGAATCTCTGACTGAATAAAAAAAAAAGTATTCCGTGGGTTTTTATTTGTAGTCTTGAGTAGAATTTTCTCTCCTTATATTAAAAGATGTCTTCGAGGGGACAAAGCAGTATGGTTAATGTGTTAGGCACTCTACTGACATGTAACCTCTTAAATTTGTTAGTATACGACACTCCCAGTTGGAATCCCTTAGGCAACCGTAGCAATTACAGCGTGGAGCTGGTGCTGTTTTCATAGCTGCAGCTGCAGAGAGAGGTAAGGGATGGTAACTCCTGTGTGAATAAAGGAACAGCTGGAGGAGCAGAGCGCTCTCAGCAGCCAGTAAGCTTTCCACAGTCAAGGGATGTGAAAATGAGATGAGGAAGTGGTCTGGAGATGGCAAGTAATTGAGACCTGTGACATACGAAAACCTCAAGTCTGAGGCAGTTTCTGCTTGATAGAAGTATTCACTTTCACAGCAGTTCTTGAGAGAGGATGTGGCCTCTTGCCAAGGCCTTGCTCAAAGCTCAAACCACTGAGGCTAACAGCTTATTTCAAAATCTGTGCACTCAAGACAATGCCAGCATCAGTAATCTGCTTTCAGGTTTTTCTATCAGAAAATATTTACAGAAATCTACTAATAGATTAAGTCCAAAGTAGTTCTAACTGTAGTTTATATGGTTTATAACAGGTACACTGTATTGTCAGAAGTGGAACTAAAAATCTTCTAGAAATAGAACTCTAGCTTTTACTTTCAGATGTCATATACTAGAAGCTGTCAAATCAGTCCTAATTTAAAAAAAACCACTTTATTTTAGCTTTGTAGTGCTACTTATTCTTTGAAAATTACATTTACAGGATTGCATGACTACGCTAATGATTTTATTTAGAGTATAGAAGTGAAAACCAGGGAAAAATTTGACAGTTTGGAGATACTTAAAGAGGGAAACGTGTGTTTGTTATTATCTTTACTGGAAAGTTTGGCTGCTTGTTACTAGCCTGCAGAATCCATTGTAAAGATGTGGCCTCTCAAAAGGAAGAATATCAGTTTTAAAGACTAGATGAAGTAATAGATACTTGCTGCATTGTTACTTGAGGCATCATTAGACAAGCAAAAGTTTTGTTACAGAAACAAATGCATAACACCTGCTCAGGAATCCACTCCCTCAAATTTCATGAGATGTGAAATGTGGAAATGTCTTGGGCACTGGCAGGTGCCTGTGGAGAAGACTTCCAGCAAGACTGAAGATCAGCAGCCCAGCAAACTATTCAGATATGGATGGCTGAAAAAAATTAGATTCCTTTGTAAACTATGCTTACCTATAGAAGTCCAGATCATAAGACAACTATCATTATGCTGCTGTGTGGGTGTATTTGTCTTACAGTATGTAAGTGAGGGTTACTTAAAGGGTGGTTACTTAAGGTTACTTACTTAAACATAAGTCTTATTGAAGATAAGTTGTGCAATAATTGTTTTCTTTGCATCTCTGATGTTGCGTGGGAGAGTTCTCCATTAAGCTAAGCACCATACAAACCACACATTTCTAACACAGGGCATTGTCTGTATCTACAGACAACTGTGTTCTATATTAAAAACCTCACAGTCTCAGTTCCAAGGTTGTGTTGCTTTCAGTCTCTATGATGTCAAAGAACAATAATGACTGAGAATATTCTGCCAACCCCTTCTTTTCTCTGCAAGATCCCAGGAGATGGTAGTTTTCTCATTTTGCTGTTTTAACCATGTAGTTTCCTTACATGTGCGAATGTGTTGCCATGTTTTTAACTCCTTTTACTCATCCTTTGGACCCTCTAGTGCCCCTTGCTGTAATTTGATTAATTATTGGTGTTTCAACTTTCTTCAAATTTGTTTGGGGCTTTTTTTGGTATGTGTTCAAGGTGACCCAATGTACTTATCTAAATGTAATTTTGTGTTACCATTACAGCTTTTTTTTGGTTCACTGTATCACTTCTAGAAAGAAGTTGTGCCTGTTAATTTGCAAGAATTTCCACTTTTTATCTCATCTCTGTTGTAAAGACTACTTTAGAGTGTGCTTTTATCTGGGTGAGGATCTCCATTAAGTTTCTAGTTTATCCAAAGAGCAGAAGAAACTCACCAACTAAACAGGTTACCTTTTGCTTCTGAAGTTCTTTGGTTGGGAACACTGAACTTCACATCAGTACTTCCGGTGCTAAAAGTGGGATTGCCCATCCATTCTATGGTGTTTCTCAGCTACCCAGCTCTGCTGTGGTATAACATCTCATTTTCTTACATTATGGATTCTGTTTAAATATGCTGCTTTTATCTATCTAAAAATGTGGTCTCTCTAATTTCTGATCTCAACTGCTGTCCAGTGTGCTTGTTTATGCTCTTTACAGTTGTGAAGGGTGTCATCTGATTTCTTGTATTACCGTCTATCCATTATTTCCTTCTTCATGTTAATTGGAACCCTTAGGAAGAAGGGTGTTAAGGTGTTGGAGGTCATAAGTGAGATGTAAATTTGGGATGCTCTGTGGGGCTTCATAAATGTTTGGACTTGTCAAACTGTTTGCTGACCAAAGTCCAAGCGTTTGCTGAAGGGAAAAGAATTCTCATGATTCAGTTAGCGTGCTGCTCCGTGCTTTGATTTGGATTTCTAAACTCAATGTCAAAATGTTTTCTTGTAACATTATCGGTCTTCAGAAAAATACAGTCAATTGTTATTACTCTGTCAGAGTTTCTGTAGGTCTATTGTGGACAAATGAGAAATACTTTGTGTCTCACTGGTGGAAACTTTGTATACTGTTTAAGAAATTCTGCAGTGATTTCTTCTGGAAGTTTATCCTATTGCCTAATTTAGTTGCTCACAACTATTTGAAGATCTTGTATTTTTACCATTAATGCCAGATGCTAATACAAATAGGAATACCATAGAAATGTAGACAGCTCTTTATAATTCATCTGTCTGCCTTGGGTCTTATTCAGGGTGGCCTTTCTGGAAGACATTTTAAAATATTGTAAAATAATCTGCCAAATTAAAAAATTGTGGCAACAGTAATGGTCCAGACATCTGTAATTTGCATGATACATTGCAGCAGTGCCACTGGTGAAATTACTACATTCTCCTCCATTCTTCTCTCTCTCTTTTTTTTTTTTTTTTTTTTTTTTTTTTTAATGTCCTGTACAAAACTGGAGGCAGTAACTCATCAAACAAATCAGTTTTCTTATCTCTGATTCAATTAAAGTGATATAAAAAACAGTCTTAAAACGGTTACAGGTATTTCTCGGCTTACTTGAGCAGATTTGCATTGAAATAGTGAATCCTCAATAGACTCTTGATTCATTTGTCTAATGCTAGAGTCAAGTGAGCTCTAGAAAGACAACCCTTAAGGTTTATCTGAATGAAACTTTCTCTACACCATTAACTGTTGACAGGTGCAGTAGTCAGTTTGTAAGTACTTGTACAAACTAGTAGTTTGTAACTTCTTCCAAAGTTACTCTGGAAGTAGAAACAATCAATTTGAACACAATATATGCTTTTATTCTTTTTTGTTGTTTTTCATATGTTGCCAGGTACTTGTATTTCCTTCCTTTGCTTTTTCTCAAGGATGTATTATTTTGGGTTTAAGGTTGCATTTATGTCCATCCTGCCACATTTAAGTATCAAAGAGCCTGATACATTCCACTCTCTCTTGGTTCTTTTTCTGTTGAAGAATTCTGAAGCACTGGGAGAATCCTCTCCAAGCTTCCAGAGATGCTACTAGTTGAAGAAGACATCAAAGTTCTCCTGCCCTTTTTGATCCAGTGTGGGCTGAAATCTTGGGCCTGCTCTGTTTTCTGTGTATGCAGGAAGTCATTGTGGACTAAGAGAAATAATTCACAGCTTCAAATATGGAGGAAGGTTGCACTTCATGTCTGCAGGGATTTTTGCTTCAATATACTTTTTGAACATTTTGTTAAGTGTTTAAATGATAACCTTTTCAATAGCCTTTTGAGGGTAGGGCTTGTTTAAAATGCTAGGTGGAAAGAAAAAGCATCTTTGGTATCAGGGAGACAGGAAGCTGGAGTATGTGTTTTCACATTTTGGCAATTACTCTGAGAATGCACATGAGCATTCCCCATCAGAGGTCATAGCTACTCAGTGTTCAGAAGCCAAGGATGTACATCATATTGGGGGATTGAGAAGTTATTTTTTTTTAACAGTTTAACCTACAGGTCTGCAGTCAGCTTAATCTAGTTTGAGGTTGCTCTGCAGTCTTCCTCTTTTCAATACCCTTCCCTGTACCTGAATAATTGGCTGTGCAGGTGAAAGGTGAACCACACAGGGAACTGATAAGCAGTAAGCTGATTTTTTTTTTTTTTAATTTCCCCCCCTAGACTGACTCAATTCAAGGCTTTATGGAAGGTCATTTGGGGAGGAGGGAAGAGATGACAATGAGTGGGTGGGCATTAGGGGAGGGTGAGGTTAAATCCAGAGTTTTATGTTTGATCATGTAATCATGGAGCCGTGGTGTAAACACTGAAAGGTGGCTGGTTTGGTTATCTGTGTTAATGTAATAGCTGGATATATAAGGGCTTCAGTAAGGATAACAAAATTGACTAGCGATGGAAGGCCTATGTGTCAAGATTATTTCTAATTACAAAGTGCATAAAGGGGTGACATTTCAATAATACTGTCTCTTTAAACTGAAAACCCTTTGGCCAATAACTGGTATGAAAAGAAAGGGTTCATTTTCAGCTGGAATCACTTTGAAACATGTAATAAGAATTCTTGTGCTAATTCGTATATTGAATTCTTCATTGTAGAGAACTTGAGCAATGAAGTTCTGATTTGCCCCAAGCGGTTCTTTCCTGATGAAGATCACAATCTGGTAATCTGTGTGATAGCCTGCAGCAATCTTTTTCCTAACTGCATCTGTGGGATAGCTCTTTGCATGGAAAAGTTTTGAGCTATGCTTTGAAGTGGTACTCATAATATTATGTGTCTTGAAACATGTTGGAAATTAAGTATGCAGGTAACTATATACTGAATTTGAACATACTGCAATATGTGTGGTTCAACTTGGTTAGAACTTTAAAAATTAAACCAATTGTAGTTTTCTTCATTTGGAGTTGCACTCTTACTATGCATGTACTTAACCTGATGTAACAAATGCTACCACATTGTTTGAAGACATTCTTTACAAAACATCTAATAGCTAGGAGGAGTTGTAAATATTCAGTAGTGGTTTTCTGGTTTTGCAGTTTTGTTTCCTGAGGTTCTATTTGTTAATTGACATTTAATTACTAACACAATGTATCTCACTTTCTCATTCCTCACACTGGTGTTTTTTAAATTTAAAAATTCCTAAAGGCAGTTCATATAGCAGTTTGTACCTGTAGTCCTATTTCTTTCTGTAGTAGCTAGAGGACACAGAATGACTAGAAGACACAGATATATCTTTTGAAGCCAGAAGATTCTGTAAACAGCAATTTCTCTGCAACTGAGATCTCCTAAACGTATTTTAGTAATGTATGAGACGCCTAAAATCTCTTTTGTACTCCATAAGAGTTGCAGGTGCATAGCACCCCTGTGGACAAATGCCTAATTAAATTGGCTTAGTACCGGACTTGAAACTCTGATAAGTTTTTGGCATTTTAAACATTTTAAAGTGTTCTTTCTTTCCATGAGCAGAAACCTGTGAAAAGCAGAGTTGTAGGTGCCTACGTGGCAACTGGAGTTTCTCTATTTGAACTCCCTCAAAGCATGAGAAAAATTTAAAGAACTAAACCACCATAGTCTGTTTTCTTTGTTTTGTGGCTTAATTAGGACTTGTTGCTAAAACAAATTGATGTGACCCACATTACAGGATAGGAAAATGGAACAAGGAAAAAATACCCTTAAATTAATGCCAGCATGTTATGTATGGAGATGAGGATTTTCAACCTTATGTAATAGAATCTTTTTTAAAGGTCACCACCAGCAAAATTTGCATGTTCTAGGCCCAAGTATTTCTTGTATTTCCTCTCCACATTTACCTTCCCTGAACTCTGCTCCGTCCTAAATACAACCAACTATTTAATTAACCTAGTAATTATGTAGGACTCTTGGCTTCATTAAATCATTCAAATACAAGATAGGTAGATTGTATAATTTTAGATCTTGTTTCCAAATGTTCTGTGGGAGAGAGCTGGTTAATCAAAATAGAAGCTATTAAAAATCTTTACGTAATTTGTACAGTTAAAACCAGTATTTTGTCTACTCATTGGTGTTACAAAGATATTGTTCCTACAGCAGGAGGCAAACTAAAATTTCTTTTTAAGCATGTGGTCTTAACCTTGAACCTCTTGGCTTGATGTTTGAGTCAAGTAAGTTTACAAAAGGCATGTTCTACATTGTTTTGGGCTTTAATTCTATTTTGTGCTTGTACACACATAAAAACAAAACTAGAGAAAATTCACAGAAGTGTTTGGGAAAAATATGTACTTTTCTCTAGAAATCTATTTAGATTAGATAAACGTATAACAAAGTATTTTTGTTCTGTCTTTACAGAACTCCTGTTTTGTTGGTTTTTTTTCCCTGCAGTGCTAATTGTCTAAGCCTGTTACTGTACTATCTTTAAGTTTGTGGAGAAAAGGTTAAAAAAAAAGTGATCCAAAGTATTCAGATAGTGATAGATACATTAAATATTGATTTAAATATATTCCTGTTGATAGTATTCATTTTAAAACTGAAGTTGTAAGCAATGTCGGTTTTAGTAATTGAAGCTGTGTGCACATCTGTGTGTATTTCTTCCTTGTAGTAAACCCTGCTTGAAGAACTACCCAAAAAATAGTCATCCAAATTATCAAAAACTAAAATAAAAAAGCCAAAACATGGCTTGGACAACATTTGACTAGGTTTTGGAAGTGATCATCTTTCTATCACATTTAGAAAAGAAACAAGTGCAGATTTGGGATTTTCTCTTAGGAATATACACCTCTGTCTTCTTTTCTCCTTCTCTGACTTGGGTAGTTATGCTTAGATAAACAAGACTTGAGAAGAAAGTTGTTAACAGCAGCAGCTCTTATGGGGCAAACAGCTGCTCTCTCCAAACCTCACTGAGGAGTGTGGAGCCAGCATTGCAAGTAGAAGTCCACTGCTGTGCTGTATTTAGATCAAGTGCTTTTGACAAGTCTCTTGAAACTGGGCAACCTCCTAGGACAGAATTTCTCACTAAATTTCTCATTTTCTTTCATTTGTGACTGTTTTTCTCATAGAAACAAATCCTTATGGTTTTGAAAAAAACCTCTAACAACCAACAACCCTGATTCTGGTCATTATTGTAATGGCTTTTCTGAGTAGATTTCTTGGGAATAGGTTTTATTATTTTTGTTGTCTATGTCTTAAAAGAATCATGTAAATGGAAAGCAATAAGATTTGTTTATACCCAGAAAAAATGTACCTACTGAAGAATAATAAATAAATGTAAAAAACCCTACCCTGAGGATGATGCTTAACTTCAGTCAGCCAGATGATAATCTTATTCTTATTTTGGATGTTTTTCTGAAGAATAAGTAATTCTGACTTAGTAACACATCACCTTAGCTTGCAACTAAAAAACTCTTCTAAATATTGAAGAGTAAGCTATCTGAGTCCCTGTGAGTCAGAAAGCTATCTCTAGGCTTAAAAGTACTTTGAAATATAGCAGCTTATATTCAGAAATGGAGTTATTGACCACCTCTTTATAAAGATGTGTCTAAAGGAATATAAAACAGCTAAAAACCTGTATGTGTCTCTTGTATTTGAAGCATATTTTCAGATAATAGGATCTCAGATCTGATTCTTGAGGGACTAAAATGGTTGTGTTCTCATACCTTTGGTTATACTTTAAAATGTCTTTTAGACCTACAAGGATGAGGTTTGAACAGTGTTCCCTAGAGGAGAGAACTGAGTCTGATCTTTCACATCCTGACTAATTGAGGAATTCGAGGAGGTGTTTCGGTGGAATCACTTAATCTCTTGAAGGGAGGAGCTTCCTTTCACTAGGGAAGTTCAGCAGGATGCTTATGATCCTAGAGTTTTTTCACATATTTTGTGATGCATCTCTCTTTTTTTTTTGCCATTTATTTGTTTCTTCCCCTCCAGCTGGCCACTCCCAGCATCTCCACAATCAGCCTTGCTTTGTTGTCTAATCCTGAATTTATGACTTTTCTCTTTCTTTAAGTATTTCTTTTTCAATTGTTTGTATAGTAGGGTACTTTACTCTGAGAAATCTTGTAGGGAAAATTAATGACATAAAGGTTTATGTTTGGATTTAATATATGTGAAATAAGAAAAGTTCCTCAAATACTAAGGTAAAAATCTGTTAAGTGTCAGCAGGAGAGCCAAAATTGCATTTCAGTTAGTTAATTTTTATTTCAAATTTACGTTCTGGTCTTTGTATATTTCCTTTGAAGTTAGTGCTTTTTCTGTTCCATCAGTTTCCCTATTCCTAATCAGTAAGTTTCTGATACAGATTATTAAAGTCTTTTGACAGCATGCGGAAGTATCTTATAACTGTATAGTCTAGATTATACAAAGTTCATATCAGAGATCTAGTTTTTAATGAGAAAATAATAATTAAAAAACTATTTCCCCCTCCTAATTTCCCTTAAGGTTGTAGTACTGAAGAAAATGTCTTAGAAACTAAAAGGAAGAATCAATTTTGTATTGCAAAGATTTTTTAATTGAATTAATTGAAAGTGAATGTTTACCTTAAACTTCAGGTCTTACCTCTAAAGACCCTACTGCCATGATTGTAAAACACTCAAAAATTTCTGAGTATGGATATTAATAAAAATTTAAAGTTGGAATATTTCATAAACTATATCAAGTATTTTAGTAAAAATATCTGTTCCATCTGTAAACACAGAGAAAATAGTAACCTGTCTCCCTTTAAAAAATAAAATAGAGTTTGTAAAGTCACAGATTTGTCCATTGAAAGTGTATTATTCTACCCTTGATGTAGAATAACATTGAGTAAAAATAGAATATGAAAATAATTTTGATTTCAGGATAGCACTTGGAATCACGGTGAAGGGACTTCTTAGAGTGCAGCAGTTCAATATGTGCTTATTGAGTCAATTATAAAATACACATTACAAAAAGTGTGTGTGTGTATACTTAGATGGACTGTCAGCAGTGAGAGAGTGGAAAAAAAAGCTTATATTTGAATAGAAAGAGCAAAATAGATAGACAAAAATCAACAGATAAGGCTCTGAATTTCCTGAGACACTTCAGTCAACATACTTGTTACTGACCCTAACCAAAAAAACTCTCTGTGTAAAATCAGTTTAAAATAATTACCTGCAGATCTATTACTGGAAGGGGCTTGCAACAGTTGCTTTATCATTAATCATATTGGACAAGATAATTCAGCAAAACTTTCAAGCAGTAGTAGGCCGTGCTCATAAAGTAGAGCTTGTTTTCTGTCTTTGCACTGCTATTAGTTCTGCTGTATTGGTGATAAGATGGTTCTTTTGTACCTTATTTTAGCTTTTTAATTCTCTCCTGTATCTGCTTTTTATCGCACTGCATTTTGTTCTTAAAAGAACTTGTTCTAAAGTCTCTCTTTAATCTAGCTGATTGATAGTTTTTACTGCTGAAATGTGATTTTTAGTTGTTTCTTTGATGTTAGTGTTTTCTTGCTTTTTCTTTTAGTGTGTATTTCTAATTTCTAGTAACTGCTTGCTTTTGTGCATCCTTATCTTCAAGTGATAAATCATAATTTCTTCCATATAACTTCCTTATCACCTTTGTCTGAAATAATTATGCACATTACAAAAGCTTAGCTTGATGATTTGAAGTCTGACCGTTTGTGTTCATAATTGACCATTTTTGTCCTTTAAATTTCTTTGCTTGCACTTTGGTAGTGACATAGAGGTGTAACTAATGTTGCTAGTCTTAATTGTCAATTATGCTCCTGTAAAATTAATTAAAATACATGGGCTGCATAGTTGTAGCACAACTAACTTGAAAATGGTTTTTAAATTTTAGAACGGTTATATAAATCAGGTGAAGAATAATAACTTTGAGAGTTAGTGAAGAAATTTGAATTGTTTCAAAAAGAAGCAGCAGTCATAGCGTTTGAACACAGTAGAAATGAGACATTGTAAGAAGTCTACACTGTTTACTTTGCTATCCCAATATCAAATTGCATTGTAGGTAGATATGTATTCAACTTAACCTTTGTCTTTCATAAAACTAACCAAAGTGGTATCATGTGGTATTTTGAGCTAACCTTGATCCGTCTTTCTCTTGGTCCTTTTGATGAGTTTGAAGAGTTCCCCCATTTTAGCTGTAGCCTTCTCTTTCAGGAAGGAGGATGCTTGTCATTTTTGCAATCAATTAATTTTTAAAGGGCACAAGATTAAAGCTCTGGTCTAGTTCAGACCAATTCCCCCCAAAATATATATTAATGGATGAGGAGGTTCTCAGCATGTGTTAAATGCTTTATGAATGCACTTGTGGTAAGAGCTGGTGTCTGCAAATGCAGGTGCAGCTGAAGTGAATTTGCTATAAATTGCCTAATCTGATGCCTGTCAAAACACTGTGTCATTGATATAGAATAGAATGCGTATCATTGCATGTAAAATTATTTTGAATATTGTTTTGATTTCTCCATGTTTGGTTACTTTCACTCTGTGTATATTCCCCCTGTTTTGCTCTTAATTGCTCCTGCATCAGTTATGTTACTGAAATGTACTGGTCAGCAGGTCTTTCTTAAAGCATCTGATCCATTTCATGTCCATTCAAGTGGCTTTAAAGAGTTAAAAGATACACTAGTTATAGAATCAACTACCTGTAGTTCTTTTTCATCCGTATGAAAGGTCTTAAGCGCTAGTGCTGTATCTCAGTTTTTCTCCCTTGAACTCCTGGGAATTGCATTTGGTAATTAGTTGCTGGATGTTAAAAGCACAGGAGATATGTGTTGTTTTTCAGAGTCGCTGTAACATTCTTCTGTTCACTCCATCTACCTGGTAGCTGTATTATCTAAAAAAACATGGGGATAGCAGGGCAGAGTGGTAGATCTTAAAGCTTTTTTTATGGTTGTAGTGAATGAGAAATTAGTTTGTTTCTGACTTTCACCTAAAAGGACCTGGCTTTTGTTTGATAAGCAATGAGAAAAGAATAGTTTGCTAAAAATGAAGATGTAAAAGAAGTTGAAAAGTTTTTGCGGGTTGAAAAAGAGCAGGTTTTTGCTCTTTTTCTGGTCTTTAAGAGGAGGGTGTGTTGGTGATTTAGCTTGTATTAGCTTTAAATTGTACAGGCAGTATGCATTTTGTCAGAATTTGAGGGAGGGATGAGTAAGATGAGTTAGTGTTAACCCTTTCTGGAAGGGGTCTGCCAGAAGTAAATACAATGTGTACAAATCTGATATGAAAATCCTTTGGCAAGAATGCGTGAAATTGGTTTCAAGTAATTCTTTTAGAAGACTCAAAACTACATTATTATAGAAAGTAGTTGTCTCTTTTTTCTTAAAGTAGTTAGCACGTTTCAAATGAGCAGTCTCTGCAGGATACTCAGAGCCTGATAGGGGAGTGCCAACATGGAGAAAGTTTCTTGGATGGGGGCCAGCGTAACAAATGCAAGCAGGCAAGCTTTGTGTCCAGACTTGTGTTTCAGCTTATGCGAATGGATTTAATGTCCTTAGAGATCAGGCACTGTGGCATAAATTGCAGCAAAAGTACTACAGTACAATGTGCTTGGTTTCGTTTGCTGTTGTTTTTGATGTTGGAGGATTAAGGGGAGGGGAAAGGATCAACTACCCAGGATGCTCTGTTAGGAGGAGTAAGTGAATTTCATTGTCGTCAGAACTAGATTGCCATATGAGTTCTGAAAAGCGTTTGGCTCCTGAGGATAACTGCTCTAAAAATAGTTTTGGAGGAGAGGTTTCTCTTGGGTCCAGTTTCAGGTTCCAGCTGAGCTGGCTTTAGGAAACTTGTTTGCTCCTGTTACAAACAGGAGGATAACAGTGAGGATATTGCTTATTCTGCCTTCAGCATTAATTTTTGGAAATACTGACACACTCGCTCTGTTGGTGGAAATCGAGCACTAATGTTATGGCTGACGACACAGGTATAATCCTAACCTTTCTTTTTGTGAGCAAATGGAAAGTGTGTACTCTCAAATGCCAGTTATGTCTGATTTTATAATCGGCAAACTAACTGGCTTACTGTTGTATGTTTTCTTGCCAGTTTGCTGTCTAGTCTGTGTTACAGGCTGCCTCTGTTCTCTTTGATTATGTGTTCTCTGCATTAGAGGTATTCCATGTGTTTATGGCTGGTGGTTAATTGTAAATATTTTTTTTTTTTGCCTAATAGATCATACATTAACATAAGAGATATTGTTTTATCTTCAAATATATGACTTCAAAGTTATTTTTAGAGTATATAAAATTGCTACATGTCTTGAAGGTAAACTAAAGTAAAAAGGTTTTTATACATTTTTAGCTAGATGTGACTTAATGGGGGGTGGGTGAGGTATAGGATTTTGTAGATTTGCTGTTGAGCAGTAGACCGTGCTTTAAGACTTTCTGATGTCTGCATAAAGACATCTGGTGGTGTAAGCACAGGCTTACCAGATATGGCAAGTGACCTACTTCTAACATGGCTGGCAGCATGTGCAGGGAAAGGGCTTGAGTTGAGAATTAACTGTTTGGGATGAGCTCTGAGCCAGCTTCAGTCCTTCAGTGTTTTGTTCTGGCCCTGCATGTAGCATTATTTGTGCAGATCATAGGTAAATTTTTTGTTGCATAACCTCCATTTACATAAAAGCGTTGCGTGATCAAGCTGAAGTGCTCGAGTTGTTATTCAATAATTCTGTAAATAATTTTACTATAAGGTAGAAAGCCACAGCATAAAAATATGATTTTGTGACTATTGTGAAATACGTTCTTATAACAGAATCAGTTTTTGAGGAATTTGCATGAAACAGTCTTTTATACTGGAAAAAAATAGGAATAGTTCTGCTTGAATAATTAAATAAGTTGTATTTTCTTTCATTTTCCTGTTCTTCTGACAAGTAAAGCTTCTTTCTTCAGAGGCAAATAGCAGTAAATGGTAGAAAATAGTAAGGCAAATAAATGTGAAATGCAGTAAGATCCTCTTTCGTGTTTGCTCTAGAACCAAGTTGCAATCTGGAATCATTTAAACTGTTTTTAACCTAAGGGTTTCATTTTAAGTATATACAAAGCTTTCATTGACTGCCTTGCTACACAGGTGTATTGAAGCCCTGCTGTTACCTACAGTAATTGTTTATTTCTCAGTATTCACATTACCAGTTCAAGGGGACTATAAGTAATTTTCCTACAGTTGAGCATATTTCTGAATGCAGATGCTGCTTGTCTGTCCCTCAGTTTTCAGGCTACCCATACATTTCCCACAAGAGAGATGTTACAGTGAGCTGTGTGTATGGACCCTGCACATATGTAATTAGAGGACTGTGCAGTAGCAAATGGTATATGCCTGATGTGAGGCTAAGTTGCCTCAGTTTCTCTCTGAATATTATTGGGCATTTGTGTTTAATGTAGAGAAGAAACTAAATAGTTGGTCTTTGATCTTTGAAGGGAGTATTGTTAATTTTTTTTTCAGTAAAATGCTGAGATGAGTAGGAGTTGCTATGAGTCAGTGGTTTTCATATTGGTTGGAACTTGGTATAAAGCACAATGAATGTAATAAAAGAGTATTTTATTACAGCTGTAAACCTGCTGGCAAGCAGGGTCAGAGAGTACTTATATATAGTTCCTCTTACAAAAATAAGTCAGTCGCCCACCTCTCATTACTTATCTTTCAGATACACCATTTTATTGTAAAAAACAATTGTGCTGATATTTAGCTTCTGAGAGTATTTTTTGTCTTTTTCTATGATCAGTGTTGATAAATACATCAAACATTACTTTCAGTTAGTATAAAGATAACTCCTTGCCTTATATCATCACAATATCAATGACAAAGTTTCTTGCAACATTCTTTAAATCATGTAAGAAATAGTTTTGCTGGAATAACTGGGCCTGCAGGTGGCTGAGCAGGCAAAAGTTGGGTTTAGAATGGAGTGGAATAGACTAATGGACTTGAAACTGCAGCCAAGTGCCACCCTTGCAGCAGCAATGTCAGGGGGCAGAAGAGGAGACCTTGAGCTCTGGAGGAAGGCCACAGGCAGGCATCTTTTTGGGTATACATTTATTTACTTTTAGATATATATATTTATATATATCATTCTTTTCCTAAAACAACAGACCAAGCAATTTATGTCTTCTCTGGCAAGGACGCCCATTTGAAACTTGCTACACTTGTAGCTACTTGCTACAATATGCTGGGTCAAGGTCTTTCACAGGCATTGTAGTTTACAACTACATATAATTTTTTATATCTATTTACTTTCCATATGTGCAGTTATAAATGAAACCATGATTTATGTTGTGTCTGTATCATCCTTTTATGTTCTGTAGGACTGAAATTCCAGAGTTATTTAGCATGGAGTGAATCTCTGCTTAATTCTGAGCATCAGGGAAGATGGTTTTAGTTGGTAAAGTGTTCTGAATTTGAAGTCTTACCATGAACATAGTTCAGGTTTTAGAGTTTTCTTAGGCTATTTGAATTTTCAAACCTAATTGGTTTTGTGAGCTATTTCGTCTAGTTTTGAAAGTCATTTTAGGAGAAATGCTTCTCTAGCAAAGCTTTTCTGCTGGCCATACTGGCCTCTGCTGGCAGTCTGGGAACTGTGGCGGAACAAATGCAAAGCATCTCAAAAATGTGAAGCTCTGTGTAAATACACATCAAAGGAGAAGTAAGGCAGAATTTTCAGCTAATTTGTAAGACAAATTAGATGGGAGCTTTTGGGTGTTTGGTTGGTTATGAGGCTTTTGCTTAGATAATCATCAAACTTCTCACAGTAATTTACAGTGAAATGGAAAGCAAATAAAGGTGATGAAGTTTAAAAAAACTCAACCAACCAAAAAACTTCACAACAAAACCCACTAAAAAATTGTTGCTCAAATGTCTTGTATCCTGTGTAATCATAAGCACCAAGATTTGTAATTTTATCCTCAGTAATAATTTTCTAACTCTTGCATCCATTTTTTTCTTCTTGTTTTATTTTAACAGAGACTAAGCATGGAGGAAAGAATGGAAAGAAAGAAGGCCTCTCTGGAAGCTCATTTTTCACCTGGTTTATGGTAATTGCTTTGCTGGGAGTTTGGACATCAGTAGCAGTTGTCTGGTTTGAACTTGTAGATTATGAAGAAGTTCTAGGTAAGAATTCTAAATCTTAAAATTTTTCAATAATGTTATGATATCCATTAAATGAATGCCAATTTATGTTTTTAGACAGATAATTTGTCTATTGTAGTGTTTGCAAATTATCTACGTGATAAGAATAGGCAGTATAGTTCAAAATGTATGTTTTAATGCTGAACACTTCTGATGTTAAAATGGGGTTCTCATAAAAGAGTGTTAATATCCTATAGGATGTCTTTGTAACATGTATACTGTAGTTCATTTGAGAGGACAGCTAAATATGCAGTTTGAATTTAAGCTCTCAGAAGCTCGCAGCAGTGGTTGAAAGCGGGCAGCTAATGTTAGTTCTGTTCTGATGGACTGTGGTGCCTGTAGGGTCAGGACAACTGATCAGTCATCCTCAGCCTCAGTTTTAAGCTTATAGCAGTGATAATTGTATATCAATATGGCAATTTTAAGACAGTACTGTTAATATAATATTTAAGGTTAAAAATTAGTATCTCAAATTTCAAGATGTATGTCCATAGGTACAGCTGATGTTGTGGGATTCAACATGCACTTTTGCACCTGGTGGCTTTACAAAATTTACAAATCTGTTTGGTACATGCTTTTTTTGATCCGGACTGATTTTTTCAGAAAAAAATCTTCTGGTTTGAAACTGAACTGGGTCTAGTGATGCAAATAATGTTTTTTGTATTTTTACCATGCATGCAGCCAAAGCAAAGGATTTCCGTTATAACTTGTCAGAGGTCCTACAAGGTAGGATATTGGAGAAATAAGCTTGCTTTACAGTCCCTTGGCTGAAAGTTTTTCGTTTTCGTTTACTTTATTTTGGTTTTAATTTTTTTTTAAGAATTACTCTTCTTCTGCAATTACATGAAGCTCAGCCATTTCTTGTCTGTCTCATTCTTCATGGTTTTGAAGATGATATAATTCTTATTTCTAGAGAGTTATATTTTTGCACCAGTCTGCTGTGTTTATTCATAAATAAATATGGCTCTTTTCTAATGGGTTACTTCCATACAATGGTGATGAACATATTTTTCTATTCTAGACCCAAGTCTCAATTTTTTCTTACACAAAACTGTATTCTAATTTTCTAAGTACCGTATTAAGAACTATATTTAATTTATTTTGATAGCAAGAAAGTTCTACCTCCATTTAGAGAATGACAAGTGTAGCAAACTGTAGGACTATAAGTTCTTGTGTAGGACACAAAGTTCTGCAAGCTCTGCAGAGTTTGATCCTGTTGAAAGTTGTGTCTGAATTTTATCAAGCCTATAATTAGATAACTCTGTACTTGTTTGGACACTTCAAATTCTGGATACCATGCTTCTATGCTGAAAATTCTCTTTTAGTAGAAAAGTTCTCCTTTCTGAGTTCTCCTTTTGTGTATACTTAGATAGAGCTGCAGTTTCAAAAACAAAAAGTGAGAAAACTGATTTGTTAGTTATATATGAAAGGATGGACAACTTTGTCTGCATGGAAGGTTATACAATTGTTGGTAAACTTTGTGAATGGTTTTCCTTTGTCTGGGAAGTAGGCTGCTTACTTTCTATTAACTTGGCACTAAAAACTATATGCCTGTCTCCTTGATGAGAATTTAGATGAGAAATATGCTTCCAATAAGCATATAATCAGAAAAAAATGGTGATTATTTTACAAATTTCTGTTTTATTGTTTTCCCTCAAACATATTGAGTGTTTCTCATGAACTTAAATTTTATTCTGAGCAAAGCATGTCCATGTCAAGTGCATAATTACAGACTTGCTTTAAATCTACAGGCTGCAAAATCAGTGCACAGGAATAAGACAAACTTGTGTTTGGTCTAAAGTGCAGGAAATACGGAAAGAAACTTGAAGTATTTGTATTATTTCCCAGGAAATTTTAAATGTTGTTAAGAGTATTACAGCTGGATCGTTAAAAAACATACGATAACAAACCTAACGTTGACAGTCAACCATCACACATTGAAAACTGTGCTGGACACAAATGGCCAAATCCCTAAGTGTCTTTTCTTCCTCTCTTTGCACTTCTAGGCAAGCTGGGGATATATGATGCTGATGGAGATGGAGATTTTGATGTGGAAGATGCTAAAGTATTGCTAGGCAAGTACAAATACAGGTGGAACTATCAGTATAATTTAGTTGGCATGTTCATGTTTGGCTTTTTTATTTTTAAGTAAAAACACTATTTCTGGTTTGTTTTTTTTTGTTTTTCCTAGTTCAAAAACTTAAATTGATTTCATTGTGATGGGTTTTTTCCTTCGATGCAAGTTGTAGGATTGAGGGTGTATCTCACAGCAATTTCTGTTCTTTTTTTTTTTTTTTCTAATTTAGCAATGTTAGTGGAAAGCATTTATTTACAGGATGATTTTGAAATTAGGTGGTGGATGTTACTCTATTGAATGTTGCAAAATGGTTGTGATTATCAATAAATTTATCAGATGCAGGACCTAAGATGCTTGAAGAATGAAAACATTGTTTATGTTAACATGTTAAGCCAAGTCCATTTTAAAATTACTTTAAACGTGCCTTTGTACTTCTTAGATGACTATTTGTGTAGTGTATTTTTGTATTGTCTTTCCTCTTTTCTGGATTCTCCACAAGTCTGTTCATTTTCTTTGCCCTTCAGAAACAGTACATGACATGAATTTTTCCTTTCTAGCATTGAAACACTGGGTTTAGGCTTCTGTTCCTTGTAATTTGTGAGAATGTCTTTCTGCTCGCTGTGTATCTTCAAAGGGAAGTTTCAATCTCTAGACATGCTTTATGGTATTATTGTTTACTTATATCTTTTAAAACACTGTCTTCTTTAGCTTCAGTCAAGCATTGGTTAGATACTTCTTGCATACTTGATGGTAGAAATTTTAGTGAAGTTTACTTTTCTTTAGGTTTTCTTTAGTTGATTTGTTCAAATTTAAACCTCTGCTGAGCACATTAACCTGTAAAATTAAACAAATGAACAAAGCAACAGACTCCCCAGCATAATAACTAACAGCTTGAGCAGAGGACAAAATGCAGTGTATCAAACTAGTCAAAGTCATCAGTAGTACATTAGGATGTTTGATTTGCTATTTCAAATTCATACTCCATAAAAATCAGCCTATCATAATTTTATTTTTCCTACTTTTATCTGGAGAAATAAGCAAGATTTTGGGAGGATGTGTGTTCATTTGTTCAGTCCCTTCACTGTTTATAGAAAACCCATGTAGTCAACAGAATCAGTTTGCAGTGGTGTGAATGTGAGAGTCACTCCAAAGAATCTCCAGCACTCTGAATGGCTACAGAGCTACAGATTGGGTGTTAATTATAATTGGTGACTAAGATAATACTTGGTATAGTTATAGTCCTAATTTTTCTCCGTCTATTATGTAGTGTCTAGAAACTGGATATCCTTTTCTTGATGATCATATGCAGGCAGAAACATTCTGCTGCTTTGTTCCATCTCTGTTTTATGCAGCCTGATATAGCCGGGAGTTCTGCCAGTACATGAAAGTGTTTCTATTATAAGCTTGTCTTACCATGCATTTAAACCTTGTACTTCAAATGTGACCTTAAAAGGTCACAGATCAAAATTTATTTTTATTATTTTTGAGAAGTTGCTTAGAAATAGGATTTAATCTCATTTAAATTTGAAAATATTTTTTGCAATATGAAAGAAATGATAATTTTTTAAGTTTTGTGACACTAAGAAAATAATGAATATAAAAATATATTTTTTCTAATCACTAGCATGTTATATTATTAACTGAACTTCTCTGTAAGTTACTGTGCTTGTTTGCATTTAAAATTTAATACAAAATAAAAAAGGACCACCACAATGCAGACTGAAATGATTTCATTGATGCAGAAACTAGAAGACTGGATTCCCTCTTGAGGAATTTGTCTTCCAGAATTAAGTCATTGTAGTAAAGGAAACTGAGTAGTAAGCCTACTTTCTGAATATTGAATGCAAAGCTCCTTTTGTTTGTGAGGATTTTGTTAGTACATGTGCTGTATTTGAAGGCTTATTTCTGGGATTTTTTTCTGGGTCAGACAGCCATAACAGCAAATGGTTTCTCTGATACAAAAGGAGTTACTGCAGTTTGTTGTTTAGTGATAGGAATTCATATGCCTTTTTCTCTTCTGTTCTTTAGCTATTACAGCACTAGTCTTGTGTATGGAAGTTGTGATGTGTACAGTGGTTTAATGTTGTCCACTTCCATAACCTTTAGTTTTCACTACAAATTTCAAGATTGAATTTCATATTAATGGTAAATATCTTTTAAGTTTAAATTATTTTAATTAGCATTTTGAGAAATGCTTCTACCAGCATGAGTTTATTTTGTATTTCAAATAATGGTTTGTTAGCTGATAATTTAATAATTTTCTTTACTACTTGGCCATATCTAGATAGAAGAATAAAAAATTATTATTTTATTTCTTGTTTGTATAAGATATGATAGGATCTGTTCTTTTTTATTTGTTGTAATCAAAGCGGGTTTCATGATTAGGTTCTCTTGAGGAATTTGTGTAATTTTCAAAAGTGGTGGAAGTGCAAAGTTGTTGAAGCTCATCGGCCATTATCTTGCAGATTTTGTCTTTTTCATAGATATTTCTGAGGTTCTGTTTACAAAATTCCTCTGGTAACAGGAAGAGAGGCTTCGTACTCTGCTCCTTTGGGGGCTGCTGTTTGCAGTACTTTGCTTCCCAGTTTTTGTCCACTTCACTCTGGGTGTCCTCAGAAGGGTGTTATTCTTAAGGGGAGTGCTACACATCTGACCTTACTTTAAATCAGTACAGTGAAGCAGTGGCTTTAGTGATATTACCAAAAAAAGTGTATAGGGGAACCAATGTCTGTTGTAATAGTGATTTTGGAGCCAAGCTTTTTGTTTTGTACTTCTGTCCCTTTTAACAGGCAACAATATCCTGAGAAATTCTCCTTAAATGGTTGGAGTAGTTAGTACAATTTTGGAGCCGCAGCTACAGAAAGCAATCCCTTTATTATTCTTGTGCATTTAGTTCAGAGTAGTTCAGCTATGCAGAAAATGGCAAAAACCCATCCTTGTGTGTCAGCAGTCAAGTGGTAATAAGCAGTAGAATTCAAGTAAAAAATCTTCTGTTCCCTTGGTTCACCTACAGTAGAAAAATATATTTGCAGGCAGTCACACTGAGATTACACATTCAAAAAATCTGTAGTGAGATAATAGGTGTTAAAAGAATGCTTTTGCACAGTTCAGCTGTTTAGGATAAATTTCATGCTATTCCCTATTTTCCTGCTATTCCCTATTTTAATTCTGTTCTACCGTAGCACTTTCAAATATTAAAGGTTGGCTTGTGCTCATTTTCATAAAAAGAGGTGTTTACAGGAGAGGAAAGGTTTTGTCTTGTTAAATGCATGTAAGAAGTCCTGTGCTCTACTGCTTGAGGTAACTGTTGAACAGACAAATATTTTGATGCCTTCTTTCACTTGGATTTAAATTATCATGTTAGGACTTTCCTTGAAGTGAAGTAGCTATATCTTGTGAGTCCCTGCTTTCGTATGGTATGGCTGCTCCGCTTTTGTCACCATTTTCAGATACTTGTTACCATGCTTTTTGTGAGCTTATCAGTTTTTTCAAAAGTAGTTCTTCTTGATTATGGGGGTGAATGAAGATGAAAAATAGAATATTAATTAGCTGGCAGGTTTTTTTGTACTTTCTTAGAAAACAAGATAAGCATATGAAATCCTGTGGTTTTCTTCTTTATCTCAGGCTGAAATGTTGTCTGAGGGTTTTTTGGTTTTGTTCTTGGGTTTATTTTGTTAAATTCAAAGGCCATTATCATCATCTTGGATAATTTTCGCAAGGAATTGTAAAGAGAGGGTTTAGGTTTTTTTGTTTGGTGTTGTTTTGACAAAGATTGTAAAGGCACATTCTTCCAATTTCTGTGGTTCCCTTTGGAGTCCTAGTATTTTCAAAGAAAATATCCTGCTGTACTCCATTTTATAAATGTAATTGCCCAAAAGTCTTATTCTTGACTTAGTGCAAGAACAGGGACATCTATATGATTCTGTACTTGTGTACAAAAATGACTTCTAAAGCCTGAAATCTTTTCGGAGTAGAGTGTTGGGTTTTTTTCTTCTTTTGTTGGATTTTTTTTGTGGGTTTTTTTTTTCCCATTTTGTTTTTATATGAGTTTCTGACAGACTAGAATGACACAAATATTAATTCTGTATTTATAACTTAGATTGTACTTTTAGGATTTTTAGATTCAAGTTTCCATTCTTGTATTGAGATTTCATTCTTCAATACATATCCTTACTTTACTTTATGTCTTTAGATCTTGTAGTATCCAAATTTTGAAAACAAATTAGAATGACTGAGTGCTGTGCATAAAGTTGTTTATAAAATTTAATTTTTATAGAACTAAGCCATGGAAGAAGTTGGAGAGGGATATTTATAATACCTTGATTGCCTCCTGGATTCAATCTGTCATTTTTAAACCTTTGGGCTATCCAGTGAAAAGTTAAAGAGAATGGCTGGTCACTCAAGTAGAGGTTCTGGACATCCAGGTACAAGGATGTGGAATATCATGGGTTTGGAAGTTTCTTCAGAATTATCATTGATAATTTCACTATGTGCTGTAAGAAAAACATGTTGAAATGTGTTAAATGTCTCTGCCATGAACTTCTCTATCTTGAATGTTTCATTAACCTGCATCTAATACTGCTTTATAATCTGCATGTGCAACATGTTCACTTAATTTTATGTTTCAACAATCTGTCTTCACCTTTAGCTCACTTTTCTGCTTGTCTTTTCAACACAAATGAAGGTTTGTTCTGGTTAGAAGTGGGGGAAATTCCTCCCTCTGCAGCTTTAAAGTGTACCAGTAATTGTTTTTTGTTGCCTGGTCATTCTGTTGTGCTTTTCCTAGAATGGAAAATTTGAAATGTTATTTAGTAACAACTGTAAAACTGTGATTTTAATTAAAAAAAAAAAACAACAAACAAATAAACCTAGGCAAGACCTCCCCCAAAACAGGAGGGGAAGAAAACATTATAGCCATGGTTTATTTGCACTGTACAAATGCCATTGGATCAGTGGCTCTTGTAACATAAAATAGTAACTATTAGTCCCTAATATTAGGGACTTTAGCAGTGATGAACTCAATCTTTGCAGTTCTGGCCTTCTTTACTTTAGCTTTTTATCCTGCTTTAGATTTTCTATATTACAAATCTTACACCCTGTATTGGCTACCTATTCATTTTAATCTGGTGTTCTGTATATCCTCAGGTGTGGAAATAATTCCCGAGGATCAAGTACATCATGTAGAAATTCTATCATAGAAAAAAATTATTGAGAAACACAATAAAAAACCCAAACAAGCAAACAAACTGCAAAACTACACCCCCCAGCAATTAGAATCCTCACTTCTAAGCAAAATCAAAATTCTGCATGGATAAGAATGTTATCCTTAACAGTGTGTCTGTGATAAGTTTGTTTATATACTCTCTGCTTTTAAATATTATTCTTGGCCATCAGTTGCAAGCTCTCATATTTGAACATGATGGTTTAAAAAATAACAAAAACAAATTGAGTGATTTTAAAGTAGTAGAAAATTACTGATAAAAAATTGTCTAAATGTGAATGCTGTGGCAGAAAATCTGAATATAAATGGGTTTAGTTTTAGGACTAGGAAGAAGGGAAAGCAAAGCTACTGCCGTTTTTCCTCTTCTTATTTTTTTAGTAAGATTCTGGCATAATATTTTGCATGTTTATTGCCCAGATTACAGTCTGTATTGGAAGAGTCACCTTTCTTAACATCCTTCTATTTCCTAGTTAGCATTCCTGTAAAGACTTCTGTCTGTGACAAGAGCTGTCTTTCACAGATCCTCCTTTTAAAGTTTCCTCTTTCCACCTAACTGCTGTCTCTTTTTTCCCCTTCCCTCTCTCTCTCTTTCCTCTATTCTTGTATAGGCCTGACCAAAGATGGCAGTAATGAAAATATTGATTCCCTTGAGGAAGTCCTTAATATTTTAGCAGAGGAAAGCTCTGATTGGTTTTATGGCTTTCTCTCATTTCTCTATGATGTATTGACTCCTTTTGAAATACTAGAAGAAGAAGAGAGCGAAGCTGCAGATGATGTTGATGGTACGTCACAGAATGAAGGGGTTCAGGGAAAAAAGACTTGTGTTATTTTGGATTTACAGAACCAGTGACTGAAAGACTAATTTGATTGGCTTTCGAAAATGTCCATGAAATCATCAGTCTTAATAGAGCAAGAATTTATGGCATTGAGGGGAACCTCCCAAATGGACACTCTAAAGATTGAACTCAAGTTAGCCATGCAATGCTGTTTCAGTAGTTGAAAGCCTTTCAGTAATTTTTCCATTTTTGTGACAGGATGACAAGTATTATGCAGGTGTGTAAATATGTAGAATAAAACATGTATCTGTGGTTGTGTAGTTGGTTTCTGTATGTGCTTCAATTTGTGCATTTTGTGCACAAAACTTACAAAGCTTAAGTGTAATAATCTCTGCTGTTAACACTATAACATTTGTCTTTCTAGCAAACATTAACTGAAGCATTTTGTAACAGTCTTGATTATAAAGTATTCTAGCATGACTGCATTTTGTAAATACATATTTTTATGTTAATCCTTAATATAGACATGACAATGATAATTCTCTTGTGAAATATAATTTTAGTAAATAATTTATCTTGTGGTTCACTACTTTCTCAGATAGGTTCTTTTTACTTGTTCAAAGAAAAGTACTTATTTTATAAGTGCTTGAAAATTCTGCAGAAACATTTATTTCTAAGTTAGCTAACATCTTGTATTCAGAAGCTACTCTGTCATATGGTTTATTCCCCCTGATTTGTCTGTTTTCAAATCTTATCTTCACTCATTTCTTTAATATGACAATCACATCACAAGGGCTGTTCCAAATTTCTTTTAATTTTTAAGGTGGGCCTTCTGTGGAAGTGGGAAGCTGTGATTATGTATTTCTAATGTAATACTGAATATATTAAAGACTAATTGGAAATTAGAATTTAATGTCTTCTATTCCTTGAGAAATCGAAGTATTTAATGTAGTTTTGCAAATTTGAATCTTTTTCTTGTTAAACTGTTTTATGACAGTTTGTTCCAAAAATACTTTCTATGTATGTGAATTCTGTCTGCTATCATGAAGTTACTGGTATAGAAAGGGGAGTTTATAATTGTGTCCTGCAGTTTGTATCAAGTATGAAAAGCTGAAACTGAGCTGTCCTTTTAAAACATGAATAATGTACTCAAACAAATTACTATTAAAATTGTATTAAATTGTTTTTTGTAATGCCTGCTTTGCTTAAGTTTGTTTTGGTTTCCTATATGAAGTTGATACCCAAGTTTAAACACTAGTGGTTGCAGGCTTTAAATTCTTTTTAAAATAAATAAAATTTCATTTACTTTGGCATGCCATTTTTAAAGCAATTTAACATGCCTTTTTGAAAAAAACTTCCTCTAGGTCATCCAATTCAGGGTAATATATAATCTTTTAAAAGTAATAAAAATGTGCTAGTGTTAATCAAGTGAAATGTTGTGATGGGCTAATACTGTTGCTCAAGGTTTATTAATTAAGTAGAGCCATGAGATCATTCTTTCAAATATTTGGGGATTAGGATATAAGAAAGGTAACAACATATAAATTCAATGTTTTTTTAAAACAGGATACATGAAGTGTAAGGCACAGAAAAGAAAGAAACCCCTAAACATTATAAAAATAAATGCTAGTAGATCTGGAATATTACTGAGCAGTTGGTTAGCCAGTGCAAGAAACTTGAAGTGTCTGAGATGCAGGAAATAAGTAAGCTTGGGTTGTTTTGTTTTGTTTGAGAATTTTTTAATCTTAATTTTAGAAGCAGATTTGAATTAGAAATAAGAATTTCATCACTGTTTTGGCATAATAATACCTCTCAGTGTTAATTAAAAAATTGTCAGGGAACGTTGAATTCTATTGTAGATGCTTCAGTAATGGAATTAGCTAGAAAGAGAAGGGAAGCATCTGCTATAAGAATTCTATATAATGAAGTTTATACAGACCAGTTAAAAATTAATTGATAAACCAGAAATTTGGCAAGTGAAATTGAGGTGGATTGCTTGAACCACAAGAAAGCTAAGGGTACTGAGATAGGTGATCAGTAAACAGTGAATTAGTTTAATGTGGGCTGCAGATATGAAATGCAGGCCAGCAGAGTTCTGATTTGATATCATACAACTTCCTTGTTGGTTTTATTAAGCGTGTAGGCATCTGCTCAAAAACAATTACAGTGGAAATAGTGGTCCCAGTGTAAGTCAATACCTTTGCAGGGTACTTCATTTCTAGAAGATAATCTCAGAAGCGTTCACTCTTGCTTGGGGTTGTTCCTGTTAACAGTTGAACCCTCACCCGTGGTGAGCTGAGCACTCCAAACTCTCAGGAGGTTTGGGATGCAGGAGTTTGGTTTTCATGTGTTCTATTAATGGTTGTGATTACAAGCAGAATTTGGGTAGTAAGGATGGTAATAAGATTTAGTTGAATCTTTGGTTATGTTAGCATGGCAGGCTTTTTTGTTGTTTGTTCATTTGTTTTTTAAAAAAACACTTAACAGCAAAAAATGTTAAGCTGAGTATGATGTGCAAATAAGCAAAGAAAACTGAGCAGCATCCCAATTTGCTTGTGAGTCTACACAAATTGTTTGAAATTGGTTGAGGAATGTGAAAACTAAATTCTTAGTTTGATTGCTTGTGACTATAAAAATAATTACATTTACTTTTAAAGTATTTTTAAGGTGTGGGTTGAAAGCCATGGCATTTTGCCTTCTATTATTTTAGAATAATTATTTTATAAAGCAAGGCTGCTGCTTTCTCCTGCAGTTTCTGGAAATTTTGGAATGCTGTTTGCTACTAATTTTCTCCTATTTTAAATTCTCAGAATTTATAATAATTTATTTTAAATTCTGAGAATTTAAAATAGAAGAAAATCTACTGATTTTATATTAAATTTGACATGTGGTTTTCATTAGATAACCTCATACTCCTTACAGTTAACTTATATTAAATTTTCAGAACTCCAGAAATAAATGTCTGTGACTAAAAGTGTAGTCTTCCAGTTTGTCCAGCATTTTTAGAAATCTGTGGGATGTTTGACTTTGTCATTTGTTGGTAAATGTTTGATATTTTAGTTGCTAGTCTTCAAACAAAATACTGCATTAACCTTCCTAGTAAAGCTTTTGCTTGCTTTCTTGTGATACTAATGAAAAGAAATTTATAAGGGAAAAAAACCTTAATACTCTGAAATACATCTGAAATGGCTAAAAACTTTTGGAAGCTTTGAACCCCAGATTTCTGTGACCACCTTCAGCAGTATTTAATTTGAAAGTAAGAAAGTGTTATATGGCAGAGAGAAATCACAATGCTCATAATGTATGGAATAACTTTGAATGGAAGAGAGTAATGAGTACATTGTTCGCATATCTGTTAAAATTCTTACTGCAAAAAAATTTTGCCAGTATTTTCCCCCTGCCTCCTTTAAAAAATTCTCCTTATTAGTTAGTCTCAATTGACTGGCTATGGAAGAAATCAAATTTTCATACCAGTTACTGTATAAGTTGCATTTAGATGGCAGCATGGAAGAAGAATATATTGAAGCATTAGAAAGATTTTAATTTAATTTCATGGTCAGATGGGAGAGGTAAAACCCACCTGTATTGTAAATATAATTTGAGAGCTGGGGAAAGCTGTTGTGTACAGATCAGTCATTTTGGAGAGATGTGTTATTCCCTGTTGGGTTTCCATCAGCTGTCATAATGATGTCACAGTAGCATTAAATGCATTAAGTATTGTCTTTCTCAGGGTCAGTTAGGATGTATGTCTCAAGATGAGGCTAATAAAGGCAAGATTGGCTTGTAGGTTTCTTATATCTGCTCATAAAGGATGCAGCATAAACATCTGTGACTTCAGGAAACAAAAAATGCTTTCTACCACATGTATCTGATCTGAACTGGACTTTTCTTCTGACATTAGGCAGTCAAATAAGCAAGAGAGAATAAAGCAACATATGGAGACTATACTGAAGTCTGGTGTTTTGTTTGTGAAGTTTTTATGCTAGTTGTATAAATTAAAACTCTTGCAATTGGAGTTACAAGCTTTGATAAGCAAGTGCTCTGAGCTCAGTTTGAGGTAAGTGGGTGTTAGCTTTCTGTCAGTAAACTAATTTTTGTTTAGCAGATGACCTTGTATATCTAACATAGCGTTATACATACACAATCCTAGTAATAATTATGTGCAGGGGGATATACAAACAATCATATTTTTTTCTGACTTGCAGTTCTTCTGGAAAAGGAAAATAAAAAGGACAGAAAAAATGTTAAGAATGATTTTGGTTTACAGATTTGTATTTCTTCTTTTGGTACTGTAATTTTAACATCTTTCACTAATTTTCTGTGTGGTTAAGGAGGTTCTTGATGGAACATCATAAATTTAGGCAAGAGTCTGAACACCATCCCTAGTGTTTTAAAACTTGACTTCTGTTATCCAGGCTTTGCTGCAGAAGGGTAGCAAGTGCTGTCTGTCAGCTGCTTAGTGCTAGCCTGGCCCATGTGCTTTCTACGGTAAATGCAAAGTAGCCTCTCCTTTTTTCACATCTAAGTGGATAAACCACCTTAATTAGCTTACATTTGTTTCGTGATGCTGCAGGTTAAAAGTGTTGATGTAGGTAGAGGTGGTGGAGAAATTGACTTACAGGAGATTTTCACATGGCAAAGCCTTTCGTCTAGCAAGGCTATTAAAGTTTTCAGGATTATTAAGTGAGTAAAGTAGTATTTGCACATGCCAGGTTGCTCAATGTATTGTTAAATATGAGAATGTTGTCAACATCTGGGAAACTGCTCAAAAACAGAGAGCTTTTTGCCTGTTATTTTTGTTTTGCAATGCTTATCTTTCTAAATAAAAATAGTATTTATATATTTTTCTTCTGATGCTTAAGTTCTAAATCTGTGCTCTCACTTGGGGGTTGTTTGTGGAGAATGTTCTTGAAGGTTTTTACGGGGAAAAATAGAGGAAATGACTGGACTTCGTTGCAGAATAAGAATGCTTTGTAGTATTCTTGGGCTTCAAAGGATTAGTTAAGATAGCATATTGGCCACCTTTAAGCACTATATGAAAACAACCACTTTGAGAGGAGTATTTAATTTATAGAATGACTATTTAAAGCAGTTATTTAAAAATATTGTAAACCTATCCACCTATGTTAACTTTGAACTCAATTTTTTAATTAGCTAACTCTAATAGTAGCCATTTCTGACATTCCATTATACCCACATTTGATGTTATAAATTGTATATTTTCTTCTTGCATCACCAACATTGGCAATGGGATCCATGGGATTGAATGGAAAAAAGAAGGAACTTTAAAACTAGCTCAAAACAAGTGTGAAGCCACATGAATTGGACTTCAAAATAAGAGTCCACAAGTTCAACTGCATGATTTATAGAATTCTGGATATTTGTGTGCCCCCTTGCTGTAAGAGCCTAAGTCTTTGCCATGAGTTCCCTTAGGTACCAGATTTTGTCACATGCCCTGGACATTGCTTATCCTGGAAAACCAGGTGGTTTGCACCCATCTTGCTTCAGCCTAATTGGGGCTGACAAATAAGACTTCCCTGTGCTGTAGGGATTTCCCCTTGTAGGGATCACGTCCAGGTGGGAATTGAGATGCAGCAGGATTTCGGTCTTGTGATTATTGCATAATACTAATGTTTTAAAATATATTATTTTACATACTTCCCTTGTGAACAGGTCTATTAATAATATGTTTAAGTTTACGTGATTTATGTAATTATGTCATGAATTGATAATTTGCTGAGAACTTTAGTGCTATTCACTGCATAAAAGCAGATTGAAACAAAATTACTGCTTGTCTGAATATTTAACAAGTAAAATAACAGTCATCAGTGAACAAGGTATTTTGTGATCTTTCAACATAGTGCATTTATCTTTGTTTAAAAACAATTTGAAATATCTGTATGATGGTTTTTTGTGTATACTGATACTTGTAAAATTTTAGTTTTCCTTCTCAACACATGCTTTTAAGAGTACCTTAAAATATTCAGTAATGTTTAATTATAATATGAAAGGAGGGGAGGAGCTGGAAATTTAAATATGGTATTGTGCAACTTTTCTGAGTACCTTTTATTGTTTATATTTTTATTGATTATGTAAATGAAAGTTGGAGTCTATTTTTCCTTTTATATGAAAAAAATGCTACCTTATTCTTCCATGCACTACTTATAAATAGTAAGCCTGAATAATGATTTTAGTCAAGTTAAAACTCTGGACTTCAGCAATAGTGGTAATTTATGAGGGAAGAGCTTGAAAACACTCATGTCCCAGGTATGAGTTTGTGAGGAAATTAGTCTGAAGCCTGTATTTTTACTTGACTAACTCTTTTAAAAACAATTTTGGCCATGTCAATGCTTGATATTTTGAAAACATGTAGTATAGAAGTTAAATGCAAGGTGACTGCAATGACTTTAATGGCTGCATTTTTTAAATTAATGATTTCATTTGTTTAGTATAGGCTATCCGAATATTGTTTGATTTTTTAGATTAAGTGTTAATATATGCCACAGTTTAGGTAGATATTGTTTTCTGGAAACCTAAGCTCATGGTACAGATGTTCAGCATAGGTGTTTTGTATGTCTGAATGAGAAGGCTAGCATTGAGACATGGGAACATCTCTTCTAATTTAGTATGATTATGTATGAGTTTAAAAATACATAGTTATTATATTTTTCAGCTTTTCTTTACCTTCTAGTTGGCTTTTAGGTAGCAACCTAGAAGATTTTGTGGTTAAAATTGCTGTTTGTGGGATTTAAGTCTTAATCCATAGCATCATCATAATCCAGTCTCTTTTAATGGTATTAAAAAGATGAAGCTAAATATTATTTGTATTTTTGGAAAGGCTTTTGCCTTTATGCCTCTTGAGGTACTAGCTATAAAGTACAATCAAGAGGCTGACTGTTCTCAGTTCGTTAGCTACAATGGGAAAAGAAGACAGCACTTCATTTTGGAGAATAAGGTTTATTTTTTAAAATAAAAATTCTAACAGTCTTAAGTAGTCTGAAGTAATGCAGTAAAGTATTTTAACTCTGATGAAATGGTAACTGCTTTTGGATCTGAGTAATACCTTTACCAAAACATTTATTTTCCTTTGGATAAAGAAACATATGTTGTAATTTATTGTAAGAAAAGTGTTAATTTATATACTCTACAATACCTGTGTACTTGAAGGCCTTTTGAGTTAACATGTTTATAAAATATTTATGAAATTTTATTGAAGTATAAATTAGTGCATTTGAGAGGGAGCTGACAAATACTTTGCAGAGAAATCAGAGGGGGTGTTGGTTATAATTATGTGGCAGCACTTGTCTGGAGAGAACTGAGCAATCTCCAAGTTAAGACAGTTCACAAGTAGCATGCATCTGGTAATGTGGTACTTTGCTTTGATTAATTAGTCTTTCATATAAGTGCTTGTCATGGTTCTGCAACTGAAGTTGCCTTATTCTTAATGAGTTAATATTCTGTATTTTTCCATAGCATTGTAGTGTGCTATGTAAAGTGAACTTTTTACATAACATGGCAGGTTGGGAAATTTCATGTCAAGTTTATTAAACATCACAAATACGTTCATAACCTATTTCCATTTTACAACTAATTAGGTGAGGAGCCAGGAGGGGTAGCCAAGAAAAAAACTAAACTCAAAGGTATTTTTAATGTTCTTTTTCATTTCATAAAGCAGAACTTTATGCAGATAATGATGTATGAAATGCATGTGCATTACAAATACCAACTGTGGGTTATAATGTTTACTAATACTAGCTGTGTTGGCTAAATATTTTCTAATGGTGCAGCAAACTATCGTTCTTGCAATTTTTCAGTATTTTTTTTAATACTGATTGAAATTTAGTGGCAATGCGAGTGCTTTCCTAACTAGAGATTATATTTCATTTGTGTGGATTTTTTTTTACAACAGATGTCTTGTTTGGATTGTAAGTAGTTCAAGATAATCTGATATTCTGCATGTTTTTAAGTAAGATTTTGCTTTATGTGAAATCCTCTTCGTTATCATCCATGAATTCATGATACTATTACTATATTGTATTTGGACTCAAGTGCCTTAATTCTTCTAAGGCTGTACTTCTGTACAGACTGTATTTCTAAGGCTGTAATAGTTTCATCTATTTTTTTTTTCCTGTGGGAGTTGAAATTTAGGCAAAGTTCAAAAACTCCCCCTTTAATGTTATTTGCAGGATTGATTGCAACATTTTCTAAAAGCTTAATGTGGGATAGCTTGCAACCAGTTTATGCCATATATTTATTTGTAATTACATTGCTGTATGAACAGGTCATAGTGTTGAAGACAAAAAAAACTTATTAGCCTCAGGTGCTTAGGTTTTTATATCTGCTCCATTATGTCCGGGCAGCTTGAGGCTATGGAAACAGTCTCTATGTTACATTAATGACATACAGACTGTAAGGTGCATTTTTCTAGCAGTATATGGAAAAAGTGTGCTGTTCACCATACAAACCTTCATGAGGAAAAGAAGTGTATTTGCTAAGGAAAGCTTGCTGCTCATTTCAGTGTGACTTTTCTCAGCAGCTTGCATCAAGTTGAAATTTTTAGCATCTGTTCCACATTGTGCTTGGTATAACTTGGTTGCAAACTGCATGTTTCCAAGAATGTAATAAATATCACTTAGCAATTCTTTCCCCAGTTTTGCATTATTTTTCAGTGTTTGATATGAGAATAAAGAAATGGCATATTCCAAACTTTTTGTGTCAAAAACCATTTGGAAGGAAATACGATGTCATTCCTTTTAGATGGAGCTATGTAATTGAATTGTTCACTCCACAGAAACGTTACACGGTGGATAGAGCCAGACCTGCTTTTTTGCCTCAACAGACTGCAGTTTCTCTCAAAAGTCTGAATAAAAATAGAGCTGTTTATATGTAAAAGTCATTATCACTTTCTTAATAATGTGGGAGTATTAATTTCAAAATTAAATGCAAATATTGCATACAGATTTAATGGAAAAATCTCTGAATTTTATTGGCTTAAAAATTCCTTATTCTGGAGAATTCTACTGGTACTGAGAAATATTTTCAAAACTATGGCAAAATGGAAGTAAATTTTGAACATTAAACATATTGAACATAAATTTCAAGGATTCTGTTCTGATTGTTCTTATGACATTATCTGTATACCCTGTCACAGCCAAATGTGAAGTAAAGAAGCACAAGAGACACAACTCCAAAAGTAAAACAAAGAAAAAAAAAGTTACTGATAACTGAAAAGCAAAGTTGTAAGAACCAATTTACAATCATTGCTTTGATTTCACTTTAGTCTAACCCAGTTAACTTTTTTGGACTTGATTTAATTCATCAGGGCATTGCAGTTTCTTCTTACTTGCACTTCTCAACACATACTTCAGTTATCTTTTTTAAGTCTTTGCTTAATATGAGGTAAATATCAGTAAAACATTGTATTATAAATTTGTGTAATAACGTTTACAACTGTTAAACTGTTGTCAAAGGTTCAAAATTTATTGTGATTTTCATGCTCACAGGCAAAAGTGGTTTTAGTATTCTGCAGAAGTTAGCAGTAAGATAGTAGAGGCATGGTTTTCTCTAGATTAACACTTCATTTGGATGCAGCTGCAGTATAAGCCAAGGTTGTTCACTGGCTGCATGGTGTGAGATGTTCCTAGAAAGTCAAAACTAATTTGTTTAAATTGCTTAAAGCTTAGGAGTTAATTATACTAGTTTAAATCTAACAAACATTAAATAATAATTTGCTCAAAGCTTTTACATGATTGTTCATAAGAATTTTTTGGCCTAAGATTGGTTCTCTCATTGAACATTTCCTCTTTTTTAAATTAAAAACTAAAAAGTAAAAGAAGCTATTAAAGAATCACTCAAGAAATTAAGGGACAAGCAGGAATCCAAGAAGGAGGAAAATGAAGAAGACAAAAAGAAAACCAGGAAAGGAAAAGATGCTGCTGATCGAAAGGACAAGAAAGCTGTTGATATGAATAAATTAAAGAAAGATTCTGACAAGGCTAAGAGAGACAGAGGGAAGGAAAAAGGCCAAGACAAAAGTATAAAATCGAAGGAGGCTACAAAAAAGTCAGCCAGTGAAAAGGATGGCACTGTTCAGGTGGGAAAAGACAAAGAAACAAAAAAGGTAGTTAAAAGCCAATCCAAGGAAGACAAGAAAGAAAAGAAATGAACGAGTTCCTGTTCTGCTAATAAGGAACAGACCTCAAGAATGTAAAATTCAGTGTATTTATATGAATGTGGCAAATATGGCAATAAGAAAATAATGTTTTCTGGAAATAGGTGTGAACGAAGGCTATATATAATATTTTTTTAAAACTGTTCAGTGTGTACTGGTATTGTAAACACAAAGCAGACATGTCTGCTATGAAACTCAAGTATGTACATATGTTAATGTGCCTGGCTACCAATGTGTATGAAAACTTTCAAACATCAAATTGATGCCAGTTACTTCAAGTCTACTCTAAATATGGGTTTGGGTTTTTGTGATTAGTTTTTTTCCTTCCTTGTTTACTTGTATTTGCTTGATGTGGAGATGAAAGTCTAATGTTCTATATGAAATGCAAGTTTAAAAGAAATATTAACAAGCTTGTCTGGACACATGTAGTGGAAACTCATAAAATGTTTCTATTTCACAGAAACAACCAAGAGGAGCATTACTGGACTGTAGTGTCATAGGAATGAAACAAATAAATGTCATTTATTCTTGGCCGAACTTTTTCCCTAAGGAAACTATTTTTTTCCTGAGAAAACTATTTTGTACACAAATAGTCAAACCAACTTGAGTGTTGCACTTTATCATGAGACCCCAGGGTATACTCAGTCAAAATGTTCCTACATTATTGTCTTTTGATCCCATGACAATATGTTTCTGCTTTTCTTCCATTCCCTATTTATTTAATTATTTTATTTCTCTATATATGTGTTGGAAAGCTTGATTCATTATAACTTTTTATTTGACCGTGTCCTGATTTTTTTTTCCAAGTTTGCCAAACTTTTGGTAATGAATACTGCTGAAAATTAGGCCACCTATTTCATCACTGATAAATATTGTTGTACCCCAATTACATTTAAGATGTGATATGCTAGTATCACTCTATTCTGGTGGAACTTGTTTAGAGAGCATCTTACATATTTTTGCAGCTATTATCTTCTTCAACACTTTCAAGTGCATGATGTTTCTATAAGCAAAATCTTGTCTTAGTTTGTTCTTACAGCTTCTGTATTCTTAGCATCGAGTAAGGATTTATCCAGCAGTCTCATTAGAATAAATAAAGTTGCAAGACATTTATGCAGAGATAATAGATTTCAGAATGAATCTAAGGTTGCTTTCAAGTTTATTTAAAAATGAATATTTTCCAAATAGATTTGAAAGCAAATATATTGCATGCAATGGCATAATATAATTACACAGGATTCAGAACAAAATTTGTTAAATGGAAGTTTAAGATTGATTCTTGGTATACTGCAGCATTAGTTTCAAGAAAACAAAACTAAGGAGTGAAATTGAGAATGAGTATATATATGCATGTGGATGGTAATTTAAGGTTGAAGTCCTGAAGGTTATTCTGTTTGTGGTTTTGCTAAAAATTTTGTGTATAACAGTTGGCAATACACTTCCCTCAGCCCTTCCATATTTATGTCTGCATCATGCTTTGATCCCTAGAGTTATAAGATATGATAATAAGGTTAAAGATTATTTTATTTTTTTAGAGAAAATTAAATATTCAAATAGTTATGAAAAACAGCTCAAATTAAAGCTATAGAGAACAGTATAGTATGTTAAGATTCTGGCTGTGATAATTAACAGAGATGGTACTTTCTGAAATAAAGTATATATAAATATATAATATGTATATATATTTCTATAAATTCGTGAAGAGAGAGGGAGGGGAGAGATGTACATTGTGAACATTAGAGTGCCTAGCAAAAAATATGAGAGGATGAACATCTAATAAATGCACTCCCATAGTGAACATTCTCTGTTAGGTTTTGCTGATGATAGATATATTTATTCGACTTTGCTCTGGGAAGTGTTAAAATGCATATTTGACCAGAAGAGCATTCAAATCACACTTCTCAAGGATGGTGGCACAATGGTATAGTGCACATCACTTTTTATTTTCTCCCGTAATGTGACTGAACTTGTAACTGTGTGGGAGTGAAATTTGAAATTAATTGCTGTTCTGATTAACATATTGTATCAATGACCCAAAGTTTATGGGGTTCTGGAAAGGTTGGGTTGTTTTATTTTTTTCCTTTCCAAAGAAAATTTTATTTGAGCAGCACTCCAGACTATACAGACAGCCACAAAATAAAGTATTTTTGCTCCAGAGATCTGTTGTGTTGTTGTATATCTCTATGAAATATTTTTGTCATTAAACTTAATGCAACAAGTTGCCATATAAGCTCAAAAAATGTGTCAGACAAATAAAAGCTAAATGTAATTTTAATAAGCAGAAGAGAGAAAATAATATCTTACAAAAAATAAATGATTTCGTATATTGCATACTTAATAATGTTGAATAGAAATGAGTGTTAAACACGATAGAGGTATATAAAAAGCTTGATGGTCAAGTTGAGAAATGTGCAAGTGACACAAAGACACATTTTTGTTGGTTCCTTCTTTCCTGTTAAATACTCATAGTGCTTGGTGGGTATGGAATATTGGCTGTCTTTTGAAATGCTTTGAATTAATTTATTGTTCATGAAGCAGAGTATGAAGTTGCCTAGAACTGAACATGTGGGTTGTTGAGGATATGAAGACTTATTTAAAGCAGTGTATGTGTAAAGTTACTGACCAGTGTTTGTGAAAGCATTCCATGCTTATGGATTCTGAAGTGTGAGAGAGTGGTTAATATGAGTTACTGGTTTTGTCTCCATCCTAAGATGATTGTAGAAGGAAGTAACTTCTTACTCTTGTAGCCATTAATATTCCTGCAGGAAAAGGTGAATGTCGTAAAAATAATTTTTAATATTCTAGGTGGATTTTTTTTAATGACAGTAGAAAATTGGCCAAAAACTAAGTGTAAATTCGGCATTTTTTTCTAGCCTCTTATTTTGACTCCAAAGTGGTGGACTCTTAGTTGCACTATTTTTGGATACAGCCTAACTACCTATCTTCAAATAATTTAAATTTAAATAATATGAGAAGATAGACTTATTTCTGTTACCCTGTAACCATTACTTGAAATGTGTACTTACATTGTGTTTTTCTCACAATGAATAAAATAACATCTTTCTAGTCTGCACAAATTTGGTTTGAGACATACTAGTCCAATTTGCATTGAGATAAGTTTGACTCCAGTAGAAATGTGGTAATTATTATTTTTTTAATTGTACTTTATTGAAATATAATGTTTATCCACTTAAGAGTTGCTTTTACAAGATTGCTAGTACTACAGGAGTGTTCATTATAGTTTAGCCTCTGCTTTTTACATACTATCTTTTCCATTGATTTTCATGTATACAGCTGTTGACAAAGTAGCTTGCTTTGGGCTGTGGTGTGTGTTGAGAAGGGAGTCATATCTTAATTGACCTTGGATGTAGGATGATAGGTAAATGCAATTTAGAAGGGACTTTGGGATCCTTATTCCAACATCGTGCTCAAAACAGGGTCGTTTCAGAGGAATGATCAGGTTGCTCTGGCCATTTTCCAGTGTGATCTTTCAAACCTCCAAGGATGGGAATGCACAGCCTTTCTGTGCAGTCTTTTCCACTGATTTTCCTGCCCTTGTAGTGGTGGGGGGTTGTGGGTGTGTGAGTTTTTTCTTTTATACCCATTCTGAACCTCTTGTATAAGTCTTGCTTAAACCCTCCTAAAGGAGAGTTGGGAGGAGAATTAGTCTAATACCAACACATTCTTGAGCATATGGTGTCTTAAGATGTGACATGATCTATCACAGCTATGTCTTTATCTCCTGCCATGATGATGGTGTTGATCATTACATTTATTGATTGCTTTCTTTCCATTGTATTTTGATCTAGAAAGAGACCGTGGTATAGATGGTCAGGATCTTAGTGGTAAAATTCCATCAGTCATACATATTCTATAGTCATTTAGATGTCAAAACAAACTAATCTTAGTCAGGTCTTCTAAGATGTAACACATGAATTTAAAATAACTCTTCTCATTCTGTGCAGCTTTTCATAAAGTTCAAATGAGTTCTTCTTTTATAGAACCTATAAAATCGATCATATGAAGCACTTTTTGCCCAAATTGAAAACAGAAAGAAAAAAATTCTGTCTATTTTTTTAGTGGACACTGAATAGATGTTGAGAATACCAGTCATTTGTTCAGTTACTTTGAAATAAAGGCAAATGCTTAAATTTCTGTCCCTTTTTACCTCCTCCTTGTATGTTTGTCTTCCAAACATTTTGTTTACTATCTGAATACACTTTAGTCCTTTTATATATCACTGTATATTATGACAGCCCTGTATTTGTGATTGTTTGAATGCATTTTTGGAGAGTGTAACATCAGTTACAATTAAATGAAAAGAACTTTTTTTGTTTTATAAGTGAATCAGTTTAAAAAGGGCATAAAGTTAACTTTATAACTGAAAAATGCAGGCCTTAAAGAAAGATCTGTCCCAGCACAGCCAACATCACCAGAATCTGAGGAGACTGACCAGCCTGCTGAAAAGTCGTATGTCGAATCAGGTAAGACCTTTCGTGAATTGTAGGTGAAACAAAAGACATGATGCTTCATTTGAATTATAATTCTGTGTCATTAACATGCAACTCTTTTATAGATTTTGTGTTGCTTATCTACTGAAGTTTGTTTAACAGGACTCACTGTTTATAACTTCGTATAAATCACTGACCATGAAAAATGGAGAATTTCATGGTTACCATATCACATTAGAATAACTTTCTGATAATGTATGGTTGTGGTTTAGATTGATTTCCAACTGTATATCCAACCAGAATAACAGCAGATTCTTTGCCTTAAAAAACAAACAAAATCTCTCAACAACCAACTTAATAAGATAATAAAGTAGTCACTTTTCCACTAAAACTTCTAGTATATAACAAATACCATAAGTGGAGCTCCTACTGTTAAAAAAATAATTTAAACATTTTTAAAGCTCTATACTATTTGTAGAATGCATTAGAATTAAGAGGGATTCATGGAAAAATACTTCACGTCACATTTCATGTATGTGATTTGCATTAGTATTATTCAGAGAGTACATGTTTTTTCCTGTTTATTGAAGAAGCTTATTCTGTGTGATGTTTATGTGAACCTTAATACATAAACATACAAATACAGAGCATATGGCCAGTGGAATCTATGGAATTTAGATTTTGTTTTAAAAGACTTGCATTACTTTTCTTAGTATAGAATTTATAAAATGTATCAAGATATGATTTCCAGTTGGGTGGGTGTGGGTTGTTTTGGGTTGGTTTGGTTTGGGTTTTTTTGGTGGTTTTTTTTTTGGGGGGGGAGGGTGGTGTTGGTTTGTGTGTGTTTGTGTGTGTGTGTGTGTTTTGTTTCTGTGGGACCGTTTTTCATACCATTTTAGATTCTTATTTGAAAATGCAGCTGTTACCTGGTTTAGAACTTTTTTGTCAGATGTGTCATTATAGGATTTCTCAATGTTAATTTCGGGACATTTATATGAAGACCACACTTCATATAAATTCCTATTATGTCCTAGGCTGGTGTGGTAAATGGCAATCACTTGTCCATGAAATCAGTTTGTGATGTCTCCTAGCAATTCGTAGCGGAACAAGACACTGATATTGTAATGTTAATATCTGTTTTCCCTGTTCATGAAGTCAACAGGACTCTACTTCTGCCACTCACATTTTGTTATCAAATATGACTTGCTGGTGCTGCTGCCTAAATTGCAGTAAGATAATGGATGAAATTGTTAGTAAATTAATTCCTTAAAAGAGAGTTCTTGGTTTGAATAGTTATCTGAAGTTATTACTACCCCTGGAAAAAATATATGTGCAAAAAATGCCACGTAGATAAATTCTTCCAATTCATCTTTAGATGAACGAATCTGATCTGATTGTTGCAATACTTTCTATATTGGAGAGTAAGCAAGACAGAATTGTGTTTCTAATTGTGTGAGTTGCAGAGGTTCACCAGGTCAGTCTCTAGGGAACTTTGTGAAAGGGATTAAGAACATTGTGGAGCCTACTAAAAGCTGCAAGTCTTGAGTTAGTGTTTAGATTTTGCCTTTTGCACTTACCTTCACTGCAATTTATAATCCTTTTAGAGCACAAGACTGCTGATGTAGAATTGGAAGAGGAAATTCAATCTGTTCTTCATGAAGCTCTCCATTCCCAGCCTGGTAATGCGTTAACACTTAGAAATCACTGAAGAGTTTATAAATACTGCCATAGGCTAGATGAATCTCAGAGTCTGGTTTTGGTATGCATTTAAAGTGTTTTTGCCTGCACAAAGCATTCAAATCAACTCATTTGTCATTTTCAAGAAAATTCAGAAAGTTCAGTCACCAAATCCTAAAGCTGTGTCTTCTTATCCAGACTTGTTTGGCACTAATAGCTCAAATCAGTCATTTAGCAAAAGCTTCCTCAAAACACTGTGTAGAGGGCAAGAGTGGACAGAGCAGAGTTGGCCTTTACTGTGAGCAAAGAAGGTCCTGGCAAGTTGGGTTTATAATGCTGCACTGTGCAGATAAGTGTTCTGTCACCCCCCATTCCATTTGGAGACTATCTGGAAAGCACAAAGGGTATACTGAAGACTGAATATTTGCTGGTAATAGAATATACCAAAGAAAATTTATTCACTAACAATCTGCATTATTGATTAGGAGAGAGACATGAAGATGTAGATGAAAGTGTAAGTGACCAGTGGCAAGTAAAGGAAGAAATACATGGAGAAACTTTCGAAGCTCCTGCAACAGATGACATGCTCGGAGAATTTGAGAATGAAATTCCAGAAGCATATGAGACATCAGACTCAGTTCAGAAAGGTATCTGAATGTCTAAATACATTTTAAAGTAAATTTACGAAAGAAAACCCAACCCGGACAAATGAAAATATGTCTCATTAAAGCCTGAGCTTTAATTTCTACTTAAAGTAGAGCCTTAGCAAGTGTCAACCACAATATTATTTAGCAAATAAATATATTTTAAGTCAAAATGGGATATTTTAATTCTATGTGTTTTGGAATCCAGGTAACCATATATTATTAATTACTATTCTGTGGGCTTTCAACAAAATTAATGTGTGCTCCAAATATGTATATCTCTGCTCTCAACAGAGGCATGAATGTAATCATGTAGAATGGTTTTGGTTGAAAGAGGCTTTAAAGATCACCTAGTTCTAACCCTTCTGCCATGAAGGACACCTTTCCATAGACCAGATTATTCAAAGCCCCATCTAGCCTTGGGGCTAGAACAATTATTGGCCTTGAACAATTCCAGGAATGAAGCATTCACAGCTTCTCTGGGCAACATGTTCCAGTGCTTCATCGCCCTCACAGTGAAGAATTTTTACTTCATATTCAATCTAAACCTGCCTCCTTTCAGTTTAAAGCCAAAATCCCTTTCCTATCTCTACATGCCCTTGTAAAAAGTCCCTCTTCAGCTTCTTTGTCCCGGTAAATACTGAAAAGCTGCAATTAGGTCACCCCAGAGCATTTTTTTTTCTCCAGGCTGAACCCCAGTTCTCAGCCTTTTCTCACACCTCTGGAGAGGCATTCCACATCCAGTCTTTCACCTACCAACACTCCCAAATGCTTCTTGGTGTGGCTGCTCTCAATCTGTTCATCTCCCATCAGTAAAACCTACATGGAGTCTGCTTCTGAACATTTTTAGTTAATTAAGCTAAAGTTTAAAGTTTATTAACACAGTTTTTTCTATACTTTATTCTCATTCTTCTTTCATTCAAATATGGTGCCCGAAGAGCATTAACTATATTTAAGTCCTGCAGAGATGCAGACATCATATAAAGAAGATGGTCATATCTTGTCACCTTGTGGCATTGACTGGATGATGAAAATCGTAGTCAAAATATTGAAGCAGAGTTATATGATCTAAATCCAACTAGGGGGAAATTTTTCTGAATGTTTTTTATTTGTACTGCTGAAATTTTTACCTATCTCTTAATATCTCATGATACCTTTTGGTAAAACCCGTGTAATCAATGTCATCTAAAAGTTTTGATTGCTAGAAGTGCACTGAGATTCTTTCTTCACAACCAAAGTAACTCTTCAGTCTGGGTCTATTATACCTCCTTGAATCTGATCTCTATTACTCATCCACAGCACAAGTCAAAGTAGGAGACTAGGGGAGAAATTCACATTCCATTTATTTAAATCTTTGCAATTAAGAAGGCAAGGTGAATATATTCTTCTTTCCTCCAATTTATTCAGAAATTTCTGTGGAGAGTCTTCTTTTTTGAGGAAATGTTTATAGAGTTTATTCATATATACATATTCTCAATATTGTATATAAATAAAATAGTAACTTTTTTTTCAGTCTATATATACATATCCTGCTGCCATTAGAAGAAATTTGCTTAGAATTTCAGCTTAGGAATATTACTGTTCTTACATAAAATCTGTTAGAGGGTTTGTAGTATTGTTTGTTGATTTAAAAATGTTAAAATTTGTGCAAATGTATTTGTTTCTCAGATGCTGATCCTGTGGTGGATGATGTTGGAGCAGTGGAGTCTGAGTCATATGAAGTTCCAGGTATCTTTTTGTTTTTTCCGTACTTAGTAATAATGATTTTCTGCCTCAATATGACAAATTATATGAGAAAGAAAAATAGAAAAGGTTAGACTGGTTTAGAAATATGTCCTTTTGAATTTGGGATTTTTTTCTCTCACTAACTAGTTGTTATTGCCCTGGAGAATTTTACTTTGGGATGACTGTATCATACGTGCTATTGAAAATCTTTATTACAAATAACAGGGGGCACGTATGGAAACTTTGCTTTCGTTGGTGCAAAAACTTTTTATTTACTATGTTTTTCTGGCCTGTTGTGTATGATTGGGGACTGGATAGGCAAGTGATCTGTGGTTGTACAGTCTAAAAAAGTGAAAATGAGATTTATTGCTTATATTATCTTCATACAGTCTGTAATACTAAGGTTCTTCTAGACTATTTTTCTTGGCATTAGGAGCATCCAGTTTTTTGTACCTTTCCTTGAGGACTGTTTGTTTCTTTATGGCTGACTCTGCTATCAGAGAGTGAGTCAACACCAAGGACGTAATTCTGAACTATCCTTGTTCTGTCTTTCTGCACATCTTAATTCATCTTGAAAGCTTTTTGCAATTTGGCTTGGACTAATCCTATTACCTTATAGTCATCTTTGTGTTATGCTTGATGTCATGTACAATGGCATTAGCTCATCTTTCCCATTATGAAGAAGCATTAAGTGGATATTGCACTTTCCCTACTCTCTGATAAGTACTTTCTTCAGGATTCTAACAATGTTTCTTTGCAGTATGGACAGTCTCTTGCATTTACATTAGACATTGATTTCTGTTTGTACTAGGCTTCCTATGTTTGACTCAGTATTAGCTCTAGACTTTGAAGTTGTGTTTGGTGTCGCAGATGTGACAGAAGAATAGTTTTGTTTGTTTGATACAGCTAAAACTGTTTATTCCAAACTGTGTGGGGGATTACTGTTCTAGAATCCAAACTATTATACTTCCAGAGTAAAAGGATAAGTTACTTTACCTTCAGTACTCAGATGTGTCATAGTGAGTATATTAAGAACATTTAAAAGAATTATAGTTATAGAGGAAAATAACCCCCAAATTTAGCTAGGTAATGAAGTAAATTACTCTAAATCTGAGATGCCAGAAGTGAAGTACATATTTTGCAAGGTCAGTTTCTGGTTCATATCTTGTCTTCTAATGATCCATCACCAAGTAAACCTCCTGCACATTAGTAGAGGAGATACTTTGCCATTTTGAAGATAGAGGATGTTTGCATTTTTTATTCATATTAGAAAAAAAACCCCTAAAAATATTGATGGAGACTAATAGCTCTCATTGCTGTAGCTTTCCTACAGAGCGTATAGCAGAAGGCTGGAAGAGAGTGGCCCAGCAACCTTCCATTAGATTGCCATGTGTCAAGATGCAAGTGTCAGTTTATAAAGTTTTAGTTTTTCAGTTTTCAGCTGAGAAGCTACATTCAGTCACTGACAGACTCATGGATACAGGTTAAAACAATGAAATGTTAAACATATTTTGTATTTTTATTTCAAGATAATTATTTGTTCATATTTAATTTACAGCCTTAGATGACTATGTTGCAGATTTGGAAGAGAGAGTAAGTGATCCAGACACTCCAGGTTTGTAGACTTTCATTGCTTCAAATGATAATATAATCACACTTTAAAATGTGCTACAAAGTGATGTGTCATATTGACTGTTTCTTCACAGTTTTATTTTCAAAAGGTTTTTAGGTAGTTTCAAGTAGGACCAATTTTTATGCCACTATTACCATTACATTTGTGAGCATAACACTCCATGAATCCAGTCTGCAAATACTTATATAAGTGTTTTGTTCTGTCAGGAGTTTCCCAGTCTAATTAATGGATTGATTATCCAACACATACTTGTATTCCTAACTTTAAGCCTAAATATGCATAAACATATTGCACTCTGTGTTTTATGGTGTAGTTCCTGGATGTGTTTTATAATTCAGCTGTCACTTTCAAATAAAATATTACAGTATTAAGTCAGTATGATTACTTCTTTCATTTTTGAGCTAAATATATGACCTTTTTAAGCTCACTTGTGTTATTTAGCTATTGCATGAAAATTCAATTTTAATATAAAATATTAAATATTTCTATTTAAGGTGACTCGGAGGTAATGTCAGAAGATGCCATGGAACATTACACAGGTACAGTCCAAAGTAGTTTTTATTTTTATTGAAGATTCATTGAATTTTGGCCCCAAACCAAGACAATCACACACACAACCACCCACCCCCCCCACAAACAAACAAACAAACAAAACCACAATAACACTCAACACCCAAGACTTTGGAGCTCCTAGGTAGTATTTTTTCTGAATGTAATTTGAAAATACAGACATAAAACCTTCTAAAGAAATGATGCTAAAACCAACATGAGTATTACTTCTCTGTAATGTCAGCCCAATGGGCAGAATAATATTTTGAGGGTTGGATTTCCAGGAGAATGGATATTGGTATTTTAAATTGTATAGAAGTGTTTCTGTGGATAAAAAAGAATTTAAATATGCCAGAGATGTTACATTTAGTGTGTTATCAAGAAGAAAGTAGTATCTCTAAGTTTTTTTAAAAGCAAGTAAGCCATAACAACTAGATGCCAAAATTACACTGTAGAAGTTAGCTGTAAGCTGTATATAGAAATGATTCATAGATCGTTCAGAATCAAAATATTTATGAATATTTATGAACTCTATGAGAAAGCCTGCTGATACTGCTTTCTTTTTAAGTCTATCTTTTGATGCCAGAAAATCAATGTGTTCTTCTCACAGGATCTTTTAGCAATCTTCACCTTTGCACTCTTACTAAATTTATTACAGTATGAACATCTATAGTTTCAAATATTTTTTTTCATCTGAGTTAACTTGACACTGTATTGTGTATCTTTAGTGTCTTAAAATTCCATGAATTTTCCTTCCCATTTTCTTTTTCTTTTAACAGAGGATAGAGTGCATGAAGATTATAGTGAAGACCAAGGTATGACAACTGCTATATTTAGTGAAATTGCAGTATCAAAATCTTTCATTAATATGCAAGTGGATAAATTTGTTTTAAAATTTCTTATGCTGCCACATTACTTTGCCAGTTTTCAGCTAAGGTCTTGTGTTGTTGTGTGCTCAAACCCCCTGTGTTTGTAATCAGTCAACCAATCAATCTTTTAACACTGGTCCAAGCATAGAGTATGCATACTCATTATATTCCCATACTGGTCCTCTTTGCCATGCTTTGTGCATACGCAGAATAAGAACGCTGAAGGCTTTGCCATGCCTTTTTCCTTGTGAAACCCTGGCCAGGTCAGATGTGGTTTATTGCGTCTGTTTAGCCCAGTATCACCTTTTCATCTTGTCTGCCACTACTGGTTCTTTGGGAATTACCCTGTTTTAGTTTGATTTGGTTGATGATTTGCTAATGATTGCTGAGACCAAATCAAAAAGTAAACGAGAAGGATGGTAGTCACAGCCTTGAAATAAAGGTGTGTGGTTGTGATTCCTGCTGTGATATCCTGGAGACTACCACACAGAATAGTTAAACATACCTTTAAGGCACTCTTGTTTATTTCCCATGTTTGTGTAACCTGAGCAAAGGACAGGGTTTTTTAACTTCAAAATATTTACAACAGAAAACCTTGAGGTTCATTCTTTGTTATCAGGAGGTAAATTCCAACATCCTTCTTTGGGATAGAAGCCAAAATTCCATTGAAATACTCTCAGTGGCCCAAAGGTGTATTTATCCCTTAGCCTGTGTCTTTCTCAGTCTGCAGAAAATAATTATTTGCCTCAGTTATGGTGCCCTTGACAAAATGTCTCAGCAGTAATAGGATAGAAGAGCAAGAGACTAGGTTTTTCCCCAGGCTCATTTTTTACTTGCCTTTCCAGGAGATAGTTATTTTATGATCGGTTCCTAATCAAAAATCACTTCTCTTGCTTCTCACACCTAGATATGAGGAAGTGCAGCTTCTAATATTTACTTTCCATGCTCTTTCATATGTAGTGGTAACACAAACAGAAAATGCTTCCATGCCCTTGTGAAGAGACATCTATATCTGCTTTTTGACTAAGTTGATCAAGGAGGTTACAAAGTAAATTGCATCAGCTTTTTTTAAAATCAGTTCCAAAAGCATTTAATATTCTGCAGTCTCTTCTGGCACCTCAGCACAATAACAGTGAATCACTGTATTTTGTGAGTCATTTATTTACTTCAGGAAGAAGTGGTTTCATGTGCAGTTGCCTCTCTGTACTGCAATGAGTTTTAAATAGTATCAGATAAATCCCTCTACTTTTTTATTCTTGCCAGTCCTCTGATTAGGCTGATAAGGAGAATAGGAGCTTCCATTGATGGAAATTCAATGGTAGCATGTGACTGTCAAAAAAATTACTATTCTTGGATATTAAATTGCCAGGCTTCTTTATGGAGTAAATTATTCCCACAGTTCAACATAATCCATGGGAAAGTTTCCTCTTGATAAAATTTGCCTTTTCACAACATAATTTTACCTTGCTTTCAAATTCCATCTTGAAGGCTGAAATTCTAGTTGTGAGAGAAAGCACAATGTATCCTTTGTACTTTTTAGAGGAATTTCATTTCAGAGCTCCAGCCTGGAGCAGTGTGGAAGAAAAAGACCAGTGAGATGAGGCTGCCTTTCTGTAACACACCATTTTTTCTTTCTCAGTTCAGTCTGAGTACAATCCATGGAGTTTCAGGGCATGTTCATGTTCATGTGCTAGACACCATTTTAGCAGTTGTATCTGTTTTTCATTCTTTTGTCTCTAGGCCCATCTTTTGACATGGTTTTGGTTGGATTGAAAGTGAAACAGATTACTTTGTTTTTGGAAAAGAGCAATTTTGGCTCTGTTTTTCTAAAGTCAAAGAATGGTTGGAGGCCATTGTGGAGATCTGAAATCCTTTCTCTCAAATGTAAAACTTGTGGTTTTCACATGGGCTCCAAAACTGCAGTTGAAACCCACAAGAAGATTCACATTAAAGCCTTCATATGCAATTGTCTATGAAATCAACAGAAGTACAGGTTTTGAGTAAATTTATTTTCCCCATTTCTATCACGTGTTTCCCCTCTTCTGGCAAGACGTTCTGGTGAAATATTTTTTTCCAGTCCCGGTGTTTTCTAGAGTTCTCAAAGCTGAAGATAGTGCAAGATGATTGCTGGCCAGAGCAGTCCAATTTCTTTTGTGACTCTTGCTTTGTGAGGCTTGGTTCTTAATTCAGATCAGGAACTGTTCTAATAGGATTGCTGTAATCACATCACTGAGGTTATTGCTAAGCTAAAATTTCTTTAATGGAAATAAGTGCCTACCATGGAGTGTGTAAATGATTGATCATAGAACATGGAATACAAGAACTCCAGTATTGTACATAACTGCCAGTTTTATGAAGAATTTCCTACAGTTCGTAGCCATAAAACTAGGGAAAGAAAGCAAGTTTGAGATTTTCATTAGAAAGAAAGTGTTCTTGGTTTTTTTAAGGATATTCTAAAAACTCTTTTTCAAAGGAGTGTGAGGAGAGCCTCACAACCATTAGTACATAAGATACAACAATATCTTAAAAGATACAATAATATGAAGGTGATTGGTTTTTGGTTTTTTTTCATGTGATGTAAAGAACCTTTTTCAGATGAGGGTTAGAACCTGTTAGATAATGAAATTATCTAAAACTGAATGAACTTTGAACTTTTTAGTCTAAAATTCACAGTAAGTGTATATTGAAAATTCAGACAAGGGATAGCATTTTGTCTGCTTTCAGACATTATCTAAAATAAAATAATGAGTATAATAAATACAATAATTTATTAATATATTTATTTATAATATTTTTATAATTATTTATAATAATAAAATAATTCTTGACTTAGTTCTTCTTCAGAATTACAAAAACTAGACTGACTATGCAAAGATTAAGAATGTAGGAGAATTATAACAACTGTACAAAACAATAGATTTGTCGTAATTGTTTTCAACACTTCATCTGTATGATAAAAATTCTTGAAATTTCAGCAATATGTACACATATGGTTTGGTGGGTTTTTTTAATGTAGATTTTTTACTACAAGCTCCAGAAGGGGTTCATATATCTGTTCAGACCCCTAAACTAGGGCAAAATTTTTTTAAAGCCTCTGCTTTTGTCATTAGAGCAATGAACTGTGTGCTTAATCCAATTTTTAGAATACTTTGTATGTATCGAGCACCCAGGAACCTTATTTTTCTTTCCGTTCAGAACCAAAACATGAAAAGCACACCGAGACTCAAGATAAAGGTATATGCCTATATATATGTATACACACACAAAAAATATTTTAGGCAAACTTAATCTTGCTGTTGATATATATTGAAGTACATAATCTGTGTGACCTTCAGTCATGACATTGACAGTTATGGCAAAGGTTCATTACAGTTTGTATTATTATAAAGTTAGATTTTTGACTGTGAACTTAGAATCTTTCTTTTAATATGCTGTTCTTGAGGATTCATCTTTAAGGTCTCAGGTGACACGGAGTGGGGTGTCTGAGGCTTTTAATGGACAGCTGGACCACAGCAGTTCATCACAGACACTGCTTCTTGCAGTGAACGCTGCTCATAACCTTGCAACCAGTGTGTAAAATCACTCAAAATGTAGGCTGTCAGTACTAGCTCTGCTTTGATGCAGACTTCTAGCTGGTGCATTTGTCTAATTGGTAGAAGCAATTACAAATTTTTTGTCTGCAGTAAGATGAAAGTGGGAGTACTTCAATGTATTTAGAAAGATTAAGAACTGGTTTTAAAGTTTCAGTTATTGTGTCATAATCCAAAGAGCAATTCTTTGAAAAGGTACAATTTTGAAATAACTAGCTGATGAATAGAAGAGCTATTTAGTGAAACAGGAAAGAATGTTTAAGGTGTATTTTTCCCTCTGGAATTCATCAAAGTGTCTGTTCGATAATAGCAGGCAAACATGTCTATGTGGTAGCTGTGTTCTTTTGTGTAGTGTGTAAGTTCCATCACTTGAGGGCTTGACTTCATTATTGCTCTGAATTGAATGTTTCCTTAGCTGTTGAGGATCTTCCAAAGGGGGTGAATGAAGCCACGGGGCCAGATATATATTTTATAATTGTGATCTTAGTGTTTTGATGAAATATAGACATTTGAAAAACAGACATTAAAGAAGAAAAAGCAAGCTGATTTTGTACACTTTTTTGTTTTTATACTTATAGAGGAAATTAATGAAGATTTTGATATTGCTAAAGACCTCTCAGGTATGCAATTTTATAGTTTCTAAAAACTTTTTTCTTCCATTTATATTTATTAATATAATTAAAAGCACACAAAAGAAAAACACAACAGAGGATAAAATCGTGGAATAATTTGGGTTAGAAGGGCTATTTGAAGATCATCTAGTTCAATCTCCCTGCCATATCTAGGGACATCTTTATCTTAAAAAAAAAAAAAAAAAAAGCTAGCTCAATGCTCTGTCCAGCCTGACTTTAAACACTTCCAGGAATGGAGCATCCACTGCTGCTCTGGACAACCTGTTCCAGTGTCCCACCACACTCATCATAAAAAGTTTCCTTCATTTCAATCTGTCTCCTCTCTTTCACTTTAAAATCCATTGTCCTGTTGCTACAGGCATAAGTAAAAAATATCTATCTTTTTTTACAAGATCCCTTATTGAAGGGCTGCACCAAGGTCTCACTGGAGTCTTCTTTTGTCCAGGCTGAACTACCCCAGTCTGTCAGCCTGCCTTCCTAGGAAAGGTGTTCCTAGGAAGAGGTGTTCTGATCATCTTCATGGACCTCATCTGAACCTGTTCTAACAGGTCCATGTCTGTCTAAAAACTCTGGAGCTGGATGCAGCACTCTGTGGGGGTCTGAGAGAGACTTCTCTTTAGATGCAGCCATGGATGCAGTTGGCCTTCTGGACTGGGAGTGCATGCTTTTGGATCATGTCCAGTGTTTTATTCCACCAGAAAATCCAAGGCATTCTCCACAGGGGTGCTCTCAATCCCTTCTTCCCCCCATGTTTATTGATATTGGAGGTTGCCCTGACCCTGGTGCAGGACTTTATACCTGGCCTTGTTGAACTTCATGGTGTCTTATGAAGTGCTCAAATTACTCAAATTGGAGCTCTGTGGTAATTTCCCACATTGCTATTCAGAAAGGTTATGTTGTCAAATTTTGTTTGTCAAATTCTTGTTCTTGAAGAATATTAGATGGGTACTGTGTTAAATCTAATCTAAAGATCTGGTCTAAGAAGTTACAAATTTTGTTAAAGAAGTTCTTCTCAAACATGATGTTGATTGAGTTAGTTAGAGCAAAGCAATCTAAGCAGTTTAGCCTGAGCACTGTGTGTAGGATTCGATGCTATATTTTTTTAGGTTTTCTCTTTGAAAAGTGTATTCTTGTATGATTAAAAGGGATAACATATATTGTTTCACTCAAACAACAATTGTAACTAAAATTTGATGTGTGCAGTAGAAGTAAAAGTCCTACTTCTAGTAGCTAAACTTTTGGATGTGAAATGCATTTAGTACCCTTCTTTCTACTCTTCAGTTAGCTGAACTTGTTAGATTATAATTTAAGTCTTCCTTTTTGTTTGATACTAATTCAGTTGTGTGACTGCTGGGAAATAAAAACAAAATTATGAATGTAATGTGAGTAACTTTCAGCACTTCTTTTCTGTCTAGGAGTAGAAAGTAAGCAAACAGAAGATGAAGTGGCCATTGAACCAGAGGAATCAGGTTTGTATATTGTATTCTCCATGCATTTGCTGCTTAAAAAATTAGTAATTGGAAATGGTAAATATTATGGATTAGAATTCTATGCTGGAGTCAAAATACATTCTTAACTTTTCTGCAGCTGTTTTCTGTCAAGGACAAACATATCTATGTTTTTGGAATCTACCATCTTGGGCTTTTTAATGACATATTTTAACAGCTTAGAAAGCACTCTTCAGTTTTAGAAGTTGAGAGTGCTCCCAGTTCAGCAGATCTTGTATCAATAAAAATGACTGTATTTGGTTATATGATGGAACTGAAAATTTCTTTTCCATTCTCTGTTTTCCACCAGCCAGTCAGGAAAGAGGGTATATGTAAGGAATAAATTGGAATGTCCCCTAAGCTTTGAGCTCTTTATTTATGGGCTTCCCAAATCAGAGAAGGTATTTCCCCTCTTCAATTCTTCCTATTATCTACAGCCAGCATCCTGGCTATTGTGAAGTTTCTTCTGGTGAGCCTGACTTCTTCCAAGCATTTGTGCAGACTTCAGTCTATTAGCAGTAGTAGCACTTGATGATGTGTGACATATCTAATTTAAACATCCAAAGCAATGAAAGTAACTGAATTTTGAAGCCAGGTATTTCGCAGTTACAGCTAGAAACATAATAGGTATATATATAGATGTTTTCTAAGCCCATATTGTCGTAGCATGTGAAAATGGGATATGTGTGCTTTGGATAGTATAGTTTCAGAAGTTTGAAGTATCATTTTTGAAACTGTGAAATCCTACAATATACTCACTGGCCTACTTAAGTATGAATCGTTCTCCTGGAAAAATTCAGCTGAGGAAGAAGTTTGCATCCCACTTCTGCAAAAGTAGTATTACAGAGCAGTCTTAATAGGTCACTGCTTGGAATGTAAGGGAAAAAAAAAGAGGCTTTTTGTAAATGTTTGGGAAGCAGTCCAGTTTGAATTATATTTCCATTTTTTATTTACAGAAAAACCTCTTAAAACTGAAGATCATTCAAATGATGTTCAAGTGGGTAAGTCAGTCTTGGGTACTTGTTTTTTTTCCTAAAGAAATGAAGCTGTAGCTGCATGAAAATTAGTAATCAAATTACTTTGTGAAGGGATATTATTATTGTCAAAGTTGCTTCTTGGTTTAGAAGCAATGATTTTTCTGTTGTACTTGATAAAATCAAAGATGGTTACTGGGTTATATGAAAGCATTCCAAATAAACTGAGTAGTTTTAATTTAAAACTTAATTTTTAATGATTTCAGATAGAGCTGAATAATTTTGAAAGGCAAATACAACCATTTTGGGTCACAATATGTGTGTACTTCCTCTCCAGAGCAACTATCATGGATAATGACAGTGTTACTTCTCTGTGTGTCAGTCGGATCTATTGGAATCTGACTGGCACATCCTTTGGGCACTGATCTGGAAACAGGGACTGTTTTGTCATGCCATCACGTTTTTCTTGGCAGAAATGATTTTAAGAACAAGAGCACTTCCAGTTCTTCCATCTGTTGCCTGACAGTAGTAAACATGGATTTTACTAAAACCATTTTTAGCATAGTTAAGTGGCTTCTAAATTCAAGAACTGCATATCATTACATTTCTTGGAGTTAACTATTACAGTTTACAAGTTTGTTCGTTGTACCGAACTAGTTGAGTGGAACACAGAGTTATATCTCAGAGCAGTACGTCAGAGAAGCTGCAATCCGAGACCTCTAACAGCTGTGTTTTTGTTTTGTGCTGATTAGCCTGACCCACTTTCTGGGTTAGTTAATCTTTGTATTATGCAGAAGCTCTTACAAGATGTGGTGCCCAGAAACTTTTGGGTGTGGGTTGTTTTTTGTTTTTTTTCCTTACAGTATTTGTATTTGGTTCTTAGTCATACCAAAAGTAGCCAGAGAAATGAAGAAAACATAGGAGGCCTTTTGTGGTTGTCTAGTAAAGATTGGAGGCATGGTTTAGTTCATGTTTGAGTTTGTATGCTGAACCTCAGCTGAGGTGGTTTGAAATGCTCACATTGGTGTTTAACTGTGTTGTCTGTGAGGTCTTTCCAACCTGTTTATCACAATAGCCATGTGGTGTGTTGAAAACTTTGAAGCCATAGCTATTAATTTAATAGATGCATTAGATGAAAGTATTTTGTTTCATAATGAATATGAAGTATTCTTAACCAAAGCTTATCATTTGTGTAGGAACAAACAGTAGTTATCACTACATCCTTAGGAGTCACAGAATCTGGAACTATGAAAGCTAAAATCTAAGGCATCACCAGCATGGACAAGAAGTTCAGCAAAGATAGTCTCCACTTAGTTTGTTATGCGTTAAGTTGGAACTGCAGAAGAGGAAAAGATGTTTTCTCTCAGGAAAGGTTGCTGTTTAAAGTTAAAATAACAAAATGGCTCTTACAGAACTATTACAAAATTTCAACAGTAGATAATTCCACCACACAATGTCAGTTGAGGATATTGAGATGATTTCTTTACTTAGAGATACTATTTTAATATTAAATTCAGAACAGAATTTAATTGAGCCAACTTGAAGTCTTGGGGTTTTGGACTGTATTTCTATCAGTTTTTGCATTGTAATTTATGGCTCAGTCTTGCAGCTGCAATTAATTAAATTAAATTAAATTAATTTTTCTACCTTCACACAAAAAAAAAATCTTAGGTGTTTTGTATAGTAGTGATGGACTTTGAAATATGCCATTTTGAATCATAGCATCATTTAGATTGAAAAAGACCCCTAAAGTCAAGTCTAGCTATAGATCTAACACTGGCAAGTCCACCACTAAACCATGTCTCCAAGTCTTATATCTACATATCTTTTAAATAACCTCCAGGCTGGGGACTCCACCTCTTCCTTGGGCAGCCTGTTCCAATGCTTGACTATCCGTTTGGGGAAGAAATTTTTTCTCTCACCCAATCTAAACTTCTCCTGGTGCAACTCAACACTGCTTTCTCAAACCATCTCTTGCTACTTGGCAGAAGAGACTGACCCTCACCTGGCTACAACCTCCTTTCAGACATTTATGGAGAGCACTGAGGTTCCTCCTGAGCCTCCTTGACTCCAGACTAAACAGCCCCAGCTCCCTCAGCTGCTCCTTATGAGACTTGTGCTCCAGGTCCGTCCCCAGCTCTGTCCTTCTCTGGACACGCTGCAGCACCCCAGTGTCCTTCTTGCAGTGAGGGGTCCAAAACTGAACACAGGATTCAAGATACAGCCTCACCAGTGCCAAGTGGAGGGGGATGATCACTCCTCTAATTGCAGATGTATTTGCAAATAAGATGGTGGAATTGGACCTAGTTATCCACTCTCTTTTTGTTGTACTGTGCTGCTAAGAGACTCTTTGCCATTTTCAAGCACTGCTAGAATGAGAAATAGCTTGTGTTACTGTGAAATGGTATGCATTTCTGAATAAATCTTTTAGATTTTTTTTTTTTAACCTGTGGTTGTTTTCAAAATTAGTGCAACAGACCGTTTAAATCAGAAAATTGCCTTGACATCTGCCTGGCATAGCTTTTGTAAACACATAATAACAGCAGCAGTAGAAGGAATGAATTATTTTCTTCTTTCATTCATAGGCAAAAAGAGAGAGAATCAATCAAAATGTGTTTTAAAGACAGTTATTAAAGTTCTTAAAGACACAAGTAATTATTAGATGTAGTACAATGTTCATGATCCTTTGCTTAGGAAGTGGAAAATGATAGTAATTTGATCAGCACAAAATCTGAGTTCTGCACTAACTTAAGAATCCTTGTAATTTGTGTAGTTATGTGGGAACTGCTCTGAAGGCAGAAGAACCAGTATTTTTAACTTTTTCTAAAAATCTTGTTTCATCACATTAAGTAAAATTCAAGTAGTATCTTGGGAAACTGACAAAAGAAACATAGGACATTAACTACTGACAATTAATAAAATCTTCTTAAATCATTAGTTCTTCTTGCTGTTAAGCATATTTTCCTGTCTTTTTTTAATGTGAATATTTCAGTTTGAAGGCAACATTACTCTCAAATTTTCCTCTCAGATTATGACATACATGTTTCCTGGGGGTTTTTATATCTACTTTGTGACGGAGGATTCAGTATGGGGGATTTTGTAGTCAGGAGTGTTTGTGATTTTATTTGGTCAGTTGTTCAAAGCTAATATTTCCTGTTCTTTAAGCGGTAACAAAAATAACTTCAGGCAGTGTGAAAGAAATTCAGAAATGTTACTGTACATTCCTTATCCTTCAGTAGTTTAAATTCATGCAAGTGCATTTGAAGCATGGTGGCCTCTGTATCAGGTTTGGAGCAATTGTTTGGTTTTTAGCTAAAACACAGAAACTTAGTTTTTTGGAAGGAAAACAAGAGACAGCTCAGAGATTGAATTTAGCTGTGAGGAGCATTCTCACATCACCAGGGAGGACGCTGGGTCTGGGGTTTGAATATGCTGCAGTGCAAGTCAAAAGTTTTTTGCTGACTTCAGGGCACATCACAAGAAAATTCATACTAGTCAAGTAACATCTTTAGGTATCTGTAAGTACTGCTTTCCAATTCTCTGAGTTTACTTCTGAAATTATTGCCAGTATTCTTTTCCAGATGCAGGATAGTTTAGCTGCAGTTATGATCTGCACTTTTATAGACTAATGGACTTTATAAACTAATGGTTTGATAAAGTAGCTTGAAATATTACTGATTCAGGTTTTCTGGCTAATCCTGCTTTACACTGGCACATAAATTGCAATGGTTGTGATAGAGTGGTACTTGTTGGACACATATTTTAGGGAGACATTTTGGGTTTAGGGGATACCATTACTCTCTGTATTTGGATTTTGATCCCTCTTGTATGTGTTTAGATTTAAAACCTAAAGTTACTCCACTCCTCCCCTTTCACCTTGTCTCCTTGACATTTTTGTGACTCTACATTTATTTTACCAACTGCTGAAATCCCTTATGTGTAGAGAAGTTTCCACTTTAGAACCTTGGCCCTTCCTCATTCCCCGGCTCCTCTTTTCTGGTTGTCTTTGGCTTTAACAAATAAACCCCAAAATCAAACCAACACAAAAAACCAAACCAAAACCAAAACTAGAATGTTTAAATGGATTTGTGGCATGGCCTAGATATCCTTTACAAGGTAAATAAAGTGCCATATGGTAATTAAAAATTTACTGCCTAGAAAAATGTTTAAAAGTTTGTTTCCCACCTTATACAGCAACTTTGTGTATATTCATTAATGTAGCTCTTAGAAATTATAGCTTTTTCATATTAACTAGTCTGATACAAAGTTGCATTTTTTTTAGCATTTAAGATTTTTTGTTGTTGTTTTAGAGGAAGTTGTGTTTTGGTTGGTCCTTTAATGTAGATTTCCCCTTATTTTTTCAGATACTTAAAGCTTCAAAAGAAAAATCCCTACATCAGGAGGACCAGTCCTAACCATACGCTACAAAAGGGGAGCAGATGGTTGTAATAGACCTTATGATGTAATTACCAAGCAGTTCAGGGTTTGGGGAATGAGCACTAAGATGTTGTAAATGGGTTTTAGCCAACTGTCATTTTAGTAAGCATTTTTAACACTTGTATGTTTAGTTTACATTCCTTTCTGATATTTTTTTTCCCTTGGTCAAGTTTAGTGAATTCATTACTTTTCTTCTGTGTTTGTGACAGAGTTACAGCTTAGAGCTGCACTTCATGTACTGTTTAAGCAATTGTTGATATTCTATTTATAACATAGCAGCAGGACATTTTTTTCAGATTTTAATATATATCTTTTGTTGTGGATTCATACAGTATGTACAGAGCTGTTTGGTCATATGAAACATATGATGTTACGAATTTTTACATGTTTCATAATTGCTGATATAGCATACAGCCTAATTGCATTTTATTAAAAAACACTAATCAGGCAAACACTATGCTGTGAAGTTTGACTTGTATCTCTTTGCACTGATGTTACGTCAATAGTTAATGACATGAATTTCAGGTGATTTTTAAAATACCCTAAAAAGATATGAAGTGTGTGTTTAATTCATACTAGTAAAAGGCCAGATTACAAAATTACAGTTTTCAAAAATCCTTAATGTGTGAATTAGCTCTTTTTATTTATGCTCATCTGATTTTTCAAGCAAAATATCTGGAGACTATATACTAGCCTGACAGGAGTCAGTGGAGATTGCAACAAGACTGTATTGCTGGAATCAAGTTGAATTCAACAAAATTATTCTGTTTTGGTTTGCCTACCAATATAATTCAAAACAGGCTTTAATAAGCTTTATGTTCAGTAAATTATTTTAAAAATCAAATTTGCGTAAGCACTTCATTTGCAAATTTTATTTAAAAAAATGCTTTGGAAATTCAACCTTAAGAAAAATATGATGTCAAAATTTAAGACCTACAGTTATGAATGCTCTTAAAAATGGTACATCTGAAATTTAGGTACTGTAAGTGATTTAGAATTTTAATATAACAGGTGTGCTTTTTACCTGTTCTGTGCTGCTGTTCCACAATTACAAAGACATATTTTATTCTTTGATATCTTGCATGTGTTCCTTTTTGGCTCAGGAATAATTGCTGTGATTTTAGGAAGTTGCCAAGCCTGTTACAGGAGCTTAGGAAAAATAAAGTAAGATAAATTTATAAAAAGAAAAATCAATTTGGTAACCCTAACAGTTGGTTGCCTTTTGGTTTACAGGGAGACTTTCGATTTCTGTAACACTGTTTTGAAGTCAGGGTTTTAGATGCTTACATTTGTAGTGAAAGGGGCAATCATGTATGCTTGCCCTTTTATTGGGCTTGGGATGTCAGTAAGACTCCACGTGAGTGTTACATCTGATCAACAAACACAGATGTCCCAAAGTGATTTCTTTAGACTTTTCAGGAAAGCAATAATATTCTTAGACTGTGATGTGTTTTGGGATGGGATATTCTAGTAAAATTACCTGTGATTGTGAATTGCAGAGCAATAATTTTTACAAAGCCATATTTTGTGAGGAATCTTGGAAATTATTTTAGAATGGTGAATGGAGAACTTTTTATATAACAGTGCAGCCTATTTGTAGAATTATGGGACTGTGAGAGTATATTATGCTGTGATTGAATTTTAAGTATTTTGTAACTGGGTATGTGATTTTACGTGCTTCATGTTTACAAAAATATGCCAAGCTGAGCAAGGTCAAGTGGACTATTAAAAATATGTATATTTAATCCATTTTAATGTTTGGTTGCAATAAAACACAGAAGAATATCTTGGTCTTTCTAGTGTCATTATTTATTTCCAAATGTATTAGATATTAGCCATAGGGATAAATATTTGACTCGACTACTAATTAATATTATTTTTAATTGTGAATTTGAATATTAAAAAATATACTTGAAAGTATTGTTTACAAAGAGAAAATAGCAAGTAAAATAAATCAATTTTATTTCTGGCTACTGTTCTGTGAAGGAAATGGGCAGTACACTAAGGTCTGTGTCTTCTATAATTGTGTTGTGATTGTCCTTTTGTAGTATTAACATTCAGCAACCAGTTAGGCCTGAATTTTTTTTCATGAAACGTCATTTCTGTTTGTAATTTATAATGGATGACATAGCACTTCTTAACAAATATCTGAGCAAAGTAATATGTCTGCTTTGCATACAGAATATTATCCTTTTGGTCCATAGTTTAAATCAGATCTAGTAAGGTCCATGCACTTCTGTGAAAGCAGAAATCTTCCTTGACCTTTTCAGTTTTCAGACACCTCTATAGCTTTAATGATCTATTGCTGAATAGTAGTTTAAGAAAAAGTCAGAAGATTACCTTTTTCTTTATATTTTCACATTGCTACACAGCCTCTTGTTATATGTCAGTGAATCTATGAAATCTTGGATTCAGTTGCTTTTTTTGGAAATCACAGGAAGAAATACCAATAAGCAAAGAGTAGAATACTAAAGTGATATTTTAATACTGCCAATTTACTACAATTTAAGTGACTTTCTAAAATTCTCTGTAATTGAAAAGGTACCATATCATGGCACTTTTCTGAGAAGTAAAGAAAATGGCTAAGATTCAGTATAGGAAAGATATTGAAAAATGTAATGACTTTACTGAACATCATTTGTAATTTTACATGTTTCAAAAATTAAGTATCTGTAAATAAGTTGTATTGTGCATTTATAGTGTTTATTGAGATTCATGTAAAATCTACAAGGTCGGAAACATATTTTTAATTGTGACTTGTGTCATTCTCATATGCCATCAAACATTTAGTTGTATTGTAATATGAAAAATAAATTTATTCTTCCTGGTAGAAACCTTCTTGGGAATCCCTGGTGTGTTCGTTATATAACGATAGCAGCCGTAGCCTACAGAAATTAGTTAAAGCTGTTTTGTCAGTGATTTTCATTGTGAGTTATTTTGCTGGAAATGAAGACATTGAGTAAAGGATGGGAGTGGTTTGAAGAGCTAAGATTATCTTTTGTTTGTTTGCTTGAGCTACAATTGGTTTAAGTTGATGAAAAAATAGTCTCAAGATTTATCACATCCCTGTCTTTGAGAGAGCACATTTTTAAGCCTTTGTCAGAAATAGCATAATAAAAACCTTTTGCACTACTGAAATAGGGATCAGTGTGGAAGGAACAGAACAATATGTGCTGAATATGATGCTGAAGTGAATTTTTAGTGAAATGTGAATTCTTAGCTTCAGAGCTAACAAGATGAAGTTGTGATGAATTTCAAAAGCAGCTACCTAAAAGGAGAAGTGACAGTATTTAAAGATTATTGGAGAGGCTTTGGTGAAGTCAATGGCAACTAATTTAGCAGAATACAGGCTGAAAATAGTCTGAAAGTTTGGAGAACTGATTCTAATGCATAAATAGGTATAGAGGGCTGTAGGTTATACAGTCCATGAGTCTCAGGAATAAAGAAATGTGAAGCCAGACAAGAAATGGGAGATAGGAGTAGGCTTTAGAGTGAGGAGGTCATACATTGTTCTTCCTGTGATGGCAAAGAAGTTGCAGAAGTAACATGAATGTCCAAGATGTGTGGCAGTGGGTTATCCAGTGACCTAGAATGAAGTAGAGAGAAGAGGCCAGGTGAGAATCTCAAGTGTTACTGATAAAGGAAAGGATACATGGAAAGTGGGTGGTTAACTACTAGCATGATGTGTCATGGTAATGGGAGGTGGTAAAAATAGAAATATGAGTATATAAACTGGTTTATGTGAAAACTGTAAAACTAAACTATTATTTCATCTGGAGCTGCATTATTGCTCTTTTTAAAATGTAGTGTTTTGGATGACATATGACCATTTTATTAATTGTGTGGTATGTGCAAAAAAATACAGAAGCCAGGGCTTTAGGAAGTACTGCAAAATGCTTTAATTAATATACTGCTACAGTAATAATTGTCCCTAGTATGTAATTGACTCTATAGATCTTTTGTCATTTCTTACAATTTAATTGACAATCTAGATCTCATGATGTAATTGAAGAGGTGAATGACTTTCAGCGTGATCATATTTATTTAATTTACCATATAATCAAGTTAATGCTCATTCTGCCTTGTACTGAATATAAATTAGAGTTATAGTGTCCATACATTCAGGAATAGCAGTTGTCAGCCTATAGAAAAGGGTGAAATTAGTGTGTTAAAAAATTTGATCTCATGTGTGTGCATAATCCAGTTTCTTAACGAAAAAATGCAATGTTTTCCTGCATTATTAAATGTGTATTTACACTATAATGCTTCTGAGCAGTCAGTTTAAAAAACAGTGAAGACTGAGTATTCAGACAAGGTGTCTCTAAATTACTTGGAAATTAAAGAAAAAAATTTAATATATATAAGAATACATCAAAATTATATGTGTGTATATATATCAAAGTATATGTTAAAGAGGACAGTAACTACCTAAAAAGGCAACAGGCCTTCGTGGTTAGTGTTCTCTAAGTTTATTAGGAGGAAACATTGGAAGCTTCTTGGGAAAAAATGGAATTGGAAACAGAATAACAGAATAATTCTAATTGGTGTTAGAATTGTGAGGCAAGATGCTTTATATATTATAGAGTAGGGCAACATCAAAAAGTGTTTAGAGGGGTGGAAAAGATCTTTATGTATTTACCACCTTCATGAAATACACATATATGATTTTTGTCCAGGATTTAGTTTGCCTTTGCTATAGACTGTCTTAATACTTACTTACCATCTACCTCTGCAGTCAGATATTTGCAAAACACCTGTTACTTTATTTTAAAAGCTAAAAAAAGAGAAAAACTTCCAAGTGCCCGTCACATCTAAAAATGAGACTTAAGTTCCCAATTGATTTTGTTTTTCACATTTTAATCAAATGTATGTATTAAACTAGTGTTTCCAATAGCTTTTAATTAGTGAACAGATTTTCTTTCTTACAAAATAGCTTGCATTGTAAGTGTATATCAACAATATATATTAAATATCTAGACAAGAAATTCTGTGAAATGTTTTGTGATGGAAGCAATATGGTAACATTTGAAGCATCTGCAGGGAAAGACCTTTTAGGTAACCATATAGTTCAGAAAATAATCTATGGTTATTTTAAAAAATAAAAATGAAACATAAAGTCCCGTAGATTCAATTATGTTTTGAGTATAGATTGTAATTTTCTTGTATCTCTTTCTTATCATAAAATGTTAGCATAAATTTATTTCAATTAAATTATATTTTTAATGTTCTAGGAAAAAGTGAAAAAGAAACTGAACAAGACAAAACAGAAAAAGGTAAGTCTGAAAGTAACATTCTGTTTTGAAATTCAAACTCATGCTTTCTGGGAGGATTGAATTAAATCAGATCAAAGAGTGGTGAAGCTTCGCTCCTGTACATCTTATGTAGATATACTGCAGTTGAATAAACATCCAGAGAGCATGTGCTTTTATAGGTAAACACTTGGTTGTTTCCAAGGCTGGCATCAATGCACGCCAGTCAATCTTACCTGATCACAGAATGGAATGATGGAATTGTTTAGGTTGGAAAAGACCTTTATGGTCATCTGTAGGAGAAGGGAATACAGGTGATACCCCTGATGAGTCACAGCTATATCCACTAAAGATAAGTGTGATAACAGGGAGTGGGTTAACTGGTGAGAGGAGGATCATCATGGAGGAGGAACCTTGAGAATCATGAAGAAGAAGGATCCTGGGGAGAGAGAATCACTGCAGTCCGGGTCTGCAGTTAGAGCCTGTTGTTGGAGCCTGCAGTCACAGTCTAGCTGGGTAACAGCCTGCATTCAGAGTCTGCAAACCAATACCTGCAGCCATAGTTCAGCAGGCAATAACCAGCAGTCAGAGGCTGCAAGGGAAACCTACAGTAGGAGCTTGCTGCAGCCAGAGTCAGTGAATAGTTGGAGTCAGGATGGCCAAGCTGTAAAAAGGAATAAACCAGGACCCTTTTCATGATGTGATAAACAAGAAGTCTGTGTCTTGGCTCATTTCTACCCTCTAACAAGAGGGCTGCTGCAACAGTCGTCAAGTCCAATTCATAACCTAACACTGAACCATGTCCCTAAGTAACACATCTTTTAAATGCAGGATAGTCTGGCAACCCTGTCAGTGAATTTTTTTTTTCTAATGTCCAATCTAAACCTGTCCAGGAGCAACTTGAGGCCATGGCTTCTTGCCCTGTCCCTTGTGACCTGGGGAAAACCTCACTCCAACCTCCTTTCAGGGTGCTGTAGAGAACAATAAGGTCCCTCCTGAGCCTCCTTTTCTCCAGGCTAAAACACCCCAAACACTCCCAGCTGCCTCATCAGATTTGTGCTAGGGACCCTTCACCAGCTCCATTGCCCTTCTCTGGACACACTCCAGGACTTCAATGTCTTTCTTGTAGTGAGGGAGCCCAAAACTGACCCCAGGGTTTGGGTGTAGCCTCACCAGTGCTGAGTACAGGGGGCCAATCACTGCCATGGTCCTGCTGCCCCACTATTGCTGACACAGGCCAGGATGCCGTTGGCTCTCTTGGCTGCCTGGGCACTGCTGGCTCATGTTCAGCCAGCTGTTGACCGGCACCCCCAGGTGCTTTTCCAAAGGGCAGCTTTCCAGCCACTCTGCCCCAAGCCTGTAGCATTGCAGAGAGTCATGGGATGGTTGTGACAACTCCTGCTGTTTCAGGACTAAGATGTTCAGTGTCATACTCCTAGTTTAGTATTCTGGAGGTCAGAGTTCCACCAAGCTCTTTCTGCATCTGAGGGCAAGAGGCAGTGTGGGCTACCTGGCCCCTGGAGCTGGGTTCAGCACTGCCAGCTGTGCTAAGTTGAAGAGACAGGTGACATGAAAATCAGTCCTTTGTTGACACCATGATTGCCTAGTCTGTCTTAGGCTAAGTAGGAAGGTGCAGAGACAGATTAGATGGAAAAGTGAGGGTTTGCTGAAGAGCGCTGTGAGTCTGCTCTCCCTACAATGACATTTGTTCTGGCCCCATGTGTTCCCTGTCGCTGCACAAAACTTGGAAAACCTCCTTCACTGGGGTCATGGCTGGTTGCTGACAATGCACAGAAACCTCAGGGCCTGTGCCAAGAGATTCAGTAGCTCTACTCCTTTTTCATTCTGTTTCCATTTTCTGTGTGGCTGTTGTTTTATGTTTGAGTACTTAGGAATGCTGCTTTTCCAATGTTTTGGTATGGTTTAATTGGTTTGGTTTTGTATATTGGTATTTTAAACATGAGTTTCTAGGACTGGCAAACTTCAAATATTTAAGTATTAAATATGTCACATGTAAGCATTACGTATGAAAAGTGAAAAAACCAACCAAAACAACTTGAAAAGCTTGACAATTATGCCTACATTTCGATTTATTGGCAGGGAATATCTTGCTACAATGGATTTACATATGTGATGTTAGGAAAAAACTCACCATTATGTGCTGCTTTTACTGACCTGTTAGAACAGTATAATAAAATGACATACAAGAGCCATCCAGTATGGGTAAAAAGCAGTCATAGGTAAAAATCCCAGCTTGTGTAAGAAACCTACTATTATGCAACGTTACTCATCAGAGCCTGTACAAGAACTTTAGGACATGGAAGTATGACAAAGTGGAGCTACTTTCCTTTTCTACGCTAGGTGCTTTGTGGTTTTGTTTCTTTTTAAAGAGCAACTGAATAAATGCCGCTGCAGATTACAGGATTTCTATAAGGTGGAAAAAGGGATGGTTTTGTTTTCCAGGTTAAATTGGTAGAATTTTTCATCCTACCAGGAAAAAACAACCCTGCATTTTTATAATGAACTTCCTTGATAGCGACACTGCTTGTGTGATTTTTATCCAAGCTGAATTTTGTTGAACTTTTCTCTGTTTGAACTGTTTTAGGTTTTCACTTTCAATAAAAGTGGCTAGCTATAGATGTCCTAGTCACAGGAAATGGTATAAGGTACTACTGATTTGGTGTATTTTAAATTACCCTAAGAAGATGCAGCAATAAATTGATGAGAGATGTATTATAAAATATACTGTACTGTGACTGGTATATGTAGGAAACTTGGAAATCTAAGGAGTTGGGAATTTGAAACTTCACGTTTGGCTTGGTTTTAGATTCTGAGAGTACATTCTGATGTGCAAGTCTGCTTTTGTTTTGTGGTACTTGGACATACAAGCTCCAAAGAGCCTTCTGTGCAGAAATTATTTAGAGCTTTGATAGCTCTTACGACATAAATATTCTTTACTGCAACAGCCTTCATAGTACTAGGTTAGCAAAGTGTCCTGATAATTATGTTAATTTCAGTATTCAACAGTATTTCATCAAGTTTATTGAAAGTCCTACTGAAAATTCTTTGATATTAACAAAATACCCCTCTGGAAAGTCCTCTAAAGAAACAAAAATGAAAATAAACTTGTTTCTAACATAGAATTGCTTCAAAGTTTCTCTGTTATGTTTGAGGTGGATTCTTAGTCTTCTCCACAAGAATATAATCATGCTTTTTATTTAAACAAGTAGTTAAAATGGGATAGGTATTCCAGGTGAATCTGAGAAATAATTCTTTAAAAGGTTTCACAGTACAATGCTGGATGTACATGCCATATCCATAAGGTGGCCTTCCATCTGAGGTGGTTTTAGTTGTTTTTGATCACATAGACTAAAAAAAAAATTAAGTAAGAAGTCTAATTTTTCTGCTTTGATTTATATTGGACATATACTAAATATTCATTGCATTGGTGAGCAGATGTAAAAACTGAAAATAATTTTCAGCTATGAACATGTTTGTTTCATACAGTGAACTTCATCATAGGTACAATTTTTATAAATAATAATTTTCCCTTTTCAGAACTGATAAAGCATGACAGTAAAATTGAATGCTATTTGGCTGGAACACTCAGCTACATTGTGTTAGGAGCAGAAATACATGTAAGCCAGGCTTAGGACAATGTCATTCCACAAATGGCCCTGCCATTTGGTGTCATTTTGATAACAGGTCAGCATTTAAGCACTGTTCACTCAAGTTAATTTACCTTTGAAAATATGTAGGATTCCACTGTGTTACCAGTAGAGATCTAATCTGAGGAGGCTAAAGTGCTGTTCTTCCAACTAAATATAGGGGTTTGCTGCAGGGTGAGATCAGAACCTTCACCAGCTCCATTGTCTGGAGAAAGAGCTTACACATTTAGCTCACCTCCAGCATTGCCTCCTCGAGTTAGGTGGTCTGAGTTCAACCTTTGCAAGCTCTACTTATAAGAGTATACATAGTACCTATTGATTTGCAGATTTGATACAGGCTACAATTAAATGTCTGTGAGCTGTGTGCAGAATGACCAACACAGAAGTGTAGTTGTAAAAGTCCAAAACTGCTGCATAACACCATTCTGAACTAAATACATAAGACATTGGAACATTACAGTGTATTTTTTAATAGAAAGTCAATGCAGAAATTTCTTTATGGTTTTGTCAAAAGATTGCTTGAGTCTAGCCTTTGAGTGAAGCCAAAAGTCTTAATGGTGAAAGAGAGGTGGATGATGGAAATACATGCCAAAACCAAAATTATCATTCTGCTGTTGTTTCTTATGATCAACATCTAACCAACCAACAATAATTTCATACAGAAAGCCCTGTAGAATACTTTTTACTGCAAGGGAAATTGTTCTGGAATAACTGCAGCTAAAGATTTATTATAGTCATTAGGTTCCAGCTTTATTAGTCCCTAAAATGCCTCGGTTTTTATTGTCTGATTACTTCCCCAGATAAGTTTATTTAGTGGTTTTGCCTGTTCTACCAATACGGTTTAAAAAGATCTTTTAATTATTGTAGTGCTCCTGGCTTTAAATTGTCTAGATAAAGCTTACATAGTTTTACACATTCTAAGTTATCATCTATAGAAAACCATAAAACAAGTAGATAACTTACACTCTGTGTATCTCACTTAATGAGCTTCCCAAACAACAGGACAATGACAGTTTTTCATCATCATCAAATTCTCATTGAAGTACCCACTGAGAGGCAGCACAATTTCCAAAACTAATTTGGGTAATGATATGGGGCTAGTACGAGGAGGGAGGCCAATTACTTGAGCAAATTTTGAACTCCAAGTAAAAGTCTACAAATATATGTGTATGTTCTTCAGAACATAATTGAAACTTTGAACTGGGAAGGTGTAGTATTGGTGGTGGGTGGCAAAGGGAATTAGTAAAATGAAATGTCACGAAATTAGTTGGAAAACTACTACAGACCATGATCATCAGTATCTTCTTGTCATTGTCCCACACTCAGAAGTTGCCATTGGATTGCCAAGAGCATTATTATTGAATTTGTATCACAACAGGGATGGGAGAGTGTTTAGAAAATGTTGGGATACAAAATCCCCCTGGGCCCCATCCACACAGGCCCAGGGATGTCTAGAAATGTGAGGGCTGAATTAGAACCTTCAGAGAAACTAAGATACTGTGATGGTTTCATCACGTTTTATATTTCATTTGACTGGGAGAATATAAAGCGGAACAGGCTCATCTTTAAATTACAAAGATAGTTTATTTACACACACTGAAAGGATGAAAATAGGAAGGAAAAAAACAAATGGAACTTTCAAAACATCTTTTCCTCCTTCTCTAAGTTTTCACTTTTTTACACTCAACATAAAAAGACATAACCTGCAACTTTAGCCAGTTTACTATTTTAAGATAATCTTTCATCAATTCTTCAGGAAAGGAGTCTCTCTGTTTCAATAGAGACTTTTCTTTACAAGGAGTTCAAAGAACTCAATCCTACCCACTTACAGTATTCTCAATACTGAACACGTGGGCCCTGTACTCAAATACACTGCAACATTGGGGTGTCACCTTTTAAAGGTGTCTCATCCAAGGCAAAGGGTTTTTTCTTCATTAAATCAATTTTCTTCAGTCCATCACACAATACCTTTGCTTAAAAATCTACACATAAAACAATTACCTCCCCAAATTACACATCTTTCCATGGTTTAAAGGAATAACTTAGTTCAGTCTCTATATTTCAGAGAAGTTCAGCTAGAATTTTCAGCCACTCCTCCTCCTCCATTTAAAATCTTTTTCACTCTCTTTCTACTGACTTCAGCTCCATGCTGTGTCTCTCTATGGTCTAATCACTGTATCTGTCTTTCGTTCAGGGAAAAGCCGGTGCTCAGAAGAAATCCATTTGCTAGCAGAGAAAGAGTTAAATTTGTCAGGCTTGTCGGGCTGCTCACGTGATCTCGTTGCAGCGGGAACTAAAAAAGTCTGAAGGCCGCGCTGTTCTTTTCGGCCTGAGGGGGAGGGGGGGGGGGCGATGGTAGAACGCTCCTCAGTCCCGGCCCCGGTGACAGAAGCGCTGCGGCCGGGGCTTCTCTTCCCCTCCCCCGCTGCTGCTGTTCCCGGGGGGCAGGCACAGCCGAACTGCGCTCTCAGGGGGCCCAGGCCGGGCCCGGCCAGGGGCCGCAGCCTGGGCCGAGCCCGGCCAGGCTCTGTGCTGCTCGATGTTACCTGTGATCCAGCCGGAAGAAAAGAGGGAGCTCCTCCCCACACTCTCAGCTTATATGAGTATTACCCAAAAGTCGTAACCTACTTTTGAATGGTCAAACTATCTGCCAATTAAATAAAAATAATTTTGATTGGACTATTCTTAACCCATGACAGATACGTAAGTCCAGACAGACATGAGGTAGAAATGCAAGTTTAGTTTTAAATAAGTAGAGAATTTTTGAAGTGTCTTAAGCAAATAAGAGACTGAATTAGTAAGAAAAGGACCTAAAACCTAGTTTAAAGTTCAGTGGCATTGCCTTTTGCAAAGATAGTTAAGCTCTAGACATAACAAAAACAATGTAGCCTTGCTAAACATTCCTAGATGGAATGCTATATGCGTAAAATTGGTGTAAGAAATTACGAATATTGTTGCACATCAATCTTAGCTTAGGATAGGTCCAACAATACTATAGAGACATCGTGTTTTTACCTGATTGGCTAAAAATAGAATAAAATGCACTGCTTTGAGAATGCTAGTACGCTCGCACTTATGGGACACAGATTATGGGTGCTTTTGCTGCTGCTGTTGCCCCTACTACTGATAGATGCTGCTGCTTCTTCTTGAGACTTAGGGACTCTGTGTTAGAAGGCTTCCTGCATACTTTTAATACCAATGCCTTCCTGAGACTGATTTCAATGATGCAATAAAGGACTTTGCTTTTACAACTGCCCAGCTTTTGGTCTTCAGTGAAGACGCAAAAACCTCTCAGTGTCAAGAAAACAAAGCCTATGGCCCGCTCCCCCAGAAATTGCTTCCTTAGTTTTTCAAAGTTTAAGACAGAGAACTGACAGGAGGAGCCTTTGCTGCAAGTGACTTATGAGACTGTGTCATGTGAAGGGATTTTTATTTCAGATTAGCTTTAGAGGTGGCATAATAACATAAGGAGACATAACTATATAGTTATAGCCTCTACAATTAAATAATTATAACTTCTATTAAAACTTTATTTAAGATTCAAATCATAAAATTATAGAACAGTTTGGGTTGGAAAGGACTTTTAAAGGCCATTTCGTCCAACCCCTGCATTGAGGTAGTTCAATTTTCTGGCTAGTGGTAATCACAACATACAGTGTAGCAGGATTGTTGCAGTGTACTTTTCAAATCAGAAACTTGGGACCATGTGTCCTCAAGGTGGCTGTAAAGACCAGCCTTTATCTTGAATCACTTGTATCTTATAAAGTAATTAAAACTGGAGACCTAACTCCTCTGTTTTGCATGTGAGTAATAGCAGATGTAAGCTCAAGGAAGCCACCAGGAATGCTCCCTTGACATTATAATGACAATACAAATGAATCAATAACTGAATAAAAAAATGTAATTACAAGAATCAAACCAGATTTACAAGGTGGTTTGTTAGACAGAGTGTCTTTCCATCCTCATGTTTTCTCCCCCAAGTCCACAGAGGGATTGTAATGTTATTGTCTCGCCATTTCTGAGGAGCTAGAAATTTCATTAAAGACATGTTTAACAAGAAATACTTACGCTAATATGTAATATGGACCCTCATAATCACAGAGCAGGCCCCTCTCAATTGACTGTAAATCTTACAACATTAGTTTCCAAAGACTGATGCAGGACTGTTTATCCTGTGTGGAAGGCAACCTTCCCCCCAGAACTCCAAGTCAGACCAGCCAGGTTGTCACTCATTGCTCTTAGTGAACAGACCAGGTTCAAAATGTCAGCTCTAGCACTGGAGGTAAGCCTGCCCTCCCACCCCACCAATTTTCCTAGGCTATAAACATAAGAAAGGGAGCAGAAGCCTTAGGAAGGGAATCAGTACTGAGAGGAAGAGGGAGGAGGAGAAAAGGGCAGCAAGTGGAAAACTGCCCGAGGTTGTCCCAATTGAGATTTCCTCCTGGTCATGGTTGCACATCAGCTGGCAAGCTCTCTGTTTGAGGTGTCCTTCCTGGCATGTCTATTGGGTCAGAATAAAATCACAGAATTATAGAATATCTTCTCATAATATTTTACAAGAGAGATGTAAAGAGATAAGAGATGATTTGTGTTAAGTGTATGAAAGTGCATACTGGTTTTTAGATACAAACACTAATTGTTCTGGAAGTGGTGAAGGCAGCATGATGTTACCTCCTACTTACTTTGCTCAGGAAGAAAAACATACATGTATCCTTTGATCAGAGGCTCAGAGGATGTGAGCAAGGACAAAACAGTTCATGCTGTGTGTTGTGGTAAAGATACCCCATCTTTTAAATTACCTTTTCAGGAAACAAGAAGTTGAAGCCTTTGCAGTGTAGAAAATACCTTCACCCTCTTAAATTTGCTATCTGTTAAAATGCCGAGTGCGTGGCGTCTCTCCAGGGTAAAAGTGTGTTAATTGTGAATGCATGATAGCATTCAATATTTTTGTCCAATTCTGGCTAATGATGTTAACTGTTTTGACATACCAGGCTGATATCTAATCAGGCAGGTCATCAGTGTTTTCTCTTTTAGGAGAATGAGGTTTTCCTTAGCCTGGATGATGGTGTTTTGTTTCAGGTGAAAGTATGAAATAGATTTCACACACATAACCATTCCTACTTCTTTGGAAGCTAGAGAGGATTCATTTACTCCATTATAGAAGGGGTATTACTAGTTATTTGTGACATTTCTATGAGTTTTTTCTCTATTGCTTTGGACTTAGGGTCATCTGCAATCAATTTTTTTGCCATGTGCTAGTTATCTCTTTTTGTTTCCCTTGCTATCCATGTAACTGCCTTAACATAATTGTCTGTTTGGTGTTTTATACTGATTTCCAACCTTGGGCTCTGCTCAGTTACACAGGAATTTAGAGACATTTGATCATGTGAGTACATTTGTCTAGAAATTTGAGAAAGTTTTAATTCCTTGATTATTATATCTTCAGGCAGCTTTTTACATTAAAAGTTAACAAGTATCAAGAAATAGAATTCTGTGAATAAATCAACAGTTTTCAAAATTACTTTTATGATGCTGTTTGGACAGTTGCTTAAGGTAAAAAATTTACTTCAGATGAAGATTTGCAGAACATTGATTTTTAAAAATGTTTTTAGTATTTTACTTTTACAGAAAAAACTAATAAGAGCAGTGCTAATTGAGATTGCTTTCTATCGCAAGACTGTTTTTAGTCACTTACGATTTTTCTGAAATTAGATCACTGAGGTGAAATTTTTCATTGGGAAAAGTTTGGGAGCTTCAATATTCTATTGCTGGCATTGGGCTAGGAGGAATGTCAGCTACTGTGATGACTGGCACAGTGAGCTTTTGTGGGGATTTCTTTGGTTGTCAAATGACAGAGTGGAAGATACCTGTGTAATTACAGTGTTGGCACTAAGGCACATTGACTTAAAATAGTATATTACAGAAATTATAGAACATATGACTAAGTGGGACTCTAAAGCTTACTTTGTCTCTTTAGTTGACTAAAGGCCCTATCAGCTATGTGCATTATTCTTGGCAGATGCTTACACATCTTGTTACAGCAAATTTTCAGTAATTAGAATTCCACAACTGCCCTCAGCAACCTATTCTACTGTGCTTGCTCAGAGATGGTAGTTCCAGATGTTCAAGTCAAATATTCTGTTATAGTCATTTTAAGACTTCCTTATCCTGACTATGATGATACAGAAAATAATTTATTCTTTTCATCTCTAGCTATATTTTACAGAGTAGTGTGTACCCATCTTCCCATAGCAAACTCTTTGTTACTGCCCTTTTACCCTTTTTCTTGCTTATTGTTGCTCCCCTCCCCACCCCAATTAAAGGCAAAATATTTTTTAAACCAATCTTCAAGAGTAGTTTGATTATGTTTAATAATTTGGTTACTTTTCCTTAATTTTGATGCGATTCTCTTGTGGGCTGCAGAGTATCTAGCGGTGTGTTCATTATTATTCAAAAAGAATTTCTCTGTCCCTTGTGGAAGTAAGACTGTCACTGCCTTTGGTGATGACAAGGTGCTTTTCAACATAAAACCAAAATATGCCTGCTATTTTAGTTTTCATATGCCAAAACAATTATATGAAATATTTAACCAAATTTCATTGGGTGATATTACAGGCTATGAAGTTTAATGCACATTTAATGTAATAGATGTAATACATTGCTACTTCTTTTTTTTTTTTAAATTGTGTATCTTGGTAAGTGAGATATGAGATTGCTTGTCATCACTGGTAATTGTTTATTCTCCAGCACAAGAACTAGCATAGAGTTTCTTATAAGAATTCTTCCTAGCTTGCTGCTTCTTCAGTGGAAATTGTTTTCTCTAAGGAAATCTTCAGGAATCCTATGACAGCAGCCCTAGATAGAATGCCCATTCTTACATCCAAGGCTATTATGGAAAATCCTCAGTAGTATTCTTGAAAGTCCACAGTATGATACATAAAAGGATTATTACCATTTTAATGCTTAACCTGATTTGGACTACAAACCAACCAAGCAGATCATGCACGACTTTCAGTGTCATGGTGAAATTTGCCATTGAAGAAAAATTACGTATATTTTCCTCTGAAAACAGATAAGTTAACTTCTTTGTATCATTGAATTTAATATATTGGGTCACATCTGCTAAAGGATTATTGCACTAGAAGGAGGCAATGGATAATTTATTAAAATACCCCTGCAGGGAGATAGCAGGCTATCTGGTTAATATAGAGGAATGCCTGATGGTTACACTGAAAGCTCCCTGGTGAATCCTTTAACATAGGAATAGAACGGGAGATGAAAATGATTGCTCGTTATATAATGTTTACTGTGTTACATTGGTGCCTGGCAGATGAATAATATTTGTGTTAACAGCTCCTTTCCAGCTTTTTATATTGATCTCATGCTGGTCTAGGGCTGATATATAACTGTACTGGAAATAGGAGATAATACCTTTTTTTTTTTTGTAATGGAGGGTGGCAGATAACACATCACCCAAGTTGGATATGAAAGGAAAGATATTGTATCTTTTTGCCACAGACTTGTAAGATTTTAATTTACTTTTTTATTTCCTTTTTTTTTCAAAGCTGTTTCTCATCTCCCTGTAAACTTAAATGAACTGCAGAGAGTGTCCCACAGGCAGTGGGAGTTTCTTGCTGGGTGGGAAAGCTTCTTTCCTTTGCCTCAAAGGAACCTCACTGTTGCCATGCTTACTGAGTTTGAGAAGGACCAAATGACTGTGTCTTTCCATGAATGCTGAAAGTTAAAAAGCTGACAAATAGCTGTCTGACTGAAATACAGTTCCTGTGTAGCTGGCCAACCTTAGGTAAAGATTGTAATTCATGCCATGAGAGCTGAGAACTAACATTTCAGTTGCAGTTTATGTTACTTAGAGAAGAGAAACTAAACCGAGTGTTGGATGGTGATATCCCCGTTGGAAGCTCCCCAGGTACTCTACCCAGAGGAACTCGCATGCCTCAGTTTTCTTACTAACAGCAAAGGACAGTTTCACATGGCAGCTAAGTGCAAAATGAACCTAAAAAGTTCTCAAGGTCACTTGCTTTGGTTCCTTGGGTTGATGTTTCTGGGTTCTTCCACTCCTGCTGTTAAGCAAGCCAGGCCTTAGAATTAGTAATGGTTTCTTGAAAAACTGAGCCGGCATATTTAAAAGAAAAAAAACAAAATAAAACAAAACCAACAAACGAATGCAAAACTCAACAAACCTTTTGCATGTTATGGGTTGTTCTTTCCAGGCCCAATGACATTATGGAGAAACTTCTCACCATACCTGTCAGTCACTGTGGACTGAAGGTTTGGAGTGGAGGGATTCTCGCATTTGTAGTAAGAGCTGTTTCTGTGAATTTTACTGGATTCAAGGGGTGTGAACACTTGGAAGAGAGCCAATGGTGTGCTCCTTAACCATTATTACCACTAAATGAATGAAAAGACTGTAAAGACATTGATTTCCTATGACATGGAGGAAAATTGTGTAAAGTAAGTAAAGTACAATAGAGAAAGACACATCAGTGACAGACTGGAAAGAATTTCTCCTATATCATCTATGGGGAATAAACAAAAGGCATTAAAAACATCTGTATTATTAACAAAAATGTCATACTTCTCTTTAGTCAGTGCATGTAGTTATCTGTGATAACTACATTCCTTAAGCACATTACTGTGTGCTTCAGTATAAATGCTTGATTTCAAATCAGATTGCAATAAAAAACTTGGAAGTGTTTAAGGAAGCAAAACCAACATATTAAACTATACTATTTGTCAGTTTAATGTTAATATTAATAAATATTAATAATTTTTGTATTTAAAGCTTTATACAGCCTTTGTGAATAAAAAAAAAGGAATTTATAGGATAGCTTAAATTCTGTTCCCTTCCTGCTCCTGAAATACAATGGCATCTATTCAACTGTGCATACCAGCACTGCAGAAGAGTTTAAAAAGGCAATGTAAGAAAAACTCCACACAGAGCTGGCCAAGTTCAGCATTGAAATGAACAGTAAAAGTCTTACACAGAAAGAAACGAAAGTGGTCAAGGGTGGTTATTTTTCATTCTATACAGAAGAAGTTCAGACTTATGACATCCTCTAATGATTGGATGGACTTAGTATGGGTTTAGCATTACCCAAAACATTGGTTTTTCTCTGAGGTTTAACACAGACAGCATGATTTGTCTGCCTAAAACTCTGTGTAGGATCAGAGTCTCAGAGAGGTAGTGTCATTTAATGAGTTTGGAAGCACAGCTTCCAGTAGCACGTGGTGGCTCTTGTCATTCCTGAGCAGTGCACCTGAGGACTTGGGAAGCAGAATAAAATGTGGTTAGTTACTGTGGCTTGTTATCCAAAATACTTGTTACAGCATTGCGGCGGATGATGTTAAACTGTAGGGTGTTTGATTTAAACTTTACACATACCAGTTACAGCATTCCCTATTTAAACTTCTACAAAGAAAGCAGTAGTTTTACTGCTTCTCCTGCTATTAATGACCCAATTCCTTTAGAGGGGGAAAAATTAGTAATGCATAATTAAAATAAAAAAGATGTGCTACTAATTACAGATGTACACAACTAGTCATTCTATCAGACAATATGTATTTCCTCTACTTGTGTCAGGAAAGGTGGAATGTTTTTTCCTAATGAAGTGCGAGTTAAATTGTAACAAATGTGGAAGAAACCAGTTACCTGCTGTCATATCCTTCCAGTAGTGTACTTGCATTTTTTTAACCACTAGTATACTTAATGTAACAAGGTAGATATTGTTTAAGAGTAAACTACTATGAAGTAAATAGCTGTTTAAATTGACACCATTTACTTAAATTTGCTTCAAATGCAGTTTACGTTACACAATTTATTTCAAGGTTGATTTGCTACATACTGCTGCTGCTCTACTGCTGTGTGATAGCTTACTAAGCTGTAGAAACTTGATCACTTAAAGGGGTCTTAACCTGACATTTCAGTGTTGAATTTGTTTTCATCAGGAAGGTCAAGTACTTGACTTTTTGGGTCCCTCCTAACCTGAGTAACTATGATTTCTATTAACTCATCTAATCATAGAATGGGTAAGATTTGAAGAGACCACAGTGGGTCCTCTAGTCCAGCCTTCCTGCTCAAGCAGGGTCATCCTATGGCACATGGCAAAGGACTGCGTCCAGACAGTTCTTGAATATCTCCAGTGGGGGAGATTCTACAATGTCTCTGGGCAATCTGTTCCAGTGCTTGGTGATCTGCACAGTAAAGGAGTTCTTCCTCATGTTCAGGTGGAATTTCCCGTGCTTTAGTTTCTGCCTGTTTCCTCTTGTCCTATTGCTTGGCAGCACTGAGAAGAGCCTGGCTCCATCCTCTTGTCACCTACTCTTAAAATAGTTATACACATTGATGAGGTCCCCTCTCAGTCGTCTCTTCTTGAGGCTGAACAGGCACAGCTCCCTCAGCCTTTCCTCAAAAGAGGTGCTCCAGTCCCTTAATCATCTTTACTGCCCTCCACTGGACCCACTCCAGGAGTTCCATGCCTCTCTTGTCCTGAGGAGCCCAGAATGGCACAGAGCACTCCAGATGCAGCCTCAGCAATTGCTCTAGGCAAAGCAGACATATATAGTCACAACTTCTGGAAATTACTAGCATGCCCTGATGATCATGGTTTTCACAACACCATAAATGTGGAAAAATAACAATTCCCTTTGCTCTTCCATGTCAATTGAATCACTTGGGAAAAAAAAAAAAAACCTTTAATGTGATGGAAAATGCTTTATTTTAAACTTAAACTGCTAAGTTACTCAATTGGAATGACTGAAGTTTGCTTTTTCATATAGGAGTTCGTGATTGCAGTAAGTAAGAAATCAGTTTCTTTTCAGTGTAATTTGAAACTGCTTTGCTTGAAAATGATGCACTTTGCCAGCACAGTCTCTAGCTAGGTGTTACTCCAGACAATTGAAATGCAAAAGAAATAATGAACTGTGTGTTTGTTAACTCTTCTAGCTAAAAAGAAGAAGAAGCCAAAGCTCTTAAACAAGTTTGATAAGACCATTAAAGCTGAACTAGATGCTGCAGAAAAACTACGTAAAAAAGTAAGTTTTAAACACTTCACTCAGGACTGTAGGCAGTGGACAAAAAAATGAATAAATTAAAAACTTAGAAAAAGGGAAAATGAATTGTAGACTACTTTTTGTGAAATTAACTTTTTGAATTATTCAGTGGATGTTTAGCCTTCACGTTTAATTTCTGCTAGATAGTTTATCTTAAATTTTTTAAAGTCATATGCATATGTCTGTTCATGTGTGTTTGCTCACTGTTAACCTTGAAGGTATGTAGCTTAATCATTGAATTTCTGCTTAAATGGACCACATGGAACAGGGTTAGTTCTGTCCTGTCACTCTTGTCCAGTTGACTACTGAAGTCAAGTGCTACCAGAGAACTTTGTGTGTGTTAGCAGGGATCTCTCAGTAAGTTCTGATGCCTCATGAGTATTAGGTGCAGATCATTGAAGTAGGTGTTGCTTCTGTTGAGATTCTGTGTCCTGGGAGTACCTCTGCTGCTGTACAGCTGCTTAGAGGACAAAACAGATGTTCCTGCTTCTCACCAGGGGCAGCAAGACCTTAACATCAATCTGTCAGGTCAGGTAGTTCTGAATTTAATAACTTGACCATGAAAAACAAACAAAAAACCCCTCAAGCTCTTCAGTCATCTCCCCTTATAGCTTCCAATTTTATACTTTTATTTGAATATTTTAGAAGAGAATGCCTTTGCAGAGATGCCCTTTTCCAGATGTGAAATTAAATAGTGAAGCTGTGTCTGTTAAAAATGAGATACTTTAAGTTTTTTGAATGTAGTTCTTTTAAAGCTGTGATATGTCTCACAGATGGTCCTAGCACATAAAGAACACCTGCAGATCTTTGTTGTACCCTAGATTTGAAGTGGATAAGCAGTGAGATACACTATTTTCAGTGTAGTAAAATAAAAACTAATTTGATCATTGAAGATGCAGGATTATTCTTGATTTTCAGGACATACTGTGCAGTTTTAACTTTATCTTTCCACCTGTGCAACCCCAGAGTTCTGGTAGGTCTGTGATGGGACTGGAGGGCTATTGCATAGGGACCACTAACTTCTGGCTGCCACTGCTGCTGTTCCTCCCTAGAAACTTTCTTTACATGTTAGAATAAAAAATAAAATAAAATAAAATAATTAAAAAAAAAAAAAGAATTTTCGTGCTTTTTGTTACTTAAGCAGTTGTTCAATCAGAAATAGGGCTAATAGAAACATTTGATGAGCCTGTAGGGTCAGCTTGTTGACTCTCTTTTCCTCCTCTATCTCTTGGTAAGTTACAGATAGTCATGCATGTCATGAAGGAACCAGGATAAATTTAGGAACAAATCAGACGTGTATAATATTTGAAGATAGTAAGGCAGCTGTGTATAATTTATATACATATAAACCACATACCCAAACCCCATAGTTATAAAGCTGTAAAGAGGTGGGAGTGGCAGCAAGGTCTATTGCTAAATATTGCCAAGCAGTGCTTAGCACCTGTTAAACAGTGGGGCTGGTTCTTCTCAGCTTCCATCTGTACTTGCTAGCCAATGTTCATCACGAGATCAACATCCATCATGAGAATACCAGTTACATTTGGACTTGTGTGAGATGTCCTGAGGGACACTGTCATGCAAAAAACTTGGAGGAGACAGCCAAACACTATGGATGGATCTACAGTATTTCCCTTAGAAGAGCAGTAGTTATGATACTGTTCATCATGAGAGGTATGCAGAGGGAAAATTTCCATCTATGTCTAGAATTTCCTTCCTATTCTCTCTTATTTCTGGTCTGGAATTTGTTATTAGCAGTAGGATCTTTACTTTTTTATACAGACAGGTTATTTTCATCTAAGCGTTTTATTCAGTCAACAAAGGGAAAGTGAGTAAAGTATGAAAAAACGAGTTATTAATTTTAATCATGGAAAGTAGATTATAATGTTTTGTAAATAATGACTATTAATTTCTCTTAAAAAGGCAATCCCAACAAAAGTATGAGTGAAAGCTGTTGGTTCAGTCTGCGTTGTTTTGTGTTTGTTCTTTAATAGTGAAACTACTGTGTTATTAGGTCCTGCATCCTTCAGCATTTTTATTAGATAGAATTGCTGATAAATATCTTTGCTTTTCAGGGAAAAGTTGAAGAAGCTCTAAGGGCCTTTGAAGCATTAGTGAATCAATATCCACAAAGTCCTCGAGCAAGATACGGGAAAGCACAGGTACTTAGAAAAGAAACTGATGGGTGTTGAAAAAAGCTAAAATAGACATTTTGTTTTATCAATAGAGTTATAAACTCCAGTTGGAATTAATTTATTAATTTATGCAGGTTTCCTAGGTAAAAAGAGAATCATGGGATCTGTCATATTGTATTGCTTTCAGTCAACTGTCCTGCCACAATTACTTTGGCAGCTTTTGTGGAACTTCAGTGGGAAGTATTGTAAATAACAAAAAAATAAGATGCATCCTGTAGATCTCAGGAGATCTGTCAGGTGAATGGCAAGAGATAAATACCAACTACTGGCCCAGTGCAGGAACAACAGTCAGAATCTACCTGTTACATACTATTTGCTGTAGCTGGTAAGTCAGCACATCTGTCAGCCTGGGAAAAATGCTGCTTTTTGCTCTGGTGGGAATTGAGAAGAGGATTTGGAGTATTTAGAGAGAAAGAGTTAAAGGATAAAGAACACAAATTCTCAGGCAATGAGGCTTGATTAGCTTTACTCGTGAAGTGAGTTATGTTTCAGGTGTTCCCTTAAAAAAAACCAAAACCCAGAAGGCATCAGAAAATAATCTCTGAATTTATAGTACTTCTAGGCTTTTCAGATGTCTCAAAAGGGAATAATCTTTGAATTTTCCTAAATAGTAGGATAATCCTGCTGCACTAGGAGTAATGACTCCTTGAACTCATGTTAATCAGGATGAACAAAGTGAAGCCCTCACTGTAGGAAGGAATGTGCTGTTAGACAATTGATGCAGACCTTGGAGTCACAACCAGTTTCCACTTGGTTAATAATAGTCATGCTAAAGCCAAAGCTGTGATTATCCAAAAATCTATCACACAAGCACTTGATACACCACAGACCTAATGCTTCATGCTCTCTGTGGTGACAGTCTGCTGAACTCTTTGCCTCTTTACAATAGGAGACCACTTTGTTCGTACACGTGATGAACACGTGAAGTTACACTTTTAATATTTACCAGTTTTTACAAATCTACTTGTTATATCTAATAGAATATGCTTCTTGTCTCTGATGGCTTTAGGGAGAAGGGCAGATCACTGCAGCCAGTTGTGAAATTTATTCTCATTCAGAATTCCCATCTCAGTGACCCAACTTAATTTGTCCATTTACAGCAATTTGTAGTTGTTTACTACTACTTTAGTAATCCATGAAAGGTCAATATAGACCAAGATCTGAAGAAATAATCAGATGCATTTTCTGGGAGTGTGTAAAAACAACAATAAATTCATTTTCTGTAGCCTTTGAAGGTTCATACTAGTCATTTCACTGAACAGTTATATTAGTATTACCAATGGCAATTTTATTGAACCCAGTGTGTGTAAGTTCAAACTGTTTGAAGGAATACGAAAACCATGGGCATCAGACAGATGACTTGTTAAGATTTGCATTGTAACACAGTATTATTTTAAAATGGGTATTCATACCAACAAGAGTCAATTAAATTTGCTCTTTCTCATCACTAACTAAAACTGCAATGGATAAGGTTAAAGGTGTTGAAGGTTAAAAGTAAAGAAGGCCAGGAATTCACTACAAAAGTGTACTTCTCCATTTTTTTTCTTTGAAGCATGAACCAACATTACATGTTAATTTTGTAGATTCGTTTTTTAATAAGACAGGAGGATTGATTTTTTTTCCTGGATCTTTTAGTGGCTTTAAAAGACAACTGTTTTCAAAAAAAAAAGAATCTGCAAAATATTTTATTATTGGTGTGTTTTTCAGAAATATGAGCAATTCTTTATTTGATGTCTGAATTACACTTGAGCCAGATAAAATTATACTCTACAGAATTCATTAGTACCTTTACAGCTGAAAAGAACAATAAATAGGTTTTTAAACTACTTATATGATTTATAGTGGTGAAGTTATGCAGACTTTATGCTAACAATTTTTGCCTTTTTCTTGTATATCTTTAGTATTATTTGCCCTGTGTGAGGATTGACTGACACATTGTCTGATCTCAGATAGCCCTGCAATTCCTTTGAAAAAAGGAGAAATAAATTTCATAGTGAGTGTACATTAAAAAAAAAAATATTGCTTAAAACTGATTTCTGAAGTTGTCTCTGAAATCTGCTTGATGAGCTGTTTGGCTGAGTAACCATATTTTTTGGTATTTCCAATACTAAGTTTTAAAGCAACTCAAGGAAAAAAATTAAAGGACAGAAGAGCAAAAAGATTTCAGGTATTTGCTAGAACATATACAGATAACACAGTTGAAGCCATTTTATTTAATGTGTGTCTTTGAAGCAACAGTGAATTTAAATAGATCCACAACAGCTTCTGCGCTATCATGCTTGTGATGCGTCTGCCATGGCTCTTGTCTTAAGAAAGAACATAAGCAAATAAATATAGAAGTATTTGAGAAGAATGCATGAAACATGTGAAAATGCATTTATATAAACAATTCTAAGTAAGCCTTTAAAAATTCTGCATTTGAGACAATCTTTTTCAGCTATGGAAGCAAAGACTGAACATACCACAGGTGAGATCAGTCATAGCTTCTGTTAGATTCATTGAAGATGTAATTTCGCTGTAGAGAGCTCATATGTCCTTTGGTCTGCTTCTGAATTTGATGAACAAGTTCAAGTTTTGAAGGAGTTGTAGGGTACATATTCTATCAATGTATGCAAGGTAAAAGACAATTCCTAATTCATTTTGCAGTAAAGAGTGTAAATAAATTTGTCAGACTAGATGAAAATGTTTGTGGTTTTTGATCTGTGTATTGCTTCCAGAGTGAGGCTTAGTATACAAATAGTCCATAGGCAAAATTTTGCATCTCTTCTCTGTTATTAAAACAGCATGCTTCATCTGCTTTTAAAAGAAGAAATTATGAATTCTAGAAATATTAATCAAAAATCTCTGTTAATACATGTTTCAGGTGCAAATTTTCTCGTACTTCTCCTTTCAAACAATTTGTAGGTAACAAGATTTAATGGTAATCCTAGTATGCTTTCCCATAAAGCACAGCCCATAGTCTTAACAATGGCATAGTTTGCCTGGTAAGTAAACAGTTGATTTTAAGACTAATGCATTATTAGGTGTTCTAGTAATGGTTTTGTTATTCTTTCTAGTCTGAAGATGACTTAGCTGAGAAAATGAGAAGCAATGAGATGCTGCAACAAGCCATCAACACTTATGATGAGGTGGTTAGTCTGCCAAATGTCCCTTCAGACCTGATAAAACTGAGCTTGAAGCGAGAAGCAGACAGGCAGCAGTTCCTTGGTAAGTTTTGAGGATGGTATAAAAAATCCTGAGCAAGGATTTCAAGACATCACTAAGGATTTAAAAGTGTCAATTCCACTGAATTTTTGGTTGGACTTGTCTTCCTAGTATCTTAAATGAAAACCATTTTTACATTATTTAAATTTTTTCTAGGGAACTAGTGTCAATAATTTAGGATAATAGTGCCTGTAGAAAGCTGCAGTAGATGCTACAAGAAGCTATGATAATAAGTCGGCAAAATTTTTTATTGACAGACAAAAAAGAAACTTTTCTTTTTCTACTGAAGCTGAAGGAAATCAAGAGGAAATTACTGGCATAAGCAGTGTAAACATACTCAGAATAAACTTTCAGTAAACATAGAGAAGAATGGAATTGAGCATGGGGAGAACAGCCCCAAGGTTTAGGTTTAGATTCCAGTTTTAGATCTCAATTCTGTGATGTATGAGAAGTGATGATTAGAATATGAGACACAATCAAGAGTTCTGTTCCCATGGGTTGGGTTTTTAATATCAACTTGTTTTGATTTTGCTTTTCCTTAGCAAGATCTCATTTAGGAAGTCAAGGAACATACTTAATTTTAAGCACATAAAGCATGATAATCTTCATAATGGCAGTAGAGCTATTACTTAACACTAGAAATTAATTTAGTTTATCTAATTAAGATGAAGTTTATTATTATATGTATACTTAGTTTTGTCCAGTGTTTTGCTATCTGTATATGATAGAGCAACCAAAGCTTAAATAATGTTACTTCTGCACTGTGAGGGGTTCTCCACAAGAGGCTGCCATAACACTGCATGATTGCAGTGATTCCCTGAAATATTCCTGGTACAGCTACACCCACAGTCACAGCCAGGCAGCTGAATGTGCTCCTGTCTGCACAAGTTTTTCCAGGTTCTCCTTCTTGATTGTCAGTGAAAGTGGACAATTTGATTTGTGTTTCCTTAGATGTTGTGTAAATGTCTTGCTACTGTTTCTTGTATCTGTGCTTGTAATTAAATCTTGTTCAATCAAATCAGGTCGCATGAGGGGTTCCCTGGTTACTCTACAGAAATTAGTTCAGCTGTTTCCTGGTGAGACTTCATTCAAGAATGACCTTGGTGTTGGTTACCTCTTGATAGGAGATAACAGCAATGCTAAGAAAGTATATGAAGAGGTGAGTTTCCATTCCAGCCAAGGAAAATTATTGCTTACATTCCTACAATCTTCATTTTGAAGACTGATTGACTTAAACTTTTTTAGTTGTTAAATATGTCACATGTGAGATTTTGAAGGGTTAATATAAATACAATTTTTTTCTAGTGCAGTTATCTTCTAATTTTAATTTATATTTTCTGATAGTGTCATGCTAAGTTTTTCCTCATTGACAGAGGAATGCAGATTATTTCCATATACTTAGTAATAATTTAACTCTTCTACCTTCTGGTAGTTAGGTTTGGAATGTATTGGCAGCACATCTAGATGTGTTGTATGTAACATGTAATATGTAATGCATACTATAAAAAAGAATAACCAATCTTCAAGACAAGGAAAGCAGAAGTAAGCCAGTTTCTTCACAGAAACAGCATCTCTAACCTTGTGATCAAGTAGATCAGTACTCACAAAGCTATTTAACCCTAGTTTTTTAGTCTTTTTATAAGCAGTTTAAAATCTGTTTTTCTTTCATGATGTTTGTAGTGTGGACAATTGATTTGATTTGTATTTCTGTCTTATACTATGGTTATCTGGCTGGGGAAACTTTGCTGCCAGGAAAGGCCACTCTGCTGCTGTGATCTAGAAACCCTGGTAACATCTGGAAACTGTCTGACAGATGTGGAGTCTGACATCATTGGCAGAGCACAAATTGTCACACCTGACCAGGAATGGTTTTGTTGATGTTGGCACACTCATGGTGCTTGTGTAGGACAGGCTGGGTAATTGTCTGGTTATGGAGGCTGGAAAGGAATCAGCAGGGTTAGTGCCACCTCCTGAGAATAAAGGCCCGATTTTCCATCCCCCACATCTGGGAGGCTGAAGAGATTCTCATCTCTGATAGCTTCTCAAAGAGAAGGAGGATATTCAACTACATGGTTGAACCCAAACACTAGGAATACCATTTTTTTTCCTCAAGCTCCTTTGGTAGTCTCAGATGCTGCCAAAGTAATGTTTGCTTTGCTACTTTGGCTACTTTTTAGGCCCTTCCATAAAACATTTCTGTCCGATAATTTTTGGCTTGCTGTCAAAATTTCTCAGAGGATTTGAAATACTAGCTTTTAAAGATAGAATTTTTTAAACAAACCTGGTACTCATGCTGCAAGGAATTTGAGAAAACATAAACAGATTCCTTTCAGGCAAGATTTTCCTGTGCAATTATTCAGTGTTTTGTTGCAAACAGCATAATTGTTAGAATTTCCCAATAATCGCAGGGATTTTTTATACAGGGAGGAGGGTCATGAATTTGCTATATAATTACTTTGATACTGAGTTTTATATACTTCAGAAGAAATATATAGGGCTCTGATTAAGAACAGGTATACAGCTGGTGTGCTTTTAACATATTGCTCTCCATTCTTCTTTATCCAGTGTAATTACTCTGTTTTGCAGTTTACTGACACTGAAATAGAATAGTGATGTTCTTTCATTGTAAAAGGAAGATAATTTTTTTTTTTTTAAGACTTGGATTAATTTTTTTTAGAAATCACAGTGGATTTGTCCATATTTTAGGTATTAGTCAGGCTGATTTCCAACACAATAGTGTAATTTTTTTTGTTGTTGTAATTCAGGATAATTTTACATTAAGGGTTTTAAGACAGAATACCCGAAGAAACAGGGAGAATCTCATGTACCTGCTTTGGTTCTTGGTTCTACTGAAGGCTTCTTGCTTGATTTTGGGCAGGTGTCTTAGGGACTACATGGCCTGCTCTGGAGTGCTTTGCTCAGGTGTTGCAATGCAGATTTAGAAAGTGCTTGGTTTTGAGCTCCTACCATAGGTGCTCAGGTTTTCTGCATGGTAGAGAAAGGAGCAAACTGAATAGTGGTTCTGAGGGTCTCAAGGAGGTGTCTTGCTCTTCCCATGATTCTTGAAAAAACTGGGAAACCTCTGAAGTGTGACTAAGTCCTTCTCACTTGTGTAATCTTTTGATACAAAAAATGTTAAGAGAGCACAGACAAGAGCATGAACTCAGTGCTGCAAAGTAGATACCTTCAATGTTTATGAATCCTGTACTCTGTTTCTCACTGTAAGGATGTTCATTCGTTTTATTCAAGTGTTCTTTAATGCAGAAACACAGGCATCTTAGAGTTCAATACACATCCTCAAGAGAACATACCCCTTATTCAACTTAAAGTCTCAGCTTTTTGTTGATTTCCCTCTAGCCTTATTCATGGCTGTCTAAGATCCTGTGTGTGTGGTACTTGTTTATGCTGCTTAGGAAGATTCCCAAGCACTTAAACACTCTTCTCTGTGGAGGAACTTAACCTCCAGATTTCCCATTTCCTGGGAATCTCCTAGATTCGTGGGCAAAATCTTGGCTTCCTGCTGTAACATTTCAATCTCAATTCAATGTTACTGAACTGTGTTAAGCATGCACTGAGCACATGCAACCAGATGAACCCTTCACAAGCACTGTTTCCTACATGGGATCACAGTAGATACCATTTCAGACCAGACTAACTCGAGCTTGCATCATCTCCAAGGAATTGAATAGAAACCCAGGGAATCCTAGTGGATGAAAACTTTCTGCTTTTGCCTTACAATTAATAGCAAGTTTACTTATTTTCCAGTTGATTCTTATTTTTCTTTCCAATTTTGTTACATTTTAGCAGCTTATTTTAAAAGTCTTTCATATATGTTTCTTCTTTTAGCTACAGAAGCAATGTGTATAAACACTGAACTTTAGACCAAGAGAGTTTTTTGCGTCCAACTGTAGTGTGGTTGCCCAAAATACACTTTTCTAGTTTGTGTTTACCAGAATTTTTGCTGAACCACAGATGGAAAATGGTGTCCAGCTGGAGAAGATTTCAGTTTTGCCTCTAATATTAAATAATTTTCTTTTGAATATTGCAGTTAGGGACATGGAAACATAATGTTAAGGGTAATCTTCCTAGAATTCAGAGCTATTTTTATTTTCAAAGCAAACAAAACTTTAAAAGTAGTCCTAGTAGAATTAGAAATATTTTTGGTTCAAACACTCACAGATTATAAAAAAAAAATATAGTGAAAGAGAACTTTATAAGACTGGTTACTCAGCTAATAGCAGTTTTTCTGCCTCCATGCTGAGGCATGTGTGCATGGTTCAGTGCAGCATTATAGAGACATGCATAAGCCAGCTCTGATTGAGCTATCTCAGGTACCAAAACCAGAATATCCACATGAACACAGTACTCTGCCCTGGCTAATTAGCCACGGATAGCCCCAGAGGTTAATTTCTATATTCATGATTAGTATTTAATGGGCTATGAGCACTTCAGTAAAACTTATTTCTAAACATAATTAATATTGCATGCAGCAACAGCAACAGAGTAATACAATTTACATTAAATACTTCCAGTGTAATTTCTGCTGATTGTATCTCTTCCCTTCTCTTTAGGGGCTCTGAATGTAGATCATTCCTTAATGCAACTCGGCATAGTTTAAATGAACCGTAATACAGAAAATTCTATTCTGTCTTAATTAATCAGATAGCTTTATCCTATAGTTAAAGAAACTGTAACGAAATTATATGGCTAATAAATATTTCTGTCAGTCATTTCATTTCACCCTGCAGGTACAGATTCTTGGATCAAAATAATTATACACAGAATGCTGTAGTCAAAAGGCATAAGTTGCAGAAGGTGGTAGTGTATTATTATACTAGGGATCAAGCTCATCCTTACTGTGCTACTTTTTCCTAATAATGTCTCATACTATGGACTTCCAATAGATTCTCAAATTATTTGTTTCTTCATAATAAGCCTTTTTTGTGCATAAGATTTGAGAAAAGAGAGAAATTGGTCCAGAAAACATCTTATGATTTTGCTTGTAACTATTTTGATTGAAAAGTGATGTCAGACAGTGGCTGGAAAAGGCAGAGGGAAATAACTATAATGTATACAGGCATTTTATCCATGGCATAAGTTTAGTAGCTTCAAAAATGGATTTAGGCAAGAGAAATTGCTCATCTGTCTGTTGTTTTGTATTTAGCAGCTGTCTAGACATTCAGTGGATATCAGCCTCTGTAATTCCACTGTCTGCCAGGCTCCTGTGATGATCCTCACAGACTGAGGGTCTATCCTGATAAGACTGTCCACTCTTATTTTAAGGAGAGAAGAGGTATAAAAACAGATTAACTTAACCATGTAATTGATATTGCATAGAGCCACAAATTATATTGAATATGTACATCATAGAAATGTAGAGCTGAAAAGTGGATCAAGACATTCTCTCAAATTTTTGCCCTTGGTTGAGGCAGACTAAATACACTTAAATTATCTGACTGGTGTTGGGGGTGCATGTTACAGAATTCAGGTTGGCAGCTTCCCACCTCCTTCCCCGAAACACTCCCCCATACACTGATCCTTTCCTACAGGTGTCCCTGTACTCACAAATCCTTCTCTTCCACAGTCCCCATGAAATATCCATCTCTGAACATTTGTCCATGAGTTTCCCTTTTCTGCAAAATTAAGCCAGTTTGTAACTCAGATATGATCTGAATCTTGTCGAGGGTACAAAATCTTTTAGCTGAATTTAACATGCTTGGTCTTGGTCAAAGAGTGCAGCACACAACAGCACAAGAATAATTTATCCATCACCTTCTAGTGTGAAAGCACATTGAGTCACTACTGCAGTAGACTTTTTATTACCTTCCTTCTCATGGCCAGAAAAGTGCACACTGTTCCAGAAAGTGCTGGAGTTCACCACTGTGCTGAGAGTGCCCTTGGTGTTCCAGGGTTTGCACATCCCCGTCTCACGATGCTGGCATTACATTACAGCTGCTTTCTAAATTACAATCATTATGCTTCACATATTTTCTCTTGCAAAAAGTAGTTTGCCACCATTAGAAAACTATCTAATTTACAAACAATTTCAGGCATGTTTCTGCTGCAGATTTTTTCAAGAGTATCTGCTTTCCTTCAGATTAGTCAAACCTGGAATAAGTAACTTAAGTGTTAATAGTGGGTTTAATTCTGTAATGTAGCATGCTCTGCCTCAAGAGAGAAGTGTAGAAAAGGACAGACAAGTGAAAAATAAAGCCATTTCTGTTGAAATAATTTTACTTCTGAGACTTCAAAATTTGCCTTGTCTGGAGAAAGTGCAAAAGTGAATGAGGTAAAGAAAGCACAGACAAGCCAAGGGTTTACCTGAGAATCAGTAATGAAAGAAAATACCATTGCATTACTAAATAGTATTATGTACATGGGTTTGTTAATTTGCATCGATTCATACAGGTGTATTTAATTCATTTTTCTCTCAAACAGGTTCTAAGTCTGGCTCCAGATGATGGCTTTGCCAAAGTACATTATGGCTTCATCCTGAAGGCAGAAAACAAGATAGCAGAGAGCATACCTTATCTACAGGTACTTTTTCACCCACAGTAGATGTTTTACCAGCAAAAAGTGGAATTGGAATGTATAAAAGGTGTCAGACTAGAAGTGTAGTAATTACACATCACTGCTTAAGCTATTTGTTTGAGTTATACTGGGGTATCACTGCTTATGAACTGAAACAAACTTGTGTATTGAAAACTGTCGATTCTTAAACATCAAGTGTTTCTTTTATTAATGGTTAACCTGAAGAGCTCTGAGCGTTTTGAGTTGGGTAGTATGCTGCAAATCTAAAGTTCTTGAAAGATCCAGAGAAGCCTTACATATACTTCTGAGTGTTTGGGAAGAAATACTACAAAATGAAACCTTGATCCAGCTTTATAAAATGCTTGTGTATATGTTTATAGGGTCAGGGGCAAATATCCATCTCTGAATATGCCTCTGTCTTGGAGGGGCTGAGGGGAGAGGGATTTGGAAAACTGGTAGCATTTCTTAATGACTTTCTACTGACAGATTGTATTCATTCAGCTTTAGTTGCAGATTAACGTGGTTACATTTTCTACCTAATTTCATAGCCTGTCTCTTGCATAGGATTGACAGACTATAGCAATCAAGTGAAGTCTTTTAGAATTCCTATTGATGTTTTCTTATACCTTTAGTTTTTATTTATTTAATTAATTAATTTTTAGGAAGGTCTGGAGTCTGGTGACCCTGGCACAGATGATGGACGTTTCTATTTTCATCTGGGTGACGCATTACAGAGAATGGGAGACAAAGAGGTACATGTTTAACGTGTTCTTGTTTTAAAATCTAAATCTCTGAGTGGCTGCAGAATCCAGAAAAGATTTAATGATGGGCTTAATGTTGAAAACAAGAGTAGTCTTATTGCAACAACAATCCAGCACGTGTGTGTAAAAGTCAAGATGATCAACAGCAAAAAATCTGTTGTAGACATTACAATAGAATCTCTTAGTATCTCTTGCTTTAGATTTAGCTTAAAATGTTTAAGCTGGTAAAGGGCAGCTTGAGGCAAGGGACTAAAAATTTTAGAAGAATTTTAAATGTTTCTATAATCTGTTTTCTGTTTATATCACTTACGACACAGATTTTAATGAGAGTTAAAAGAAACAGTTACATGTATATTACTGTGTAGAAGTTCTTGTATAATAGTGTTTTGTAAATCTTCATTTCTTTCCAAGGAAAGAAATACCAATAAGTATGTGGTAAAAGAGGATCATGAGAGGACTGAATGTGGGAGCTGATTTATGAAATTTTTTCAATAACTAAATTAACAAATCTATCAAGAAAACAGAAATTTGTACTATATATCTGTTGAGCGGCCAACAGAAACAAACATGACAGTGGAAGCCATAGGAGTTTCTATTTTGTTTATTTGAAATCAAATTATACTTAAAAGCGAAATTTAAATGTATGAATTACCACTATGGTCATGATAGGGGAGCAAAGGACCTTTTTTGAAGACTCTGATTAGTCATGAACTTTAATACAGCATGAATTTAAAAACAACAGCAACAAAAAGAAGAAAAACATTCCAATTCCTAAGCGAGAAATATGAAAAGAGTAAGCATTAAAAATCAGAGTAGAAATAGCCATGAAAATCACTGCCTTTTAATTACTTAGCTAGTAATGTGAGCAATAGTAATACCTAAAAAACTGTAAAAAATGCTGATGTCTTCAGTACTGTGGCCCAGTCAGTAGGTGGTTCTCTAGTATGAACTGTAGGCAGGTGGGCTGTGGTGAAGCCTCTGATCTTTCTCAAGCCTAGTTCATCAGGTCAGCTTCTTTTTTGTAATTAATAGAACTTTTATTACAATACCTTATACATACAGTAGATCTAGAACAGTGAAGTGTAATATCTGAATTTTAAGTTAGATTGCCTTCCCTGCAATACTCTTCCAATGAGATTTTTTTTTAATTGTTAATTTATAAATGAGAATTAGTTTACCTCACTTTACTTAGAAACACATGCACACACAGACACACACACAGAGTCTGCTTTCACACTCTCTATAACTGTCTCCTTCTCTCAAATCCCTGTGCATTTCCATGGGACATTCTGGGTTGAGTTGCTGAGGCTGGAACATCTCATTGCCATGTTTGGCTAAAGATACCACACAGATGTAATTAATGTACATCATCTCTAACCCCAGGATAATTATGTGTTAATGTTTATGGAGTTAATGGCCAAATCTGCTGTAGAAAAAGTTTAATTAATGACATAGGAACTTCTTAGGATAGAGGAGACTTCCAAATTTATCAGTGGAAAGTCCATTGTTCAGCTAAATTTTTCTCACTGACCTTGCTAGACTTGCTGAATTTCAAGATTTAATCAAGGAAACAGATCAATATTTAAGTTACATGTAAAATTGCTATCACTGAAGGTTTGTTGAAGGGAGATATTCATCTATTAGAGTTAAATTAGGAGTTATGAATGTGGCCTTGGGAGGTGTTAGGGAAACAGTATTGAGTATGCCCTTTCCAAATATAATTTGATAAAATGCCATATTGGCTTAAGAAAAGAAAAATTAAAACTGTGGAAGTTATTACAGAACAAAGCACTCTTCATATAGAGTGTATAAACTGGGTGCATCTCAAACAATTTATGTCCTGGAGAAGAGAGCTACACTATTGTAGCTGTCCGTGTTCCACTGCCAAGGACTGCGTGAGAAAAGAAATATTCCTCAGAGTCATGGGAATGGAAAGGATGAGCGAGTCAGCCTAACCCTCCTCCATCATGGTAAAGACAACCTCCATAGCACAATTCTTCTAATAAATAAAGATTAACTGTATTATACATTGTAATTATAGCTGATGTATCTTAAAGAGCAGCAACATTCATACTCATCACTCTGGGGCTGAATCAAGTAATTCATTCCCCTTATCATTTGGATTAACTCCAGACACTGCAAATGGATGCAGGCAATCAGCATGAACAATCTGTTGATATCTCCCTGGTATACAACTTTGGGGAACAAATGTTATAAATCCTAATGCTTCCATTTCAGACAGTTAACCAAGATAACATCAAATTTTAAAGGTATACTGTGTATTACCTTTGGGTAATACACAGTATTTTTTTCACCCATGCACAATTTTACTGAGCTTTCCTAGGGAGAAAAAGAGATGACAGTTTATAGATGATCTGTTATTCTGTTCCTCCACACTACTTTTGTGCACTTTGAATAAATACTGTAAGGCAGCAATGTATTGCAGGCTTTCCTCCATACTTTGGGAGAATTATAAACATCAGAGTACCACATTTTTTTAAAAACTTGAAAAAAATTTACAGACTCTCAACAAAGACTTTGGCCAGTTTCTGTTCAAGGCAGGGATTGCTGCCTGCTTCAGTCCCTCTGCTCTGGATTTATTATTCTCATATTTCCCTACTTAGTTGTCCTGTTTTGTTTTGTTTTGTTTTTTTTTTTAGTTTGTGGTGTTTGGGGGGTGAGTTGTTTGTTTGTTTATTTGGGGATTTTTTAAATTTGTGTTGTCTGAAATCTCGCAGCTGTAGCAGCAGTGCTGGGCAGGAAGGAGGCAGCTCTGTATAATCTTCTTTGCATATGGTTTGTCACAGTACTGCAATGCTGGATCTTTTCTTTCCAAGCATCTCTTTTTCTTTCTTTGCTTTTTTTGCTGCTATGCAGGGGTCAAACAAATTGTGTAAAGGGAGAATAAAGACAATCAAAGGTCCAGTATTAACTTCACTAGGTTTCTGTCATGTGATCAATTTTGGTGTGGTGAAAAATATTTGAAGCAGTACAAGTGCATTTAAGTATTAGATAAGTGACACTTTAGATCCGCAAAGTCATCATTGTTTTCGTCATCACAGCATCTCCACTGGCAGCAGAACACAGTCATCTTTAATTTGTAGGTAGAGGATTGAAACAGAGAAAATGAAATTGACCAAGATGAGAAACAATTGGATATTCCAAGTCCAAGGACACAGCATGAATTACTGGCCCATATTTGATGTGAATGGTTGTGAGAGGATTATCCTGTTTTGTTAATGTTGGACTGGACTCTCTTGGCCAACTGATCTATTTTGTTATTTGGGTTGTGGGTTTTTTGGGTTTTTTTTGGTTGGTTTTGTTGTGGGTTTTTTTGTTGTTGTTGTTTGGGGGTTTTTTTGTTTGTTTGTTTTGGTTTGGTTTTTGTTGTTGTTTTTTTGGTTTGGTTTGGTTTTTGTTGTTGTTGTTTTGGTTTGGTTTGGTTTTTTTGTGGGTTTTTTTTTGTTGTTGTTGTTGGGTTTTTTGTTGTTTTTTTGTTTGATTGATTTGTTTGTTTTTTGTTTTTTTGGTTTTTGGTTTTTTTGGGGTTTTTTGTGTGTATGTGTTTTTTTTTTTTCCTTAAAGTATTCATTAGTACATTTTATTAAAAGAACAACCCCAACATCCCAAAGAGACAGTCTGCTACCTTGCCAGGAGATGTTACTTTTTTCCTGTAGGAGCTTGGCTGATATGAATTTGGTTGTTAACAACTACAATGTTTTAGGCATACAAGTGGTATGAACTTGGATACCAAAGAGGTCACTTTGCATCAGTTTGGCAGCGCTCCCTCTACAATGTCAAGGGACTGAAAGCTCAGCCTTGGTGGACAGCAAGGGAAACTGGATATACAGAACTGGTGAAGGTAAGGCTGCATTATACTTTTATTTTTATTAAAATTACAGCTATAATTTCAGTTATTAAACAGAGAAAATGCTAATCAATAAGGTCAGACTGACTACTGAAGGTCATTCACTACTGACTGCAAATTCCAGGCACTACTGTCAGACTAAGCACAAGACTTAAGTAAGATACTATAAAATAAACTTCGACATTTTCAAATTTGAGAATGGGGACAGGATGGCTGAAATTATTACTAAATACAAAATTTGCATGGTAGACGAATGTAACATCTCAAGTGGAAAATGACAGCACAATTTGGTAATGTCTGGAACACCCATTGTGAATTTTTAATTAGTCAGGAAAGGCTGTGCTTTTGAGCCCTTGTGTAATATTTAGTGACTTTGGAAGCTTTTAATTGCATGAGAGAAGTGTGTAGATTCCCAGTGATGGATTTAACAAAAGATCATAATGCAGAATTTAAATTCCTTAGAAGGTTTTTTATTTATTTAATGCAAGGCAAGTAGTGTGGTTATTGTTTATAATAATAGCTTTTATTTCCAAAACTGCATTGTTTTTATTAATTATTATGATTCTAATAATAATACCTAAAAAATTAAAAAATTAGGAAAAGCCTTTTTTTCCTGTATGTTTCTATTATTGGTGTGTGGTTTAGAGAAACCATTATGGATAAATAATTTAAACCCAAAAAAGTATATTTGTAAGGGACAAATTCCTTCAAAGTGGTTGTTCCTTTTTACTTAGTTACATAGCATGTTTAACAAAACACTATGGAAGGAAGGATGGTTATTAAAAAAAAAAAAAAAAGGTAGTTTAAAAAGGAAGATTGCTCTTTGTTACATTTTTGATGGCAACAAAAATAAGGCTAGAAATTTAGATTAAAATATGATTCTCCAATGTAATCTGAGCCACACCAAAAAGCACTGAGCTTCATGGACTAGCACATGAAATGTGCTCATACTGAACTAATACTTGAGGTAAGTGTGAGAATGGATGCTTCTTGCCGTAAAAGATGTGGAGAAACTGGGAACTTCTTAATAGGTTTCTGTCAAACAAAAAGGTATTATACATATTCTTGGTTTGTTGTTTTAGAGCAACATGCAGTGTTGTTTTGCTGTTCCTTATATGTAAAACTTTCGAATACCTATGTCACAGAAGGTAACGATCCGTTCACCCTTGGCATGAGTCAGCTTTGAAGGGTTAAAGAATTCAGTTGAAGTTATAAAATGGCCAGAGATTCACCTTGAAGGAGTTTTTTTTTTCACATGAATCAGGCCATATATGGAGGCCTTGGTTTGAATCAGCATCTTGAGTGGCTCCTAGAAGAGCTGCTCAGGAAACCAGCAAGGCAAAAATTCACCCTCGACCTCCACATACAACTGCCTCTCTGGAATTCAATGATACCTTTTCATTCCAATCATTTGGTGGTGTGTTTTAGCTGTTTTATTAGCAGTATGTCAGTGAATCTAGATTAAATTGTGACTGGTAGTTTATTTGCACAGTTATCATAATTGGGGAGTGGTAAGATTTACATTCTTTAAGATAACACTTGCAGTTTAAAGTATAAAGCCAAAATGTAGTTATATGCATCAGAACAAATATTTGTATTATTATTTGTAACTTTTTTGTCACTCAAGAAAGTACTTGAAAGAAAGTACCTGAAAGAAAGCAGGTTTCGTTCTAATTACATACAATGCTGCAAGCAAGACTAGAAGTAGTATTCTTCAGGAAGTAGCAAAAAATTATTCATTACATTAGTTTTCTAATTTCTGAGGTACTCCAACTAAAGGGAGATAAATAATAATATAAACTGGTTTATATTATTATAAATAATATAAAATAATAAATAATTTATTTCCCCTTCTCACAGAGCAAAAACCAATCAACAGTTATTTCCTACTGCTTCATTTCATTACATACACAGACGTTAGTCTGTGTGGGAAATGTGGGAAAAGCTTCCAAATCACACTGGTAGGATTCAACATGGATATATACTGTACACAGCACTGGAGGCCCTGACCCTCTCTCTGAGTTTCACTGCTTGTTAAATGGGAATGAACTATTTTCAATAACTTGTTGTCTTAATAATGCTAACTGAGCATTTATTTGGGGCTGGGGCAGTAGTAAAGCTGAACTGTCTTTGGTTCATTCCATTAACCAGGACAGCTGTGGTCAGTGGCATCTTATAGCACAGACCTGGCTTGATTTTCTTTTAAAAGGTCATCTAGTTTGTTGGGCCTAGAGATGGAGATATGAATTTTGACATTGCCTTGCTTTTTCCACAGAAAGCCTAAAGAGAAAATTGTCTTTTTTCAATATTTTCAGTTTAATAACTTGCTTCTGAGGGGCATTCAGCTTAACTAGCTGCAATCATACGGACATGAGACATACTGTCTGTGCTAGTGGTCTTGTTTGCAAGTGAAAAAAAGGGGTATTTCCACAGGATCATTCATTTTTACGATGCTGAGTAACTATCTAAGCTTGGCAGTCTCCTTTTCTGGTGTTAACTGCCCTACTGCATTACTTCAAAAATGGGTCCTGATGCTTAACTTTCTGATGGGTAAGGTTAAAAAAATCTCTCTTGTTAAAGACAATCTCATACTTTACCTATTTTAATATTACCTACTTGCTTGGATGTCTTTAGGGAGAGGGGTTTGGGTTGGGCATTTTTGGGGAGGCAGGGAAGTGGGGAAGACTGATAATATCTCAGTAACACTTCTCAGAACATGGTCTATCTAAATTAGCGGAACTGTGCTGAGGGGAAGTAGATTTTTGAATCTCTCTGCAGCTCACTGAGGCTTAATGTTTTTCCTTGAAAAACATAGAGAGAGAGCCACCTGATTTCTCAGAGAAGGAAATATAAACCTTTATATTAGGAAGGCTTTGGTAAGTGATTTATGTAGAGATGTTCTGCTAATGTCTCTGATTTACAGTGTTTTAGGCCTTTGGATCTGGGAATTCAAGAAACTGTCTTCCTCTTTTGATCTCAGCTGAAAGGAAACGTTATTTTCATCTTTGAAAATCCATCCTTTCCCCTCCGATGATTAGCTTTCCTCAGCCAGTCTTACTGAGTCATTGCATCTTTCTGCAGCACCTTCTGCAGAACCTCATTTATAGCATTATTCTGGTGCTCATTTAAAAAAATAATAAAGAGATACAATGGTGTTAGATCCTAGAGACTTTTCAGTGGTCTGAAATTAATATGTAGGCAATGACTTAAGTAACTTTGTCCTTTCTACATGTTGTGTCCTTTGACATTTGGAAAGGACCAGAATAATGGAAATTTGGAAAGGACCAGGCTTTGCCGATAATGTACTACAGTGAATAAATGATTGATTAAAGTAGATCTTTTATTGTTGCTTTTCTCTGATGGCTTAGATTTTATTAATTAAAGTTTTAAGTGCAGCAAGAAAAGTGCAGAAAGACAATGAAAGTATTGGCAACAGCAGATATCTTTATATTTTTCCATAGGTTGACAGCTGGGCCTTAATGGTTTAGGTAATAATAGCTAAACATTCATAGGTAAGGGAGAAATTAAATTGAAATGTGTATTTAAAGTGTGGTTGGATATTTTAGGGGAGACTTGTGTTGAAAAGAGCAAAGATGATGCATACAAATGCTGATGTTTAAACTCTGTGAGTGATTAAATGGGTGCAAGGAATCTATTTTGAGCAGTTTAAAACACTGCCCCTTGCTCGGAGGTTATCAGCATTGCCCAGTGGAGATGTGGTAACTGATTGTGAATGCTTTCCTATTCTGTTTCAATAACAAAGTGAAGTACATTAAACTCTTCACCACGATTGTATTTTATAGTTCAGTGGATTAAAATGGATGTGTGGTCAGTAGTTATGCCTCACGTGAAGGGTGGCAACCTCTTAATCTCTTCCTGTGTCATTTATAACCATGCACTGAAAGAGTTTGACAGCACAGAGTAAGGATACTTTCAATATAATAGTCTCACATAAAAACCTCCAATATTACAAAATCCCTATTTAAATAAAATCCACATTATTGCCAGATGTACAGCAACTGTAAACTTCAATTGTTATTAGAAACTGTATTTATAAAGCCATATGGAGGTTTATGGGAATCAGCTGCTAGCAAACAAGTACATATGCTCCCAGTGCTGGTTCCTCCTGGTTTTTCACTTGTAATCAGGATACTGTACCCAATATAATATGATTTTTTTGCTCTAACCTGAGCTTGAATCCTTACATATAATGGAGCCATAAGTATATTTAACTTTTTTCCTGCAGATACCAACTCTTGGATCAGGAGCTGTAAGTCCAAATCCTGGACTTAATCATTATGCTTTAATGGTTTTTTGTGTTCTTGCTATTCAAGGTATCCCTGAGAGTCTGTAATATCAGGGAGACCAGGGCTGGGTGGTATTTGAACTCCCACTTTACTTCTCCCTAGGAGCTGTCTGTTAGTCATTATAAAGCACTATCAGTGTGTTTTACAGATGGGGGTCTATGTTTTCAGGACAGAAACCCTATTGATTTCTGAGCAATTTATGTCTAAAACAATTGAGGATTTAGTTCAAAATCAATGAGATGTATTCAAATAAATTTGTATCTAACATGTTGGGGAGGGAGCCTTTAAACACAAGGACAAACACTGACCTTTATAGGTTAACGTTCAACCTGTGGCACTTGGGAGAGGGTAGAGGTGACAGAGCAGCTGCTGCCTACAATGCCTTGGACCACCAGTGCTCTTCATGTGTCATCTTGTCTGCATGGATGAATGCTCTCTCTTACCTTTTTTCAGCTGAGGGAGTAGGAGGAGTTTGAGGAGGCACAGAAGAACTTCTAGTATCTTCTAAAGCTTTCCAGTTTTGTTGCTCTATATCACCTTAAATTGAGGCTGGAGTGAGTGTAGGTTATTCTTTTCTTTCTCTTCTCCAGACAGTGCAAAACCAGGTACTCAAGATGGCATTTCCTTTTGTAGAAGGGTAGTGCTGAATGAGTAGCAGCACTGTTCTTGTATACATCTCTGATTAGGTGGAAATTTTCAATCTTTTTTTGTACCCTACATTTTGGAAAAGTCAGTTTTCCAAAGATATTCTAAAAAAAACCCCAAAAAACAAAACAGAACAAAACAAACAAACAAACAAAAAAGACACAAAGCGACAACAAAAAAAAACCCCAAAACAACTCTCTGCATTTTTACTTAATGCTAACTGTTAAATGAGTCTTATAGAAGCTGTCAGTGAGGGAGAATAACATGAATGCACCAGGAAAAATCAATGTTCTTCCCCATTTTTTGATAGATGAGAGAAAAAAAAACTTGTTATGATAGAGATTACTATAATAACAGAAGTGAAATCCATATTTTCATACGTTTTAGCCTAGCTAAAATTGTTCTAGTGGGAGAAAGTAGCTGTATTATAGACAACATGTTCTAGCCAAAGTTTGCTTTGTTGAGCCTTTTATGATCTAGCAATATAAACCTATTTTGTCAGATAAACTTTTCCTTTAAGTAAAAAAAAAAAAAACTCAAGTGGAAAATGCAACTATTTAGTTTACATGAGGATGGCTAATAATGATACGAAGTTTTAAGATTAAATGGGAGCACTTATATCACCTAGTCTGCTCTGTGTTGTAGAGACTTTTGAGTTTTACTCATCATATAAGGAGGTAGTGTGGGAACATACCGTAGCTTATTTCAGTGTGAAATGGATTGAAAATGTCTTATAGAAATGCATTGTTCAAGAGCACAAAGGAAAAATGAAAACTATTCACCCAAAATAAGGTTTAGTGAGAAAAGTAAGCTGCTGGGAAATTGAAGTTACTTTTATCCAGATCCATTGTTATGCTGTGGGGTTTCCATTTATATTGCTGTAACATTGAAATGACTTATTATTGGTAGAATAAAAGGTTTTCTAAGCTATCTGATTTCTCCAAATATAATGTCCTGAGGCAGCAGAGAACAGAAATTTTAATTCTGCTATTTCGTGCGTTTGTATGTATGAAGTGCAAGGTAGCTCACACATTCTTAATGGTTGTGTCCATAAGTGATCACCTGGCATTTCAAGTTGTATATGATATTTTTTCAATAGCATCAACTCATGCAAGTGAATCTCAGCAAGCCTTTTTGAAGGTTTAAATCATAAATTTCAGCTCAAGTGGTGTGTCTAAATTTTGCCTCTTTGGTCTGTAATATTCTGCCAACACCTGGAGTTCTGGGTTATGTGAGTGGTTTTCCAGTTGCAGGAATGGTTCCAGGTCACATGCACAGCATTTAGGAAGATCAATACATTTAGCTTGCAATACAAAATGATCACTTAGAGAGCCCTTTAGGCTCATCAAAAAGCAAGTCAAAGTGAGGCCTTGTCTGGAAAGAGGCTGACTGTTGTTGAAATCTTACAATCCCAATGTAACTGAATCTGAAAAATGGTGTGGAAGTTATTTTTCCTGCCTTAACGTGTCAGAAGGGAATAGAATTTAAAGCAACTTGATAGTAACGACGGACACTTTCTTTTATTGGTTTTAAATAAAAAAATAAAGTTAATAAAGGCAGGAAAAAATAAAAATGGCACTAAAGCCAAACACAGTAATTTCTCAGTGAAGTAACATGGCTCTCACAACAGTCCTTAGAGAAAAACTGGAAGCTCATTCGTGATGAGGGTCTTGCTGTGATGGATAAAAAAAGTAGCCTCTTTCTGCCTGAAGATGAGAACCTACGGGAAAAAGGAGACTGGAGCCAGTTTACCTTATGGCAACAAGGTAAAACATTCTGTATTTCTTCTCTTACCTCAATTTCATGATCTCAGATTAACACAGTATAATGGGTAGCAAGACAACTTTTTCTAGAACTGTGTTTATAATCAGTACGTACAGAGGAAAGGAGCTGATAAAACAATGTTTGGGACCCCTGTGACAATGAGCAGAGTTCTTTATTCTGAACCATGTTGTCCCCAAATACTTCTAAGGGTCCCTTGAGTATGGTAACTGTTCAATGAGTGTACTGCTCTTCTGGCAAGGCTGCCAACTCTTTACCTGCATAGTACAGATCAGCCTGAGGGAAGAGGGGACCTGGGAGAAGGCAGAATCCTCAATTCTGTGTTGCCAGCTAGGGGAGATCTGTCATTCAGAAATGATATGAGCAAAAGAATATGACTTTAATAAGCCTGCTGCCCTGCCCCTGAGCTGTGCACTGGGAGGCCCAACTCTTGGAATGACCTTAAATTCTTATAAAACTCCACATATGAAAGAGTACTGTAAAATAAAGTATTAAAAGCAATTTATATCAAAATGTAATCTGGTGTTGAAATGTTATGATAGTGGGGGCATTTTAAATAATTTTTTCCTATGCATCCACATTAGTGATTATACCTTTAAAATAACACTTTTTTAAATGGTAGAAAGCCTGGTGTTCACAAATAATGTAAAAGTAAAATGTGTAGGCTGCTATGATACTACAACATGGAGGTACTTAGGTTGCATGGTATGTAAAATGGGAACAATAATATTTACCTGTCTCTCAGCGTCAGATCTTTGGCAGCTTTGTTGCTCTTCTGCAAAGCAGAAAATGGAAATGTTCATTCATTGCTCTTACCAATGCTCTATCCATTATTTTCACTAGGAAGGAAAAATGAGAATGCTTGTAAAAGTGTTCCGAAAACATGCGCTTTATTGGAAAGATTCCCGGAAGCTACTGGCTGCAGAAGAGGGCAGGTACCTGGCAAACTTCTTCATTTTTGCAAATTCATGATGCTGGGAGCAGGTGATTTTGAGGATTAGAGGGACATGTACAGAGGAATGCACAATTTTGGTATATTTAATGATGCCTCAACCACATGATAAACATAACAGTAAAAAATATGCCCTGTTTTAACTATCAGCAAATACCAGGTGAAATATGTTAGCTGAAGCCTTTCTATGGACTCTTTAGTTGAGCCATTTTATCTTGTGTTTCCTGGGAGCTCGTGGTAGGTGAGTAGTTATTTGCCATGGGTCAACCAGTAAGTAATGCCTTACTAAACCTCAGCTGAAGTGACCTGATCTGACTCACAGCCTAACTCTGCTTTGTGCAGGACATTGGGTTAGGTCCTTTCAACCCTGAACTTTTCTTTTTTTTCTGATCTGAACTTAATGACTAATTTAGTGGGACAGATTCTCACTGTGATAAACTTCACCTGTCTACTCCAGCCTGGAGAGAGAGGGAGAATCACCTTGTGGAAGCCAAGTAGTGCTGCCACATGCTTCTTTCCTGCATGTAAAGGAAAGAAATTTTACATCTATGAGTGTGGGTGCCAACAAAATTTGTTTCAAGTGCCTACAATGACTATTCAGCTATCAGTTAACCTCATTTAATCATGCAGTAGACCTGTATGGGTCAATACACATGCAGTGGTTCTGTAGGACATAGTTTTCATTTTTTTCCAAGTAGTCTGCAATGACTACATGAGAATATCTTTCACATGGCAAAATTAAGGATGCAAAAGTTGAAAAGCACAGTGCTAATGTAGCCCTAATTCAGACCCTTGAGTGTATGTGTTCATTTTTTTGACCAGTCCCTTGCTTTTGATGTGCAGAACTACACTGGGTGGCCACTGCTGTGGGAATGAACAAGGCTTTCACTGATGGGTTGCAAAGGCTGGTTATAGTGAATATAACTGATGAGAAGTCATCACACTCAATGTGGCTACAAGAAAATTGCTCTCAGTCACGTCCAGAGCCAAAGTGGATCTCTCTCTCTCTTTGAGAGCTACTGTTTTGTTCATAATTTCTTGGTGCCCTACATGTTATCACCACAATATGGTTTGCAGAAATGTTGTATATTTACAGCTGTAGCTGTACTCACATGTTTTGAACATATTAATGTAAAATAATCTGATTTATCCTCTAGGAGTGTAAAGTTTTACGTTTCTATTTTGAGATGCCTAGGGCAGTTTTAGTTTTATACTAGCCATGACTCAGATGTTACTGCTAAAATAAACCTAAAATATTAGCTGATCCCTATTCACATACGGAAGCCCTGGTAAGCAATGGGAACAAACACAATCAGGAAATAAGGAATTCTATGGTGGATAGACTATTTGGATGCTTTGGTCACCTCATGTAGTGGCAAAGATAAAAGAAATGTAAAATAATCAACTACCTGCTCAGTGCTGCTGAGACACTGTATAGAACAATAGGAAGTGATCAAAATTATAACATTCTTCTTAAAAATAGCAGTAAGCTAAAAGTATCACAGCAAGTTTTAATTCTGGACATTTCTTACATTGCAGCCATAGTACAACTCATTGGCAGTTTAGAAGAATTTATATCTAGCACTTGAGCACAGCATGCAGATATAATTCACAGACATATCCAGACTGATCTGCATGGGCAGATAATGTACATGACAGAAATCAATCTTCAGTGCTGGCATATTGGCATTACAGAAATTGTTTATCCTCAAGTATTAGTAAGTATCCTGCATCACCAGTAGTTTGCATTGCTTTAGGATCTAACACATCACAGCGTAGCAGAGTTAGGTGGGAGGATCTGTGTTCACCAGGCCACTGGAGCTCATCACTTGCTGTCGTAAGAAACTGCCAGTAAGCTGAAACCTCAGATGGCAAGAATGGCTGAGGCAAGAGGCTCATGCTGTCTTCTGCTGGTTTTGTTAGCAGTTGGAGAGCATGCAACACCTTAATCTGTAAGATTTATCAAAACTACTCTGTCCCAGCCAAATGTGCAGATTTCTCAGTTGAAAAGGTGCTTCTCACCACTGTCATACATTTTTCACACTTCCTGTTCTCTGAGTTGTTGTAGAATGAATCAAAAAGGTTGAGGTGAAAAGGAACATCTGGGAGATTAGTTAGTCCAACCCCTTGCTCAAAGTACTATGAATTAGAGCAGGTTGCTGTATCCAGCCAGGTTTTGAATGCCTCTAAGGATAGAGATCCTACAGCCTCTCTGGGCAACCTGTTCCTGTGTACAGTAAAAAAAGTGTTTCCTTATGCTTAAATGGCATTTCCTGTGTTTCAATCTGTATCCATTGCTTCTTTGCCTTTCACTGGATGCCATTGAGAAGAGCCTGCCTCTGCCTTCTTCACCCTTCCCATCAGGTATTTATATTCATTGATGAGATCCTTATTTGAACCTTATGTTCTCCAGGCTGAACAGTCCCAATTACCACAGCTTCCCCTTGTATGTTAGATTCTCCATCCCTTAATCTCCTTTATACCCCTTCACCTGCTCCAGTGTGCCCATGTCTCTCTCACAGTAGGTAGCACACAACTGGGTCCAGCATTTAAGACGTCTCACCAGGTCTCAGGGGAAGGATAACCTCCCTCAAGGGGCTGCCAGAGCTCCCTGTAATGCAGTCCTGGAAGCTGTTGGTGGCTTTGCTGCAATGCTGGCTCCTGTTTAATTTGTGCACTGTGAGGACCCCACAGTCTCTTTCTAGAAAGTTGCTTTACAGGCAGTTGTCCATCAATCTGTATTGGTACATGCCTCCCTAGTGCAGAATTTTATGCTTCTTTTTGTCAAATATTTTAAGATTTGTGTTTCCTCCTTTCCCCATCCTGCCAAGGTCTTTATGAAAGGCAGAAAAAACAAAACAAAAAAACAAAACCAAACAAAACAAAACAACAAAAAAAAAAAACCAAGGAAAGTAGTTTACTGGCCATTCCTATTCAATTTCCTATCATCTGCAGACTCGCTGAGGGGGATGCACTCTGTCCCATCTTCTGAGTCACTGTGAAGCTCTTAAACAGTGCTGGGCCCAGTACTGAGCCCTGGGATGCACCTCTGATGACTGGCCTTCAGCTAGACTTTGTGCCTCTGATCATAACTTGTTGAGCCTGGCTTAAATGCCAGGTTTCAATCCTCCTCACTGGGAACTTGTCTAGATTCCACTTCCTCACTTTATTGATTAGGATGCTTATGGCAGACTGTTCAAAGACTTAATGTTGAGGTAAACAATATCCACCAAGCTAGAAACCTCACCATAGAAAGCTGGTAAAGTACAGAATCCCCTTCATAAACCCGTGCTGACTACACCCAGGTACACTCTTTTCCTTCATGTGTTTGAAAATTGTTTCCAGGATTACTTGCTCCATCACCTTTCCAAGGGTTGAGGTGAGGGTGATGAGACTAGTTCCTCAGACCACCCTACTTGCCTTTCTCAAATATAGGAATAATGTTTCCTTTCCACCAGTTCTCAGGGACCTCTGCTGGTAGCAGTGACCTTTCAGAGATTGTGTGGATTATGTATGGATTCACATCATCCATTTCCCTCTGGCCTCATGGATGGATCCCATCAGGAAGCATGAACCAGGCTGCTGAGTGTGTTTAAATGTTCCCAAACTCAATCCTTCTTCACAGAAGATAAATCATCTGTGCTCCAGTCTATTTCACTGGTCTCAGGTGCCTGGCACTCCTGAAAGTCAGTCATACCAGTAAAGGCTGAGTCAAAGACATGTAGTGCCTCAGCCTTTTCCATGTCCTTTTTCATCAGATACTCTGTCATGTTTAGCAGCTGGGCATGTTTTCTCTAGACTTCCTTTTATTGCTGAGATATTGTAGGAATGTCTCATGTTACCCTTCAATTCTATCTCCAGACTCAGCACCAGGAGAGCTTTGACTTACCTAACCTCATCCCTGCCCATGCAGAGAGTGTCTCTACAGCCTTCCTGGGTGACCTGACCCTGCTTCCATTTCCTATATACTTCCTTTCTGTGTTTCATTTTTTTCTGGGTTGCCTTGCTTCCTGCACATAGGAATTATTGAGTTTGGACAAGGTGCTACGTAAAAATCAACCATCTGTCCTAGACCCTTGTTCTTTCATGGGATTTTTCCCAGCAGATCCCTGAGTAAGACCAGGTCTGCTCTCCTGAAGCTGTGGGTAGTAATTCTGCTTTTTTATTTTCTCCATCCTCTCATGATCTTGAGCTCCACCTTCTCATGGTTGCTACAGCCAAGGCTGACAGTGACCTCCACAGACATGCCATCTGAGAGGGGCTGGCCAGTCTGGTGAACACAAGCCTTGTGTCTCCTATTGTCCATCCTTTTAAGTCCTTCCATAGGAAAGAAGGTATTTTTTTCTGACCATAGACAGAAGATAATTATTTTCAGCTTGAAATGTGAATACTGGTTATTTTATTTAAAATTAAAACTGTGTACTTTCACATGCAAGCACACCCCTGGTTTCATACACACACACCACAAGACATATGTTTTTTAGTATTAAATGCCTTTAGGATATGATAGAGAATTGCTGCTGAAACTCAAAAGATGGCATTACGCTTTTCACCCATCACCAAGGATGAGACTAAATGAAGTCCTGAACTCCCAGCAGCATGGTTGTGAAATGGAATGTGTTGAAAAATGAGCCTTTCTCTTCTTGCAGATCAAATATTCTATCATGCACCCAGGGACTCATGTCTGGCCCCACACAGGGCCCACCAATTGTCGGCTGAGGATGCATTTGGGCTTGGTGATCCCTAAGGAAGGCTGCAGAATACGGTGTGCCCAAGAGAACAGGTATGCTTGCAGTGCTGGTTTGTTGGGGTTTTTTATTGTTTTGAGGGGAAGGGGCTTGCTTGCTTGCTTGCTTGCTTGTCTTTTTGATTTGTTTTTTTTTCCACTTTCCTCAAAACTGAAGGAGGGATGGGACTGCATGTAGTTAAAAAAAAAGAAAAAAAAAGGTGATGACCCAGATGTGTAATATATTTCATTAAACAGGCAGTTTGCACCCTGAATCATGGTACAAACTTATTCCCAGGAGAACCTTTCGAGACAAACCTGCTCTTCTCTGTTATGGCATGGAAATAACACTGGGTTTGGTCAATGGGGTCTCTGTTTACTTTTACAATGCCAGCCTAATATTGCTGCTAACAGAGTTCCTGTATTTATTTTGATTTTGGAGAGACTTAGAATTTGTTGTTTCTTTGGCAGAAGCTAAGACTAAGATATACCTGCATTTTCACTGCAGTGACAGAATACCATGGTACTTCTGGCAGAAACCTCCTTTTCAGATTGTATTATTTGTTATAATTCAGTTAAAATATTCCAGTTGAAGTTGATCTCAGGATGAATACTTCTATGAAGTTTTAGGCCAAATGAATTACACAGGTGGCTTTTCTTTAAAGTGTGCTTTAAGTGAAATTTCTTACCCATTAGGGAAAAATTATACTGAATTTCAAGTCAGTTTTGTCTCAGTCCAAAATGAAATTAAATGCAATAGCTTATACATTTACAATCAGGGCATATACTCCCCTTAGAAATATGGGAAATTGTGCTAAGTTTTTTGTATTATATTATTAAACACAGAAAGAAGAATGTAGTGTTAACTATGCTGCTTATTGCTTACAGGCTTAATTTGCTGAGACTTAAGTGAAAATTCTCATGATGCTTAATATCTGCATATATTATAAGATTCTTAAATTGTCTGCAGCTTCTGATGGCAACAAGTGTTAATTTTGAATTATTTTCAATGTAATAATGTAATTAATGGTAGAAATATAATTAATTTGATATTGCAAAATGAAATGCTACTCTTGTCTGCATGACTGCAATACATAACAAAGGAGGTTTTTTTGATAACATTTGAAAATAACCACAACCGGAAATCTTTGGAATTTTTGAGAATAGAAGCATCCAGCTGTTTATAACAAAAACTGTTGTTACTATACTCTCTTGCCAACATGTAGCTTATAGTCAGTGTTACAACCTACACTACCTACATCTAGGAAGTGATGGACATTTTTTTCCATCATTCCAATCCAATATCCAAAACAAGTTGGGTAGAGAGAGAGGTAGCTAATTGCCTTAGAGGACTGATAAAGAGGCGTGGAGTCTTTTCACTTTAGGACGTTCGTGTGATTTCAGATTGGTGGTGACTGCATGGTGTCACCATTAGATTGCTGTTTAGTAGCTGGTGTGAACAAAATAGGGGTTTTGCTCTGCTGCCAAGAGAGAAGGTGTCCACAGCTCACCACCTGTTGTGAGGCTGCCACGCTTCTTTGTCTTAACCTGGACAGAAGGGATAATCCTGTGGAGAATGAACTTAACTACCTCCTTGGTAGCAACACTCCCTCAAAGTCAAGAGCAGAAAAATGCCTGTTGCTGCAGACAGAACACAGAGCACGTCAGTGTCCAGGTTCCAGAATCTGGGTCAGTCTTATGCATCAGACATATTCATTTCACATGTGAAACACCCAAGAGCCGACTACAACTTCTGCTGAAATGTGTTAAGATCAGTTGCTTACAGCGAGAGCTGTACACTCAGAAACAAGGGCGAGATTTTCCCTGGAAGCACGCCAAGTGTGTCTGCTGCTGGCAGCGGAAGGGCTTTTATGTATCCCTCCCCCTGGGCAGGGGAGGTGTGTGAACTACTGTCAAAGGGAGTGGTGCCAGGAGGAAGACCTACCTTGAGCAATTTCCATTCCTCCTGGTGGTTCATAGCAGTGGCAAACTGGTGGTTTCCAATGGGAGAGCTGGCTGGAAGAGGAAGGTTAGCATCATGCCTTTTCTGGCCTCCTGTGCCACGGCTGTGTGCGGGAGAGAGCGAACAGAAACAATGAGAATTTCATGCTTGGTTACCTCTGTGCCACCCACCATGGTTGTTTAGGGGTTACAATGCAACTCATCATTTGATGGACAGGCAAATCAGCACTGTGTAGTGCAGTTTTCTACTCCTTCTCCTGCAGAAGAGTTTTTTGCAGCTGTTTGGAGTTGGTATACCTTGCGGCCACAAAGATGATCAGAGGGCTGAAACACTTCTGCTGTGAGGAAAGGCTGAAAGAGCTGGGGTTGTTTGGCCTTGAGAAGGCTCCAGGGAGACCTCATGATGGCCTTTAAGTACTTGAAGGGAGCTTTTAGAAAAGATTGGGACAGTTTGTATCAGGTTGCAACAGGACAAGGGGTAATGCTATTAAACTAAAAGAGGGTCAGTTTATATTATATATAAGAAAGAAGTGTTTTATAGAGGGTGTGGTGAGACACAGAAACAGGTCGCTCACAGGGATTATTGATGTTCCATCCCTGGAAATGTTCAAGGTCGGGCTGGACAGGGCTTTGAGCAACCGGATTGAGTTGAAGATGTCCCTGCTGACTGCAGATTTTGACTTGAAAGATTCTTTCAACCCAAACTGTTATTCTATGCCTCTTGTTCTGTATGGCGTTGGTCATTTTAGGTCACTTGGCCATTTTGAAGTCCCAGCTGTGTAAAGTGCAGGGTATAATGCACAAAAGTGGTAGGTAAATAATATCTATTTATCATAATCCAACATTGCTGTCGAGGAAGGTAACCTTATGTTGAAATGAAGATGAAGGTACAACCATTATGCAGAAGCCAGTCTGAGATCTCATCTTTAACAGGTGACACTAGAACTGATATGGAAAATTATCTGGAAACTACCCCAAAGTGGCTCAGCACCAGACCAGAACAATATGGTCCCTGTGTTACCACTGAGAAGTGTTTCTCACACCATCAGGCTTCTAGAAAATATTTATTTGCATGCTAATAGTGGGGTTTGTAGCCTTTTCAAAAGGGGCTAATAGTCCTGTCAGCTTTATGACTTTTTCTTTGTTGTGCAAAACAACCGATCCCATTATGATGCAAATGATAGATCCTGGGTTTTAACCTCTGAAGCTACTTCATCTGGGTGCCTGGGTTTTTATTGTCCTTAACTGACTTGCACTTTCAGGCTATTTAGAGCAGTTCTTTTCAGGCTTGATTTAATTAAAAAAAAAAAAAAAAGCACAAGCGGAAAAAAAAAACCACAACCAAAAAAAACCCAAAAAACAAAACAAAACAACAACAACAAAACAAAAAAAAACCCAGAAACGACAACAAAAAAAATTCAAGAAAACCCTAAACCAACCGAAAATCCATCTACTCCCCCCAACAAGAAAAACAACACTAGATCTCAATTGCTCCAGACAAGGCAAACCCAAATCCCCCAACCCTCCCCACCAAACACCCCTGGTGCCACCTCCCAAAAAAACCCCTACCCAAACCCACCCAAAATCAACACCCCCCCAAAAAAAGTGCAAAAAAACCCAGAAAAAAACCCCAAAAATAAACCAACCTCAAAAACCCCAAACCAGTTATACAACCCAAAATCTGCCTGAATTTTTTAGCCACATTATAACATTGCAAGTGGTTTACTCCCATGGACTTTAATAAAACCAATGTAACTTTAGTGCAGCACCAGTAATTCAGGGTCTTTGTGACATACAACATTTTTGTTACCAGATAAGTGATGTGGTAGCAAAAACCCCCAAATGATCATACCTGAAACCTGCAAAGGCTGTTTATCTAGGCCTTTAAGGCATGTGCAAGTCAGTGTGAATTTTTTTTTTACTGTGTTATGCTTTCTGGTTTGTCTACTCTTGTTTAAATTATGTTTAGCTGATTATTTCAATTGATCCCATTTTGATTTCTCTTCAGAACATTACAGCACAACCCCATAAATTTTGATGGTTAATTTTTCCTTTCGTTGAATTAAAAATACGGAGATGAATTGGAAGTATGAACCTAGTTTTTGCCCTGTTTCTGAAAAAAGAAAATTGTTTTCTCTGTAAATGAATACAGAGAAAACAATGAGCTTAAGCAATGCATTTCCATCTTGGGCTGGAAAGGGCCTTTTTTTCTTTACCATTGTTACTGTTCACAGTGCTTACTTCCCTCTGAAGGCATCCATCCTCTTGGATTGCTTCAGCTCCTGAGGGATCCTGTTAAAAAAATTGAGTGTGTGTTCATGGTGGAGTGCCTTTAGGAAGGAATGTTTCTGTGACCATTGTTACCTTGACTGTTATTCATCCAGTCTCACCTGGAGGTGTATAATCAGGTGTTAAAGTTCTTTTCAAAATTATGAATCCAGGTCTCAGCAGGCTGGAGAAGCTGCCAGCTGAAACACGATGAAGTTCAACAAAGGCAAATGCAAAGCCCTGCAGCTGACAACAGATAAACACCTTGCAGCTGTAGTGGCTGGGTGATGACTGCCTAGAAAACAGCTTTGCAGAAAAGGGCTTTAAGGACCCTAGGGGCCAAGTTGAACATGACTTATAATCTTCTTTTGTACTGATGAAGTCTAGCTGTGTACTGGACTGTGTTAGTAAATTTGTAGGAAGCAGTTTGAGCAGTACAATTTTTTCCTCTTCTGCATTCAAGCCTCTGGAGTACTGGGTCCAGCTTGGGGCACTTTAGTAAGGAAAAAGTCATTGATAAACTAGAGGGACTCTGGCGGAGGATGAATAAGATGTTTAGGAGGAGAAACTTGATGAACTGGTTTGGAGTCTGGAAACCAGAATGCTAAAGAGTAGCCGAGTTACAGTCTTAGCTGCTAATGGGTGACTATGAGGAAGACAGAGACAGACTCTTTTCAGAGAGTGCAGTTTTTAGAATGAGAGGTAATAAACACAAGTGGCAGCAAAGGAACTTTCATATAGGTAAAAGGGAGTTTTCTCAGTAAGATGGTAGAGTGACCGTGGTTGCAGATATCTCAGGTTCTTCAGTAGAGGATTTTTTAATATTTCATCTAACCTCAGAGTTGGATCTAACTTTGCAGTTAGTCCTTCTATGAACAGAGGCTTGGACCACGTGACCTTCCAAAGGCATTGTTCTGATTTTTAGAAAAATCAGATTGATTTAAAGTAATTTCTTTTTGAACCATATGACCATGTTACTAATCATTCCCCCACTTACGTACATCACTAACGTATCTGATTATAAATGAAGAAAAGTGGATTATCACACCAGTATTATACCCACTCCCTGCTTAATGGACTCAAGTCATTAAAAGTATAATAAATAACATATATCATAAATGTCTGAATTTGTTTGTGAGCATAACTATGCAGAATGAGGGGGAAGGATCCCTCAGTAATATGAAGGTCCATTAGACTGATCTTTCTGTAGTTTATTTAAAGTTCCCATACTTCAGTCTCTCTGGATTAGGCAGTGAAATCTTGGCTATGCAATCTGTACTTTTAAATTTTTCTCACATGTCAAAGAGCATCTTCAGAACTGATCTGTAGCTTACCTGCTCCATGGCACTTCAAATACTACACTAATGTTCTTTTTTTGTTTTACAGACACTGGGAAGAAGGGAAAGTTCTTATTTTTGATGACTCTTTTGAGCATGAAGTCTGGCAGGATGCTGAAAGTTATCGCCTGATATTCATTGTGGATGTGTGGCACCCCGAGTTAACAGCTCAGCAGAGACGTACCCTTCCTGCCATTTAGGGGGCTTCTTCTGATGAGTGGAGCAGGGGAGTATTAACTCCTTTGGAGTATGAAAATAGGATTAATTTATCCAGCATACAAAATATACAAGCATTTTAAGGGTAAGAAAAGATAAGGATGACATTCTACAATCAGAGTGGACTTGGCTTAAAAAAAAAAAAAAGAAGCCATGTTTTGTTTCATACTGATACAGCACTGATGTCTATTGTTTTTCTGGCTGCAAGTCTGAAAACACAAGTCTTGCCAGCCAAAAAGCAATAGATCTGGCTTTTCAAACAGGAATGTGCAGATGTTTTTGCCATGCCTGTATTTTCTTTACAAAACCAGTCAGTCACCTGCTCGACTATGTTCATGCGCAAGGTTTATGGTTTTACATCTAGGGAATACTTCCTGGCCTTCTGTCTGGGAAGCAACATGTAAGATATTTGCAAACATATGCACACAATCGACTTTGAAAATCAGTATGCAGGTGTAATGTTAGCTGCTTTAGGCATAGAACATGTCCCTATGTTATCACTGTAGATAATGTGAATGGATTATGTGTGTTTTGTACTTTTTCTACCTGAGTAACTGTATTTTTCTAGCTTAATTATGAACAAATCTTCTTTAATTAACCACTATTTTTTAAAAAGGGTGATATATATACAAGTGCGTCTCTAGCTATCAGAAGGAAAACACTGTTTATGAACAAATTTCATTTTTGCCAAGTGTGGCCTTCTTTTGCCTTCCTGGAAATGTAAACAGAAACTTGCATAATAGCTGCCTAGTGAAGCTTCTGTTCTTCTAAAACAGTAGTTCTCTTAGTTAGCAGGTGACCTTCAGTTTGATAATGTGATTCTGGAAAATGTTGAGCAAATCTGACATTTTTAGGCTCAGATCTTAAAGTACTTGACAGTTTTTAGGATTATACGGTGAGCTGCTGTTTCTCCTATCATTACAAAAGCTTCTGGTGTGATATCCTCTTTCTACCCAGCAAGAGTCTGGGGCCCCTCCTTCCAGAGGCTCCTCTTTGGCTGCCCTTGGGTGGTCATTCAGCAGAAAAAAAAAAAAAAAAAAAAAAAAAAGAATTTCTTGTGCTTTGGGCAGAAGGACAAGGTCCAGCTTGGCTTCCTGCCAGAATGCAGAGCAGACAAGGAGCTTCAGGTTATTAACTCATATTAACTTCCACTGCCAGCATCCTACAGAGTGCTAGAATGATCCTCTAATTGACCTAATGGTGTTTTCCTTGTCTGGGAATGTGTGACATAATGCTGAAGTAGTCTGATCCCAGTACTGTTTACAATATGTATTTGCCATACAGAATTTACCATATGGTAAGAAAGAAAACTGGTTAGATGTTTAAGCAGTTGGCAGATCTTTTGGGTCTGTACTGTTTAATGGGAGATTAAACTTTTAACTTGTAAGAACACTAACAGGAGAGAGAGAGCAGAGATTGTGCTGCTGATGTTTATGGCTGGCTGTTGCCTCCTCACCCACAGCACCAGCTGTGTGTGCACAGGTGTGCTAGGATGCTCTGGGCATCATTCCTGAGGGTTGTGAGTGACAAACACTAAGCAAGGAGACATTGAGGTTACTCAGTCTCTGCAGCTTTGACTTTGTTGTCCAAAAGACACAGAGTGGTTTTTATTTGTGTAGTACTCAGTGGTTTATTACTGCAGAGTCGAACATCACAGCATTGGGGTATCGTGACCCGAATGTCACATTTGCTGAAGCAAACTGCTTTGATAAGAGCTTTGCACTCCCATAAACTGAATGCTTTTCAGATTTTTGTATTTTACTAGGTAATTAAATTTTGTAATGCCATATAACACATGGTGACTGAACCATAAATTAGTATAACCAGTTTTTGGAAGTGTGCACTTTAATTTCCTTTTTTGAATATTAAACTGATAAACCCTGTCTTATCAAGAGTCACTTTTAGACAGCTAAGATAATTAGGTTTTAAAATGTTGTCCGTATCAAAAATAATCATGAACCTATACACAATGTACAAGAAAGTAACAGTTCTCGGTTAATAATAATGAAAACCTGTAAAGATTTATGAATTTCACACTTTGGAAAATATAAAAATAGTTTTGGGGATCATTTGGAGAATCATGTAAAACTGGAAATAAGGTACTTCTTATTGTGGGGAGTAAAAGAGTAAAAATGTTTTTTAAATAGCCTGTTAGCTGTCAAGTCAGAGCCTATATTTTATGGCTTTTTGAAATGATCAAGCAGTACAAATTATAAGGTAATTCCCTAAAATAAAGACAGTGTGTGTAAAGAAAAAGTCAAGAACTTTAGGTTTAGGAATATTTTTATTAATGTTGCATTTTAGTTTCTATAGCTCAGAGTAAATGCTAAAGGAGTTGTAAAAGCTTTGGAGCTTTATTCATGAAAATCCATACTGTCCTTCAGATTATTTCATTGTTCCTTTGAAGGCTTATACTTTATTTTGTCCAATTGCAATTGGCGAATGGATAAAATTGGCAAATAAATAAAAGTAATCTCCTCAAGATGTGTGTGTGCCAGAGTAGCACTGTTTATTAGATTGTGTAGTGATACATTGGCCATTTAAAAATCTTAAGTGCCTCAAATAAGACAAGGTGTTCCTGCAAGACTGAAGTGCATCTATTCTATGCCCACCTGTCAGGGAGCAAAGAGTGGATAATTTTGTTAGGTACAGTTACTGGATTAGCTCTATGCATGGGGAGGATACATAGAGCAGACTGCACAAGTTATGCAGTGAATTGTTGGCATATTGGTTTAGGTGTTCCTGCTCACCAAGTGGTATTCTGTCTTGAAAAAGCTTTTCAACATTGGAAATGCCAAGGGAGGAAGTGAATGGCAGTGGTTTTTTCAATGGCAATCCATTGCAATTTGCTTTTTTTCTTTTGTTGGATTTATTTACAGAAGGAAATGGCAGACAAGGGCAATATGGTTTGTAACACAACTATATGCATGTACTCATCACTATGTTAGCAGGTGGGTTCCACCCTGCCTGTTGTTACCTTGCTTGCACAGAATCTGTGTAAGAGCCTATGGTTAAATGCAGGCTTTATACAGTTATATACAAGGCATCATATGTATTTATTCATATCACAGTTAAAGAAAGTAAATAATTTATCCTTTGCAAGGTTTGATCCTCAAGATTTCAGTGGTATTTGCACTTCTTGGGCAGGACAAGACTCACTTTAATGAACAGTGATTGTAATAGATCATGACAAAGATTCAATGGCAGTGAGGGTAAGTGTATTAACAGAGAAAAATCACAAGCCAAAGTATTTCTTCATCAATGCTGCAGTATAATAGCAAATGTCTGTCTTTTTTTGTCTCTTTGGGTTTTTACTTTCTGCTTTAAGCACATTCTCTTTGACAAATCCAAATGCCTTTTACTCTCTGTGAGCCCAGGGAAGAGAAAGGAGCTGCTACCAGTACTTGACATCCCTGTTTCCTGTCATAGGTGGTGATAATGTCGGGGGTGGGGGGGAGGGGGAATGGAAGAAACCCCAAAGATAAATGGGCTCAGTCATCTTTTTTTTTTTTTTTTTTTTTTTTTTTTTCTTTTTTTTTTTATGTTCCTGCAAGCTTCTGCTTCTTTTTCTGACTCCTGTGTTGCCTTGCTGGGACCATCCACTGCCTTAAAGACTGGCTCTCCATCATGGAGGCCAGGCTTTGTATCAATGACATGTTGCTGCAGTAAGAGGTTAGTCTGAGTGAGGTTATTCTGTACAAAAACTAGTGGGTAAATCCCAGGTATGTTGATAGGATCTGGCAGCATGTCCTTTCTGCCCTGTGCAGGCATAAAATGTTGTTGTAGATAAAGGCAGTGTTTTGTTAGTCCATCTGTTAGGGCTGGCCATGTCCACTTGAACTGGATCATCGCTTCAGCCTAATGCTTGAGAATTCAGTGGGTGTTCCAGTGCACATTAAAATCCCTTGTGCCCATTGTCATCTCATTTTGTATGTATGTTTACACTGCTACCTTTGATATATTGTTGCCAACTGCTTGTTCTAGTAAATTGTCAATGTATGGCAATTTAATTGAAGATTTAAAGTGTGTACAGTGATTGTAACTGTTTTAGGAAATAAAGTCACTGCACATGCAATTTGATAACGATTGTTCTTTTATTTCTTTAATCCGGTTTCCATTTCAATGAAGGGATGGTGCTCTCTTTGCAGCTAGAGCAAACAGAGATATAACAAACTGATCTTTGGCATTTCAGTTCTTCTATTCTTCAACATTTCCTTCTAGCGAAACTTGTACTAAATAATTAATTCTAAGTTTTCCTTTTTCATTTTAACCATGGCCCACATCTGCAATCAGCAGATGCAATCATACCTTTCTGGCTACACCTCTCCCTGACTGCAGGAGGTAAGGGGGTAGATGGCTCTGCAGAGCTTTGATTTGCTGTTGTGACCTAAATGAACAATCTGGATTGAACCATTAATCACTGCTGAGTCCAGTGTGTCTCCCTGGAATCACCCCCTTCACACGTGCGCACACATGCACACGCACATGTCTTATAGGCTTCTGTGTTGCTTGTGGAAATTTTAATCATTATTAAAATTAAATAATTGCATTTCAAATTGTGTGTGTCTGCTGGTCACCCAACTCATTCCACTTAGCTGACAGTTTTAGAAGGGCTTCAAAAGTTAAGAACAATTTTTGCTAGATACTGAAATGTGACCCCCCCCGTACAAGTTGCATGGATGAGGCAGTCACAAAGTGTCATGTTGAATGGCATTATGCTGGCACTGGGGTTCTTTTTTAAATGCAAAATCCTTCTGTAAAACTCAAGTGTTCTATAGATGCTGATGATTCTGCCCTCTAACACGGATTACACTTGCTGATTACAGTGTAAAGTTTAAATTTGAGATGCTTTTCTTTAAAACTCTTACAACCTTCACTGCTATAAAATGAACATCCCTGATGGAGTCTTCAGGAACACTATTAAGACACCCTGGATTCTTTAAACAGAGAATGCAGTCCCACCATTTCCAATATTTTAATGTCACAAGTCAAAGAGAAAAAAAAAAAGTCCAATTCTTTGTACATGGACAGACTCTTGTGTCAGTAGAAGTTTCTCAGTTCTTCAGCCGCACGGACAGATGGCTGGTGACAGATGTTACTCGGGCAGGAAACACGAGGGACTTGTTATCAAGCGGAGGGCGTGTGCGCGTGTGTGTCGGTGTGTGGTGTGCTCTGGGGGGTTCTGGTGTGGTGGAGGTCTGCTCGTGGATCTCCCCTGGGCACGTGGGAGCTCAGTCCAGAGCCAGCAGTGGCTGGGTGTTCTCACTTTCCCCCTGGTCTTCGTGTTTCAGCGTGCCGGCTTCCACCACAGACTGGGACCTGAAGGCAGAAAAACACACATGCTAGCAATGGCTGCTGCAGAAGCACTCGCCTCCCTGGGGTCCCCGTCCTTCTTTTTATGATCTTTGCTTTAGTCCATTTTCGTCTTTATGGCTTTTTAATTCTTTTCTGTGGAAAGCATAAGGAATTTGGGAAACACTCCTTTAAATACAAGCAGGGAAGGGAGTCGTTGAGGATCTCAAATGCTTTCAAAATATTTAGTGCCTGCTTACCATCCCTAGGGCTGAACGTGCTCAGCAACTTAAAGACCTGAGCCTGCAATACCATAAGTTCTGTTGGTGCTTAATGTCTTCCTAGGCAAAGCTATGTACAGCTGCTCACTGGAAGGCAAAGTCATTTGCACAGGCTCTTGCAAGAGTGAGTCACAGTTTGTGTTTGTTGCAGATCTTGAGAAATACAAGTAAATCACATTTTCCTGATGTAGGCCCTTACGGGGCAGAGCTTCCGTGAGGTACCCAAGAACAAAAAAGAAGGCAGAATTATTATGACAATGAGAGAGCTTCTGGTGTGCCCAGTCCTGCCGTTTGTCTCCCTGTCTACACCCTTGAAGGATAGCTTTATTCAGAGTTAGTGCATTTAAAATTTGTTCCTGTCTTTAAGGTGGGAAGCATAGTTTATCCTTTGTTATTAATGGACTACAAAAATCTCAACATGGAAAAAATGAGTAAACACTAGAGAAAGAGGATCATCATGATTTCTTGCAGTAACAAAAGCTGAATGGGCTCAAAATTGTGGGAAAATTCAAGACTGTTTCATTTTTGGAGGTCTGTGTGCTTAAATGTTTGCTTGCTGAACTATGGAAGGAGGATCTGATGAATTTATTGTTTATTTGTTATCCTCCATTTTCTCTGTTTTGGGCTAGGAGTTGCCTCCCAGTTTGGAGCAGACAATGAGCTTCAGAGCAAGATCACTGAGTGAATCTGGAACCTTTAGAGAGGGAACTTTCTCATAAGGGGAGATAGAGTCACCCAGAGCAGGCATTCACATAGTACCTAGTATTGTTATAAAGAGCCAGTTTTGTCATGGATAGCTTTTAGAATTAGGAGTGGCTCTCATGCCATACATGATGCATTTATAGTTCCCAATTGTTCATTTATGCTTTAGCTATTTTGTGAGATTAGATGTCACCTCTCGTTTGATAAGAATCCTTAATAAATTGGATCCTTTGGTACTGCAGGACTGAATACTGGGACTGTGAATAACTTGTATTATGCTTTCATTAAAGCAAAATAAAAATTTTTTATTTAAAAAAAAAACTCCAAAGAAAGATAACAAAAACTGGATGCTCAATGGGAAGACTTTATGACATAATTTTCAAAGAAATTATGTTTACCCAAATGTTTTCACTGTGTATTTTTTACAGATATGTGACATGAATAACTATTCATGTCTGTTTATGACTATTATGATTGCATTTTAATATCGAAAGACAACTGATTTGGAAGATTATGCTAAATGGCAATTTACATATTTCTAGTATGAGGCAGCAAAAAATGATGTGACTTTCAAACTCTTATGGAATTGAAATCGCAACATCATCAGATTTTTGTTTTCTTTTCAACTACCAGATTAACTTAATATTAAATAATACCCGATTAATACTTGTCACCTGTGTATTGTTTTTGTGCGACCCACTGCCCTTCAGTGGATATAAAAGGCTGTGTATCTTTGCAGCATTTCCCAACAAACAGCTGAAAGTTTCTGCTCTAAGTCAACTGTGAAAAATCTGAAAATTTTTCCTTTTGTGATCACTGCTGATCATTTCTCCAATCTCATCTCATTACACACTCAAAAATTCTGCCATTCTGTAACAGCAAGATACCAAGTTCCCCACCATACTGGTACTTGGATCACACCACCTTGGGAGCAGCATAATCCCAAATTCTGTGTGCAGGTCCTATGCTGTGTCTTTCTACGCAAAAACAAAACATCCAGAGCACTGAGCAAATGTGTTGTAACCTACCTGACCTCCAAATTCCAAAAGCTAAATTATTCAAATGCTATTCCCAGCCCTTCTGAATAATGTGGAGAGGGATCCAACTGAGGTTTTGTATCTACCAAGCTCTGCAGCAACAATTTCTTTTCTGTTTCTGCTAAAAGATGCTTAGATTACTATCCTACAATAAGCAATTCTGATATCTATCTATAGGGCACAGTCATGGTGTGCCCTACAGATTGCTATTTTCTAAGACACCACAAAAAAAAAAGGATTTGTGTTTGGATTTCCATTTTCCAAATACATCAGGGGTTTCTTTGCTGAAAAGTGTTTCCAGTTTTGTTTTTAACTTACTTTTCATGTAGAAAATAAAAAAAATCAGTTAATTCTGAAAAAGATTCCAAAATAATTGGAAACTTTTTAAATATTTTTCATTTATGGTAAATATTAAAAATGTAGATGGTCAGGAAGGGATTTTGACAATGTGAATCAATGCAGCTCACCATCTAATGTAATAACTTAGCATGAGATATATATTTCACTAGCCTAAAACATCCTGAATGCATTCCATAGCTACACTTAAGTTAATGATAGAAAAAAGATGATTTGCAGTAGGGCTACTGTTGCAGAAAGCATTTTCAACTGACCAGTAACGGTAGAATCACAGAATCACAAAATATGCTGAGTTGGAAGGGACCCATCAGGATCATTGAGTCCAACTTCTGGCCCTGCACAGACACCCCAGGACTCACACCATGTGCCTGAGAGCATTGTCCAAATGCTTCTTGAATGCTGTCAGGCTTGGTGCTGTGACCACTTCCCTGGGGAGCCTGTTCCAGTGTCCAACCACCCTCTGGGTGAAAAATCTTTTCCTGATATCCAAAGTAAACCTCCCCTGACTCAGCTATTTCCTCAGGTCCTGTCACTGGTTAGAGAATAAAGATATTGGTACCTGCCCTTCCACTTCCCCTCATATGGATGCTGAAGACCACAATAAGGTCTTCCCATCTCCTCCAGGCTGAAAAAGCAAGTGACCTCTGCTGGTCCTCATGTGGCTTCCTCTCCTGTGCCTTCACCTACTGCCTTTCAGTCAGCTGGGACTTCTCCAGATCACCAAGACCACTCAAAAATCATCTAGAGAGGCATTGCAGTGACATCAGATAAGTCTTTGAGGGTTCTCAGATGAATCCCATCAGGCCCCATAGATTAGCAGGGATCCAGCCAGAGCAGCAGATCCTGCACAAGGTCAGGGTCAGCTGGGAGTTGAGCATTCTCACATCATGGTCCTTCAGCTCTGGGCACTGAGATCTCCTGTATTTTTGGGGTGTAGAAATTAACATAAGGCAAATACTATTTGGAAGAAGCACTTCCCTTGTTTGGCAAGCAGGGTTTAAGCTTTGGCCCTGTCAATACATCAGATACTGTTCTGGTGGTATCCCATGGCCAGCAGAAGTTGTTCATGCCACCAAAGTATTTCTGTTTTGCTCTTTCCATATCAATATGTCCAAATACCTGATGGAGTGGAGTAGTAAAACACAAAAGAATCCTCTCAGTGATACTCAGTGACAGAAGAGGCAGTAGACATAGATGAAAATACAGGAACTTCCATTTTTTTTTTTTACTAGGGAATGTTTAAACACTGAAACAAATTGCTTAGAGAGGTTTCAGAGTCTTCATGCTTAGAGATATTCAAAATCTAGATGGACAAAATCCTGGACAACCTGCTCTAGCTGACCCTGCACTGAGCAGGGGATTGGGTAGGAGATCTCCAGAGGTTTTTTCACAACCTTTTTGTGATTCTGTGCCCACAGAAGTACCAACTTTTCTGAACCATCCCAATTCATCTTTCTCTATCCTGACAGGGCAACTATTTTCTTTACAAGTCAATTATGCCTTTGGGGTGTCAGCCTTCACAGGGTGGATGACATTCAGCTGCTAAACATAGATATCTACGGCCATTTAAGGCACCCTAGGGTATCCAAAACAGCTGATTAGATAACTGAAGGTTATGGCTCTCAGTTTTATAAAAGACTTGTAGAGGATTCATGTCCTTCTGGAGTAACAGATGGAGGCCAGGAGGCCATCATACTGCCTAAAACCACTTAATTATACTTTGCAGGATGGATGCAGCTACTTTGTAATGTTCAAGAAATGTCCAAGTCATTTTGACCTGAGCTAGATATGAACTAATCATCTAAGCAGGAAAAAGAAATTGCATTGGCCTTCTCCTGTCAATACATTTTAGTCACTTGTGTTTTGATTCATCTCATCATCAGACATCTATGGTCACTCTTGTGCTATAAATGGCAGAGAAATAAACATTCTCAGGGTGCTATTCATCTGACTTGCTCTAAACATATGGTATAAACATATGATTCATGGGTTAGATACATTCGAGTCCCTGCTCTAATGAGTTGTCATCTGTTAAAACCAGGGAGAACAGATTTCATGACTTATGATGCAATGTTTCCTATATGTCATAGCCACAACTGCCTCACACCTTCCATATTCACCTTCACTGTATTACCTTCAGTACTCACCAGAAACGTGACACTTGTCCTGTGTGTTCTGAAACTCTGGAATTATAAATGAATATATTGAATTCAAAACCTTCTGGTCCTTTCCTTTCTCAGCTAAAAATTCTGAGTAACCAGTTTGAAAGATACTTGGCTGTGGAGGATCTGGTTGACTTAAATTTTAACACAAGTAGACAATTGTTTGTATCACACAGATAGGGTCACTGCCCTCAGCTGGCAGACACTGTGCCTGTCTTTCTTTAACATGATCCCTGTGGGAGACTGCTCCTGTAAGGGTACATGATCACAATGGACTAGGAGCTAAATCTGAAGTAATTAAAAGACAAGTTGGTGCCCACAGACTTTACTAATCTAGATTCCAAGGCTAGATAACCTTGCTTAGGAGAACAAAATGAAAACAGAAAGAGAAATGAATTCTCAGTCTCACTTCTGTACCCTAGGTACCATTTGAGTGTGGCCCATTTAAAGTGTCAATCAACCCCCCATGGTTGTTTTACTGTTCAGCAAGAATATTTGGAAGTCTGGAAAATCAACAATACCCAGCTGTTTCTCCAGCAGGCTGGCCATATATTTCAAATGACAGCACTGCATAGGTATGTACATCAGTGTCTAAGAGAACAGATGGCTTTATGTGTGTGGCCACTTTTATGCAACTTTCTCCAGTTCAGTCAAAAACCATGTAAGACTGGATGAAGACCTCCTAGCTGTGCTGTTTTCAGAAGGCTCTTTTCAGAGTTTAGCTGCAGTCAGTCAGCTCAGAGGATTTGATGTTTGTTTGGTATCAGTTTTGTTTCCTATTAAAAATACAGTACAAAATCCTGGGCTGAACTAACAGTAAGTGCCAGTGTATCACAGCATGTTTGTCTTAAGAGACACCTTCCAATTCTCTGATCCCTCATTTTATGCTCTTCTTCACAGGAATGCTGATGTGCTGCAGCCCACAGGAGTGAGGATGTCTTTGTGCTGGGCTTCCTTTCAGGGGGGTTGTGAAGGAAAGAGGAGAGTGGAATGTTTTCTTCCCTAAATTCAGGAGGCTTCAAGCTCTCAGAGTGACACGCCGCAGATCACACTGAGTGGCTCTGTTTTCTATCTCTAGTCACCCATCTGCTCATTTCCCTTAAATTCCATTCAGATTTCACCAGTACCTTAGGGCTGTTCATCTCCCAATTATTCTTTCCCTTTACAGAACATTACAAGTATATTTTTAAATCACACAAACACAAATGTTTGTGCTGACAAGGTCTGAGGGACATTTCTTTCTCTGCCTTTCTCCCTCCATCAGGCAGTAGAGGGGGGTGCAGCACCTCAGGGTGTGCCCTGCAGAAACCTCACTCAAGTGTATGGCTTCACTGGGTGGGAAAAGCAAGGCTTCCTCCTTGGTGTCACAGAAACAGTGCAGATGTACAGGTGTGAAGTAGTTGTGGCAAAAGGTACCCTTTTGTTATCAAAAGTGCTTGGAAAGGAAATGCTCCCCAGGTGGTGTGGGCAGATGAAGCAAGTCCTGCTCAGCAGTGCACAACCTCAGTGCAGGAGCCAGGACATGTGGTTCTCTGCCCAGGCTCACAAGCCCTGCTCAGATCTCTTGCTAATGCAATTTTACAGCTTCTACCCTGGTGCTGGCTCACAGCTCTGCATTAAGACAGCAGAATGTTGTGCCACAAAGACCTGCCCAGAGGGGCAGCTTTGGTACACCAACTGCAGCACTGCAAAGAGATGCAGCAGCACCAATGTCTAGGGGCCCAGGTGGGATGGGAATGATCCACTGGATCCACTGGCATGCTGAGTCAGGGGCAAGAACAGGATGAAAACTCTGGCATAATCTTGCTGCTAAGGCTCAGCCCTCAGGAGTCCTTGGCCCCAAGGAGCCCTTGGCACCCTTAGGTGCCAAGCTGCTGCACTTCCCAAGTGGAAGCTGGCTTTGTGGCCAACATAGCAGCAGTGACCATCTTTCTGCCTGGTGGTGAGCACACCCTAGTGAGAGCTCTTGGAGCAGTGCTGCAGAGTGAACCCCAGCACAAAACCCCTCATCCTCCCTGTGCCCTCCAGTTCTCACCATGCCCCTTTGCTCCTGAGAGCTGGCCACAGCTTCTCTCCACCACAAACCCTGAGCACAGCTCAGTGCAGAGTGTGCACACACAGGGGTGGGGATGATACTGCACCACATTTGACTCTAACCATGGCCTGGCTGTCTGAGCACCCAGTCCTGACCCATCTCTTAGCCCACACTACTCTCCAACGATGCAGTGCACATTCTTTGGCACTTGCTGTAAAAACAGGATTCTGATGGGCCATGACAAGTTCTCAGCTTATTGCAGAAACTCTGAATTGTATAAACATACAGAAATGCAGAAGTATGTGACACAGCACATACAGTCTCGTGCCTTCAGGCCACTGAGACCCAGATGGAACCAGAGCATATGCAGGGCAAATGCAGCCAGACTCCTCTGGCAGGGCCTGTCCCTGAGAAATGTGAAAGGAGTTTGTCCATGCCATCAGCCTTGGAATTAGGGTGCACATCTCAGTCCTTTTTCATCAGTGTGGATTTGCCTGATATCTCCTTCTTCTAAGTGTTCTGAGCTTCTGTGTCAAGATCCTGTCTCAGTCCAGGGCAGGGGAAAGGCATGGGTGGGAGCTTTTCCTGTCCATTTCCTTTCCCTGCTATAGACTGAGTTTTCCACATGCTATTTTTCTCGTACAAAGAATAGGAGCACCTGCTTCAGACAGGAGTTCCTGGAAGACCCTTAGTGCTCTGTAATCCAATATGTCATCTGTCACATGGTAAGCCTGGTCACAGGATCAAAGACAACACTACAGCAGCAAACACCAATTTACATCAGATTCAGCAGAGCTATTATGAAGTGTGCAGAATTTGATATCTAAAAAAAAGATTTTCAGGCCAGGTAATGAAAAAAATTTCACACTTCATGAATATTCACACATGAACACACATACACTTGTCATGACTATTCATGCTTTTCCTGCTTATCCCCATTTCCTTGCCCACCAAGCTCTCTGTCTAGTCCAACAGCTTCCTTTTTTCAGACAATCCAGTCCTTTACTGCTGCCTCATCTTTTAGTTTGCCTTTTTTAGCTCCCATTCCAGTGACTCCAGTTCTCAACATCTCAACCAGATCTGCCACTGAGTCAGTCTCTTCTCAGCTCTACGGTAATAACAGGGAGGACAGAGCACTGAGAGAGAAGGGGATCAGTCTTCTACTTGCCCATCCTACATCTAAAGCTTCCTGTCCTTCAGGAGCAGCACTACAGCATGAAAGCAGCCCTGCAGATGTACTGTTTAGAGTGCAAAGTCAAGCACCACCACAGGGTGAAAAGCCAAGATGTAGGTTGTGGGAGCAGCAGTCACTTGGCCAGGTGTGTGTGGGTGTTGAGACCCGTGCATTGCACCCTGGCCCCAGTAGCACACTCAGTTCTTTCTCAGAGGGCTCTTTCCTCCCTCAGTGCTCAGCAGACACAGCACTGTGCTAGTAAGTGGCTTTTTATATTGCTTTCTTGTGGTGATTCAGCATGTGGCTCTGTGACACATTCACTGCATATTAGTCCAAGCCTGCTCTGAAGATAGCCTTTTTTAATTCCCTCCTGAGCTCTCCTGTGGAATTTATCAATGCAGTACTTGTGTGCCTCTTAAATGCTAATTCATTTACTGCCATGGCATGACTGTGAGAGTCAGTTTGCTTTTAATTTTCATTGTGCATGTGGAGAGCTGAAATGCAGTGAGATTAGGGTACAAGTATTTCTCTAATGGGGTGCCCAGTGCTGAGGGTCTGATTTTGCTGAGCCCTCAGCCTTAAGTGGCAGCTTGTATGTTCAAGGCACATGTCCCATGCATTTCTGTTGCAGACAAGTGCTGAGTATTTCTGGAAATTAGACCTCAAAGTCTATAGCTTGACAAGTTGAAAATAAGCAATGTGCAATCTCACCATCTGTGTCAAGTTCAGCTTGAGCTACTTGCCAGCTGACATAGGGGCTCAGGGGGAGAGGGAGAGCAGGATCTGCTTCTCAAGGGTTGCACCCAACAGACTGAACCTGGTCTCCATCAGCCATTTGCTTGTCCATGAAATGTGTGTCCTAGCCCACTTGCTTCCAGCTCTTTGTGCCTACCTCATCTTTCAGTCTGCCTTGTGGCTCCCACCCCAGTGACCCAAGTCTCCAGCACCCCAGATGGTCCACCACTAAATCCTCTTCTCTCCAACTCTCCTGCCAACAGCAGGTAGGATAAAACCCTGAGAGCATAAGGTGTCAGTCTTCCAAATCCTTGCTCCGTGTCTTGCCATAGACTGGCCTAGTGCAGGGACAATTGTCATCACAGGTAAAAGTTGTAATTACTAAAGCCATCTACTCCCCATGGCCTAGGCAGGAGATGCACATTGTGGGCATTGAACCATCAACCCAAGCTGAACAAGTTTATTTATGTAGGGAGGCCAAGCTAAAGCATGAGGCAATCCGTGGGGCCATCAAATGCTAAAATTAAATATGTTTCTACAGGGCATGTGTGAATTGCCCTTTCAAAGGCTTGTAACTCAGCCAGATGTAGGCAGATTTTTCACAGGACAGCAAAAGACATAAGCAGTGTAAAACCATTTGTTTTATTAAGTGTCATGTCTCTAATCTAAACTACTAAACTTTTGGCAAATTTATAGCCAGTTGAAAACATAATTTACAACACAATATTTTAGGCAGCCTGAACAGCACTGGTCCTGCCATTCCCACCTCTAGCCTGTGTTTGTGCATCCATGTGCTGGGAACTGAGTGCTGCAAACAGATGAAATGAAACCTACACTGTCAATGCTCCCCCTAGAGAACAACTGATTTCCTCCTTGCCCCAGGGCATCCTCAGCACCAAGCTACCCATCCCTCCTGTCCTTGGTTCAGCTGTGGCTTTGCAACTCACTTGGCTTCTCTCACTAGGGGTTCCTGAGCATACTCTGCAACATGTCCCCTGTGGCCTCCAGAGGACCTGCTAAAGTGCCAGATCCACCAGTTGCTTTCCATTTCTTTCTGATGTATTTGCTGGATTCTGTTTCAAAGTTATAAAACTGTTTAACAGCTAACACTCTATATTACTAGATAATGCATACATTGCATGACAGGCATATCCCTGGGATAGCTGCTTTACTAGCAATATGTGTCTCATTCATCATCTGTGTATGGGGGAAGCATTTCTGCAGGAGCATTCAGAAATTCTCCTTTGTCTGAAATAATTTAAAATAAAACAGTGAATGTAAGCCTTGTGTTGTAGATCTCATGTATTATAGAGCAGTTTTGTCACAAGTTTCTCCCTTTTCCCCCAACACAAGTAGAAATGCACCCCAGCTACGAGCAGAGCAACCCAGGTGCCATCCATGGGCAGTGGGAAGTGTTCACACGTTTTCATACTGATTTTTATTTGCTGGTATTTTACTACTTCTGCAGTAAATTGGTGCTGACTGTGAACCGGCATAAAACATGACCCATAAAAGCAGAAACATATGGTGAAGGAACATTAAGGTCACACTAAGGATAACAACTAGAAAGGTCTGCCTTGCACAGCCCAGCTGGGCAGATGGAGAAACAAGTCTGAATAAATAAAAACCTTACATAAGTCACCCCCGTGAACGGCCCCTTTTGGTTCTAAAACTGTTCCAGTCGGCATTAGTGTGGACCAGTTGTAATATCCTTCTTTCTGGAAGCAGGATCCCATTTCTGAGCAACAGCAATTAGTTTCAGCAGTGAGTTCATTTGAATATCAGGGCTTTTGAAAACGCACACATCAGGAAGCAATAATGGCTAAACCCTCATCTGTACTTTAAAATCCTTTCACTCTAATCTGGGACATAAAAATCCACATGCTCTAACTCAACATCATGGGGCAATGGGGAAATGCATTCCACCAGTTTTTTTCCATGGCATTTTCAAAATGCATAATATGGGGGGCTTTTGATGAACCACTAGTTGGGACATTGAGTCTTTGTGTGCTCAAGTCCATTAGGAAACAGCCTCAAGTTGTGCCAGGAGAGGTTTAAATTAGATATTAGGAAAAAAATTCTTTACTGAAGGGGTTGTAAACATTGGAACAAGCTTCCCAGGCAAGCAGTGGAAACACCATTCCTTGGAGGTATTTAAAAGATGTGTGGATGTGGTGCTTAGGCACTGTTTGGTGGTGGACTTGGGTTAACACTGTACTTGATGATCTTAAAGTTCTTTTCAACCTAAATTATTCTACAGTTATATGATTCATTAAGTTTTTATTTTACAGCAGAAAAACATAATGGTGTCTTAATGCACAGATTGTACATATTCATAATTAGTGTGCTTGGCTTTACTTTAAAAGTTTTACCCTAACTCTGAATTTACAGAGTCTCTGATAAGCTTGACTTGTGCTAGTAATGCTCTTGCAACTCACCCTAAGAATAATTTTTAACCCCAAATTTGAATAAAGTTATCATTAATTAAATTTTGATAAAATAAGTTTGATTAAACAACACAGGTTGTTTAGCCAGAATATATATGTAGTTGTTAGGTAAAATTTTTTTGCGAGGCAATTTTAAATTGCAGTAGGTTTTCAAACCTGTTTGCACTGGCAGCAGGCTAAAAGCTAGTGCTCTTTTGATGCCTGGGAGGGCAGAGAAGGAACATTCAGCTCCCGGCCTGTGCCTGGTGCCTGTGCAGGGAAGTGACCCAGATGCAGCTGAAGAAGGGCAGTTCTTGTAAAGAAAAGTGAGTCACGGAGAGGGAACATGCTGCTGCAGCTTACTTGCTGCAGCTGGACCCGAGTGTAAGAGCAGGGGTGACACTGGAGAATAAAAGAAACTTCAAAGAATGGAGCTCTTTCACATCTTCCCCAGTCACTGAAACCATCCCTTCACCTGGGGATGCTCACCCACTGCTTTTAGGTACCCAAATAGCTACAAACGTGGATCTCCTACTGTTGGGAGAATGGGGCTAAAAAATTGTGCCCTGTTGGCACGGTGATATGCTGAGAGCAGTCTCTGACTCTAACTTCGAGGCTGAACCATCCACCATAACTATTCGTTAAACTGCACACCCAGGAGGATAAAACCTCCAGCTGTTCCTAAAAACAACACCTCATCAACAAAAGCCAGCATGAATGCCTCAGGAAAAGGCTTTGCTTTTGTGTGAGCTCCCTGTTGAATAAGGGCCCTTTCTGACCATCAGAGATCACAGAAGACTTGGCCACAGCTGAAAGGGACGTGATATTCTTCCCTGTGCTCCAAATTTTTGCACCATTTACATGGCTCTGAAATCCCAAAGCTCTTCAGTGACATGATTCCTGGATGGATGCAGACCCTTCAGAAGAGATAGCCCAAGATAAGGAAGGGTCTGTTGCCATTGCTGCTCCCAGGACTGTCTAATGGATGCAGCCAGGCTCTAAGTTTGCTGTATTTATTAGTGCTGGTTTGCATGTTTACTGCCTTGCCCATTTCAGACTTCATTGAGCTAAATCTTAATAAACAAACATTCTGAATGGATTTTTATTATTGTTGCTTCCCCCTCCCCTCCCCCCCGGTCATTAAGACTCATTATGTGGAGTCATCAGCTGTTTTGCTTTGTATCCCATCTGTTCGTACAGTACTTGGGATCCTAGATAATACTGCAGATGGGAGTGCCATTTCCACTATTTTGATTTTGCTCCAGTGGGACTTCGTGTGGCCACTGGTGGAAAAATCGCCATGGTTTTGATTAAAGATTTTCCATATTATAGACACTTGTCAAATATCAAAATTTTCAAGATCAGGTCACTGACTAGAGTCAGTGGCAGTCTTTCTCTAAGAGAATTTTCAATCCTTTCCCCATCTACAACACCTCCATTCTCTGAAGTCAACAAGGACTCTTTATTGAGAACAAATCTTGTGCAAGTTCAAGTCACAGGGAAAATCACTCCTGTCTGTGACTGGGAAGAAAATAATGTTCTGGTTCCATTGCTGTTAAATGGAGCAGAAATTGGAATCTAATGAGACTTTGCTATGCAAGTTTAATCTCCTGTAGCCCCTTCACATTAGTCTTTCACTCCTGTATCAGTTAGATTGTTGTACTGGCACGCTATTTCTGGCCTCTGATGACTAACAAACCAACTCTGATACCTTGATCAACTTATCCCCATTTGATGTCATGCTTAATGCCTAAATTGTCCTTTTTCTCAAATACTTGTTCTCTCTCCCCAGATTTTATTCCCTTCAAATCCATTTCAACCTTTGCTCCCTCGAAGCTAAACAAACTTCTACAACTTCTTGCCATAAAAATATGCTCTCTGCTTTCCTCATCCTCCCCACAATTCCCAGATGAACTTGTTTCAATTTACATACACCTGCCATGGTGACAGGAGCCAAAGCACTGCTGTCAGTCCTAAAGCCAACCTACAGGCAGGTACCTCCTCCACCTTCAGCCTCTCTCACTGCTGCTTGGTGCCTCCTTTTTTCCTGGTCTGCATTTGAATATTTATTTTAGTTCTCAGTTTGGTCTCAGGAACATCTTGCAAATGGCTTCCTCCTCCCTCTCTGCATTCATTTGCTAACATAGGTTAGGTGGCTACGACAGTGTTTTGGTCAGTTATGCTCTGATTCCATTTCCTGGCACTTCTCTTCCAGATCTATAATTCATATTTTGATTTCTCAGCCTCTCTGCTACTAAAATTGCAAGACATTATTTTTGGAGTAGGTGCCAAGGGTGAACTTCTCTCCAGGTGTAGAGGATGGTGGCATTCCATTTCACAGGGACATTTCTCTGTGGTCACAATGCAAGACTCACAGTTGTTATAGCAGCAGTGAACTCAAAGATGCTTTAACACTCTTCTGGTCCAGTGGCAGCTTTAGCAAGGATGGGCTTGCTTGGCTTTACAGCAGGTGGCCACAGAGCCAGGAGGGGCTGCAGCTCTGCACCTTGTCACACAGCAGGACAGTGCCACGGGGGAACAACCACTGTAACTTCAGCCTCCCAGGTAAATCCAAGTCTGATAAGCACTGCCCACCCCTGCAGCTGGTTACTGGGCAGGTAAACCTGCAGTGATATCTGGGAAGTCAGAGAGGAAAGCTCCCATAATTGTTCAGGCTTTTCAACCTTAAATTGCAGGACCCAAGAAGGCTCAGTCTTTGCATATTTGCCTCTTTCAGTGAAACATGACTGCTAAAGAAAAAGTTAGTGACCTTGACCTGTATTTTTTTTTGTTAAATCATTTAATCAGAGAAACACAAAATGAATGTGCTACCTAAGAGTGTATGCCATGAAAGGAAGAGCAAAGGAGAGATTTTCAATAAAACTAGAAATTGCTTTAATAAGGGAAAGAAATGATAGAAGAATTGTGAGGGAGTTATATTTAAGATGAAGAGTAATGTTAGAAGATCACCGATGCCTAGTGCAAACCTCTCTGGAGTACCCAGGAATCTGTCATAGCCTGAGTTTCTCATTGTGTTACAGATATATGAACCTAAAGAGGCAAGGAGGGGAGATATATAAAGACAGGTAATACTGGTCTGGAGACCTTATAAAATGCCTTATTTACAAATCTGGTAAAAAAAAATCTAATAAAGCACACAATCGTGCTTTCTAAACATAGGCTTTTGCCTGTGGTTGGGCCAAACCATAATTTCAGGAGAAGAATCAAAGCAAATACTCATAGGAGAAAATCTGTTGAAGCTGTGAACTTTTCACCTTTAACAGCAAGTAATGACCACGGGGTGCAAGATCAGATGGTTGACTTAACCACCAAGTAACGAAATTAGGCTAAAAGTTAGATCTAGTCTGCCCAGAGGCAACATGACAAATTAGATTCATCCACTCCCCGTATTTGTATTAGTGCACTTTTTTGTTAGTGAACAGATTATAAAAGAAGGCTTTGCCTCAAGGCAGGGTTTTCTGGCACTGAACTAATTTTCAAGCCGAGATTCTCCCCCGAGTGCACAATAAGACCCTCCCTTCTTTGCAGCCAAGGATCAGATCCTCAGCAGAGATTCACCTGTGAACAGCTCTCAACATGTGTGGAGCTTTAAAAAACTGCAGATTTCTTTCTAGAAAGCTACATAAATGGAGATATATTTTATTAATAATGAAATATTTAGTATTTTTCTAAAATAATGCAGTGTGTTTCATTGACAATATTTATTCAAAATAAAATAAAAATAAAAATAAAATAAAAATAAATTGGTTTAAACTCAACTCTCTGGGTCAGGCTTTGTAAACTCATGCTGGCTCCCAGCCTTTGCTGGTGGTCAGTAGTGAGAACTGCTGACAATGCAGGTGGCCACCCCTCTTCATGACAAGGCTGCAGCTCACAGCCTGAAAGTCTTGTGGCCCTGTGAGCTCTTGCAGTCAGTCACAAGTGTTAGTGTTTCCAGCACTTTGCAGACACAGCTGCATGGCATCCCTCTGACCTGGAAGGGAGCTGTGAATAGAGAATGCATTTCTTTTTCCTCTGAAGATGAAAGACTTTCGAAATTAATTGCATGACATTATGGCTTGTCTGTGTTGTCAGCTTTGATTTTGCTGTGACAAAATGATGGCCGCTCCCTGTCACGGAGAGCGACGCTGTGCCTGTGAGCACCGCACTCATCAAGTGGCAGCAGCGAGGAAAGCATCACTGTGATCTGCATGGGAAGCAGTTTTGTGGAGTGGGATGCCAAGGGTGAGGCAAGTGCAGATGTTACATTCACACAGGGGAGCCTACACGGCCATCGCTCACTGCAGCTGGTGTTGGCTGAGCCATACCACCCACAGCTCTGTGCCAGGTATCCCACTTCCTGACCCCACGCTACAGTCAGTCCAAACTACTGAGGGTAACGCTCTCCAGAGGTGCCATTTGGAGCATTCAGAGCAGAATGCACAATCACTAGAACTAAAATCAGAGTATTTAAAAGATCAGCTCCGCAGCTTTGCAGAGCGAGTGGGAGAAGCAGAGGGAGAAGACCAACTCCTTTTCCCTTTAGAGGGCAGTGGTGTTCACCGTACAAAAGCTGCCTTTTCCAGGAGGTAAATCCCTCATCGATAACAACGGGGTCAGCAGCAGCAGAGCAGCAGCAGGAACAGGGCCCAGCGCCGAAGTGGTGCCGCTGGATGCGCTGCACCATACAGGACAGCGCCTCACCCTGATGTGCTCTCTGTAAAGCTCTGTGCAGGGGCTCATTATTTTCCCCTCATTTCCATGCACAGTAATCAGACAAGTAATTACGGTTCCACGAGAGGCTTCCTTTCTCCCACCACACCATGAGCACAGCCCGGAGTGAAGTGCTCCTTACCATCAGCGTTTGCCAAATTGCAGCCTCTCCTGGAGCCAGATGAGCCCCTCCTGTGAGATTTATGCCCAACCTGTTCAGAGAGGCAGAGCAGAGCTGATCTCGAAGGCAGTACTAACCTTTTCATGGGTTTGGGCGAGGCCTCCCGCTCCAGGTTGGAGGAGGCATGCTTGACGTGCATGGCGTTGTAGGAGGTGTGGGTGTACTCGTTCTCGTCGCTGTAGTCGGGACCCAGCAACGTTCGAGCCCACGTCCCCATGTCGTAGGGAGGCAGAGTCCCCCCAAATTCAGAGGGCAGGCATTCAGGGTGTATTAGCTGGTGAAGGCTGTTCAGGTTGTTACCATGAAGAAAGATCTTTAACAAATGAAAAAGAAAGTTCAAAGTCATCATCCGCTCCTTACTTCGTTAAGTACAATAACAACAGCACTAATGAGGTGTGGAGTGTCATTAGTTGACACTGTGGTTTCAGGTGGGAATTTCAAAAGTTCTCAGGGCAGAAGAGTGGGTATTAACTTTGGGGTGGGCAGCTGAAGAATTAGGCTGGCACTACAAACACTTCTGAAAACTCCGATTTGCTTGCTTTTGGCACATGACAATTTCAGTTTCTTAAGTACCAGATCAGGAGAGGCAGAAGTCAGGAATTATGACTGATTATTGCCCCTGTAAGAGGATAGAGGCTTACACGAAGAGCAGTGAGAAGAAAAGGGTGACAGCAGAGCTTACTGAAAGCAGGCATGAAGAGTAGAACTCCAGCGTCTGTGAGGGCCAGCAGCCCTGCACCCCGGACAGACATTTTCAGGGGTGTATCAGGCTGGGTCACCACTTGGTGCTGCCTCAGCAACACTTGTTTCTCCCCCAATCCCTCTTTGCTTTCAGGTGGGTCCTACCCTTGTCCTGCCTAGTCGGACCCAGCTCAGGGTGGGCTCTGGAGTCTCCTGAGGGATTATTCAGCTCTTGTTTGAGAGACTGCAAAAGAATGAATGGCTAGGATGACTACAGAGCCACCAGTTCACTTGGGTTTTGGTGGAGAAGATCTGCCTCTTCTGCAGTGTGAGCAAGCAGCCTTCTTGGCATGGGTACTTTTTGTGGAAGCAAGTGAGTTACCATCATGTGAAAAGTCACTCTGCTGAAGGAATGAAATAGGAATTTTTACTCCCACAAAAAGTGTTGAGCTGAAGCTTCCCTCTCTTACAAGTAACTTCAGCTGGGCCTGATAATCCCTCCACATTGCCAATTCTCTCTATCCCTGAGCGCGTCCTAGTAAAATGTATCCATGCTTTGTTAGTGATAACAGATTTCTGGTCCCTGGCTGAGTTACTGATTCAATCCATTCCAAACTCTAATTTTTAATAACAGCAGTGATTCTCTTATACCATGTGGAAAACACAGAGAGAAAAAACTAGAAAAGAAAACAGGCAGCTACTTGGAAAATCCAGGTCTGCAGGTTCCTCTCCACCCCCACCCCCATCTAATTACCCTTTTCCTTGTCTTGTCTTTGAGGAACGGTTTGATTAGCGTGTACAGGGCATGGATGTACCAGGGCTGATTGACAAAATGGACTCCTCCAAAACGTGCAGGAAAACTGTCCTGCAGAAAGAAAGAAAGAAAGGAAGGCAGTTAGAGATGCAGCGCTTTACTCCGGCAGTCAATAGGATGAAAGTCGGAGGAAAAATCTGTCTCTTTCCATCTGCAAACGAGCACTGGGCTTGCTGGGAGGGGGCAGGAGGGAAATGGAAAAACAAAAACGATGCCTGTAAGCGTTTGTATCAGTTTCCTCTGTGGACAGAGGCAGTCCCTTCGCCCCTCCGCACACTGACACGTCAATTGCCGATGAGATGCTGAGGATTTAAAGTCGGGTCTCCAGCCACTTCTCATGAACATTTTTTAACTCCGTCAGGGCAGCTGACTCGGCCGGCCTGGGAAGTGAGAGGGGGTTGATGAGCACCGCTCCCTCGAGGGGAAGCTTTCTAATTTCTCATTGTGCAGCGCAAGGCAAGCCCCCGGTTCCCACGCACATCGCTGCTCAGAGCTCACCTTTTCACCCTTCGGCCTCCCGGCCTCCCCCTGCTAAAATCATCATTACAATGGCTGACCTTTCGGGGTGAGCAAGCAGCGAATTAGAGGGAGGAGGATGGGTGGGAAAGGCTGATAAGTGAAGGTGTGGGGAGAGCGCACCATGACAGCACCATGGAAACTGCCGGGGCCGCGCTGGCTGCGCTGCCGGGCTCGGCACGAACACTGCGGGCATTAACATGCAGGTAGCGTCCCGCTGCCGAGGTGCTGCCTGCAGCATCCTGCCCTGCCCCGCCAGCCCCGCACGCCCCGGAGAAGGGGGTGGCTGGCGTGTCTTTAAAGGTTATTGTACCTCGTGAAGGGTATTTTGTACCTACGATCTAACAAACGTCAGTCAGGGGAGAGCCTAGGTTTGTTGGTGTGTGGTTGTGGGTTTTTTTGTTTTTTGTGGTTTTTTTTGTTTTTTGTTTTTTGGTTTTTTTTGTTTTTTTTTTTTTTCGCGTGGCATAAATAATGGGACGGCCGCTGCTCCTGTGTGCAAATACGCTTCCAAGGGGAGGAGAGGAGCCTGTCTCTCCGCCGCGAAGGGAGACTCTGATGAAGCCGTCCTCATCCTGTGTGTGCTCCTAAGCCCTACAGCTCAGCATGAAAAGCAGAGCATAATCAGGTCTCTTCCTTCAGGGCTTTGGCTCTGGGACCCAGGCAGGTTCCTTCCCCCCACAATTAGCACAGGGTGTCCTGGGGCTTTCTCTCGCCTTTCTCCCGAGCATCAGAGATTGAGCACAGCTGGTGAGAATAGGAGGTGGATTTGTGAGATGATATGAAAAAAATCCCCCTATACACCTGCTCTGCAGAGCTTCTGTGCAGCTTCAAGGTCAATTTTTCCCCCAGATTTAGCAATATGTATGCATACACCACCTCCTGCAACACAGGGGCAGATCATCAGGACTCTCCACACTCTTTAGCCATGGATTGCCCTGGCAGTCATCTAAAACCATACTAGGGTAATGTTTGCAAGCAGCCACAGGCATTAAGTGATATCTTTTTTCTTTTGCTATACAGTGGAATAAGCCACTTCCACCTCAGACGGGTCAGTTGACCTGAAATCATTTCAAATCTGCATATTGGGTATACTGTGAAGGACTTTTGGGTACACAGGAGGACAAGCAGTGTAACATCACAGGTGATCCTGTTTAAAATTCCAGTAAATGATGAATTGAGCTTTTGAGACCCCATCTGCTCTGGGGTCCATAGCCCAAGAAAGATGTCAACCTGTTAGAATGAGTCCAGAGGAAGGCCAAAAAGATGATCAGAGGAATAGAGCACCTTTCCTACAAAAACAGGCTGAGAGAGGTGGGGTTGTTCAGCCTGGGGAAGGGAAGGCTCCAGGGAGACCTCATTGCAGCTTTCCAGTACCTTAAGGAGACTTATAAAAAGGAGGGAGAGGGCAGGTAGTGACAGGACAAGGTTTTAAACTGTAAGAGGGATGGTTTATATTAGATGTTAGGAAGAAATTCTTTTCTTAGAGGGTGCTGAGGTATTGGAACATAGAAGTTGTAGATGCCCCATCCCTGAAAGCGTTCAAGACCAGGTTTGATGGGGTCCTGAGCAACCTGATTTAGTGAATGGCATCCCTGCCCGTGGCAGAGGGGTTGGAACTAGATGACTTTTAAGGTCCTTTCCAACCCTAACCATTCTATGATTCTGTTCAGTGATTCTATGATTCTCTTTAAGGATGCCATACGTCCTGTTGGGGTGTTCATTTTCAATAAAGAAGATTGTATTTCTACTGCTTTTCATGAGAGTTTAGGATGTAAATCTGACTGAGATAAGGTACTGCAGTGCTGCATGTTGCAGTGACTTCAACTGACTGCTGGGAAATTGCTGCAGAGAGTCTGAGCCCACCTAGAGAAACACATAGACTGACAGAAATATGAAGCCCAAAGTGATTTTTTACCGTGTGATAACCTAAGCTTGTGTTATATAGCAGACCAGAGCCATAAAATGCCCATCTCATCCAAAATTCACAAATTCACTTGCCTTCCTCACACATGGGAATGGAGATTTTAAGATTTTGAGCTTTTCACAGACTATTCTAAAAAAAAACCAAACAAACAACCAAAAAAAAAACCCACCAAAACCAAAAAAAAACCACCAAACCTAAGATAAACTGGAATGTTCCATATTTGCCTTTTTTTAAAATTAATTCTATATCTGTCAAGCTGTCTGCCATCCCACAAGTTGTATCTATAAGGAAGAAGTTTCAGACACCTTTGCTCTTTGGGAATAAATTGCCACAGTTGTTCCCAGGCTGTACTGTAGCAGCTAATGTCAATGTAGAAAATCCAGAGCCTGAAGCACAGGACAATAAAGAAATAAAAGATTGGAAGCAGGGGAATAACTTTAAGACTCAGAGATTTATACTTACCTGAAAAAGAAAAAAATTGTTTTGCCTTCTTGCTGGAATGAACAAGTTATATTAATCATAATTTTTAGTGAGAAACATCAGTTTGTCTTCATTTTCAAGGGGGAACATGTATTTTTTAGAACATGTTGACCAGCTTTAACAACACCCAGGAAGGCCCAAATGCTGAGAATTATAGGAAGCAGCCAGAGGTGTAAATTGGCAGTCTGCCTCTAGAAAAAAAGGAGCAGGATGCACTTTCCTGCATAGAAAATTAATTTTATGTCCACCCACCATAGACTGTTGAGTCTATAAACTAGATTCTATCTCACACATCTTTGTTATAGGAAAGTCCTTAATATAAAAAAATATATATATTTAAAGGCAATTGCTTTCTTTTAATTTTGAAGGTACACCCAAAAGTGCATAAAGACCCTTGAAAAGGAAACATGACAGACAGAAAAAAAACCAGGAACCAAAGAACATTTTTTGTGTGTGTAACTTCCTGCTAAATTTTGTTCCTTGCCCTATTAAGCACATTAAGTTCAATGTGACCTTCATCCCTCAGTCCACCTGCATTTGTAAGGCTGTCAATTAGAACAAGGACAAAGACTTAAAAAAAAAAAAATACAACCCAAAACCAAAAACCCAAAGAAATTTGATATGGGAATCATCCAGACACTGTTTGGAACTGCAACATACTAATTTTGTGGAAGTCCCTAATTAGAGCAGAGCTGTCTTGGAAAGAAAAGCTCCTGTCTGGAGGTCTGCCTTGTGCAGCTCCAGGAAGATGTATGAGACATTTCCCACACCCCACTAAGTGTCTCTGCTGCTTTCCCTGGGGCAAGGTGAAAGTAGCTGAAATTGATTTTCTGCTGGAAAGCTTTTGCTTTTAGGAATTCTCTCTTGATTTCTCATGTCTTGTGATTCCTTGGGAAGGTGTATTTTATAATGAGGTACATTTTTTGGAGTCTACTGTGAAATGGACTCTGGGATCATGGAGCCTTTTCTTAACCTGATTCCTTGTCAAAAATACCCAGTCCTGAGGATATACTTGGGTTTTATTCCAATGTTAGGAATAAAATATAGTACACATAATTGGTCTAATTATTTTTGGGCACTACTGCCTTCTCCTCTGAAAACAAGACATATTAGCACATTGCTCAGCAATGAAATTGCAGAGTAAATTAACACATCCAATCCAGTCCTAATCAAGCTAACCTGCTTCTTAGCAATAGCAGGGAATCACAGAATCACAGAATGGATGGGGCTGGAAGGGACCACAATCCAAGCTCAAGCAGGGCCATCCCACAGCACACAGCACAGCATTGTGTCCAGACAACTCTTGAGTATCTTCAGTGAGAGAGACTCCACAGCCTCTCTGGGTAATCTGTTGCAGTGCTCACACTGGAGAACAGTAAAGATGTTCTTCCTTATCCTTAGGTGGAACTTTCCATGCATCAGTTTTTACCCATTCCCTCTTGTCCTACTGAACTTGCTGAGGAGGCATCTGCCCCTTCATTCAAATCATTGATGAATAAGTTAAACTGAACCTCGTGAGGTACCACTAGTGACAGGACTCCAACTTGACCCTGTGACCCTCTGGGAGCTGCCTTTGAGCCAGTTCTCAATCCACCTCACTGTACACTCATGCAATCCACACTTCAGTAAAAGAACTCCAACCTTCTTGGGCAGTGGGCTCATTCCACAGTCAGACCAGGCCTTCTTCACTGGGACGTAAATTGATCTAAAATAAGAAATGTATCTAACAATGCTGCTGTGGCACCTTCCCAGAGCAGTATAGGCAAACTGAGAGAGAGAAAATTGTCCAAACATAGAGTTAATTTAAAGAAACTGGGGCCATTGATGGGCCTATTCTTTTGCCTGATTTTTCTCTGTTTTGCTTTATAAATTTATTTCTTTGCTCTTTTCTGTTATTCTCCTCTTTATCATGCCTAATGAACACAGTGGAGCTGCCACAAACTCCCCAAATCCATGCAGGCTCTAATACATCTTCCATTTCAGATAAAAGAAGTGTTTCCAAGCTTGCAGGTCAGAGGAAAATGTGACGTGGATCATAGTTTCCTGTCTCTGCTCAGACCTCCTGTGCAGAAAAATTTTTGAGCTGAGCCTGGAACTGAAAACCTTTGCTATACAATATTCCATTAAATAGCTCAGGAGGGGTGCTTGGAAGCTATGAGGTTGATTAGAGACAATTGTTCTTTCTTTCTGCCTGTTCTTGCCATGACAACATCTCGTTCTTTTGGCATGAGAATGCATCAGAAACCTTTTACTATGGTGTTGTTTGGAACTGCCTGAAAGCCAAAAATCAACATGATTTTCCAGCATCTCCTCGTACCAAAGTGTGTTGGAAATGTGAAGTCATCTTTGGAATATGAAAAATAGGAATGGATCCACCCTGATGCTCAAGGTCATTCCTTTCAAACTACATGAATTGACATCATAGACCAAAGACCTGAGCTCAGAATCCATATTAAAGCATATTTCTACGTTACAGAACATCTGAATTTTGAGAAATAAGCATTTTTAAAATTTCTCAAAACCTTTACCCTTTCTAATCAGAAAACCAACACACTCCAATGAACTTCTATCTCAACCATATTTGCCAGTTTACTGCAAATACAAATAAAATTCCCCTTGAAAGAAAATAATTGTCCCCAGGTTCAGGAAGATATCAGTCATAAACAAAACCGTTGAAGGCAAAAGGTCATGTAAACTGAGGATAAAAACATCATCTTCATGCCTGTGCACTTACATAATCAGCCCCTGAGGTGGATTAAAGCTCCCAGAGATCGTATTAATAGTTCAGGAAGATTTTATTAATAGTTCAGTGATAGTTTCTCCATGGAGAATTTCCATGAGTGTGTGATTTTAATGGATTGGCACAATAAGGGAAGGAGGATTTCTGCTTTTCAGCTCTTCAGCTTCAGATCCGAATTTAGCCTTTGAAAGAGCGACAGCGCTTAAAAGTTGCTGTTCCCTGATTTTATGACTTCAGCAGATATTGGATAGGCTGTGTCCATCAACAACCTGCCTCTCAGCATGTTTGAATGAATACCATGTAATGCCCTAGGTATGGACAGTGGGCTGTTGAAAAGGGCATGCTAGGCAAGAAGGCAGAGTGTCCTCTCATTGCTACAGCTTCAGCTTCTAATTTTAATGCAGCTCCTAAGAGACAGATGTTTGGCAGGAGGCAGTGGGAGGCAGGACCAGAGCCATGAGGACACTGGGACTGGGCTGTTCCTGCACCTCTACAAGTGTTCCCTGGGGCTGCAGGAGCTGGGGCTGCTCTCCTTCACCTTCTGCAGGGCCTGCACGGATCCCAGGCACGTTTCCAATCTCCAGCCCGATAAGTTGCTTGTCTTTCTGCTATCTCTTTTTGCTCCCCTGTGTTTTTGAAGAGATGGGAATGCAAAATTAATGTTGCCGGTGGCAATAATTGCAAAACGTTTGCTTCTACCTTGGCATGCCCTCAGAGCACACAGGGCTTGAAAACAGCTGCAGAGTATGGGAAAACCAGTAAAAAATAAAAAAAAGACATTAGTGCCAGCAGTATGGCAGTCCTGACCTGCTTGGATATGACCACAAAAAGAATTCTTGCAATCGTGAAGAATTCATTGATTTGGGGTAAGCTGTGACTGTAACTGCTCACACCAAAATGCTCTCTTTTCTTTGAAGCACATAATAGCAAAGGATTGGAGCAAAATCACGTGAAATTGTGAGTTCTCAGTTTATTTTTACATCTCATGCCCACATATGTAGATGAGGATGCTCTGAAGTACTTCTGTCAGAGAACCAGAACTGAAAAATGAACACTGGGATACGTTCTCCGAGACTTTTTTTTTCATTATGTTTGTTATCTCTCCTTCTACACTCAGTAACTTTTAAAATTCAGTCATTTGCAGTGGGTTTCTCCCAGTCAGTATTGCACACTAGTGAGGTCCTACAGAGCATCTGTTCATGGGTGTTGGCAGATGGCACCAATAAATCAGGATATAGAACACAGATTTGCTCAGTAAACTTTGATTTGTCCTGATAGAATCATGCTGTCATGTCATCTGGTCTAACAAAGTAACTTCTAACCTTGGGGCAAAAGGGGGATTTCTTCGCCACCTTTTTGCAAGAAACCCTTTACTGAACCAGCTCAGAACAGAATTAGGAACAGAAAATTTCCCAGAAGCAGTAACTCTGTTGGATTGACACCATGTCCTGGTGCTACTTTTTTGCTTGCCGTGTACCCCTCTTTTACATACTAAAGGTGGAGAGTAAGGCTCCCTCCAGAAACAAACAAACAAACAAACAAACAAACAAACAAACAAGATAAATAAATTATACCGACAGAGAAACAGCAGGTTCATTCAGGGGGTTGGTTGAGGAAGTTCACAGGGAGGAGAGGAATTCAAAATGTGATTGAAAGTAAAACCGAGAGCACTGAGACACTAATTTGTAAGCAGCCCGTCCATGTGTGCCACTGGAGTGCTGCAGTTTGCTCTAGATTAGGTCATATTGGGTAAGGCCAGATCAGGAGGCTTCTGGTGGAGCAAGAAGAGTGACAGTCACCCACTAAGCTAAGGAGGGGTAGTTTGGGTCACAGGCAGCACAGGAAGGGACATGAAATACCTGGAGGCTGTTTTTCAGAGTTAGTTTAGGAACTTGATATGATCTTTGTAGCCAGCTCCAGCAAACCAGGCTACATTGTCTCCAGTGTTCTGAGTTTTGGTGTAAACCCTAGCTCAGAAACCTGTTTATACTCAGCTTTCCTAACGCAGGGTGCCTGCAAGCTGACTTCCTTCTATTCCTGTATCTCCCTGAATGTGAACGTCTGAAATTGGTTGTGGGGGAAGGAAAAAGCAGCAGGAAGATCATCAAAGCCGAAAGCAGTTTTGGGCTGAATTAGAAATGGCAAAAACGTGCTGGGCACTGAGCAAGCCCGGCCTGGAGAGCTGCTGGGTGAGCAGAGGTGCTGCTGGGTGAGCAGGGGCACTGCTGGGTGAGCAGGGGTGCTGCTGGGTGAGCAGGGGTGCTGCTGGGTGAGCAGAGGCGCTGCTGGGTGAGCAGGGGCACTGCTGGGTGAGCAGAGGTGCTGCTGGGTGAGCAGAGGTGCTGCTGGTGAGCAGAGGTGTTACTGGGTGAGCAGAGGCGCTGCTGGGTGAGCAGGGGTGCTGCTGGGTGAGCAGGGGTGCTGCTGGGTGAGCAGAGGTGCTGCTGGGTGAGCAGGGGTGCTGTTGGGTGAGCAGGGGTGCTGCTGGGTGAGCAGAGGCGCTCCTGGGTGAGCAGGGGTGCTGCTGGGTGAGCAGAGGTGCTGCTGGGTGAGCAGAGGCGCTGTTGGGTGAGCAGAGGTGCTGCTGGGTGAGCAGGGGTGCTGCTGGGTGAGCAGATGTGCTGCTGGGTGAGCAGAGGTGCTGCTGGGTGAGCAGAGGTGCTGTTGGGTGAGCAGGGGTGCTGCTGGGTGAGCAGAGGGGCTGCTGGGTGAGCAGGGGCGCTGCAGGGTGAGCAGAGGCGCTGCTGGGTGAGCAGAGGTGCTGCTGGGTGAGCAGGGGCGCTGCAGGGTGAGCAGAGGTGCTGCTGGGTGAGCAGAGGTGCTGTTGGGTGAGCAGGGGTGCTGCTGGGTGAGCAGAGGGGCTGCTGGGTGAGCAGGGGCGCTGCAGGGTGAGCAGAGGCGCTGTTGGGTGAGCAGGGGTGCTGCTGGGTGAGCAGGGGCGCTGCTGGGTGAGCAGAGGTGCTGCTGGGTGAGCAGAGGTGCTGCTGGGTGAGCAGGGATGCTGCTGGGTGAGCAGAGGCGCTGTTGGGTGAGCAGAGGGGCTGTTGGGTGAGCAGAGGTGCTGCTGGGTGAGCAGAGGTGCTGCTGGGTGAGCAGAGGCGCTGTTGGGTGAGCAGAGGTGCTGCTGGGTGAGCAGAGGCGCTGTTGGGTGAGCAGAGGGGCTGTTGGGTGAGCAGAGGTGCTGCTGGGTGAGCAGAGGCGCTGTTGGGTGAGCAGAGGGGCTGTTGGGTGAGCAGAGGTGCTGCTGGGTGAGCAGAGGTGCTGCTGGGTGAGCAGAGGTGCTGCAGGGTGAGCAGAGGTGCTGTTGGGTGAGCAGGGGTGCTGCTGGGTGAGCAGAGGGGCTGCTGGGTGAGCAGGGGCGCTGCAGGGTGAGCAGAGGCGCTGTTGGGTGAGCAGGGGTGCTGCTGGGTGAGCAGGGGCGCTGCTGGGTGAGCAGAGGTGCTGCTGGGTGAGCAGAGGCGCTGCTGGGTGAGCAGAGGTGCTGCTGGGTGAGCAGGGGTGCTGCTGGGTGAGCAGGGGTGCTGCTGGGTGAGCAGAGGTGCTGCTGGCCACAGCGTGTGAGCGCGGGTGGGCGCGCTCCCGGGGATGTGCTGCGCTCCCTGCCCCCGTCAGCTTTGGCTGCTTGTTCGAAATCATCATCACAGTAAAGTGCCCCTGCAAGCTTTAGGTTACTGGGAGAAGTGACCTCCAACCCCTTCTCCATGACACCAGGAGATAAAAGTGATGTGTTTTATCTCCGCTTGAGCTGTTGGTGGGTGTTTGTGGGTGTGAGTTGGTCTCAGTTTTGGGGTGTGGTAAATAGGTTTCTTTTCTAGCCAGATTTTAATGCAGGGCATTCTGAAGTAAAATGCCCACCAGCAGAATGAGCACGTCTACCAATGAAAGTAACAGTCAGCATTAAGACAGTTTTAATAAAGGAGCATCCTAATTCCCTAGCACCTGGAAAAGAAACCCCAGGAGCACTGCGGTTGAAAGTTTGGCATTGAAAACTAGACCCAAAAAATGTTCTATTTTTAATATACACATTTTGAAAAAAGAATGGAGAGAATAGGGATTTTTTAAAAAGTAACTTTTTAGAGTTAAGCTTTAAACAAAATAAATTAGTACCATTAACCACTGTAGTAAAGAATACCGCTGTTTTCTTTAGCTGATCTTATTTGAAGTCCTGTCCTAGCTATTTCTATTTCCACAGACAGGCCTTGCACTGATCCTGAAGGGCAGTAGATCTGCAGGACACTGTGATTGAAAGCACAGGGAGTGAAGGAGTTAGGGCAAAGAAGATGGATGGCACTGAGGCAAATCCAGTAGCATTTAAAAGGCTGTTGAAAGAAACGAGTTGAGTGCATGCAAAGTCAGTCATGAAAAGCATAACATACAGCACCTTCTTTCCTGTCCAGTACCGAGATTTTAAACAAAAAGCCCTGTACAGAGACTGTCTCTTTAAATAGCATTGTTATGCTGAGATTCTCTGTATTGTCTGTGTAAAACATTTATTCTATATTTTTTTCATGTCGCCACTTGCATAAATATATATATACACACACATTTATACATGTATACACACACATATATGTATATACACTTGCTCTCTGCTGAAATAGCTGTGTCTGACCAAAGGGCGATGGAGGCCAAACTGCCAAGGTGAGGACAAATGCCCACAGCATTAGTTAAAGTCAGCCAAAGAAAAGCAATTAAAAAGGTCTTGTGGCACTTGCACTGCTTCTCAGGAGACCTATTGACTTTGCAGAGAAGCTTTTCATCTTTGCCCATGGAAGCACCAAGGTATTAAATAGAATTCCTAAAGTCACATTACACTTGTGCTGTGATTGAAAGCTGATGATGGAGAAAAGGAGATTTTGTTTTTTATAGTGCTAGGCAACCTATTTGGTGCTGAACAGAAGTCTGATCTAGCCTGGCTTGAACAATGCGTGGAATCATCCTAAAAGCAGCATGGAAAAGAGATTATAAATTATCACTGTGATGAGATTATAACCTAGCATTGTCAGAAAAAAATGATTAAGTAATTTTTTTATTGGCAATTGTTGACTAACTAGAACAAAGTATTTGATGGAAATTATTCCTTTTCTAGTAAATAGTTTCGCATCTAGCGGTAAGTTAAAATAATCCTTTAAAATAATTCTCCCTGCAAGTCCTTGTAGGTACCACTGGCTCTTAGCACTCATTTTCTCAAACCTCTCTGTTAAACAAGAGCTAGATTCCTGTCTTACTACACTAAGGATTTTGTATTTTACTCTAATTTGTTTGAGATAGAAACCTCATTTTAAAACTGAAGATTTCCCTTCACCTAGCACTTGCAGAACCCCTTTTTTAAACAATTTTTGTGGTCCCTGTCAGCTTCAACAAATGTCTCATGGTGATAAATGTCCCATGGTGAAGATATTTTTTCAGTTTTTTTATTCTCTGTCAACAGGAGTGTGTGAATATGTGTGTGTGTGTGTGTGTGTGTGTGTGTGAGCAAACCCCATGAGCTACTTTGTTTTAAAGGGAGCCAAAATGCTAAATGCCTGTGCAATGGGGGACACCCAGTTCTTGGTGGGTGCAATATGAGGCAACTCACACTGCATCAGACAAGCACCTGATAGCAGCAACACCTTTGCCTCATATACAGCCTCTTATTCTTGAGACCAATAGGAGCCTGAGGAAAAAACCCACCCTTTTATGTTTTGCATGATTCAGTCTCTGTCCTTGTTCCAGTCTCTGAGTGAGACTGCTTTGCTGTCTTATCCTTTCACGTTGAAGGGAAAATTGTTTTGTGTATTTGTATTTCACAAAGTCCTACATAGTTACCAGACTGATTTAACAGGAACAGACCAATGTGTCAGGTCTGCAATAAAATATAATCTCTTTGTGTCTGCCCTTTTGTGATCTCTTTCTCTCTATATTTTTTTTTAATATCAGAGCAGTGCCTTGGTAATGAGAAAGCTGACCATAATTTAATGTCCTTGAAATAAGTTTTGATAATAAAAAAAATATGAGCAATGCTAAAAATACATGTGGAAAGATTTAAAGATACATTGTGGAAAACATATTTTTAGGAAAGCTATTTTTACAATATCAGACTGAAATTCAACTTTCATGACATTTTCAACAACATGCAGGTAAGAAATGAGTCATGAAGACCATTTTCTTAGTGAAGAGCCTTGTACTATGCAGTACAAAGAACGGATGTTTTTCACTGATGTTTTTCCTCTGTGGTTATAAAAGCAGGCATTGCTAATTGCACCACCAGTAGCTAGGATTGTCTGATTGTCTGACTTGTTGCAACTTTGCTGTAGTTACACATTTTGGGCCCAAAAATTTCAACAGGGAGCCAGATATATTTTTATGGGAACAGTGTTGGATGCTGAGAGTGAGGTGACAGTTTCTCCATGGCCTTGAAGAGAAAAATATTGTTTTCTGCACTTCAAAATATTTCTATGATTATTGGAGGGTGGAGATTTAAATCTCAGAGCTTTTGGAGCATGGACCCAATCTTTCACAAAAGGTTTTCCTGGCACACGTGGCTTTAATGACACAGAGAGGATTTGCAACTCTGTGTATGTGTGTGTCCAAACTCACTCAGGGAGATGTGGAGCCTGCTTCACAAGCTGACTACTCACAGTGACACCCTCTTGCCTTAAAAGCTATGATCAGTCAAAATTCTTGGAATTCATTAGCTATGCTCTCCCAACAGAGAGAGAGGCTGCAGCCCCAAACCACAGGTGGGAGGTAGAGCTCTCTCTGCAGGGTTTCTCCCAGAGATGTCATAAAGCACTGGTGTAGTCAGGGCCCCCTGAAGCTGTACTTTGATACTCAGATTTTTCCTTTCCTAAGTGCGTGACTTTGCCATTCCAGTGTTCTTTTTGTGCTGTGTTCACCACCTAAAGCAGTGCTAGGCAACAGTCAGTGCTGCTCATTGCATAATCACTCAGAATCAGGGCTTTTGTCAGTTTGGCAGCATTAAATGTCACATAAACTTTGTACTCTTTGCTACACGAAATACATGCTTATACTCCCTGCAACAGCTCTCTCGTTTCCACAACACATCCTCCCTTCAGTTCACACTTTTTATTCCTCACTACCTGGCTTGACTGCCACCCTAATCCTGACTGCAAAACAGCTTTAAAAGATAGCAGTAGAAAAATGAAGTCTGTGTAGGTGCAAGAAAAGCAGAACATTAATGAGTGCAGCTTCTCAGTCTTTCCAGTATCATTAGCCAAGCATAGATATCATACTGTGGACATAGTACCAGGTCACTCTTCAGCCCTTTGGCATCTTGTACATTATCATCCACTCCCACTACAGACCCTAACAAGAGGAGTCTGAGGTTTACCAGTGAAGTTTACTGCCCGAGTAGTGTTTACACTGCCTTCTCCAAAAGGTTACTCTAAATTGTGTTTTCAGGCACCACAGCATCAGTCTGCAAGCTCATGATTCCTTCACTCTGGTTCTACTCTTTAAAAATTTGCTCTGGTTATTTTTTTTCGGGGCCAAGAGCAGGGAAAAAATTTCTCTGTATTTGCTAAAACTGCAGTTCACAATTCTCAGCCACCTCAGATTAAAAAGCCATACAAATTTTCATTCTCCTCTTTCTTTCCATGTTGGGTTAAAGTCACACATTAAGTACTGCTACATGAAGTCTTAAATGAATTAGGGGGTTTTTTTTGACCCAGAGACTGGAGTATCCTCTGTCATATCTCTGGAGGTCATTGGATTTGCTAGGTAGGTACAGGACAGTCTGTCTGTACCTTTTTCTTTGAAGGTTTCCCATCAAGAACTCTTCCCACCTAATAGCAGGTAGCAGCGTATCCTCCTTATTAAACTCCAAGCACTGGGTACCAGTGCAAATTTGCAAATTACTTGGTGCCATTAACCTTGACTTTAGCAAGACTTTAGGCACAGCAGCATGTATTGTCCCTCTAGCAAACTGGAGCGATTTTGTTTGGAGTGGTAGTGCTTAGTTCTAATTTCAAAATTTGGCCCAGTTAAGCTATGAATGGGATCTGATCTTCCAAACTTACTTATCCCATGATTCTGTGTTGTTTCACAAGTTGTGGTATATGTGCATCTCAAGTTGTCAGGCTGTTCCTGCCCTGACTGATCACTGGTTACTCAGGGCTTCGGGTTACAGCTTCCATTTAAAGCTGAAGCTTTTGTCATCTTTATAATATGCCACAGAATTTATTATAGAAATGAGCAGGAAGGCAAGGCTTATTTATTATCTGCTTTGTTGCAAAACCCATATCATGAGCATAAATGACAGCAATAAACAAAAGAAAATAACCTGTTCAGACCAGAAGAAAATCTATACCACTAACTCCCTGCATTGAACGGTTGTTCCAAGAATGAAGGATTTCCTTGCTATTAGGAATGTGCCAGGTGAAGAGAAGTAATCAGAAAAGCTGCATTCCCTATTAGCTGCCACAGAATGCTGCACATGTGCAATGCATATTAATCCCACTTAGGTCCATCAACTCAATTAAAACCTCCCCATTATTGAAATCTATAACTGGCACAGCAAGGTGTCTGAGCTTAGTAAAGAGTGTTCATTTATGCTGCTCACTGGACAGCTCTCCAGTAGTGCTAGGTTATTTCTGGAAGGAAGTAAAATATTTTTGCTGAATATCCAGAAATTTGAAAAATATTTGGAGGCCAATGTTTGTCTGCAAGTGTTGGTGAGAAGTTAGTAGTATTACTGGATGCTTTGCAGAGGCTTCATCTGGGTTAGTTTGTTTTTACTTTTGACAATGACACACTTTTATCATATATATATACTGTAATGTGCATGTACAGTACATCTTTGCACAAAAATTGTAGATAAGGTCCACTGACAATACACTTAGAATGCAGAGGCAACATTAATATATTTCCCCACTTCTGAGAGGATCTGTTGGTTGAGTTGTGAATGGGTTCAGGCTATGAAAGTCTGCTCAGTGTGAAATCCACCACTGCATACAGCAAATTCCTCACTCAAGGTGATTATTGAACAATTGATTTTCTCAATAATAAACAGCAAGAAAATATCCTAACAGAAAAATAGAGAATTTAAACAACTTGCCAGCATCAAAGCTCTGTCAGACCACAGAAGATAGTTGAAGTACTTTTACTGCCCGGTACTTCAGTCTGTGTCCGTAAAACAGAAGTGCCACTGTTAAGGTAGCTTAATTTCTGACAGAGAAGTGCTGAAGCACCTTGATTATTGAAATTATTTTGGAAAAGAAGATTTATTATGAAAGATTATAACAGCAATTTAAGCACTATAGTCAAGATAAAGGGAAACGTCAGATGTTTGTTTTCAAACAAACAGTACGAGTAAGATAGTATAAATAAAATTATGGCTGTCATCTATAGAAAGGTAAAAAAAGTTTTTAAAATTTTGGAATTCAGTTTGTGATAAAATCACAGATTCTGGGAAAAAAATTTCAAGGAAGTGTGTACTGAAACACCCAGAATCTACTTTAAAAAAGCATTTGAAGGACCTGCCTGAAATTTGAGAATGTTAAATGTTGCTTTAATATTGTGGACATGAAAATACATCCACAATTTTTCTGCAGATGAGACTGAGGCAGGAAAGCATAACATCAGGTAGGTGTAGGAATCCACAGAACCCACAACAGAGAAACCCAGGGTAGACAAACAACCCACACAAGATAATATCTGCCATTTGTAAGAGGATCACACCACACAGGCATTTAAAAGCATCAGCAGAGGTCTGTAGAGGAAGGAACACACTTCTTCATGGCAGCCAAGGAAACAGCATAGCATCATCATGGAATATGCTGAGTTGGAAGGGACCCACAAGGATCATCGAGTCCAACTCCTGGCTCTGCACAGCACCATCCCCAAGAGTCACACCAGGGAGTGTGGCAGAAAGCCTTGTCCAAATGCTTCTTGAACTCTGTCAGGCTTGGTGCTGTGACCACTTCCCTGGAGGGCCTGCTCCAGTGCCCAACCATCCTCTGGATAAAAAACCTTTTCCTTATATCCAGCCTTAACCTCCCCAGACACACCTTCAGGCCATTCCCTTGGATCCTGTCACTGGTTACCATAGACAAGAGATCAGTGTCTTCCCCTCCTCTTCCCTGCCTACCTGAAGGTTTATGGAACTGACTTTCCATGATATTTAGGTGCACCAGGGACACCAGTATTGGCAAAGACAGTTCACTTTTGGTAGGAGTGAAACTCTGGTCATATAGATGTTAACTTTTATTATACAAGAAATTTGTGCCAGTAAGTGTTTGGACAAGGAATAATATCAAAATTTACAGAAAAGTTAAAATTTCTAATAGTACCAGAAGTAAAATATGCTTATTATTGAGTTAAATATGCCAACTTCTGGATCTCAGAGACTGAATTCATGCAATGGGCAGACAATTGTTGGCAGCAACTAAAGAGGAACCTAAGGATACTTCTGGGAAATAAAGGAACTCTCAACAGAGTATGAAATAGAGATGAAAGGGTCAAGATGGTCCACGGCTCATCTACCCAGGAAAGTTTCTCTTGCCATAATTTGGGCTGCAATAAGAAAAGCCTATTGCTCTAGGGAGAAAAGTATAATGAAGAAGAACAAGTGAATATATTGTGCTTACAGATCATGTAGAAAGCAAGCAAAACACTGAAATATTTCATTTGCATGCGAATGACCTGAAAATGGCATCTATTGCAATGTTTCTAAAGAGAAACTGAAAAGGCACTGACACTCTGGGAGGTGACCTTATGAAACTGAGGCATCCATATATGCATGATCATAATCTCTTCATGAAATTATTTCCTTGGAATGCCATTGGGTTGCACTTGGAGCCACAAGGCTTTTTCTTGGAAATACAAAATATTTGACAGTGTAAACAGTACTAAGTTACACACAAATTATGTTAGCTATGGGGGGAAAGTGTGAAAAAACCCCATCTGGAGGCCTCAACTAACTCAGTAATTCTGACATAAACTAAACAAATCAAGATGTATAGTGTAAAGATGTATTCCAGTGGAACTCCCAGGGAATGTCTCCCGCAGCAGACTCCTCACAAGAGGAAGCCATAATGAAATTTGCACCTATCAAGCTGCCTGCAGCAGCAGTTTGAGAGGGCTTCTAAGACACATACAGGAAGGGTAGGTCACAACCTGGTCTGGATTTAACACTGTGAAATCACCATGGCACAGTGACGCACTGGAGGTCACATGAACTCTGGAGACAAGATGCCTGTGCTTGTCAGGCAGCTGTCAGAGTCACTTTGGTCTCACAGGTATCTTAAGACAGAGCAAAGCAGCAAGTCCAGTATGGTTTGTGAAATGTGATAAAGGTTGGAAGCAGTCATGCCAATGTGCAGTGAACTTGTCCCGGGTGCAAGCGACACTGCTGCACCAGATGGACACAAGCTGAGGTGGAATAGGTTTTCTCATCTGAGACAGCTGAGCTCAAGGACCTGAGACAGCAGGAACTGAGGGACCTGGCTGTGGCAGAAATGACAGCATGGATATTAAAACTGACATCCAAGGGTCCGTGTGATGCTACAGCACACCTTAGGAGTTAATTGAACCTTGATAGCTGATGGTCTTTGAGATTCCGAACTGCATTAGGAATCACTGATGGTGTGGCTAGAAAGGGGAGTTGGGGGAAAGTAACAAACTTGCAGGAGGACCTTAAAATAGACATTTGGCAGTAAATGATTACTGGTTCCTTTCCTACTTCCATCCATCCAGCCATGATCAGTTTATTACCCTCTCTGTTGCTGTGCTCACAGCTTGAGTGGAAACGTGAAACAGCACTTCCTTTGTATTTCCTTTAAAAGTGGCAGGAACAGCCTCTTTTCCCTTGCAGGGGATAAGATAAGGTCTCCCACAATTGCTTACAAAAACCACATCAGTAGGAACCAAAGGTAAGGAAAAGAATACAAGTAGGAGGCAGTAAATGTGTTCTCCCCAATGGCATTTTCACAACAGGATAATTTCTCTGGCTTCAGATCCCCTGATCATAACAGCAAACCATCTGCTTGTGGAAAGAGGACACTTCAAGAAAGGATATTTGGCTTAGTCATCCTGTCACATCACAGCTCTGCAGGGTTTCTTTTATTCTAGTAAAGAGATTTTCATTTTTAATCCTGTTTCTGCACTCTTTAAATAAACATTTAGATGTTGTTTTCATAGTTCAATCTGACAATTCTCCTAAAAAGCATTATGAGACAAATGATCAAGCATCCTACAGGAGTATAAAGCTAGTAGTACCAGCAATTGCAGTAACAATAAAGCACAACTGCAGTTAAAGTATTATGGAACCTAAAAGACAGTTCAAAGCGTGCATAGACTCTCTACAATAGGAATATCATCCGTGTTTAACACCAGAGACAACCAAGCATATGCACAACACTGGCATTTACAGGGATGCAGGACCCAGCTCCCTGTGGCAGATCCAACTCCTCTCCAGGATGCAGTTCCAAATTATGACCCCGTGTGGGCTAAGTTCATAGTGCCAGCTCCTCCCTGTGTGACTGGACCTGTCCTATGCTCATGGATGCATACACATGCATGTTACACAGTCCTTTATTTTCTCTCTGACCTTCCCTCTTGCCTCCTCTGGCCTCTTCTTTCTGAGCTTGCAGTGTAATGTGGACAAGTTGGAGGCAGAGGTGCAGTCCAGGGAGACACTATTGCTTCATTTCTCTGCTTTCTGCTGACTTTTCCTACTCCTCCAAGAAAATCCCTCTCTAGTAGATAAGGAGTATTTGTTTTTGTTATTCTCCAAACTTGTCATAAGTTTCAGACTGCTAACAAGGACCTGATGCTAATGCTCATGTGCCTTTTTGGTGCCTTTCCCCTGACTCTTGTTGTCATTTCTTTACACTTCCTATCATTCATGGTCCTCTTCTGGCTCAGCTAAGTTGGTTGAAACAAAATCCATGACAATGTACTTCAGTGGCATTTTGTCTTTCATTTTGATTGACTTCACATGTGTTTTTAGAGCTAGAGGTCAACAGCGTCATTGCCCCTGCTGCTTTATAAAGCATTCTTCTAAATAAACAGCACATACCACAGACATGCCTGATCATCCTAGCAAAATATGAAGCAATCCACACCAGCTGGAAGCTGAAGAAAACAGCACCTGCCTGCACACAGCAATTCTGTGTAAATCTAGAGACAAAATGAAAAGAAAAGCCTTGCCTCTGCTCAGACATGGGGAAAACTTACTGTGAAGTGAAGCTCAACATGTGAAAACAAGCACTTCAGAAAAAGCAGGAGAGGTTACTGTCCTATCACTGCTCATAACTTCCTTGAAGCTGCTGGTTACAATCCCTTGTGGAACCTGGTCCTCTGAGGGTCACTATGACATTACATATTATCCTTTCACCTAAGGATGGCTTAGGTGAACCTGGTATTTGTGCCCTGAGACATCAAAGACTATTTATGATCCACAGCTGTGGAAAACTCCAAAATGAGGGGTGGATACTAATATGTGCCCATCTCTGGGACTCCTCCAAGTGCACATTGAGTCTGTGTTCCTCAAACCAATCTCTGCTGTATTGTGCTGGGTTAACAACAGCTACACCATCATTTTTCACCTCCCCCAATTAAAACACGGTCATAACTCAATTCTTATTAACTTATATCTATTCAATCATATGTTTATTCTCTAAGTGTTTATAAGAAAATATCTTCTCTTGTGCTTGAGTATTTTAGAAGACAGGTAACTGAATAAAATGTTAACACCTAGCACTTGCTCATTTTACACACAGAAGTATGGACAGTGCTTTCTCTATTTAGAAGAAGACCTGAATAGAACACTTGTCAGTGCATGAAGCAGTGAAATTTGCTGTGTATTGTCTTTTTTTCCTGCCTGATGAGTGTCTTGGCTTTATGACAGATTTTAATGTCAGTAGAAACTGTAGCTCGAAAGTACAGTCCCAGCTCCAATGGCTTCATGTTACAGATTTGTTTGTCAAAACAACAAAGTTCTGAATGACTTTGGCCTCAAGGCTCTGACTCCAGTGAGCAGAATTAGGAACTTCTTCATTTAATTCTGCTTTCCATCTGATTTTTCCAGCTTAAGCTTTGCTTCAGCCTTGTATTAGTTTTGCTTATTTTTTAGTATATAGTACAAGTCAAATATGTTTTGGTGGACCTGGCAGCAAAAGAGGAGGGAAGATTTGAGCCATGAGTTTTTGCTGTCCTGTTCAGCATTGTGACTCCAGACATGCTGACAAACACAGCAAGCAATTAGGTGGGTTTCAGTGGTGAGCCAGGGGGCTGGAGAGGTGGCAGGTGTGACTTTGCATTTTAAACATACTTCAGTGGCTGTGCCTGCAAGAGCTGCACACACCCTCCCCTAAAGAACCTGATGTTTCTCTTCATACTTTGTGGTATCAGACTTTGAGGAAACACCTGCAATATTGAGGCAGTGTATTTTAAAAGCTGCCTTCACTGTCATGAGTTTGGAATGATGAAATAATCTGGCATTTAAATGGAACTAACACAAAATGCTGACCATGTGATATCTTGAAGGACTGTGTTTACTGGCAGGTGGCCACAAAGGAGAGCTAACAGTTCACCTGAATGTGAGACCACCAGAGGGAATATTCACCAAGCAAAATGAAAAGGATCAAACACGTCTGGCAGAAGAGACTCATGATGGCTTGACACCTTGGATATTTGCAAGAGAATCGGCCCACCTTCTGCTTTACTTTTCATTAAATCATAGTGTACATTGAAAACTCTGCCTTGCCATCTTTGCAACCCCTCTCCATTGACTCAGTGGTCTCCTGTGAGGCCATGCTCTGGGAAACTTCTCAGTCTACCTTCCTCTCTAAGATTGCCTTCTAACTTCTTCCCTTGTGCTCCCTCCTTTGCTCTTCAAAGGATGTATGGCTCTGGCAAGGTGTAAAGATGGGCCTGCACAGGTGATCAATGACCCAGGGGCCCTCAGGTTTGGTACATGAGTATTACCTGGTCTTTTTGTTGTCAGGGAAAGCAGGAAATACAAGAGCAGGAAATTTCCCAAGTCACACAACTAGATCTGAACATTGCTTCCTTCCCTTCCATCCTTTGACCTTACTTGCTTGTGTTAATGACTGCAGACACCAGTGCGATCTCTGATTGCCTTTTATTTGCCTCTGAGCAATTAACAACAGGACAAATACTCAGGAGCTCAACACTGTCTTGCTCAAATTCAATTTTTGAAAAAAAAACTTTCATAAAAAAATAAAAAGGTCCTTGCTGAGCCAAATCCAGTAAATCCCACACCCTATCTCTGGTGGTGGTTAAGGAAGTAGTACAAAACCAGGACAAAATTTGATATATTCACAGAGTATTCTCAGTGTTCAGTTAAGGGATTCCTGTGTTTGCTTTTTTCCTGAAAGGTCTTTTGCTGCCTCAAATGACATCTCTTCTCTAATGACAATTAGGTCATAACTCTCCAATCTATGGATGAAAAAAAAAAAAATTAACTAAAGTGATGGAAATTTTGAAGATGTTTGCTGTCTTAGGAGTCCAGATAGCCTGCCTGGGAATAAATTGCAAAGCTGAGCTTTTTCTATCAAAACACTTCTTACTAAAACAGAAAGGGTCCAGCCATCTGCAATGCTGTCCTAGGTTTGTTATGAAAAAGAGAAGGGGACACCATCATTATTTCCTCTTCTCTGGTTTTGCCTTTTCGGCATATTTTATTTAGTATTGCCACAGTCAATAGCTAATCACTTGTTTCTCTGAAATACTCTTTTGGGACTCTTTGGATCTTGTAGGAGGATTTTCCACTGGAAAAAATAACAAAAAAAAGCATTTCTGTGGGAGCGGCTAATCCTATTATTGTCCTGAGAGCATGAATCAGGATCCCAAGTTTTGTATTACAAGCTCTTTCAGTTCCTCTTCCTTCATGTCCCAAGTCAGGTACTATCCTGTGAGTAACACCATGTGTGCTCCAGGAATATTTCAGTGCTAGCCAGGAAAATTTTACATGCACTCCTCAGACACCAGTGAATCCTGTGAGAACTCTACACTCCCATGCAGTGCTTAAGCAACAAGGTATAAAAACTTATTTTAAAAAATCAGGATCTTTATGATCACATTGGTTATGTTGCAGATATAGTAGATAATTTTGCAAATTATCCTTGGAGCTGAGAGCTGCTGAGTATATTTCACAGTGTGACAACGACCTCAGGACCCAAATGTAGCAGATCTCCTTGGACTACCTGAGAACCTGACCTGGCTCAGCACTCTGGTGTTGAACATTTACAAGTACAAACTGTGACTTTCCAAAACACTTGCTTGTTTTTCATTAGGTTGACATTTCCTTTTTAGATTCACTTCCAAGCCTGAGGCGTGTGGGCTTTCTAAGGTGAAAAAGGGTGGAATAAAAGCTGATGATTGATTGTAAGAAAACAATTTGCAAGGAAAGGGAAAACAACAGCCTGTCACTTCACCTAGAAGCACTTGCCATTTGAAAGCTCAGCACCTGCCATTCTGCAGCAGTACTTCTGGACCTCCTGATATTGGCAAGTGTGTAGTAGAATTCAGTGTAAAGTAAAAGGGTTGAAAAGGGTACTAAAGCTATCTCAGTTTACCAAAATACAATATATTTAAGAATTCCTTACAATTTGTTATACTTATATGTCTAGAATGCTAGAGGGAAGTGCTGACTCTGAAGAGATCATGAGGACTATGGTAAATTCTAGAAGGTAGAATACATCCCTTATTCCAGTGGTCTTTATTTCTGTAGCTATCTTTATTCTTGGGAGTGCAATAAAGTGTATTTCCTAAAAATTCCACTAAAAGCTGTAGCATTTACAGCTACTCAACACAGCTTCTGTACAGTACCAAAACAGGTGACAATAGAAACAAGCAGTTGTTAAAAAAAAAAAAAAAAATCTATTCTTGTAAAACAGAATGTCTCATCCATAAAACCCTTTGGGTTTAGGAAAAAATCAACAAACCACAACACCCATAAAGCTTAATTCAGCCTCTTAGTGGAAGCAATTCACTGAAGCCTTCCAGAATGCTGGAGGGTTGCAGTGCTTGGTTGAGAGAAGCAACACGGTACAGTCGCCCCTGCTTACCTGGGGCACATGCACAACCTTCCCTTAGGATCCAGACATGAAAATCCTCACCATAGCTCAGCCCTCTCCCTCAGAATTTCTCTGTTTCCTGATCTGCAGGGAGCACTTAAATACTCCTCTCCCTTGGCCCTGGCAACACCATTTATTCTGCAAAGTAAACAATCTCCAGACTGGGAAACCACAGGGAGCCCTTTATAACACTTAAGCATCCTTGTGTGGCCATTTAACCCTTTAGATAGGCAAACAAGAAATGATTTTGCTGACAATATGGACAAATTGAAACTCTGCATCCCTCTATGAAGGACATCTACTTTTCCACCAGGACTATCTAGCTTTTAACACTGCAAGGTGATACAACTTGGTACCAATTTCTTTCAGGTAGTGATAGCTGGACCACAACAACAACAAAAAAATTCTTCTGGAGGATAATTTCTAGCAACAACAAGCATTTGCTGTCTGAGTCAAAAGTTGTTCAGGAAAGCTACACAGCTATACTGACATGAGAACACATTTCAAGTAACATGTATACACACAGCTCAAGGGGGCTTTCTTAGCTTGGGAGGTTGTCACCAGAGAAATTATCCAATTTTCAGACTAGCACTAGTGAGTGGGGTGATAGAGCATCTCTGCTTCAACTGTAGAGACAAAACCCATGTGGTCAAAATTTATTAAGTGGTTTGTTCACTGAAGAAACAAAAGATTGACTGAAATTACTTGTATTTATCTGATGAAGCATCTTGCAAAAAAAAAAAAGGATGAGGAAAAAATCTAACAAGTGCTCAAACTGAATTATTTCCAAGTTTTGTTTTGATATGTAGCTTCAGTGTGATATGAAAAGGGAGAAAGAAACATTCAAAAGTGACATGAAGCCTTTTACAAGTCAAAGAATGAACTGGAGGTTTTCTGTTTTGTTTTGACCCACAACAATTGTTTTCCAACTGTAATACTGGGACAATGACTTAGAAAATCAATTTGTTCATCTCTAGTCATTAAGTGTGTAATGAAGCATTCAGTGTGGTTTGTGGCCACAGTGAATAAACAACTAATTCAATGTCATTAACATTTTTGGCCTGTGAACTCGTGAACACTTGATAATACTCCTTGTTGTGCAGCTCATGTGAGCTGTCTTCAGCATGAATCACTGTCAAAATTCAAGATAATGTTTTACTTTTATTGAGCATTTTAAGTACTTATTTATGTCAGAATCTGAACAAAACTGTCTGGGCAAGATGACCTAACGATATACACGTCTTTTTGGCCAGTGGAATATTTGTTGGATTGTGCTGAACTGTCCATTAAGCTAACAAGAAAAAAACAGATATAACCAGGTGTAGCAGGAAAAAATGTCTGCATCATCCTGCCAGCCATGTGGTTTTACTGCATTATGTAGATGCCTCCCGTATTAAGCTGTTGCAAGGATCCTATTGTCACTCTGAGGATGAAATTTAATTAGGCAAAGCATAGGATAGTTTAATTATTAAACTTCTGGCACATATTTTACTGGGAAAGGTGATATGTACAGCATAAAATTACAGTTTGATTTCCAGATCACCTTCTCTGTAATAGCACATAGGAACTTAGATTGGATCCACAATCCATCTAGTCTGGTATTCTGGGATAAGCTCTCTGTTACTGATTTTAGTAATGATACTGAAAATACAGCTATTATTCACAACTCTCTAGCTATATATATTCAAAATCTGTCCAGAAACCAGAAACCCTCAGCACAATTCAGGCATATGACTTGAATACATGTTAGAGGGTAAGTGCTGTTCCTGCTGTTTAACACAGAGGAGCTGCAGACTGTGAAGTTCTAGTGCTAAGCAGACATGCCTAACTGAAAACCTTGGAATTTGGGAAGCAATCCTATTCCTCCTTTTGTTTTCAGTGTTATACAGTAAGGCATTAAACAAGACCTGGCCCACACGATGTGAGCACGAATAGAAATTGAACAGAAAATACTTCTCTAAAACCAATCTGGAAACAGTTGAAAATGCAGCCTGGGTACAACAGAGGGGGCAGAACCAGGGTCAGGTGTTAGTGGTTGACCCAAGCCTTTTGGCTGAGGGTTGAAATAAACACTCCTTTCAGGTTGTTTCCTACCCCCTCTCATGACAAAGCTAGAGTTCTTCAAATCTATTTGTAAATATCCACTGGAAACTGTTTTGCCTGGCCAGGAAGTGGAGGCAGATCCTCTTATCTAAATAAAAAGTCCCAAAAAACTATGTGTGATACATCCAGGCAGAAAGAGACCACAATGAAATCTGGAAAGACTGTAGGTCTGGGGACCATGAAACCCTGGAATGCTGAGTTTATTTTAAGACATTAGCTCCTACTGGAGAATCCATTCTCCTGTGGGTTCCAAATTACTGGAAGAAAAATGTATATTGTGTGTCCTGTGGCATCTATAGAGATCCCAGAAGATTGTGAGACCCATCCTTGAATTTGTTCTAAGGCAGAAAACATGAAATTCATGTGACCAAATGACACATCTCTTTCTCCTTCAGAAATGTAGTAAAGGCAACTTCATTTTGCTCACTTGACAGGGACATATTGAGTCACACATGGGGAGAGGGAGATACCAGGACCCAGGGAATTGGGATGGTAGAGGAAAAATTGTCAGAATATTTTTATTCCTGTTTCCCTCATTTCTTTCAGAGGGCTATAGCAGGGGTGGGTCTAAAGATGGAGTTGTTCTTGATTAGATGCTTTTGTTTTATTATCCAGTTGTCCTAACACATCTTTACTTATTATCTGGACAAACTAACTTTGAAATATACTGATATTCTTAAATTGGTCTAAATTTTTAAATGCCTGGAGCTGCTTGTCTGAACTGACTTGAGCAATCCCATAATCCCATTGGCAAATAGCCTTGATTGCAAACAAATTCAAATCTACTCTTAAAACTCCATCATTCTCTGTTGATAGCAGAAGTCACCTGCCCGGACACGAGCAGATGAGGGATAAAGTTTTGCTTTAGTACCAATATTAACAGATGACTTTGAATTAATCGGGCTGGCTATTATCACTTGAAAATTGCACCATCCCCTGTTGAGTTCAATTTCTCATATAATGAATACATATCTAAGCATCTTCATTTTCTTTCTTGTCACGGCTGTTTCGCTTGAAACTATTTTGCCTGGGACACTTAATACATTCAAAATAATTTTACAGTCTCTAGTTCACTTAAGACACAAAGATCTGAAATTCCTGAGGGAAAAATACAACAGAGGTACTACCTAAGTACGTTATTTGAAGATATGTAGTTTATAAATCAGCATTTTCAAGGACAACTCAATGACAAAGATTTTCTTCAAACCTAAGAAAGGGATGACACATGTCAAGGATAGTAACATATACTTGATATTCAGAAAAATAATTTGACTTGTAAAAGGGAAGGAAATGAGTCAACAAGACAAGTTAAGAATACCAAACTCATCCCTACATCTCATCACAGAGTGTGTCCCTTGACCACACATGGCCTAATTTAGTAATTGCACTTGACGCTGTGTGGATGTGCCACACCACACCTGAAGCAGCACTATGTCCTTCACATCAATCTCATTTAGCTCATAACTAGGTCTTAAGTTGATTATCTCAGACATCTTTTGCCCCTTCTCTTGCAGTATAGATAAGCTAGTACAGATAAGCTGTGTACCCCTCCTGTCTCAGTCTCCAGTTTTAAATGACTTGTTTGTCTCTCCCACTACCTGAAGTTCCTTAGGCTGTGTCCTGCACAGGCATAGGAAGACCTCCTGATGGGAGAAGTGCTGAGTGCTTTCACTCTGCATCATTATTTTCTGAATTAGTAGGCACAGTTTGCTCTGTGTCAGTTCAGTCACCTTCATGCTAGAATAATGGGGATTTTAATTACATGATGTTAAACCTCTCTCTCTGATGTAGCCATGTATTGGAAGGCTCATCATCAATTCAGCAGTCGATTGAGGAAACCTTGGATAATGAGAGTTTATTAACCCAGGTTAATGAGCCTCAGGCAAAAATGAGGGATTTTGCCTAGCTGAAGAGGAGCACTGAACACAAACAAGGCTACATGAGATCTCTTGAGATCTGCCCAGGAAATGACAGAGCATTTGGTAGAAATACCAGCAACTGGATGCTGAAAGCAGAACATCTGTGTTCTTGGGAGCTACACTTTTTAATCATGTCCTCCAGACCTCTGAGGAGAGGCAGTTATTCCAGCAAGTGCACTGGCAAACAGGGAGGAGAATGGCTCAGATGAGGAGCAAGCAGGATGAGTGTCTCTCAAGAAGTCCCTTAGACTCTTCCCTCAGGGTTCTGTTGTCCACCCTGGAGTTGATAACATCTGTTATCAATCTCAGGAATACCCTCTTAGTCGTTGGATCTCGTATCCTGTCCTAGGTGCAGAGTGGTGCTAAAAATTTTTGGTACTGAACATAAGAAACAAGCTACCTTCCTTCCCTGGGAGACAGTCTTCTGATAAAACAATGTGTCCCTCACATAAATTCACACAGGTGCAAGTTCCTGTGGAATGACTTAGCAGGGATAGGGAAAAGGGAGAAATCCCATGACATCTGGAACAACTATCAGCTGTACAACTTTAGCCTCACATGCACATCTCCTGTCTGTCCTGCTGTTCAACCCTGCCCAGGCATCACTAGGTAAGGAGGTGAGAAACAAAGTATCATTGCAACAGAAAGAGCGTTTATTTAATTACAGCTTCTCACTCTTAGTTCATAAATGTATGGCTTTTTTTAAGTTGTTTTGGGGTTTTTTTTACACTTTTTTGAATAGTTGTATATGCAGCTGAAATAACGATAAAATTATTTCATAAGTTGTTTACTTATTTGCAAGTTGTAGTAAATACCAATCACAGCTAAAAAGAGACAGACATTAGCCAACAGAGGAAAAATGCATGAACTTTATTGATGTGAACTACTACTCTTTCCTGTAATAACTACATTAACCATTGAAATTATAAATGAGTGTCACCAGTTCAAAAAGATGGTAGCAATAGATTCCCGGATTCACATTTTTGTGTCCAGCCTCTTTTCTATGAAGTCTGAGAAGGGCAAATAATTCAAAATTACTTACTAGGCTGAAATCTTTGGTTCTGAAGTCAGCAAAAGATTTGCCCTTGTTGTCAGTTCTGGGAATTCGTGTATGCGCTACATTTACTTGTCAGCTCTTGCTGTTGGCAAAATTCAAATGGATACAAATTCTTTAAGCTAGTGGATGGAAGACAAAATGGCCCCAGAGAAAATGACTCTTGGTTTTATCAACTTAAGAAAAAGGAAGTTTCTATTTCATATTTTTGCCTCTATTGCAAAATATAACTCAGGAATCAAAGTATCTTTGCTCCTTCCCTGTAGGGTATCTTGTCAATATTCAAAGAAGGAAAAAAGAACTGCCTAAAATATGAAGTGCTATGAAGTACCTGCAACTTTGGAAATTGAAATACCTGGTAAATGACTGAATGAATTGTATATGGCCTAAAGAAAGCTGGGTGCATGTCATTCTTATTATTCTTAGTTTAGATATATATAAAATTGTAAAACTGTCATTCAATGAAAATAATGGCAGCCATGCCAAAAATGTGTCTGAGGCATATTTGAATAAGTTTATTGTAAAGTCAGCTTTAAAATTTCCACTGTGCTGCTTCTTCAGAAGGCAAAATCTTGCAGTTCTTGTTAAAGACCTCTATTAAACAAAACACACATACCTACATACATAGAAATGGTTCACAGGTGTTTTCCAAAATTAGAAACTTATTCATCAAGGAAAAAAGCCATCTTTATGATTGTATATTTGTCATGCAACTGTTGACAAAACAGAAGCTTTGCAAGGCCATGGGTGAAACTTTGCCTGCACAGGAAAGCTGTCTTTGTTCAAATTTTCCCATAACATTTATGCAAATATTACTATGACAGGAGTGCACCAGTGTATTCGTGAGGATGTGCCACTTTGACATAACAGCAGATCCCACAGGGCCTTTGGGCTCTTGGAGAGCATGAACTGAGGTGGCTGATCCATGTTCTGACAGTCCTGCAGCAATTCCAGTAACTCACAGAGAGAGGTCTGCAAGGAGCTCACTGGAGCTGCAGCAGAACATCATTGCTGGAAGAGACCTCCATCGAGCCACCATCATCTTGTGTATATGCACATGTATGGGTATATGTTTGTATTTATAAAAATATCTGCTCAGACTGCTGTTTGTACCTCAATTATTGCTGTCAGGAAGGTGGCTACTACTGAACAGTGCCCTTTCATGAGTTGTGTAGGAATGTTTAGAAACGCATGGGGGATTAATACTGGATTTACAGTGAAGAGCTCCTGCAGCCAGGACCATGACTGCAAAAGAGGTCTTGCTTTTCACCCCTCACACTCTTAGTCCAAAAGGCAGAAAATGTAATTGTTTCCCCATGCTGTAAGGCATGTCAAAAGCTTTATAAGCCCATGTGGCAACCATCTTTTCTACAGCCTGGGGTATGTGTGCATGTTGTAAATTTGTTTTCTAGTTCTCCGTGAAAGACCCCAGCAGCAAAGTACTGCTGGAAGGGAGGGAGGGAAAGAAAGAGGGAGGGAGAGAGGGGGAGAGGGTTGAAGGTTCAAACCTTCAGAGGTTTGACTTGGAGGATACAAGGAGCAAAATAAATAGAGTAGCCCAAGGAGTATTTTCTAAGTCTAGATTAAAATAGCCACACATGTCTTCAAATCTTCTAATGAGCTTCAAGAAATGTACCTGCATCACAGTATTGACAATTCAACTTACAAAATCCAAAGATAAAGAACTAAGGGTATTGACTGAACTATGAACCAGTACACCATTCCTATTTTAATGGCTGCAGCTACAACAAACATATGGCAGATTAAAGTTTTAACCCATTTGTTATCACCACCTGGAGAAGGCTCCAGATCAGGAGGTGAGAAAAACAAGTAATTTAGGAATACAGAAGCATGCACAGCCAATCATTAGGGGTTTTGAGATTCCAAGGCAGAAATTGTTCCAATCTCAGTAAGCAAAAGAGAAAATACAAAGAAATACCTTGGTGTCTACATTATGTTAAGACGCTTATGAATTTGTGGACTTTTTAACTCTAGGAGGCTGACTGGTGGAGAGCAGGGTACTGCAGCAGAGAGGCACGCACGCAGCTGTCCTCAGAACTTGTTCTGGAGTTGACACTGCTTTCAGCTCCAATTAGCTTACTCAAAATCATAGCCCTGACCTTTTTTCAAAGAACTGTTATGTATGAATACACACAAAGTGCACTAGAAGAAATGATGATTCAGTGAAATACCGTCTTGTGAGCTTTTGGTACTAGAAAGACACTCTAGGAGTGATGGAGACCAGCTGGTGCTGAGCACTGTTGCCAGAAGAAGATCTGGGGAGTGAGAAAGCCCCCCTGACTGTTCATAAGGATGCTAGCTACTTAAAATACTGGTGGTATTTTCCTTTGGATGTAGTGTTAAGATCCTTCTAGCTTCACATGCTAATTGAAAGAGTGATAAAGGGAGGGTAACCTCCACATCCCCACTCCTGTTTTAAACAACTCTCCATATTTAGGGCCATCAGCAAGGTCCAGATATAGACTTTGTGCAGTGTTATGAAATATTAAATCTGACTAAATGCTTAATTGCACTTACAGGCTTCTTGTAGACCACCTGACAGACCCTAGTGGCCCTGGTGATATGGAAAAAGGAAGGTTCCTTTGCCGAAGGATGTGACGTGTTCCCCATTTCAAACCAGGATCACTGCAAGAGCACCTGAATGATGTGCCATAGATATCCCCACACAACCTCTTAAGATTTATCTATCCTTTTTGGCCTAACAACCTTGGAGACCCCTTACCCATTCCACTGAACCACAGTCCACAGCTCTTATCACTCCAAAGACCCAGTTCCTGTTTCTTTCTAATTCCATATATCCACCTTGGATCAGAGTTTCATAAAACTTCTCAGTGAATATCAGACCACCCAGCCTCTTTGACCCAAAAAACCATCTAGAGCACCACCTAACTCTGAGCCTTCTCAGTTCTTCCAGCCTTCTGCTCCAAACCTCCTTTTGCCCCCCAGCTTCCCTGCTCTTCCATCCCAGACTCTCCACTGCCATCCCTCACTGCTCCATGGTCAGGAACCCCAAATGCTGATCTCCTGGCAGTGGTGGCTTCTCAGCTCTCCATCTTTGGACCCCTCACCCCTGCTGGAACCATCTGCCAACACCTGCACCCACTGCAATGAGCTTCCACAGGACCTTGAGCCTACCTTCCTACACTGCAGCACCTCCTCCCTTACTGCTCCCCCAGAGGGAATGACCCAGCTCCTGCATCTCACAGGGATTTCTAAAACCTAAATACATGCTGCAGCTCCCAGAAATGTACCTTAAAAGGATGCAAAGAACAAAAAGTAAGATCTATTTTAGGAAAAGCAGATGTATTTAGACCCTGTAATTCAGTACTTTTACACTGCAATTAGATTTGGAACTTCATTTTTTACAGGATTTGGAAAATAAAACTGGAGAAAATGCACATGTAATTTTTCTTTCCTTCCCCCCACCCCCCACCTCTGACAACAAAGAGAGCATTTTTAGGTTTAGTTTCCTTTCTTTAGTCCTTTATTTGTGAAGAAGGTGGGGGAGGTAAAAGGCAACTAAGACCCAAAGAATTAGAGGTTACTTGTTCTTCTTTCTAAATAATTGCCCTGCCATTGACTGAGTGCCCTGAAGCCCAGCTGCCTGCTGACAGACTGCTGTGTCAGCAAAAATCTCTCTTGTTTTGCAGTGGGGTTTAAAGTCCTGATGGGTGGAATACAAGGCAGAGTACAAAAACTTGTTCTTGATAGCACACAGTTGCTTTTCAAATTAAAACATTTTTTTCCTTTCCACTTATACCAGGGGTGCTACCTCAGTGATGCTTGCTTATCCATTCTTCCTTTCTCATGGAAGATGCAGAGTACTCACTGAACCACGTTTTTGTTCCCTTTGAGATCTATCACTGAAATCAGAATGCAAGTTTCTATTAACCACTTTATTAAACCTGTTTTCACCTTTGAAAAATACATTTCATTCTCCTGCATTTATAGCAACTAAGACACTGTGCCAATACAGTGATGGATCAACACCTTATTAATCCATTTTTTTGTGATAAAATAGCTGTGTGAGGAGGTACAAGGACCTCACAGATAACAAAACCCTGCTAGGTGCCTCATTTAGACCTTTTCCTATTTGAAAACTCATTGTTCTGGTACAGAAACACGTGTGCTTCCTTGTAAGCTGTACATGTTAATTTTCCTCCTAGCCTCACATTGCTGCCATTGTTAAAGACTTGAACAAAAAACTCAGGGTACAACAGAGCTTACAGCAGTAGAAATACATTTGGAAAGATACAGAGTGGAACTGAACAAGTAGGAGATCTTGTTTTCCAGCCATGCAGAGCTTTAAATGCTAGAATAAAACAAGATGGAAACCTGGTCGGGACTATTATTCAGCAAAGGTCACTGAATTTTCAGCAAGTGGTGGCTGCAGACTGCCCAGTAAATCCAGCTAGGAATAATAGCACACAACTTCGAGTAAGCCTGAAAGCCTTCGCTAGCATAGCTCAGGTGGTGGAGGATCTACTGCACTCCTAGACAAGATGCTGTAGTGGCTGATAGCACACATCACTCTTTTCTGGTCAGAATTGGTCTTTCAACAGGCAGAGTAAGGGCTCTCTAATATCACTAGAACAATCTTCTGAATTTATGGTCTCCAAATCAAACTGTGCCCATTTTTTAATGGACAAGATGACCTGTTTTTCCAGCTAAATCAGCAATAATGTGAGGCTCTTCCCTGTTCAATTATCCCCATTTCATGGGAGTTCAGAAGGTGTGAGAGTGGCAGTAAAATCAAACTTGCTGTTCTGGTCTGATTCTGCAGTGTTAGTGTGAACAAATGGCAACATAGCACTTCAGGCTCAAGGTAAGCCCTGTTTCTCTGATGTAGGAGGGAGAAAATGGTTTCTAAATATTAACCTTCCACTCTGAGAGAAAAAAGTACCCCTCATCATCACTGCAAAAGTGAGCATTGAGGGTCTCTGTACATCTTGTACACCAAAGAGAATCCTTCTGACTACATTCAAAGGAGGATGCCTTCTGTAATGAGCTACTTTAGCTGAAAATAAACAACATTTCCAGTTAGAAAAAACACTGATGTGAATCTGGTGATGAAGGATGTGATGGAGCTGATCACAAGACTTTGCTTAGGGCAGTGGATGGTTTGTGTTTTTTGGCTAAGAGAGGTTGTGCTTCTCCATACATCTCTCCTCCTCCATCCAACCAAACCACCACCCCACTGCCATCACAACCACATCCAACATTGTCTCTTCTGTGAGGCCAGCAGCAGCAGCCAGCTCACAAGTGGGCCTTGCAAGGGAGGGAGGATGTATGCAAAACATATTCTGTGGAGACACAGAATCAGCACCAGCAATGAACTTTGTGATTTTCAAAGATTCTCTTAAAGACTGAGCATGAAGTTCCTCTCATATGCATGAAAGCTTGGCTTTTGTTCAAATGGGGAAAAAATGTTTCCAGCATTCATGGCAGCCAGCAAAATCTTGAAGACATTAACTGCAAGCACCTCAAAGACTCAAAACCTAGACTGCAAATGCAAAGTAAGGGTTTTAACTTTTTTGTTTACACTTCCATATCTGTTAAAAAAAAACAAACCCCATGGGCCTGTGGAGATAAAAGAGAGGAAGAGTATGGGGCTTTTGGATGTTTTGAGAGGGAGACAGAAAGTGTGTTATGAAGCAGTTGCCTTGACTGACAGTCTCTTGCCCACCTGGAGGAAAGGACCTGCTGTGAGATTTCCATGCACCCCTCAAAGAAAGCCTGGTAGAGCGCAGCAGTAACAGGAGGGGTCTGGATGAAACGCTCTCCTCTTTGATTCCTGTGGTTTGTGCAGAGCTCCTGCAAAGTTGAAAAACACTGGGGAGGACTGCGTGGTTTTCTGCCAGAGCACAGCTGGGGGATTCAGGGGTCTTTTGCTGCTCCTGGTTTTTGGTTGCAGGAGTAATAGTGCTGCAGTCCACCTTTCATCTCATGGTCAGTGTCACTGGTGTCCCGACTCCAGGACACAGGGTTGTGTGTGGGGTTGCTCAGGAGAATGGGGAAAAAGGCTCTGTGGTTCTCCCCTTCCTGCCCTTCCCATCAGCAGTGCTCACTCCAGCATTAGGAGAGGAAAAATAGACCTTCAGCTCAGAAGCTCCTGCCCCCACCCACCTGGCCTTCACTCTGTCCTCTGCAAAAGCACCAACCGTGCCTCTTTAGGAGCAGGTGGTAGATCAGTGTGGGTGACTGAATGCGCCATGCTTGTGATCCACCAAACTCTGCCATGGTCATGCTTAAATAAGCACAGGGAGAAATACTGTCAGTTTTCCACTGAATTTCAGAATTTACTACATTTTTACTAGCAGCTTGTTTGCTTGAATATGTTTATTTTTATCCCTCAGGCAAATATTTCTGCCTCCAGTGAACCTTTTATGTAAATCAACAGAGGCATTTGGCAAGCTATATCAAAACTGCAGCTTTACATATCACTGAAGCGGAAAATAAATGGAAATAATCACTGTTGCCTCCAAGTACAGATTTCTTTCAAAATGAAATGTGTAGCTTAGAGAGGGTGGGCAGTATATATCTAATGATTTCCTGTTAGCTTACATAGTATTGGCTCAGACATTTTTATTTCATTCCAGGATGTGTTTTTTCCCTCTTTTGGGGGAGATCAGGGAGAGATAGTGGCTGTTTGTTTGCTCATTTTAACTATATTGGACAGAAGAAGATCTTCATTTATTTAATAAACTACTTCCCAACAGGAGGCTTACGTTTGATGTGTTGCTGTGGAACTCATTTACATCATTGTGACACTGAACAAAAAACCCACCCAACTAACCAACCAACCAAAAAAATCCCAAAACTCAACAACAACAACAACAAAGAGAGAGAGAGAGGTGCTATTAACTGTTCTGCTTCACAAAATCTCCCATCATGGCAGTGTAACACTACTCCAGCTTGTTAAAGCATTCTGCTGTGCTTTAATGATTGGGGAAATGCAAGGGAAAAGTCAGCTCATGACTGAAAGTACAGAAAGATAGATAAAAAGAAAAAGACAAACAATTTTCAAGTTGATGGTTTGCTGCACTTAGCATGTACAAACAGCATTTTGAATTTTTTAAAAGACGCAAGATCTGCTTCACGTGCAACAACAGCTGAATGGCAAAGAAATCAGAAGGGTTGAAAGTCTTCACCTATGTCACGTCTTCCAAATCTGTCCCTACTGAGGTGGCAGATTTCTCAAAAGGATGTAATCTACACAGAAATCAACAGATGTTTCATCCTTAGTGAGATGTTCCTGCCAAGAGTTATTTTACATCTTCTTTTAGTGTGCCAACCAGCCCAGATCAAAGAGCCCTGCCTTGAAAACTCAGCCTCCAGGGTCTGGGGAGAGGGGGCATGGAGCTGCTCTCTGGGCTTGGACACCACCTCCCATATACAGAAAACAAAGGAGACAAGGATTTTTGCCTGTGGTTACCACAATCAGGTTTGTTATGCTGGTGACATAATTGAGCATTCACTGCACTGAAATCCTTGATCGCTTGCCCCTGTTTATGCCAGAGGCACGGATATTTACTGACTAGTCCAGGGCAATTTGAGTAGACCCAGATCTGTTGTACTGCTCTGAGGGGAAGCTGCAGCCTGACAACTAACTTCTTGGAAGTGCCTTTAATTCATGTATTTATTTTCAACAATGTGAGTGTCCAATGAAACGCTCTGCTGTTAAAAGCTAATTTCTGAAAATCATGTTCTAGTGTTATTACAGAGTTTGTACTACCTAAAATTTCCAATTAAAAAAAAGATCATCAGAGGAGTAATTTGCAAAATCTCTTATAAGCATGCAAGCTTATTTCTTGATTTTTTTCTCTCTTTCTTTCTGTCTAAGCCTGGCATCTTACAGATGTACTTTCTGCATCAGCTTCAAAGAAAAGGAATGCACTACTACAAAGCGTTGTTTTTCCTTTTTTTTTTTTGGTTTTCCTATATACACACACACAAAGCTGGGCAATCCTTAGGGGTAGATACCAAATAAATTTACTCAAGCTAATAGCAACGTTCACTTATTTTGTCAGTTTAACAAACATTCCTGAGCTAATTTGCATGGAATATCTTTGCAAAATAAACAAGCTCAAAGTAGTGCAAGCAGTCAAAGTAAAATACTTCAAACATTTGAATTAATTTTATCACAGATGGCAGGAATTTACTAGTAAGGTTATTTATACATTCTCTGGCAATACTGTTCAGGCATAACTTACCTCTGGAACAGGGACAAATCTAAATTATTTTCACTGTCTTTTAAGACAGTTCAAATGGAACTTATTTGCCTTCCTCACTCAGCAAACTGGGTATGAGGTCTAGCTCTTTAAATGCTGTTGTTCCAGTTTTAGAGTAGAGAGGCTATAAAATGGGGTACTTCATTAAAATACCATAGCTGGCACCTCTCAGAGGCACAGGAAAGGAATATTCACTGAGTAAGTAACACATTATAAATTATAATTGAGATTCAATTCTCCCAGGGAGAAGAGAAGGTAACTTGTCATTTGAAGTGTTGTGAGTTTCTGAGAGTGGACCAGGAGTTTAGAGGGTATAATGATATCATTAAGAAATGCCCTTGCAAAGCAAGCAAAATTATACTGTGCTGTTTCTTGAAAACCACAGGAACTCTTTATTGTTCTGTCAGCAGCAGTTCAAAGAGCTATGTGACCCCATTAACATTCATTCAGGCATGTATAACAAATTGGAGGGGGGAAATTCTTGAATAGTTAATTATATTTTGTGTGTTTGAATACCTAACACTGTTAGCTATAAGAGCTTAGCACCATAGAATACACACCTTGCACACCTGGTTTACCTCACAGCTTTATTTTTCTTTTAATATTCAGAGGAGAAAGCAGCATCAAAGGTAGAGAAATTGTTGGGAGGTTGGAAAGTGGAAAAATTAGATAGTGGCTAGCTGATTTGATGGCTGTGGTTGAACTGCTCTAGTATTTGCAGTCCTTCTTCCAAGAGCAGCAACTATTACAAGATGGTGAGAAAATCCTTTGAACACACATATCCATGTCAGATAGGAATATGTGGGGTGATACACTATAAACATAAGCTAGAATCCGTCAGGGAAACCGAGTTGATCTCATTTATGATAAGATACAGCTCTTCTGGCCAAAGTATTCTTTTATTTATTTGTGTGTGAAAAGTTGTCCCAGAAGCTCTTTCACACACAGTGGCAAATGACCATAGCCCCCATGCTGCAGTGATCACTGACTCAGCTTAAGCAAAGACAGTGGCCGGCAACAGAAACTGAAGTTTGCCTGGTTGGTTTTGAATGCAAAAGTTAATCTTTGTTTTAAGAGAGAATGCTTGGTAGATATTGTCTCCAATGTTAGCAGCAAGCCCACTCACAGTGATTAATTAAGTCAGAAGCTTTATCTGTACCAATTAATTAATTTCAGTTCCACTACAGATTCAGGAATCCTTATCTCTTTAGGAATGTCTCCTTGAAACTTTCTTCACACTTAACAAGGAAATTGATAAATTATATGATAAAGGCAAGGACCATCACAAGGAGTTCAATGCTGTCTGTGCTGTACTGAGGAGATGTTGTTTCCTCAGAATTCAATTCAGGTCCTCTGTATTTCTAAGTGATGCCAAATAAAGTTAGGATTGTTAATGGGACTCTTCAGGAAACTTCACACAGAAGTTAGACTAGGACCCTTTGTAGCTACTGCAGGTGTCTATTTACATAAATATTCCCACCAAGCCACAGAAAACCATTTCTTTCAGACCACAGGCACACATGCTGCTGAGCACACTTACTAATACAAAGCTGCTTCTAAATTCTCTTGGAAAATAGAAGAATAAAATTTATCTTACCCTACAAGCCTAGGCAAGCTTGCATTCTATTTTCAGTTTATCGAAATTTCTGCTGTTTTCCTTACACACTGAGCAAGTACTTTGCTCATCACATATATATTCATACTTCTGCCTTTCTTCTGAAAAAATGTCGATCTAATGACCTTCTAAATCTATCTGCTATTTGAAGAATATTTGCATTGTAATTGTACTTGTGTTAGCTATGTTTTTTCCTAGCTGCATTTTTACTGTGTGTAGATTGGAGTTGGTCAGAAACACTCCTCTGAAATGGAAATTATTTTTATTACCCTTTGGCCTTGCTTTAAACTGATCCCACTGCAAACAGTTTGTAGCAGTGGGAGTGTGCTGAGAGTGAAAATCAGAATGTACATTTGGATGGTCTAATAGTCTGTGTCTACCAGAAAGGGATGAAAAACACATCCTGAACTAATATTACAAAGTTTTGAATTACAGGGAAGTAGAGCTACTGGATGAATTTCCACCAAAATGCTTTTTTTTTTTATTCAGAAAATTCCCATTTGCTGAAACCAAAGCTTAGTGGGGGCGAGGGGTAGAGATGAGGGGAGAAGGAAGTAGGCTGAATATTTCTCTCAGTGTTTTCAACATTCCTTGGAAGACTGGTGTTTGAGGTTGACATTTTTGCATCAAGAAACCCCTGCTATTCAGGACTGCTTGTTTGGTTGTAAGGTTCCACAGTTAAGAAGAGAAGTAAAAGTATTTGAGAATAAAACAGAGTTCTTCAAGATCACTAGGCAAATGTTCCTATTGATGTACAAAATTTCCAAAAAGTGCTCAGACGCTGAGGGACATTTTCTGCAAGCCTAGAAAAAGCCTTCCTTTTCTCTTGAAGTGGAAAATCACTTTCTGCCATGGTTTAATAGGGGTGGAATTACAGCCTCCATAAAGACAATGGTAAAAGTTCCATTTGCATCAGCTGGGACTTCACCTCAATCTTACTGAAAGCATTGTAGTCTCTTTTGACCACGTTGATCATACACGTATTTGCCACACAAATATGTATGACCATACAAGGTCTGAGGAATTTATAAGTTCCCTTGTTGAGGAGGAGATAATAATAGATGAGGCTTTAAAGAAAATAGTTATGTATGAAATTACCTTGCTTAGAGAAGCAGAATGAACACAGAGTCCTGCCAAGAGCCCTCTCCTGCATCTGTGTGAGCTGATCTGCTGGGTCTTCCACAGCAGCAGTCAGGGACCTGCAGCCACTGATGCAGCACATCCTTGAAGGCATGTGCTAAAGACAGGGCTGTGAGCCAGAGGTGTAAAGGAACAGCTGATCTTATTCTGCCACATCTGTCCTCCCAGGAGATAGGAATATCAGTTCTGCAGCTGCTAGTGAAGCCTCCAGCACGAGGCTTCTCCTAGAGAGAGCCAAGTCCTTATCTACCTGTGCTCAGGGGATAACCTATGCCACTGTGTACAGTCATATCAGAGTAATGACTCCTCCTGCTCTGACTCCCTCCATCTCCCTGTCCACACGTGCCCCACATCTCAAACAAAATAGCACTCGTTCCAAATCTGTTGTCACATAGCTCTCACTGAGCTGTCACGATTCCTGTGTCTTTCTGATCTAGTGTTGTATATGCAATCCCTTTTATATTTTTGCATAATCACTGTTTGTATTTGTCACAGCAAGAAATTACCTGCAGTAAACACTCTCTTCAGGAAGTGTTCACTCGCTTCCCATGCTAAAAAGAAGAAAGCTTTTGGAGTTGTAGACGAAGTTAAACATATTACAGATGCATTATTCTTGAAATTTTATGAAATGATGAAGGCCAGGGATAATGTAAATTAATGCAAGCACATTAGACCTGGTCCATATTTTATGAGCAGAAGAAACATTCAATATACAACATGATCGATTTATGCACGTGTTGGTGGGAAGGTTTGAGCATGACTGGTGTTAGCTCTAGGCTACTTTTTTGCTATCTACCACTAAGAGACAGCTACTTTCTGTTCAAGGCCGACTTACTGCAAGAAACTTCCACATTTCCTTGCTGGGACTGAAAGAGTATTTTCTTCCTTTCTAAAGCCTATCAGCAGCTTGGTGAGATCTTTATTAAAATGTAATAACTGGCATAAAAAAAGACTTTCCATTTAACATATGCAGCTTGTCCTTTACTTACAGCCAAAAGCTCCAAAGCATTCAACTGGTAAACATGGCAGAGCTGATCAATTCTACTAAGCAGCTAATTCCAGTTTTCAAGTGAAAAATGTGAGTCTACAGCCTGCTATCCTTTGCTTTTTCCTTGTTCCAGTCAACTCCCTAGAGATGATAGACACACAATGAACATAGGCCTTCTCTTGCACAGAGCAAAGTCTGTTTATCTACCTCTTTTTTTTTAAATATAAAATTAGTCAGTCCCTCTTCTCCTCTCCTTTAATTTCAAAAGCTCCCTCACTGGCAGCTCAGAGAGTACTCACTCTACATATCCCAACAGCTGCTGGAGACAGATAGCATGAGCATTTCTGGAAGGATTCAAACTGACCTTCTTTCAATGGATACAAAATGCTCATCATTAGCTGTGGCTTCCTGTTCAGCCGTCCAACACAGGTCTCTAACATGAAACACATTCTAATACTGAGGGAAAAGGTAGCAAGGTAAACAGATTTGGGAACTTTTTAGGCAGCCTTTAATTAAAAAAAAAAAAAAAAAAGTATGCTTTTCATATGTACGTATTGAAAATTATTTCGTTCAACTACTTGTGTAAAGATGTGATCTGATGTCTCATGTGAGCAGGGGACTTGAAATTAGATTTTTTTTGCTACATATGTTTAGGAAACAAAATATCCAATTTCATCTTACAGCATCTGATAAATTCTGATCCTTAGGCACTTTCCAGTTGCTGAAGATCTTTGGAACTTGAAGCTGTCTCATTTCAGGAACAGTTCAATCATTCTTGCTGGGAGGAGGCCTCTACTACCTTCACAGACCAAATTTGTGGGTCCCCTTCTGTAGGTTAACCCATGTTTATATAGCTCATATTGCCTCTATGAACATAAGTCTGATTTTCTAGCAGATCTTCTGGAGTTACTGACAGGAACTCTTCTTTGGGAAGCTGCAACATGCCTTTTGGACAAATGAACACACTGTGATTACAACACAGGAACATCCTGCTTTTATATTCTGAGGAAATCACTTGTCCTCTGTACACAGTTATCCATCTTCAAGGACCCAGCCTAGAATATCCCCTGTTCTTCAATTTCCCTATCCTAGGGAAGATAAGAAAAGGCTTTTGCAAAAATCCAAAAGCTAAGTGTTTCACCAATTTTTTACAAGCCTTTAAATTCTGGACATAAATATGCAAAAAATGTCGTCCTTAAGGTAGCTTTCTTTCTAACAGGGGAAGGGAAAGAGGGACAGATTCTCAGCTGCCACAGATCATCATTTCTTTACAGATATGCACAGAACCACAGCCAGTTACAGAGCCCCAGCACCTGGCCTCAGCTCTCTGCTCACTTTTATCAACATGAAAAACTGAGGAGAAGCCAAATAATGGATGGAGTGAGCAACTTTTGAGTTGGCAATCAGTCTCCCAGAGATAAACTGTTAAATCTACACTTAGGGGCTTCTTATATGAGGTGCTATGCCAAGGATTTTTTTGGATACGTGAGCAGTGGATACATGAGCCTATATATGGTTTTCCTTGCCTAGCTTCAATCACTGAGGATTTTATGTGTTCTGGCTTCAGTAGGCAATGACAGAGAGCTTTGTCTTTCTATTAATACGACCTGTTACAAATACTAGTGGAGGCATAATAGCATCATATGATATTTATAGCACAGGCAGACTTAACCTTACACTACAGATTTCTACAGAAAGGCTGAGTGTTCTACAATGAGAATTCTCACTCTAAATTTTCAAGCACCAGCAATGTTATGTTCAGAAACTCTATGGAAAGAAGAGTTTTACCTTACACTCACTATGCCAGGCATCTTATACCCTACATCCTTCACATGACTCATAAAGAGTTCCACTGGAAGCACTTATTCAGACAAAGAAATCACTTTTACCTTGGGTTTCAGAGTACAGATGTGTTTAAGCAAGGAAAGAAGAGTCAGTTCCTTGCTCCACTGTGTGGGCCGGTGAAGGAGACATCAAGTTTTCAGGGCAGAGGGCTTAGTGAAGTCTCCAAATGCTCAAGGACAGCCTGGATTCTGTTCAGATGCCCAATTTGATCATAACAAATATTAAATTATGCCCATTAACCCAGGTCATGCTGACCTGAAATAATGTTCCATTGCCTCCACATGATTTCAAACTTCAAAAAGCAAGAAATACTAAAAATGAATGCAGAAATCAAATGCTTCTTTCCACTCATAATGAAATAGATTATTAAGTATTTTCATTCCCAGATTAAAATTATTGAAAAAAACATGCTTCCAGATAATTTTGGAAATCTATTCCACTGTAATAATGCTATCCTGAAAACACAGCATAGTCCCAGACAAAAAAATGTTTTTGACTTGAAAACTTTTGCCAGCTCTAAAGGCTCTTATTTTTCAGTAAAATTCTGAAAAACAAGCATAGAAAAATATTATACCTTTGGCATAATATTGAACTGCATTTTTTCCTTCAACACCTACATTTTTCTTCACATCTTGAGATTTTTTTTATATTTTAGCTCTTCCTTCTGAAGCACAACATGAAAAATATTTGATTGTATAAGATAGTTTCAAGAGACAAGTAATTTGCTGCTATAATTTAACTGACATTAAGTTTCTTGATCCTATAAAATTACAGTAGGAGGAATTTTTTTTAAGACTTTTTAAATCTATTGCTTATGTTAAGGATCAAAAAGCTTCATATAATTCTAAACAGGCTGAGTTTTTCATAATCTGGCATCTCATTCTCAATTTTGAAGTGGGAAGATCTCCAATTATATCTAAACAAACCTGTTAGCCTGATTTTCTGATTTCATCTAAACATTAATAATTAATTCTATTTTGTAGCACTAGCAAATGTACCTTTGACAATTTTCTAAGAGAATCTTAAATAATTTTCCCTTGTTTGAAGATTTTTTCCAAAGATTTTTATCTGCACCGGTATCTGATCAAATTGTTCTTCAGTCAAGCATCATTGATTTCCCTTCGTTTTCTTCTCCTCACAGAAATACCAGCTTCAAATTTTTGCTGGATTATGATAAACTGAAGATAACTTACAGGAACTAAAGAAATTTAATGGATCTCTTTTTTGATTGATTATTGGCCAATTCTTCCTTCAAGCTATTGCCAATGAAAATCTGGAGACAAATTCCTGTTTGCAGATCTCGTTTGTTCCCTCTGGTTACTGCTGTTTGATGCAATGATTGTGAAATTTGAATCATAGCCCTATTGAACCCTAAAGATAACCCCTGCAGTGATTCATCATTGTCACAAAGAATATGGTTTATTATGACTTATTTCTTAAGAGTCACTGTACTCACATTTGAGTACACCTGCGTGTGACACAACTATCAGAGAAAAAAGAATACAGCTGGGAAATAACCATTCACCCTACTTCTTGTTTCAGTACCTTGAGACAGCCTTGGGGCAAGTTACCTGCCAGGTACTGAGTACTCTGGAGTGCAAACCTGATCTTCAGGTCAGTTTTGAATCCAGTTTGGTGCTTTGTGTCATAAGCCACTCAGCTGGGTCTTGGTAGACCATGGCCTTCTGGCTTGGCTTTCACCAAAGAAATTGCAGGCAAGGTCAGACATTCTGCTGTTTTGAGGGTTTTGGAAGATTTTTGGATGCTATTGAGAAGTTATTGCATTTCAATTCAGAGTACTAACTGGGGGAATTTCTGAATTGCTTCATACATGCACATACACAAACTGCAGTACATAGCTCTGGTATTGGATCAGGCAGGATCAAAGAGTGTTCCTTTATACTCGTTGGTATACCATAAAATCAAAAGCCCTGTGTGGAGGCCAACCAACTGCATCCTCAGAGCAGAAACCAACCAGCCTTAAATAAAAAAATGTCTGGGCTTCACTGGACATGAAGGCTGTATTCACTGTAACACTTCAGCCTTGGTTTCCAGGATTCTTAGAGGTCTTTGAATGCAGTGGTCAGTAGCAAACATCCTGCATACTGAGAAGTGACCATTTCTCACATGCTTCACCTGCATCACTATTGTAACATGGGTTTCTGACCTTTGCTGTTGGACTCTGATGCTTCTACTCTGTTATGCAAAGTGCCAAAAGCTCAGTCTCTGGTTAACTTAAGCCACAATTAAATTTTGTCTACCATCATAAGATAATTATAAGCTCAGCATGACACACGAAGAACTGCAACTTCACAGACGAAGAAAACAGAGGAAAAAACATGCTGTGAAGGGGAAAAGCTGTTCACATTAAAAGAATGAAGATTAGAAGTGAAAACTCAGAAAGTTATTGGCAAAATAGGTTTATTTTAGACACATCTCTTTCCCCACCTTTCCATCCACATGAAAATCTTGTGTTTAATGTGCTAAAATTCAAGAGATCTGTAAGGTCAAGGAAGGAGTACAGCATGAGCTCAAAGCATACAGTGACAACTGTCTTGTGCTAAAACAGCAGAGCTTGTTAATCAGAGATGGCTTAGGCACTACAGAGACATTTGTCCCCACACTGCTGTGACATGATGAGAATTGCCACACTGTACAAATACTTATTTAACATCTGAGCTACTGTTGTTTGAAGTGGAGGCATAAGGCTATTTTTAGGTCATTAAATAACGTAACTGAGATACTATGACCTGTCTTGTGTGATGCAATATGTAGAGAAATCCATACAGAACAAGGAGTACTATTGAGCAAAATGTGCATTCAGCAATGGGGTGATGTAACTCCTACTTCATCTTTCTAAGTACTTACAGATTTTACAGTGTTTGGAACTGAGCAGCCTATATAATAGCAATATATTAATTTCTGCACCCAAGTCCACTAGATTTGACTAGTGTTTGTTTTACAACTCAAGATGAATTAACATATGCACCTGTGTAATACACTTTAGTGGTAATGCATTGTAGCAGTGATTTGAGGAAAAATAAATTGAAGGCAAATGCAAAAACCTCGATTTGCCAAAAGATTGTTTGAAAGCAAATTGAAAGTAAGAAGAAACCCCAAATGTATAAATTATTAAAGACTATTTGTTGGGGTTTTTTTAAGTAATTCTATATGTCAGAATGATGGTGTGAGACACTGAATGAGAATTAAAAAAAAAAAAAAATAGAGGAAAATTGTTCCGCTATGGCCATTACATAGGGAGAGGCTAAAGTTCCTGGCACAAATAGCAACATATGGATTCAGCTCCAGGAAAAATTGTAAGAGAGAATTATTTTCCTTCCATCCACTGAATTAGACTCACACAGGACTTAATATAACCCAAAATCTCTTCATTGAAAGGGGGACAGAGATAGCCATGTAATCTGCCTGTCTGAGGATTTGTACTTGCACAGTGCCTTAGCCATGAGAAAAAACAAGGAACTGAAACAATCTGCTTTTTTTTTCTGGACATCGTTGTCTCATGGGAGCAGGACCTGACTTTTTTACTTTCAGTGACCTCCAATGCACTGCCTCTTTTTCTAAAGTATGTAGGTCTCATCTGCATTTCAACTACATTTCACATGAATTTCACATTCGGATGGCACAAGTTCTTTCAAAATAATAACAGAATGAAGTCTCAATGATGGAACTTCAACAGCAATGGTGAGAGCCAAAAAACCCCAAACTAAAAAGCCCCCACCATCATTGTATGCTAAATATGTGCTTTATAAGCATGAATGATTTTCTTCTAAAACTGGTAAAAAGGAATGCAGCATTCACGACTCCTACAACTCCTACTACACACTAAGCTAGTGGTTAGCTAAGTTTAGGACATGTTATCCCAATTTGTACTTTCAGAAAGAGTCATATTTTCACTAATCCTGGAGAAGACAACAGTAACCTGACTTTAAATAAGAAACTAAATGCACACATATACTCAAGAAAGGCAGCCTCCTTATATTCTGCAGCACAGTATGTCAACTTAATGACAGAATTACAAGATCAACTTTGGTACTCCCAGGCTTCAGTACTTCCAGTAACAGTATGTCAACTTAATGACAGAATTACAAGATCAACTTTGGTACTCCCAGGCTTCAGTACTTCCAGTAACAGTATGTCAACTTAATGACAGAATTACAAGATCAACTTTGGTACTCCCAGGCTTCAGTACTTCCAGTATTGCTGTCAAAAAATACAAATAAACTGGAGGCAGACAATCTGGCAGTGCCATGGCCAGAAATGAGATGGGATGAAGGTTGGACTTATTTCATCTTATTGAATAGATGGAAAAGCAAAATTTGGACAGGCACAAGGACGCTTTGCTAGAATTTGATTTACTTATGAATGTCACTTGGCTTTATCTTCCTTCTGACTAGAAGGTTTTTTTTGAACCACAGAATGTTATGAAGTGATAGTATCAGCAGGAGAAGATAAGGTATTGTCCTAACGACTAATTGCACAGCTTGACTTTCTAATTTGTTAGAATAGATGAAAATTCCTCACAAAGGGGAACACAGGCTTAAAACTGCTGGCAGATCTTTCTACCTCATTTTTGAATAATGAAACAAAACAGACACAAACATGATCTACTTGTAGATAATTTGCTAGTCAAAAAAAATAGCAGAAGGAATTGTTCCTTCTGGTATGTAAGTTAAAATAAAAAATGCACACACCAGAGAGAATTTTTGTTGAGGTTATCTGATAAGTACTAAGCAGGAAAAAAACCCCATTATTTATCTCTCCTTTTAAATAGGTAGGTGCATGAAAACATGTGGTCCTTAAGCAAGCTAGTATAAGATTGAAGTCATCCCTGCTTTGACCAGGGAGGCAGACAAAGTGATCTCCAGCACTCCTTCCAACTTAAATAGTTCTTGGATTCTATCAAATGCCCTCAAATAATAAGGTTACTTCAGATTTAAAAGTCCATCTCAGGTCTAAAACCAGAGGTGGGCTCGAACTTTGGTGGAAGGGGCTGAAGCCCTCTCTGAGCACCACAGTTTATCCTCATCCTCAGGTTGCTCCACCCTCAGGTGTCCCATCAGGCCCCAGCTGCCTTGTCCTTTCTTTCTACCTAGCCCTGTACCAGCACGTGGTTTTAGCTTGCTCCTATTTATCTGCAAGCACCAAGTCGACACGCAGCCCCTAAACAGTCGGAACCATAAAGTAGCAGGATCCTGTGTGACAAATGAAGGCAGTCAGAATGAGGGCACAACAGGAGCCCGTCCTCCCTCTTCCTCATTTCCACCCAACTCAAATGCATCCCTGTGAACACAACAGCACACTTCCATCTGCTGAGGGATCTGCTCTCATCTCCTCTTACCCTCCCTCTGCATACACATGTGCTTGCATGTGGACTGCACACTCCAGAAGGCAGACACTGCTGGATTCTAATCCCCCCGAATTCTCTGATGGATTAAACCTCAAATCTCTAACCCTCCTTCTTAATGCTGTGGTAAGTAACACATGTACTGGCTACACTGATTTACAGCTGAAATAAAAGTGAAAGACAGACAAAATGAGATGTCTGAAAACCAATCTATGCTGCAAGTGGATGGAACATGAAAGCATTCTGGATTTTCTCCTCCCTTCACTTTGCCCAGTGCCTGATGAAGCAAAAATCACTGTCTACAGCAATAAAACTTGCAGGTACATGTGTTATCCTCCACCTACCTGTAACCCTTCAATGGCCAGTTTGAGGATAGATGGTGTAAGCTTGGAGGCTTGCTTGAAGGAGAAGTTGCTCCAGTCTATAATTAGAATGAAGCCATTTATCTGAAGCTCCTGATCTTCAATGAGCACTTCCAAGGAAAGTAGAATAGCCCGAAGGATATCTATGAAGGAGTTCCTAAAGCAAAAGAAGAAAAAAAAGAAATCAATGGTTGTAGCTATCGTCAAACCTCATGATACTCAGTTTTGCTGTGGGTGGGGCATGAGTGAGGGACAGGTATTTATTCTGACAGAACTATCCTGAAAAAGAGTTGTTTCAGAGGTGTCTTTAAAGAGCTCCTGCTCCAAAACTGCTTGGTGTGATAAATCCTGCTCACTGATGGATAGAATAAACTCTGAATAAGATCTCCTCAATTTTGCTAGCAGTCCTTACAATTGATTTTAGCTAAGCTACATATTTGTCTGTGATGAAATGAAACAAATTCAAGCTATCAATTTAAATCCTTTCTCATTTGGATATACTTCACCAGTTTGTTTCCCTTCTTCTTACCAGTTTTTTGTTTCCCTCATTTTCAGGAAAGAAAATAAATTAGTACAATATTAATATAAAATATATTGTTTGAACTAGGTTCTGTGCCTTCCTGCTGGAGTGTAGGGAATGATCCAAGGCTTTACACAATAAAGTTTGACAGTTGCCTTATTTTTGCAAACCAAATGCAACACAGCTACATGAAAAATGGCTACATCCACTCAAAATGAGAACTCTTTATTAATTATCAGCTACAATAGGTTGGCCACAAGGCTTCCCTCATCTCTGGGAGAATAACTAAAAAACCTTGGAGGTCCTGAAGCATATAACAAGTAAAAGAGAAGAAAATGCTGAAATGTTTTCTTTAATGTGAAAGTCTGCACTGGGGAGCCTGGGCTGCTCACTGCTTCTATTTTCTCACTACTGTCATTTCACAAAAACAAGCCTTAGACACTTTAATGATTAGTCCATACTTTTACCCAAGTAAGCTGAATTAGGTGCTCTCCTCATCTGTCCTTCTCATTCAGATGATTTACAAACAATACATTCTATTAAAGAGCAACAAACAAGGAAAGCTTCACAAAGTGCAGCTTAACCTTCTGTAAAATGAAATCGTTATATATTGCCAGTGCAATCTGCTTTACCTCAGCATAATTCTCAAGTTTTCATGAGGCCTGAGGTCTTTTACAGAGCAGGTTCACACCATGTTCTCCCATGGAGATTTTAATTTAGTTCTTTTCTGCTGTTTTCATTAATTTAAAATAAGTCCTCCCAAACCTTCAAAAGCATTGTTTCAAATTCTGCCTGAGAGAAAAAACGTATGTGCAGTCAAAACAAATTTCTCTACCATTGACCTCTACCCCTGAATGGCATCAACACATGGCAAACTTCTATTAAAAGTAAAGGCTGAAATGTTCTCTGATTCTTTCTCTTTTCTCTCAGCAGGTTTTGAGTGGAAATGTACATTCCTTCTCTAAAGACCTGATCCCCTGAAAAAGCTGCTTCTGCAGCTTTCTGCAAAAGTTAGAGGCTTCTCTGAAGTATAATTGTTGGGGCAATAAATTGAGCTTAAAGACACCTAATATTGTTCTTGTGGCATACCAAGTCAACTCTCCCCCACTTAGAATTAAAGGACAACCTTGACCTTTTCAAATCCTATTGGAAAGCTCTGCTAAACAGCTAAAATGAAGGAGTATTTCCTTAGCAACATCAGATGAAGGCATACCAATTGGATTGGCAATTGGCATGTACTTTTAGTCCAAATTTACTTTGAAAAACTGTGATATACTACCTACTGCTTAGCTGAAATGGGTGATGACTTTCAAGCAGCAGCATCAGAGGACCACACTTTCAATAGAGAAAAAACCCAAATATACCCTGTCCTAGGGTGACTTTATGATTCTAGTATCCTCAGTCATCTGTTGTGTTTATGCTGCTCTCTTTATGATATTAAATTCTGCACTTTTAAGACTGGTTCCGAGAGTGAAGAGGGGGACAAGAAGGACTCAGTTTGTTTGCAGAAACTGCACTTTCTCCCCTTCATTCCTTCTCATGGGCTGTGTTGTCTGCAGCACAGACAGTGGGAGAGAGCTCTCCTTTGCTCTTAGTTAGTTTTTAGCTAGCTGAGGCAGAGAAGTTCCCCAGACTGTGGCTTTTCTTTTTCTTGGAACTGATCAGCCTGCTCTGGACTGAAAACCCAGAAAAACACTGGGAGCTCACACCTGTGGCCCACCAGGGCCCGAGACATGGCATTTTCCAGCTCAGGAGGGACTGATAAGAGACTGAGAGAACTGAGCTACACCCCATGACAAGGACTTCCTGAATTTGCCATCTCTTCAGAACAGTGAGAGGTTTTATTGCTTAATATTATTCCTTTTCTTTTATGCTTGTGAATACTTTGCTAGTTAAATAAACTTTTTTCCCCCCACTTTTCTCCAAGGAAACTTTTTCCTGAACCAGTTGTGGGAGGGGCTCCTTGTAGGAGATATTGGGGTACACAGGACAGGTTACTGTGGATTTAATTAGCATAGTCAGTTTGATAATCAAGATGCCTTGGCAAGAACAAACAGAGCTTTGAAGATTACAAGAAGATTGGACCAAGACTGATGACAGGAAAAGAAGATTGAATCAACTTCTGCAAGGAAGAGATGTTGTTAAATGTGCAAGTTTGTTTGTGTGATGTTTAACCTAATCACTGTAGTAAAAAATTACTAGCCTTCCTAGAATAGTATATAAGATATGTAGCTCACATTAAAGATCCAAATTCTGATCACGAATCTGTCTTCCCGTCTCTCTTTCAGTCATCGATAGCTGCTTGAATCTGCTTTCTAAAGGGACCCCTTTGGAAGTTTCCTCCCAAACTTGCTCTAAACCAGGACATAACCCTAGACCATATCTATTTAATATATTCTACACTACCTCAGCCTCCTCCTTCAGGGTGGTCAGTCTTCCACAAGAAATGAATGCCCCGTGGAAGCTCCCAGACATGTACAGTGGCTCCAAAAGTGTCCTCACATACATGTTGGCCTTTTTTGCACTCTTGTTGGCATCAATTAAAAATTATATTATTGACTGGCTACACTGGGGAAGATGGAATAACCACGACCTCAATCCTACAGCTGCAAAACTTAGAATGAACTGGATGGTTTTTATTAACAAAGCTGTGAAAATACGACCACAATTGTGACAAATAGAGGTTTCATTCTTCATCTGTGGGTAGAAGTTTTCTTAAGAGTACATTCAAACTTATATTCATGATCCTGTTAGCACTGATGATTTTAAAGTCTATATAATGACTCCAGTGGGGCTGTCTGTAAATGGTAGATACAAGACATCTTCTGTAATGCACTCAAACTCTAAATGACAATGGAAATATTTCAGTGCGAAATCTTCCCCTTGGACTCTGTGCTGAGGAATTCCAGTCTTTCTTTGAATGTCTACGTATATTGCCAATTTATCAGGTAATTACTCTCCTGTACTTCCCTGGACTTTCAGTAGAAATTATTTACCTGGGAGATATGGCACTCAATTTTCTTAGTTTGCAACTAATCTGGCTGTCCCTGCCTACATCCCTCCCCTCTCTATGTATTTGCAATTTGAAGACATGGTGCAGGAGATAACACAGAGTGAACACAAAGAGGTTTTTCTGGTGAGTACAGGGAAACATGAAAGCAGCACACAAGTCCTCCAGGTGGGTTGTTTGCAGACATACTGTTCTGTGAATGCAGAGCCTGGATAGAAATCAGACAGAGTGCCACTTGAGGCTGAAGCCCTCTGGTCTCTAGTCTTGGGGCTTTGAGACAAATCATTCAGCTGTGTGACTGATTTGCATCCAAATAATTTTCTATGCATGATCACAGAACCACTTTTTATTAGTCCATCTCTTTTGTTCCTTTGATTAATGTTCCCTTCCCCTCCTCCAACCCCCCTCCTTACCAGATTAACCCTCTCACACAGAAAAAAAAAAGTGAAATAAATTACAATTACACAAAGGGAAATGTGTAAGGTCCTGTAAGGATTCAGCATGGAGCCTACTGAAGTGAGCCACTAATGAGTTACAAAAGATTTGCACAAGCCCCAGGAAGAGAAAGAGGAGGAGGGAGAGAGTGTGCCTATTTGCCTTGACTGAATGGAAAGGTACCACAAAAGAGGCTCTTCAAATACCCTTTGGAAAATGGGAAGTTAGCCCAACATAAGCTAGTGGTAAGGAACAATAATGTAACACAAAAAATGAAGATGGTTTAGCTGAGGGATTTGGTGGGGAGATTAGCCAAAGGCATAACATGGAGATAAATAATAAGAAATTACTTAATTATAAGTGGGGTAAGCAGGCTGTGAGAGAACCAGAAGGCTCAGTGGAGTACCAGGGTGCAATGGGAACAATTAAAGGGGATAAAGACATTGCAAGGAAATTAAATGATCTATTTGCATGTATCTGCCACCAGTCATTTTGAAGAGATCCATGGATAACAAAGCTGAGGAACTGTTGGAAAAGAAGGGGTCAACTAAGACATACTGAAAGAAAGTGATACATTTTGGAGAAGACAGCACCAGTAAAGGCTTTTGACATTACCCTTTCTGAATAGCTAAGCACAGGTTCTGTTTTAGGAATACTAGTGAAATTAATTGGATTATTCAGATAGTTAAAAGTACAAACATACAGAAGTACTGGCAGCTGAAGCCATTAAGATTGTCTGGTAGTAAGCAAAAACAAACTGTCACTGCAAATCCTGACTGTCCCACAAGATAGCAGACTAAAAAAGCTTGGACCAGTGCCTCTATCTTGGCAGCTGCAGATAATTCAGCTTAACATCCCATAGTTACTATGTAGTAAGAGCCTCTCTCCCCTAATACTAAAAAGGTGGCTAAAGCTCTATAACATTTGGCAGGCTGCATACATGGCATAGATACAAATCAAGTAAGAGACCACATCTTTCTTTGTTCCCTCCATACACAAAAAATCACCAAGAAAGCAAAAATGCACATTTAGCTTCTAAGTGGGGAGTGCTGACACAGTCCTCCAAGGAGGAGGGAATAAAACACAGAAGGGGAAGCAGAAAGAAGGACCAGGAACACATCTTCAGGTTTCCCCAAGTTATTTGAGCAAATCCAAGTTCAAGAAACTGACTGCATCTCAGATCCTGTGTTCAGTTTTGGGCCCCTCACTACAAGAAGGACACTGAGGTGTGGAGCAGGTCCATAGAAGGGTAATGGAGCTGATGAAGTGTCTGGACCACAAGTCTTCTGAGGAGTGGCTGAGGGAGATGAAGGTGTTTAGCCTGCAGAAAAGAAGGTGCATGGGAGATCTTACCGCTCTCCAACTACCTGAAAAGAGGTGTCAAGGTGAGGTTCAGTCTCTTCTCTCAGGTAACAAGTGATAGGACAAGAGGAAATGGCCTTAATTTGTTCTGGAAGAGGTTTAGATTGGATATTAGGAAAAGCTTTTTCACTGAAAGGGTTGCCCTGGAGACCTGTGAAGATATGAAGATGTGGCATTAAGGGACATGATTTAGTGGTGGACTTGGCAGAGATGGCTTAACAGTTGGACTCGATGATCTTAAAGGACTTTTCCAGCCTAAATGAGTCCATGATTCTATGAAAAGCTTAAAAAGGGAGACATGAGCAACACAGCAGCTCCATGCAGGGGGACAAGGAGAATGCAGGAAGGCACATTTTTAATTGTTCCCAAACACAGCCGAGGTATGTTATTCATAAAATATGAATAAAACAAAGCCCCTGGAATCCAGTCAACAGTGTGTTTTGAAAAGGTGTTCATAAATCATATGAAGTCATTTATTTAATCAGATTAAATTGTCCTTTCTGCTCATGAAGTATTGATAAGAAAGCTCCCAACTTCTATTATTGTATTATTGGAAAATCTCTGTGTTTTTTTATAATGTGCATATTTATTTTAGAAAATTAAACCTCACCTTTACTGAAATCAATACTGGAAATTATTAACACACAGTCCTTGAGGATTCATATCCTGATTCAAACTCATGATCCTGAATAACTACCCTGCCTTGGTAGCATCAGAGGGAAATGGCAATCACTCTAGCTGCTGAAAGACCTGATCTTCACAGCTTCTTCCTCACTTTTGGTGAGGAAAGGTCTCTCATATGAACCATGCACAATGCATGGTAGCCCTTGGCTAAAGAATAATCAAGGAAGAAGAAGTTCAAAACGAAGAATCACAAATGAACATGGTGACTCACTTGACTAATCCTGCCCTAGAGAGGATGAACAGTCAAACAGGAACTCTCAGCGGAGGCATGCACTGCAAAGGGCTTGTCTCCTCTGTCTGATGTCCAAAAATCACATATTTGTGCAGAAATTAGCAAGGCTAGCCTGCAATTCATAGAGGATATGGGTTGCATTAGCAGCGAATGCTTTTAAGGAATATTTTGGCCTGGTGTTGTTGGTAACTTTCTCCATAGAACCATTCAAAGCTATATAAACTTGTTAGCTGCAAGAAATATGAATAACTCACTGACATGTAAACTGGAAAAATTATTACACAACAATGTAAGGGTATTTTTCTTATTTTGTAGGATACCAAAACCTTCTTTTTCATGCCCAAGCTAAATTACGTTTTTTTTTTTTATTTCTCTGTCAAAACAGAATACACACACAGGAAACTCTACTGAGCAAAACACGGGTTGCATTAAGTTAATGTCAGAGCTCCAAATTAATTCTTCTGTCGCATCCAGTGCAGCTATCTTTGGTTGTTCCAGTATGTCAGATTCAAACAAGCATCTCTCCTGTTTTGTAATGAAAAGATAGCAAGTTTTTTCCCAGAGCATCTGTGTCATTCTATAAATAAAATTCACAAGTAACTTTTTATCCAGTACAACAGACTGGATAGATAGGTGTACTGTTTTTTTCTTCAGAACTGCTTAGTCCAGCAATGCATTGGATACAAAGAATAGCATAGACTAAGCTGAGAACTGAACTGTATTTCACATTTCTAATGTTAGAAATGCATGGCTTAGTTTATAACTGAAAGAAAGCCATTCACACACAGATATCTAGCTGGCTTTGAATTCCTTCTTGGAATGAGCTGGAAGCCTCTGCCACAGCCAGTGAATAGAAATGTACAAGCCTGAGAAAAAAAATTGCATCAGTTTTTTTTTTATCATGCAAAAATTGCCTCTCAGTGACTTCCTTGAAGATATAAAAATTTTCTCTTGTTATGTTTCTGCTAGAGGTTCTTGTACATAAAAGTATTATGAGGTATTTTTGCCATCAATTTCCACTTCAGTTGGACTCCATAGCAACCAACAGCCCACGAATTACACACTCTGCATTCAAGTCTGTGCCATGAACCTCCTCCTACATGCACTCATTCATACTGCGGGCACCCTTTCCAAATGAATACTTTGTCCCTGATGTTCATGTGACTGAGCAAACACCCTATCTTACATGTAATTTGGCTGACAAACAGGGACCCTCACAGACCCTGGGTTTTGGGAGGGAGACTTCTGGTGGTAGAGCTCTTCAGACACATGATAGAACCAGCTTCCACCAGAGGGAAGCTGACATCTGTTCTTCCCTTTGCCTCAGCCCACAGAAGTGTCACACCCTTTAGCAGGGGATCAGTCCAAGATAAAGCACAGAATTGTTACACTCCCTAGAGTTTAAAAAAATGCCTCCCGGAGCTCTCCAGAAACTTGATCCCAGACAGAGCAGGCAACTGATTGCAGCCTATCACAGCACAGGTTCTTTGACTACTCCTAAGGAGTTCCTGTGGATGCAGCTGGGCTTGGCTGGCCTCTCATGAGCAGTGTACAACTCTGCTCAGCAGCCTGCTGACAGAAAAGGGCAGAATTCAATCTTGGGTGCAATAGGACTGTTCCTCTGGCTGTGGGTTTGGTTTATTCCTTTAGGAATTAAGCATTTCTGAGATACACATTGGTGATTTTCTCACCTTTTAAGTACCTGGGGCCATGTCCTGCTTGCACACTGTGTAAATTTCTCTGTTGAGAAGGAGTAAGTGACAATCACAGGTAGTGTGTTATGATGTTGTGGAAATTATCCAACGCCCTAAACTACAACCCCTAAGTGCAATCAATAAATCAGTTTGACAGAGCCACTGCTGTAATTGGCCTGGCTATTCCCATAGGCAGTGCCCCCTGCAAGGAGCATGGGGCAGACAGGTAAAGAGTTTATTGCAGAACGAGCACAGCCAGGGAGTCCACAGTGGTTTCAGGTTAGTGGCCTCCTCCACTGCTAGGAATTTAGGAGATGACATGTGGTAACACACAGATCAGGATCCCATTTAGGAGGTAGTTTTTAATCTCCTGTGGCCATCTCACCAATTTTGTGATGGTTTCCTCGCAGCACAGCTGTAGGAATAATGAACAAAACAAATAGCTGGTACATGAATGGCTATGGCTAGAAGCATTAGAATTGATGACCTCTGCTGTTTATTTTACTCTATGTGATTGCATAGCCTTTTCTTATTCCCTCTTGGCACTGAAATCCATCCTTGCATCACACTGTGCTATTTGCTCAATTTCTTGCACCATTGCATTTCACAAGTTAATTTTTCATTACAGAAAGGGAAGGGATTTTCTTTTGAACATTGCGAAGCTACTGTTTGATGGCTGAAAGCAATTATACAGAGCCTTTGCTTTGTTATTGGAAGGTACAAATGGCACCACTGATTCAGTTTCCCTGGTGTCATGTTTCCTCTCTGCGATTCTACTATATCCCCTCTAGTTATATCTCCTCAGCATCTTCAACATCTTCCCATCTGAAACAGCCTGGAACTTTTTGTTCTCTCCTGATACAATCACCTTACTTGTTCATAACAGTAAAGAATTCTTTTCATTGCCTTTTCTTCTTCTTTGGTCAGATAGTTATATTTTTTTATGTCCCTTTCTCTTTAAAATAATACAGTGTAAAGTGAATTTCATATTCAAGGTGAGTTTGGAATATAAGCATGCATAAAAGAATTCGTTATCTTTTCCTATTTGTTCTCCATCTCATTCTTAATGCAGCCTAACACTTAATTAACTTTTCTGACCACCACTGCACAATAAGTACACTTCTTAATTATGCTGTCCTTAATGATACAATGCTTTCCTTAAAAGGTTAAAAGCAATTGAAAATCCAGACAAAAGTGCACAGAGTTAAGAAAGGGTGAAGGATCTCCATATCAGATGTGGCCAAATATTAAAATCCAACATTTTCTTGGACTCCTTTGCACAATAATGCTGTTTTTCTAGGTCATTCTAGAGTTTTCCACAATGTTTGCTAATCCTTACTAACCTACATCGCTTTTCATTTATTTTTTGTCACACTACCATTTACCTCACCTGTCTGCCTAAAGAATATTGCTACTGGGCATTATGATAACCTAGTTATGCCACTTGCAAATCCTGCCCTCTGTCTAAACTATCAGGAATTCTTTTATTTGCAAAACAAAAGTGTGGGGTTTTTTGTTTTGTTTGTTGTTGTTTTTTTTTTTTAATTAATAAAAACTTCACAGGAAGATCTTTTATTAGCTAACCAAATGGCATATTTACATATTTTACGTTAAAGAATTCCAAGAAAATTATCCAATTCTTCCTTTGCTTGCAATCAGTCACTCTTCCAGCAGACTTCAATGATGACAAGATCAAATAGCAAAGTTAAAATCAAATAAATGCTCACCAATGCACATATTTTGAGAGTGCTGTGTTCAGAACGACCAAAGTCATATTATCATTTGTGGACATTCAGACTGGTTACTCAGTCCAGAAAGACTCAAAAAATGTATCTCTTGAGAAATACTGGGTAAAAGGTTACCAAGAAGTGGCAGAAAGTAGAAATGCAAGTATATATTAGTAAACAGCTAAACTGGCTGTTAAATCAGGCAAAGGGCATATACTTGGCTTATACCTGTACCTAAATCTGGGCAGTGAAAGTAGCAGATATTAGAAATTTGTACAAAACTCATGTCAATCACAATAAGGTTTATAATTTGTTTTAGCTGGAGCCCTTCAGGGCACATAAAAGACAGACATGAAAATATTCTAATCATTTCTTATAAATAAATGAAAAATTGTGTCAAGTATTATATATCATAGAGGTTTCCCACTGGAACAATAAGCAACTTTGATATAGCTGACAAGATGGAGGAACTTGATATTATTGATGTAGAAATAATCGCTGGGGAACTCAAAACAGATGCAATAAAGATTCATAAGACAGCAGTCTAGAAAAAATTAACTGCTTGTCTCTGCAGAAACAATGTTGAAAACTTGTTATAATGATTCGAGTGAACAGGAGAGAAGGACCAGGAAAAAAAATGAAACTGTGTAGCTTTATGTAATAAAGACTGATAAAAGTATATAGAATCATGGTGCTGCCAGCCAAAAAAGAAACCACTTTGCACAGTTATGCTGAAAAGGATATACAGTGCCATGAAGCTCAAGAAAAATGAGCATTTTCACCCTTGCTACTTTTGAGCGGATCATATTTCACACAACTTCATTGATGAAAGTGAAGGAATGAATAGTAAAGAACATTCTCCCTTAAAAAGCAGATTTATTTTTTCTCCACAGAAAGAGCAAATAAGCCACTTCCGTAGAAGACTGCAGACTTGACAGAAACTTTAGCAAGATAAAAATAGGCTGTGATTCAACCAGCACTGAAGAGTCCGGTGACATGTCACCAGTGAAATTCAAAAAAAGCTTTGTCTTTTTACTCACATTCTCCACATTTTCCTCAGAGTTCATTGGGTATCCAACCTCCTTTGTGGACAACAGCTGACAGAATTTGCTCTGGGAGGTCTGGATTCCACAGACACATGACTGCCCAGTATGTCAATCCATAAAATATGATAACTGAATGAATTTCATAAGCAGCTGGTAGAAAATGAAAACGATGGAATGACACCATCAGTCTCAACCATACAACGTTGCAGTAGAAACCTTAGGAATGGTACTCTGTAGGCAGCATAACTGACCACCACTGTAACATCTCCAGCCAGTGGGGCTTTTTTTTTTTTTTTTTTTGGAGGGGAATTAGCAAATAGAGAAACAAAATATCACCAGTGTTGTTCCATGTGGTGTGACAAGCCTTTCACTAAGGGTATTTTTGTTCGGTGGCAGCAACAGAGCAAACCTAAAGCTCCATTGAACTTTAGCCTAATAAAAGCTAAAAATCTTTTTCTATGGATTTGACTACCACTTAGGCAGAACTGGTTGGGTTTGAGGAAATAAAAAATGTTGAGATCCTGAGATGGCTACAACCACCTGATGCTGTGAAAGTGAGGGTATGAGTATTCCAGGGACGTGCAAGGTTCCTTTGAAAAAAAATAGTCATCTGGAATGGGGTTTTGGGGGTGTTTGTTTGGCCTTCCAGTTGTAAATTACAGTTTCCTGGGAGAATTGAAGGACAAAGGGAAAATATGCGAGCCTAGCATGGCTCCCCGAAATTTTTCCAAAGCAGCAACCCGAACAAATTAATGTTACTGACCCAGCTCATTTAGAAACACAACGGTGCTGAGGCTGGCCTTCTCAAAGTAGATGACACAATTATGGAACAAAAATCTTCAAGTTCAGGCTGCAATTTGAAAATTAGAAATTGCGAGGGTTGCAGTTTTCAAAATGCCTTTTGTGCTGGATCAATGCACAAAATAAGAGAAAATCAATTTTTAAAGTATGATTTTAGATAATCACAAAAGGGAAAATTAAACTTATTTTAAAACTCTAAGACCAATATTCATAATTTTTGAGTACTTCTATTTACGTGACTGCAGAGGCTTAGTACATTATTTCTCCATTATTAAAAAAAAAGAAAAGAAAAGAAAGAAAAAAAAAAAAAGAGAGAGAGAAAAAAGATCTGTCAATCTACCTGAAGCAATTAATCAATGTTTTATGTATAGTTCATTATCTGGATTTGAAACCTTAAATTTCTGAAATAAACTCTGCCTTTTGACTACGATTTCTAATTCTATGATCTAGCAGCATGAAGGATTTTTCTTGAATGGGTTTAGACCTTGGTTTAACAAGATAACAGCAATAGTGGGTAATAACTGCTTAAGTTAAGATCCCAAAGGCAGCAGAAATAGAATTGTGCGGCCTCGTATTGGATGTATGGTAATGGAGAACTGAAACCAGTACAGATTTATGGTACACGCCAGTAATTCCCAGTAGGGTACAGATGAGTGTTGCAGGTGCAGTGTAGTCTTAGCCTTGGAATAATAATAATGTTATGTAATTATTTTGGGGACACCATCAATTTTTCTTAGGAATTTCCAGTGAAAAACAATCTAAGTGGTTTGTAAACTATTAATGGGAGTTGAGCTGAAAAGAGAATTTCATATGAATTGCAATGTTACGGATTCTGAAATAAAAGTTTCATTAATTTCTTATTAAAGAAGTTATCAGCAACCTCCTAAATTACTCTGACCTCTAAAGAGTAGAGTATATTTATATGTGTGGAGATTTAGTCTCTTCTTTCTGGCAACTGCTGTTTCTGATTTGCTGTTTCTGGGAGAAAGGGTTGCATTTTAATCTCTAAACAACTGGAAACTGTAAAATGGAAATGCAATTTATACTCTTCTGTTTCTGTTGGTATTTCTTTTTATTATTAAGCTAAAATAATTAATTCAAAATATTTTTTCACACCTCTAATAAGAATTTTCACATAGTCAATACAGAGAATTACTGGAGAAACGTGATTAATGGAAGTCATGATTCTGTACTACTAATTCAATTATGAATAATTGTTAATGAAGCAACATACATAAGAATTAAGTTCAGAACACAACAGGAAAAAAATCAGTGCTTTTGAACCCATTGCACAGTGATGTCCTGCCAGACCCTATATTGTTGGTATTGTTGATATTGTTGGAAGGAAGCAGCTCTGGAACCAGAGAGCTGAAGCAACCAGGTCTTTTACTCCAAACACAAGCACTGAAATAAAGATACAAGACAGCAGGGTGGCCCTGTTTTGTCAAAAGGCAACCAAAAAGAGGCAGAAAAAGGATCAGCAGACATTGCCACAGCAAATATAGATACATGGCCTTGAGAAAAACTCCTAAAGGAAAACTTAATATTAGGGGCAAGTGTGTAAATCTTGAACACACAAATCACTCCTTGTTTTTAGTTCCTCTTGTTTGTGGAAAACATTTCTATGCAGTCATTCATACTAGCTTTTTTACAAAGAAACACCTATTTTTTTCATCTTTTCCTTTCCATAAAAAAGAAGAAAAAAAAAAAGAAAAAGAAAAAGAAAAGAAAAAAATCAAAAAGAACCCCCCAGAAAATCTTTAATTCTTTTTTTAACCTTTTAACTTTTTTTGAAGTTGCAAAGTCTGCTTTTCAGGAGATGTCATCAGAGATGCTTTCATGGTATCGTGGGATGATTTGTTAAAATTGCCACGTTTCTTAATACTACAATGGTTGTCCCTTTTTTGTGTTTATTCTCTCACTGTTTAGACTATATTGAAAGGGGAAAATTAGTTAGGGACAGTCCATTTTATAGATCTCTGCACAGCCTTAGAACATATTCGTTACAACAGCAGAATTAATTTTCATAAAAGTAACAGTAGCACATACTTCTCTTTATTCTAGACAATATTTTGACTTCACCAAAAGATTACTAAAATGGCCTTATGCAGTATCAAAGAATAACTACAAGTGATCAAGTCTCTGCAAAATGATTCCAATTATGTTGCAGTTAGTTTCACTCCACAAAAACACAATTCAGGCTCTCCATGATTTTTCATCTTGATCTGGCAGAACTCTTGACCACTCCACTCCCTTGCATTAGGCTGACTTAGCTTTGGTTAATATTTTGCAGCAGTGTTCAACAGCCAAGTAAACACACTGCTTTCATTTCTGCATGAGAAGTATATTGAGTTATAAGATATTTAAGCAAATGTCTGAAGCAAAGCATATCAGCAGTGTCATTGCTGATGAGGAGCCCACAGAATGCCACAGTTATCTGTATCTTAGTCATTGCAAAATGCTTTCTAATATTTGGAAATCTAATTCTGTTTAAGATTTGGGATAATTTTGCTTTTATTCTATATAGGCACTGTTTACTACCACATTTTGTTAAGGTAAACTATTATATACAGAAATAATTGAACCCCACCTCTCGTTATCTTCAACTTGTATTACATTGTCATATTTTCCAGACTTCTTGTTGTGCTATTCTTTTGTTGACTTAGCTCAGACTTGACTCTTGTGCTAGTACTTAGGTTACAGGACAGTTGGGGTGGGTAAAGGTGGGTAAATACTACTGTGCTGTTGACAGCATTCCTGTAATACAGCCCAGACTCTTTTCTTCCCCAATGGTATGACTTTACTCTATATAATTTCATTTGTAGTCCATTCTTTACCTTCAAATCCTTTTGTCCCCAGTCAATATTAGTTACCCATGAACACCTGATTTAAGAAATCAAGAGGTGAGAAAATCCCAGTAGAGACAAATCTGTCAGCCGGGACGAAACCAGTAATGGCAGGTGTGTCTGGTGCCTCACAAATCTCCTTGGCTTTTAACATGGAGCCTACATCTGCTGAGCCTCTTTCTGAAGTAAATCCCAAAATGATCCTGAAGTACTTTTAAATGATTCATATAAAATGTTCTCTGAGAGAAAGTGGATGTGCATGTACCTGCGCATACATTTTAGCAGAGAATAACAATAAGATGCTGGAAAAAGAGAAGGCATTCATTGGCAGCACAGCATACACAGATTGCCATTTTCCCCAGACTTGCAGAACTCTTTTATTCAAACAGAATTGAAGGCTTTATCAGAACAAAAGTGAATTTAAATTGCAGGAGCCAGCTAGAAGTGGCTTACATGTAAATGAGAACCTAAGAAATGGAAAGATTTCCCACCGTCACTCCCTAGGTCGGAGTTTATTCCTCCTCCTTTTGTACTTAGTTTTCAAATGAATATTGCAGTACATTTGGAAGCAGGATTTTCCATCACTCCCTTTCTCTTTCAATATAAATCACATTTCTGCTTTTGTGCCTACACAACAGACAGGTAAGATTTACCCTGGGAGAGCAAGGCAATGCACACTTATGGAGAGGCCTTGCAAAGTGGGAACAGCTTAGAGGATCACAGCTCCAAGATAACAGGGGAGGACGAAGATGACTTAGATAGGGTTATCACAATCAGGTGTAGATTCTCCCGGTTAGAAATACCCATACAAAAGCAATCCTGTGTGCTAACACACAGCCTAGCACTCTGAAGTAGTGTAGGCAGCACACATACTCTGTAGATGGATCAGTGCATATCTAAAATACGTGGCTGGCATCTCTTGGATTTGCTGTGAAAGGCAACCAGGAGGAAGGAAACAGTGAAGTGAAATGTTTAGCCCTGGCAAGGGGAACAAATGTTTCTGATCACACCATAGCAGTGGCCTTGTGTTGTTACCCCTTTTTTTCACCTATGTTACTTCATTCATAGCTGAATTTATGGAATTCTGTTCCTCTACTGACATGTTACAAAACCAGAGAAGATGAGATTGCAACATTGTGGAAAGGAGCACAGGGCTACCTGTAGGAAAGAACAAGGAAGATGTGGAGATAGCTTGTAGCTGGAACACAATGAAGAAAAACCTATTGGCTTAAAAAGGTTAAAAAAAAATCTTTCTGCTTCATGAATTCACACCATCAGGTCTTGGTGTCGTATGTGAGAATATGTGTGCTTTAAAGTACACTTGAGAGTGTTTGTATGGGATCAGACCGAAAGTTCTCCTGCCAGGAACAGGCCCCTAATAAGAGATTTGATACATATCAGGTTGGCAAGGTAAAAAATAGAGACCATACTAATTTGACACTGAAAATCAAGTATTTTTTTTTTCTTTTATATCTATTAATATGGCAGTCACTAGCTTACAGTTTCAATCAAATCCTCAGTTTTGGTCCCTAAAGGGGATATTATGGGATATTACATAAATACTCCATACACCTTTTTCAAATAGGTTGTTATTAAACCTGTAGCATCATAAATTTCCATGGTGCTGTGATTTATATTGCACACGTGAAAGAAAGCTGGCACCACGTGTTAATGCATGCACAGACACGTGCTATCCACTGCCCCTCTGCAGTGGAAAAGTGGAAAAGAGATACCATCTCTCTAGAAAGAAAAAGATATTTGCATATTGTCTTTCTCCTTAAAATGAATCTTTACTATCTTGGGTTTGCTCAGCATGGACAGTTTTCATAAGCAGTTCCATAGGAAATAGTGTCAGCAGGAGGCTAACTGGCTTGCTTTTCCCTCTGTCCCTGCAACAAATGGACCCTCCAGGAAGTTTCCAGAGCTGAGATTATCATAGTCTGTGAACAAGGGATAGTTGCTTTTTGCTGCCTCTCTGATTGCTGCACTTATTAAAAACAAAAGCTGTAAGAGTGCAATCAGAATTTAAGACCAAAATTTCCTCTTTCTTAAGAAATTATTCAATTTTCTCGCTTTTAGGAAGCAAATCTCCAGTCATGACATATCAATTATGATGCTCCAACTCTTTTATTTTTTTAACCATGACAAAGGAGGCAAAATACAGAAGATCTTTAACAATTCAATTTTCTATCTGATTTATTGGAATGACTTTACTCCTCCATCCTTTCTCCTGTCCTCCTATTATATCTGCTTGGTTAAATTTTTAGGTGTATGTGGCAGCTGGGTGCTTGCACCATTTAATTTCCCACGTCACTGAGAGCTTCCCACAGTCATGGCACTCTCACCAGCACAACCACAGGACCAACCATATCTCCCTCCACCCTCACCATGGCAAAGAAATACCCTGAAGCAGGGTGACTGGTGGCAGGGTAGAATTTACCCCAGTGTGCTGCTCAGCAGTTTCATGGAACTGAGCAGCCACCCACAACATTCACATCCTGACCAAATTCATGGTCTCTGCTGTAACTCCTGTGGGATCACCTGGTCTGCTGACACCACCAGTTCCCAAGCATCCTTTGTGCTGTTCAGAAGGGGCTGGGTTTGGAGGATGCTCAGAACTTGCCAGAGTGAAAAAAAAGCAGATATTTCAATGTAAAATGCAATTGGTACAGGCTCAAAGTTCAGAGGAAAGAGTCTAAAATAAATCATGGCCTGGGGAAATAATATATCAAGGAAGTATTAAAATTTAAAATTTTCAGATGTATTTAAGGATTCCAGCTTATTAGTATTTCCATTCTTCTCTGATGCTTCTACTGCACGTAGCTGGCCAGAGAATTAATTTTTTTCCTTCCCTGACTCTGTTCCTGCTGCAATGCCTGAATTTGCCTTAGCTGCTTTTAGTTAGGTTGGCAAGTTAGAAACAGATCGAAGTATTAGATATTTAGAAAACTTGATCTGAAGAGAATTGTGACAAGAAAAGTGTTCTAGTCTCTTGCTACAAAGCCTCACCTCAAAAAGCTGCCATTTATAAGAGCATTCAATCATGATATCCAGCAGTTTCCAAAGTTCAAAAGGGCAAAGAACCATGCAGGATGTCACATTGCTTGGCTTCCTTCTATTCTGTGGATGCAGCTCTGTTATGGTGTTCTTTTGCAGATTGCATCTGTGAGGATGACATATACAGCCCACGTAGGACTATGGGTTGCTCCTTTAGGGACAAGTGCTATCACAACTGTATGCAGTCGCTCTTTTCTGACACCCAGACATAAACTCTCATGCAAAAATTGAGTCTTTTGAGAGTCTGGGAAGAAAAGCAGGGGATGTGTATGTGTGCCTGTGTGTTCGCAGTGTATATGTGCTTGTATATATATTTTTTTTCTATCAACTGTCTTTCTTTCCACTTTATAAAGCATGGGAATTGGATTTGGTTTCTTTTCACCACAGGAGGAAGGTGGCACAGAGCCACTTTCCAGTCTGCCCTACATTTTCCTGTGTTATCCTGCGGGCGAGCTCCTGCAACAGTGTTTCTCACCCCCAGGCACTGTCCTTCACAGCTCTTCAGTCAGCCCTCAGCCCAACACCGTCCAGTCACCTCTTCCCTCTCAAAATGTGTTTGATTGCCAATCCCTCTCCATGGAATTTATTTTTTCTTTTCAGTCAGGCTTCTCTCATTCTTCAGCATATGCTCATAACTTTCCCAGCTGTTGTTTTTCTTACTCTTTTTCAGACATTTTCTCTGTCTTCTTGGATTCCCTATGCAGCCTGACACAGGGTTCTCATTTGTGTATGTCATCCTGCTGTCATTCATATGGGCTACAATTGCCTTCCCAAATATGGCTTTTGTAATAAATGGTACTAACTGAATTAAGTTGCTGCCTGCAAGCAAATTAAAACATTTCAAGACAGAGCTTCTTTTTGTCTTCTTTGTCCAACATTTAATTTGCACATCTGTTACTCTTCGAAATGAGTATTCTGCTTATGCTATGCTGCCTTCCCCTACTATCCTGAATTCTGCTGCCATTTCAGACCAGCTCAGTAATGAAATATGAATTATTTGTTTATGCAGTGTTCTTCTAAGCTATTTATCGGTCAATGCAATGCTTGAACCACACTGTCAATCTACATCACTGTAAGCATCTCCCAATACACAATCACCAGCTCCTAACCAAACCCAAAGACCTGATGTGTAAAAATCATTATGGTGTTAGGGCTGGCTGCACTTCAGCTGTAATCTCTCATGATAAACAGACATGAGGCTGAGTTATTGCCATGGTTTGCCTGTGATTATAAATCAGTCTCAACAGATGTTTATTCCTTCATATTCTATTAAGCATCTGAGAATATGGTTGAAATATGTTAAAACAACAAGCACTTGAGATGTATTCTTTTATACCAACAGGATCTGATGATGATAATATCCTTGTAATTACAGCACTTTGAGCACTCTCAGGAAGGACATACTTGGGTTTTATCAAGATCCTTTAAAATACTTATAGCTGTTGGTTTACCTCTATGTCAGAATATTTCCTTTCCCTTTAGCCCCACTTCACTGTCCTACAGAATGGTCAGTATCTGGCCTTTGAGATTCCCTGGGTAATAGAAGATGGTTTATGGCTAGCAGTGGGCTTGGGATTGTATGTTGTAAACAAAGCAGCAGGTTTTCTCTCTCTGACTCATAGAATTTTTGGAGCTATGTGACAGCCTCTAAGGCACAGACACGAAGACAGAAATTAATTACCATCTTACTGAAAAAAACTGTGAAAAACATTCTGCCATCTACCCCAAGCCCTATTTGCAGAGGATTGTGATTGGAGTCCTTCTTCTGGCTCTCTACACAAAAATAAATTTTACTCTGGCTGGACAACCTTGAAAGAAACACTTTTGCTTGGAAGATTAATGAGCACCTTCTCCTGAATTATTTGTTCACCCAAAGCTCCATCTCCTTGGTGTATAAGCAGCATGTATTAGAGGACAGTAGCAGATGTAGGAACAGCTGTGGAAGTTACTGAAGGCTTTCCCCAGTCCAACAGCTGGGAAGATCCTCTTACCTAACTTCTTGAAAAGCTTCAGTTTCACTACAGGTGGATCAGAGGAGTGCTTAGATTTGGTGAGGGCTTAGATTTGGTGAGAGTGAGGAAATGAAAAAGTGTGAGAAAGAGTATTTGTATTCCAGCACATGGAACATTATTTTTTTACATGAAATCCTTGCTCAGGTCTCACCAAAACTATGTACATGCTTTTGCTTGTTTTATAAATTGGAATTTTTATCGTGCAAATTATTTAATCAAAAAAAATCATTACCTGATCAGTTTGATATCCTAATCTGCCTTTATTGCTGCACAAATTTACATTCAAAATAAGGTGCTCTGTAAGCAGTGATGAAGTAAAGTCTTTGTGGGTTACAGGTGGGTTCACACCTTGAGTTCTGATCAAAGTGAAGAATGTCCTTCCCCTGTACTAATGTACAGTAATATAGCTCAACAGATTTTTTCTCCCTCATGATGGAACTTATCTGAGCTCTTTTTTTTTTTCATTTATTCAATATTGAATAAGTGAAAATGAAGGTATTGAATATGTGATTAACTAACAGATCCAAAATATACTATGCAGGGCCTAGAGAGAAAGTGATGACATCTGATCTCTAAGGAATCTGCCTGAACAATGGAGAGAAATCAAACCTGTGCAGAACATGCTAAATTAGTGTAACTCTGGAACCATGATAAATTTCAGCTGGTGATTTGGCAATAAGAATTATCATCTCATTTTTTTCCCTGTCATCAAAGAGGTTTTGGTCAAAGCAATCATCATTACATTTTTTAACTATGTGGAAACAAAAATGAAATTCTTGCCAGTGAGCTTTGCAGATGTCACAAACCCCTTGAAATGATAACTGGGGAGCAGGACACGTTTAGCTCTGCACAAGGGCGTGAATCACATGCTAGACTGTGCCCACATTATGGATGAGAATGTATGACACATTTACCAGCCGCATTTGTATTTTAGGAAACTGACTTGAAAGCAAATTTGAGCTGAACATGAGCTCAAAATGGGATAGAGTAGTTAAGAACAGAGTGACAGTCTTGTATCTAAAAGGAGGAAACTACTGAATAGATGAGATAGGGTTATCACTTGATGATTTATTAGTAAATATTTTTATTCAGTTCATCTACCTGCACCTTAGCAACAACTGTTCCTAGGTTGACAAAAACTTCCTAAAGTTTCAAGTTCCTAAAATGATAGGAACAGTGCACAAAAGAAAGATGAAGAGTATTTTAAACCTGGAAAATCTTCCTAATTCTGAGAGCAAAGAAGTTAAAACTGTTTAAGCTTTGGCATCTTAAATGTATTGTGATACCTTAAGCTAGTGGATTGCTTTGCAGAACATTATCTTTGCTGTGCTGCCTGCTCAGAGCTGTGCTCTTTACCTTGTGGACAACACAAAGTTGTTTTTTCCTTGAGGAAAAGGGTGTTAGCTGTTTTACTTTCCCCATGGTCACCTCTGCTGCAGAGTCACTAATGCACTCTCTTCTTGTTTCCTGACAATGACTTACCCTACAGTGCCGCCTCCTCAGTGAACTCAAAAATAGGTTAAATGTGACGTGGCCAGGACACAGAAGCACAAACATGGGAAGCTGTCATATTTTTGTGGTACATTTAAACTAACACATTCTAGCAGCTGGAAGCTGAAGCTGGAAACATTGAGACTGGAAATTAAAATCTAGTTTGCTAGAGATGTCAGGTCTATCTGTTGCATTCTGATGGCTGAAATTACAAATGTTTCTAGAAGCTTACATGGAAATTCTATCTTTGATACAGGGAATACCTTGGAAACATCTTGGATCTGATTTGTCCAAGCAGTCATGTTACACAAATATGGACATTTCTTGTTAAAAATCAATATATTGTTAAACACAGAAAGTTTAAAGGTTTTTTATGCCTCTATGACAGGTGATGCCAACAGTAACCATACACCCAGGTGCATAAATGGTAAGGATGTCTGGAGTGAAAGTCAATTTATGGACTGTAGCTATTCTTATTTTAAAAATTATTATTTCTTTGTAAACAACTTCTCATAAATTAGAACTTGATCACAAAGAAAGAGAAGGCACAGCTAGTGGCAAATGAGACTAAAGTAAGGAAGGACAGGTTGAAGGGTGAGCTCTTACTCTTGCATGTCAACATCACAGACAATTCCATTAGCATTCAGCTGAAATGTGAGCTTGTGAACATCTTGCCATCACTGAAGACACATCTGCAGAAAGGTTGCCCAAGATACATTTATGTAAGAAGTGCACAATGCCTGTTTGAACTTTTTTGTAAAATTTGTGTTTCTTCTGGTCAATAACCTGCTCCCATGCTGCTTAATAGGACATTGCACTCACCATTTCCTTCTCCTTAACAGCTTTTCCTCTTGTTGATGCCTTTAGACAACAAAAAAGTAGGAGGACATCCATTTACTTACAGTCCAAATCCTGTCCCAAATCCCTGTTGCCCCTGGAGTGCCACAAAAGCCCACAGAAAAAACTTCCTTTCATCTGAATCCACGGAAGAGATGAGGTTCAGTGGCTGAACTGAGGTAAAATTTGCACATGATTTTTAGTGCCACTGAAAGTACATCCTATGCTATTTCCCTCAGCTTTTTTTCTTTGAAAAGTAAAATTATATTTTCAGAAATATGCAGGTTTGCTTTGGTTTTTGCACACACAGACACACACAGACACATACACATGGATGCATATTAAAGGTCTTGTCAAAATTATGAGCCAAAATCTGACAGGAATTATTATTCTGTCAAAATTTAATTGCAGGAGCCCTAGACACCAGCCTGCTCAGCTTTCCAAAAGCAGTACCTGATGTACGAGGTTAATCACAAAGATTCATTTTGTTGAGGGATCAGAAACCCAAAGTTGGCTCTATGTAATACCTAAATCCCTTAATGCAACCAGCAGAGCCACTGTGCTTCTGTCCTCTAAAGGTGATGCTTTCTATTAATCCCAGATACCTGTGCATTCATCTTTCTTTTCAGGCCAATTGCTAACAGAAGAGCTTTGTGGTTGAAAGAAAGGAAAACCTGCAGTTCAGAAAGACAGGAGATAAACTGCTGGCCTCTTTGTAGTTAATAGGACTTTTATTACTGCCCTCAGTTCACGATTTCACCAAACATGTTTGATTATGCAAAGTAACACCTCTGTATCATTTTCTGTACATTTATTCACATGCAAATGAAAATCAGAAACACTTCTGAACTCTGCTTTTCACATGTCAATGAAAGGTTTTCCCAGAAAACAAATAACATGAAAAATTGCAGGCATATGTGTATTGTTAATAATTTCTATGATGTAAATTCAAAGCTCCAATCTATTGACCTAAGGATAAGACTTTTTCATCAAAAACTTTAGACCATAACAAGACAAAATCCTACCTGGAAATCATCAGGACTGATGGCACTTAACACCTGAATCTGAATTTTGTTCTTTCATATGATTTTGATCAAGATTCAACAGAACACATGGTAACCCTACAGCTGATTACACCTCTCCATCTCACCATGAAGGCAGGGAAAATGGTATGGAAGAACTTTCGAAGACGAGGACAATGTGAACATGATATTCCTGGACTAGCCCCTTTTCTCTGTACCACTTCAAATAGGTAGTGAAAGCCAACTAATCACATTAACATTTAAGGACATTATTTTATGATAATGGCTGGGAGATATCTTTGTTCATACCACTCTGTAAAGGAATGGCCTGAATAGAAAACACTCTTTGTGTGAATCTCCCATTTATCGGACTAACAACACAGAGCAACCAGAGTGTTTAGAAATCACAATGGAGTTTGTGGAAATAGAGCAGAGGCTGCAATTCCCAAAATGGTACAAACAAACAAACAAACAAACAAGCAATCTGTTTGAAAGATAGAAAGATCTGTTTGAAGATAGAATAATTATTGTCAGTTTCTTCTGCACCAGGAGAGCTACAAGAATCTCCATATGTTTTTGAGATGCTTTCTGTCAACCTGTTTGGCTGGTCCATGATACAGCTGAAGTAATTGTATGATAGACATTAATGTATGTATAACAAAAAGACATTGTCTGGCTAAAATTTGGAAATATTTCCTAAAAAAACCCCAGACACGAGCTACTTATATGACACACTGATGTGGTGTGGTGTCTTAATGGTCCTATGCCCTAAGAATGAGGTCTGACAGGTGATCAGGTGAGGTGGAATTTATAGTGTAATGCAGACATGGTTACAAAATCTTTTGCTGAAAATGGCCTTCCTGCTACAAAGATGGCCACAAGCATTCCATTACGAGTTGAGTGTGAGTGTGTGTAAAAAGATAAGGACACTATCTACATTTACCTACTCTGATCCCAGTTGGCTGCAAAAAGCAGAAGAATCTTCCTGCCACAGTGGTCGCGATTTTCCAGTACTCCCGGAAACCCATCTGTCAGAGCCCGTTTGATTCCTGGATCGTCAGCCTTGAAGTTTTTGAACATATCCAGATTTAATTGGCGGTATTGGAAGTACTGAGCCAGCAGTCTGAAGGCCTCAGTTTGGTGAAACTTTCTGGCGCGGAGAAATCTCAAGATGAAGGCATCATCTGTACGTAAAAACCCAATATCAGGCCTCGTGATGATCATGTCCCTGACCTGCTGGATATCCTGGTGCAAAATGTCTGGGTTTTCATTCAGTTCCAGGCGGGCTTTCTCTATAGTCTCTGGACTAAGTCCAGCTTGTAAATGGGTCATCTCTGCAAAAACCTCTTTTCCAAATCCTTAACTTCGGATGTTTTAGTAGAAGTGCTGATCCCATTCAACTGATGGTCTGCTGTGACTGTGAGCCATTCAGATGCTTTTTGCTAGCAAGATGATATTTAACAAGTAAAAGCAAAGGGCTTTTCTTATTCTTGCAGAGTAACAGGCAGTTCACATATACTATAATCCATCCAAAGGAAAGTGTTGTTTATTCCACCACTTACTAAAAGAAAAAGAAAATATATAAAAGAAAGATTAAATGTGTATATAAAGCTTGTAGGCATGCATTTCTGAATTTATTTAGCCATAAAATTTCTTTGTGTAGGAGGATAACATTCACATAATTTCAGAATGGTTGCATTTAAGATAAGGCAGTCTCTAGCATCTTGAATATATGTTTTCAGGCTTTCAGAAAAGCAATCAGATTTATTGACAATTAACACTAAGCTGTACCAAGCTGCTATTAGAATACACTTCTCAAAGTTGTCTTACAGAAGTGCAGGAGTTGCAGCATCCCTAACTTCAAGCCAAGGATGATAACAGCAAAAATAACAGTAATTTTTTTGCACCAGTAATGGGAACAGCATTTCAGCTTCATAAGTAGACAGATTTACCCTCATCATACTAAGGAGAACAACTCTTTGATTTGGTTTTATCACCTGTACTATCAGCTTGTAGCTCTCCTTGAGTAAGACCTTTTAGCTGACTAAAAACCTGATTTTTAAAAAGCTCCAACAATACCAGGAACAATTTCTGCTTTTTAGAAACTCACTGGAAATATTTCCCATTGAGACTCAATATGTCCTCACGGGAAGCTTCCAACAAATAAGGTTCTCAATGTATCCAATCTGTCAGACTTGGTGTTTCAGTTGAAAAGAGATGTATTTTATTCAAAATTCCTTTTTTCAGTATATTGTAGCTTTCCTGAAGACCTAGTTCTGAATTTCATTTTGATTTTCGTACTTCACCTAGAATTTGTTTTTACAAGTGTTAGAAAGAAATCTGCTTAAGCTGTTATGTATGAGCAAAATGGTACAGTGAATCTCTTACATTTCAGTGACATAATTAGCAAGAGGCTGTCATCGAAGTCTGTGTAGCTACACTTGTGTGAAATAAGATCAAGGTCTGTTCCAATGTGATATGTGTGTGAGGAAAGATCAAGATCCATACAGTTTTTCAGCCATCACAGAAACAGACAAGCAAACCCACCCCTCCCCCCCTCACACCCACTGCTTAACTGATCTCTCTTTTTAATTTCTGAAAAAGAAAAATTGTTTTTAAAAATTTAAAGGGAATCCCTCAGTGAAAGACACACTTTTTGTATTTGAAGAAAGCTGTTCAGAAAGTTATGAATTATTTATAGCAAAACAACCATTTCATTCATCTACTCCCCTGGGTTCAGCATTCTCAGATCAAACAAAGGGGAGAGCAGCAGCCAAAGCATTTCTTGGTCCCGGATTTGCTCAAAGTTGTGTTGCAGGACCTGGAAGTCAATGAGCTCAAGGGATGCCTCGGTTCCCTGCTCTGTGACTTTGCATGTTTTTGATAAAAACTACATTTCAGATGCCACAGCTGTAGCCCCAGGATCAAATCCCAAAATTTAAATACAGAGAGTTTCTGCATATTTGCTTAAAGGACATTTGTGGTGGGAGATAAGCTTTTCATTTAACAGCAATATGAATTGGACTTTTCTGTGGGTGACACAAAGGAGAGTTTATTAAGCATCCTTTTTCTGTATTCACTGTGGAGCTGGAGTTGAAAAGAGCTACCTGCAGAGCAGAGTATCTGATGATTGATCAGCCTGGGAAAACTCCAGGAAAGACAGAGCTGGGAGAAAAGAGGTCTTTGAAAAGGCACTATGGAGTGCAAATGATTCCAGAAAACAAGTCCCCATGTTGTGAGGGGTAGTCCATGAGAGCAGGCTATTTAATTCCTAAAGAAACTAGAGCTGTAATAATGGTGGCTTCCTTACAGAAAAATAAGAGCTAACACATATTTCATTTATTCTTGCCTTTATTAGACCAAATTAGAACAACTCCAATGGTATCAATCGAATTCCACTGACATAAAATTACAGTAAGCCATAGAGAAACCAGGCTAATACTTTGTGACTGAGATCTCAAATTAATGGTGACATCAACATTTTCTTGCATAAATCCTGGGTATAGTTACAATGCCTCTATAAGCTAGTTAGGAGAGCTAGAATTATTTAGAAGTGACACTGTCATTAGGGGATTGCAGTGCCAGGATTGGCCCCTCCCTGGTTTTAACATCAAGTGTAGAGTATGGAAACTCTTTGCTCTCAAGGGTGTTAAGCAGAGATCTGGAAGCAAGAAGCTTATCTGGGGTCTTCATTAGCTCTGACTTAGGACCTAATATGAATTACAGCACCTTTAGGCTTTCTCTGGCTTAGAATCACAAAATTGTGGAATCACAGAATGTTTTACTTTGGAGGGGATCTTTGAAGGTCATCTGATCCAACTTCTCTGTCGTGGGCAGGGACATCTTTCATTGGATCAAGTTTTTCAAAGCCCCATTCCACCTGGCCTTGAACACTTCCAATGTCTGAGCATTCACAACTTCTCTGGGAAACTTGTTTCAGAGCTTCATCACCCTCATCACAAAAAAAAAAAAATATATATATATGTAATATATATATATATATAAATCTTCTTTATATCCAATCTGAATCTGCCTTCTTTCAGGTTAAAAATGTTAGCCTTTGCCCTATTTCTACTGGCCCTAGTAAAAAGTCTGTGACCATCTTTCTTGTAAGCCCCCTTTAGGTACTGGACAGCTGCTGTGGGGTGTCCCTGGAGCCTTCACTTCTCCAGGCTGAACCATCCCAACTCTCCCAGCCTGTCTTCATAAGAGAGGTGCTCCAGCTCTCTGATCATTTTTGTGGCCCTTCTCTGGATCTGTTCTAAAATATCCAAGGATTATCAGCAGATAACAGTGACACACACACACAACTCCCAACGGTTCATCCATTTTCTAGGAGTTTATGGGAGTTAAACTGTCCCTTCCTCTGCTCCTTTTCTGTCTCCCACCTCCATCAAGATGCTTCTTTGGCAATAAGGCAAATCCTTGAAAGGTCAAATGCAGTCTGCTCCAGAAGAAAATGAGATTTGAAATATAGTCTGGCCTTTTTTTTATTGGTTCCCCAACTATTTAATGTCAAAAATTATTCTACTTATTTTTATTAAAGTTTCCTACTGTTTTTAACTAATTTAAACACTCAGGATTATACCAAGGTGAGGGAGACACAGCAGCCTTCCTTCCTTTTCAGATGTTGTTGCCAAAAAACAACTTGCACATACTCATTCTAACAAAAGATCTGTTTTTAAATGCATTTCAGAGTTTTCTGGTAGTGAGCTGAGCTACAACCGTGGATTACAGTTATCTAATAGATCACCCTGATTATCACCCGGAACAGACTGCACTAAAATACTTTATTGGTGTGAAGTTATATATTGCAAAATAATCTAAAATATGTATGAACAATTTTGTCACTCAGAATCATAGGGCAAATCATGAAGGTAGCAATCCACACTAGCACCATTGCTTTCAAGGAGCCTGATATACATCAGTGAATGATTTAGTTCTCCCACTGCTAACTTTGACAATAAATTTAGCACTCCAGAGCCACCCAGTTTAACTGTTGCTGCACTTTCTGAAAGTGTTCTGATTTATTCTGATTCCCAAGATATAACAGAAGCTTCATCTCCATTTTCACCTCCTCCCACACACGGCAATTTCTCCTTCTCTTCCGGTGTTGTGTACAGCTCTGATCCATCTGCCAATTTTTTAGATGTTTACATCTTTGTTCAGTTTGGTGCAGGGTTGTTTTTTTCTTCCAAATGAAGATACTGGCCTTCTTTTCCTATTTTGAATATTGTTGCTGTGTATTGGCACACTAGAGTGTGTTATGGTCTCAACAGCTGTTTTTCTATCTTGTGACTCTTTGTTCCCAAGGGACTATTTGTTCTTCTAATGTCTTTTCACAGCCACTTATAATAAATCATCCCTCAAAAGGAACAAAATTCAGCCTTAAATGAAAAAAAGTACAGAGGTTTGAAACACAACATACTAAAACCAAGAAAAGGAGGGAAATTTCCACCAAAATTACGGTGTCACATACAATTTTGGCTAATTCATTTTCAGTCCCAGCAAGGGAATGACAAGGGACAGTCAGTGTTCAGCATGGATAACTTACTGAAAATAAGATACAATTTTCAGACAAGCAGCTTATATTTTTGCATGATCCTCAAAAAAAAAGGTTAATAATAAAATGTATAGTAATATTAACATCTTTGAATGAGAAGTGCTTTGTATACTTCTCATTCAAAGATGTTAATATTCCTCACTGCTCCCTTTTGTGTGAAGTGATATCTTCTGGGTCAGCATTCAATCCCTATTTGCACTGCCTGCCCTAGAAAATTGGCCAAAACCTGCCTTCAGTGATGATGGCAATTGTCTGGATCATTTTGTTCCTGCCCACTTACCAGTCCCTGCAACACCAATTGCTTCTTTAAGCACGTCATGTCCACTTGGCCCTTCCTCATCCAATTCAGTTCCAGAAAGATTTTAGCTGTCTCTTAATCTATGAAGTGTTTTCCATCCAGTCCAAAGCTATCTGCCATGTGAAATTTCATTACCACAATTTTCAAACTGAAAAGGCACTGACATTTCATCCTCATCTGGTATTAAGAGGCGTCACTGCTAAGGTTTGGCTCATTATATAATTCCTAACTCCTAGAATTTATACGGATATTAGCTGCTGAAATCATGCCAGAGAGGAAGGGAGTGGGCAGGGAGGGAGGGAAAATGGTAATAAAGAATGATTTTATCTCAGATTGTGGGTGTCATCTCATTAAATTTCTTTTTGAAAAATATTTTGGTGTTAATTCTGGAAAATCTCTTAGGGCTATGCTCTGCTTAGCAGGGGTTGCTCCATAAGGACAGGGGAGGATGAATCCATACCTGTACCTGTAGGAATGGTTCCTATGACCCTTTGTGGCCTTGTGGTACCTTAGTAGAAACCTGCACTGGAAGTGGAGTAGTCAGACCTAGAAAGGATCCTACCCCAGCTCCATGAACCAATTTCAAAAGAGCAATGAGCAAAAATGACTCTCTTTTGTCCTTGGCTGCAAGACCCTAGCATCTTCCACAGATTGTGGGGAGAAGCCAGCCCTGAGTGATTTGCCTGAGATCCCAGAGGACACATTTCACATAGCTGGGAACAGATCATTTATCTCCTGAGCCATAAGCCTACACGTTAACATCCAGGGAATCTTTCCTCATCATCCCCTTGACCTTTTGTCAGACTTTCTCTCACATGTTCATGTCTTCCTTGTACTGGGAGGACACAACACTCCAACTGTGGCCTTGCCACTACTTCTCTGTAGCCTTTCCTAAGGGACTAGGTTCTCCCAGTGAACATAAATGAGTTAAATATTGCAAGTCCTTCTGCTCCAAGTACTGGTGCTCCTGTAAACCTTCACTAGGGGTTTGTTGCTTCTTGTCATTATGAAAATAGTGAATGTTTGTGACTGTAACAGCTGTGTGGGGAATTTTATGGTTTCTCACATTTTCCCAGGGTAGAATCTCTCAGCTCAGGTACAAAAACTAACATTTCCTTCAGTTCAGTAAAAACAACACATCATGCATTCCTACTCATTCTACAATCTTCTGGTTAGTTTGATTTAGTTACAGCTTGCCCTCAGGCTACATCTAAATGTCCAGAGGTGGTAATTTAGCCATGGCACAGCACAAAACGTGGCAGAAACTCAACTGATCTTCACTGCTTTCTGCACAGTATGTAGGGCAGGCATGTCTGCAGCACCGACCTGAAGTCATCCTGCTGTTCCTACAAGCTGCCAGAAAGGAGGAGAGACAGACAAGGTTGTCTAGCAAATGTAAAATTAAAAAACTGCCCTGTTATCTTTTGACCTAAAATGTGCAAAACTTATTAACTACCTGAATATTAAGGAACTGGACCACATGGCAAGGAGGGGAACTTATACAACATAGAAATAAAAAAGTTAAACAAAACAACATTAACCTCAAGACTTTGGTAAAATTTTTCATCAAATCTAGGTTTTTATGTTGTAAGCATTCACCAATCACAGATAATCTGCAAACCCCTATGGGAATGTGTGGCCTGACCTGTGGCATGCCAAAGAAGCAGCAATTTATGAGGAACTTCCATGTCAATCTTAGTGCAAGCAACACCAAGCAAAAGCACTCTGGCCACTATGGGACAGAAGTCAGTTCCTCCAATAATATAGAAATATCTTGCAGCAGAAATTAGCAGCATGAAAAATATGAATTCTGACCCCCAAACCTCATAATGAAGCCATATGTAGAAACCTGACAGCACACAATCCTAACATTGGTGTCTGAAAATATCTAAATGCTGTAGAAGTTGTGTTACAACATCTGCACAAAGATATACAGAAGAAGGAACAAAACATATTAACAAGATATTCAGTACTGCATGTTTAATAATATGAAGTTTATCCAGTTTTGCAGTTCTTTTACTCCATGTTTTGAAAAAAATGTTTTTTCAAAAAAATATGAAATGCAATGGTGATCTATAAGTGTTGACTTCTTTCTGCTTTATATGTTGCATCAGAGGAAAGCATCTGTGGCATTCATTGTGTGGCAGTGGGGAGGGGAGGGGAGGGGAGGGGAGGGGAGGGGAGGGGAGGGGAGGGGAAAGGGGAAAGGGGAAAGGAGAAAGGAGAAAGGAGAAAGAAAGGAGAAAGAAAGGAGAAAGAAAGGAGAAAGAAAGGAGGAAGGGATTTCTGCACCCAGGAATTCTTGCAATCCCTCTGGATTTTTTAGTCTCATTCCTACTGAAGTCTGAGCACAAACACAAAGCACATATAAACTTCTCCCAAACTTGTAGAAATAAAGCTTAATATAACTTCACAATACTGTGTGGGTTTGTTTTCTCAGCGGAGGAACACATCAGACTTTAGGAGTTTATTTCTATAAATATTACTGAAGGAAAAAAAAAAAACAAACTAAGCAAACCAAAATCCCACTAAAGTGTTTTGAAATTCTCAAATTAAATCAATGGAGCAGCATTAGATCAAGAGGGAAAGGAATTACAACTCATCTGATGAAAACCATGTGAACTTCTGCTCAGTTTTTCCACTCTGTAAGAGACTAATGTTGCTTCCTTTTTTTCTTGTTTTGTTTTGTTTAACTAGGAGTACCCAAATGTCACATCTTGTTTGTGTCTTTGCCAGAGAGACACTACAGTACGAGGCTGTGAGAGAAAATAAAACTCTCTTGCCAAGCAATAGCACAATTGCTTCAATAATTGCATGCTTAAGTTAACAACTGCATGAGTTTACAGCCTTTTTGAAGGAAATATTCTCCATCCTGTTATGAGGCTGATCATTACTATTTCAACTGACATGGTCCTTTTTTTGGAAGATGAGGAGGCTGCTGTTGCATATTTCAGTGAAATGACGTCTGTGTTCAAGGCACGTAGAGTTTAAGGAATTATGACCCAGTGCTATGGTGTGGATTCTGCAGTTCCTCCACTGCTCACAATACTACTCAGCAGCACTCAGTGCTACCCAGAGTATCCTGTCTCTGCAACAGATTTTAAATTATAAATTATGATTTAATAAATTAAGAAGGTTTTTTGAAAAGGTTGTAGTATCTTTCATTGTTCTGTGTTTTCCTTACAAAAGTCTCATTTTAAAAAAATACTCAATAGTTTTTAGAGGTAGATGAGTCAACAGAATCCTTAAAATAATTATGACAGATACATGACAGCACAAGCTGCCCCTGTAAACTTCAAGCTGGGATACAGACTGCAAATGATGAAAAGCTCTACAAGGTATCTGACTTATCATTATAGGAAAAAGTAAACCAGTACCTTTGCTATGCCGTGCATGGCATAATACTGTTACATAATATCTCATGTAGATGTTGGCATTGTATTAACTTTTATTACTGGAGATAATCCATGTTATCATCTGATTATTCAGAAAGCACATGAAAGCAGACTTTCTGTAATTTAATTTTTTTTCTTCCAAATATGATCCTGTCACTATTTAGTGATGGACAAGGAGTAGCCATCTGCTCCTTAACTTAATTATTCACAGAGCTTGTTAAAACTGAAGAATCAGCATTTTGAAAAGGGGAAACTCCCCTTCTTCTATGACCTTCCTCACCCTCTCAGGATTAAACCATTGCAAACAGAATTAAAGTCAGGCCAGTAGCACGCATGGGGTTTCTCCAGCTGTCATTTTCTTTGTATTTATTTTCTGTATGAGCACCCTCACTTCTTGCAGAGACCAAAACTTAATTCTTGACTTCCTGCAGCAAAGGACCCACGTGCTAGATGTAATTCACCTCATTTCTTCCCTGCACCCATGGATGTTTACCACAGGGAAAGCAATACAACTGACTGACCTGGCACATTCCCCCTCCCTTTAATTGCTCATCCCTCTTTGGAATGAGTACAACTGGTCAAAACAGGCATCAGTTTGCTGAGGAGCAAACAGGTCTCTGTTGCTGTTTGACAAGCTCCTGTATGTCAGCTCTTGGCTGTAGCCCTTACCTCATTAACTTCCAGTTTTAGCCCTTTCCTCTACATGCCCCTCATCTGTCCCCGGTCTCAAATTGGATCTGGACTTTCCCTTCCAACTTGTGGTCTTTTCCTTCCTTGCCCACCTCCTGGGCTGCTGAGCTGATTTTTACAGTCCCATGCCCCCTTTCAGGAAGGATTGAGGCTGGTGATGGAGAAAGAAGACAGGAGGGGAAGAAAGGGCAGGAAAGTGAGGAATGTGGAGAAACAGGCGCAGGGAGGAAAGGGGGCAAGGGACCAGGGCAGGGAGGAGACCAGACAGGGAAAGCAGAATGCAGGAAGGCAGAGAGAAGAGAATCACAGAAGCGGGGCAAGGACAACTGAAGGAAGAAGAGGCAGGATATATAGGAGGCAGGAAGCAGTAAGCAGGGCAAGGAGAGGCGAGGGAGGCAGGTGAAACAGAGGGGGGGAGGTAAGGGAAGTAGAGGCAGCAGGGCAAAAAAGAGGCAGGGAGCAGGATAAGGAGACAGGGAGGGAGCAGGCCAAGTAAGAGGCAGAGAGTAGGGAGTCAGGGCAAGCATGAGGCAAGCAGTGGAGGCAGGGAACACAGAGACAGGAAGGCAGTGAGCAGGGGAAAGACGCGGTCAGGGCAAAGAGCAGGCAGGTAGCAGGGAAGCAGATGCAGGAGAGGTAGGTTGGCAGGCAGGAGAGGTATGTTGGGAGGCAGGAGGTAGGGCAGGCAGGGAGCTGGGCAGGCAGGAGTCAGCAGCCAGAGCTGGCAGGAGGCAGGGCACAGGAGGAGCAGGACAGGCAGCAGGCTGGGCAGGCAAGGGGTACAGCAGAGAGCAGGCAGAGAGCTTGGCTGGAAGGAGACAGGGGACAGGAGGGAACAGGGCTGGCAGGAGACAGGGACCAGGGCAAGGAGGAGGCAGGGCAGGCAGGGGGGCAGGGTAGTCAGGAGGAGGCAGGGGACAGCAGGGCAGGCAGGAGGGGGCAAGAGGGAAGCAGCCAGGGAGCGGGCAGGGAGTGGGCAGGGAACAGGGCAGGCAGGGAGCAGGGAAGCAGCGGGGAGCAGGCGGGGGGGGAGCAGGGCAGGGAGCAGTCAGGGAGCAGGCAGAGGGGAGCAGGGCAGGCAGGGGGGAGCAGGCAGGGGGGAACAGGCAGGGAGCAGGGCAGCAGCGGGGAGCAGGCAGGGAGCAGGCAGAGGGGAGCAGGCAGAGGGGAGCAGGGCAGGGAGCAGGGCAGGGAGCAGGCATGGAGCAGGCAGGGAGCAGGCAGGGAGCAGGCAGGGAGCGGGCAGGGAGCAGGCAGGGAGCAGGCAGGGGGGAGCAGGCAGGGAGCAGGCAGGGAGCGGGCAGAGGGGAGCAGGGCAGGGAGCAGGCAGAGGGGAGCAGGCAGAGGGGAGCAGGGCAGGGAGCAGGCAGGGAGCAGGAGGCCGGGCGGGGAGCGGCCGAGGCTGGAGCTGTCCGCCCGGCGGTGCTGAAACGCCGCATCCCGGGCCCGGCGGGGGGAGCGCCGAGAGCCGCCCTGCGCAACCCGAGAGAAGGCGAATACAAATACCTGCACAGCGCCGGCAGCTGCCCTGGGGCGGCGGGGGGCTGCGTGGGGTGGGCTTTTTCCCCCTGTAGATGTCCTTGCTGCTGAGCTGTGTGGGCGAGGAAGATCTCCCGGCTCCCGGGTTCCGGCTCAGATCTCTCTAGAAAACTGAATGAGCGAGCGCCAGCTCCACGGGGCTGTGATTTTTTTTTTTTTTTTTTTTTTTTTTTTTTTTTTTTTTTGGTAGGAGGCGTGTGCGCCAAAGCCCGGGTCCTTGCACCGCCGTCCCCCTGGGTCCTAAGCCCTCCTGCCGCCCGACCGCCCGGCTCCCGGCGCTGCCGGCACCCCCGGATGCGGGCTGGGAGCTCCGCGCCGCCGCGGGAGGGGTGGGAAGGGGCTGCTGGCGGCCGGGAGGGCTTAGCTCGGCGGGCTTCCACCCAGCGGCATTGGCTCCACCGCCTACTTTCTAGCGTCGCCTCTTTCCCAGCGAAAGTCGGGCAGAGCGCAGCCTCCTGCGGCATTACAGCAGCCATGGAGAGGGTGATCTTAATGGGCCGTGTATTGTCGATGGGCTGCTTTAATGAACATGGCAGCCTGCGTTTAGGAGAGAAGTTTGTCTGGGTCCGACTGCAGGGACTGTCACCAGCAGCACCCACAGCAAATGTTTAGTAAAGAATGTAAAAAAGAGGACAAGCTTCACCCCTGCACTCTCTCAGCTCCTCTTCCAAGTACTTCAGGTTCAGGAATTTCCCCACAATATGCTTCTGTTTTCAGAATGAATTTGTCCTCCTTGAATTCTCACAGTGTCTCCTAGAACACTTACACATTTCTAGAATGCCCTTCCATAATGTCCTTTGATTAGGCTATCTACCTACTTCACAAACTATCTTTCATTAGAGGGATGTGTAAGCTTTAGCTGGTGGTGAGGAAAGAACAGGAGAAGGGAATTTCTGTCCTTAAACTAGGTTCTGAAAATCACTTTCTGTACAAGCCACACAAGACCCATATTAAAATGTACTTGGAAGACTTTGGGTGATGTAATGACCAAATTCACACCCATCTCTTTATGAACACAGTAAACCAAAAAAATGTGCCAGCAAAGTGCATTTCTTCTTTTGTTATCCCTGTACACTGTGAAGCATAATTCCTGGGAATTATGCTGGTGGGTTTAAGTCAGCTGATTTTCTTGGTCTCTTTGCTTTGGACATGTTTCCTGTGTCAGTTACTGAAAGATCTTGTTTAGTGAAGAACTAGATGGAAATGATAAAGATAAGGAACAAATTCTGCATAGGAAATGGCTAAATAGAGTAGGATTCTTCAGCATGGAAAAAAAGAGAGAGGAGTAAGTGTAGATAAAATAGTGGAGTGGGGTTTTTTTTTAATAATTCATAGTATTTCATAATAAAGAGCACCATGAGGAAGATAAACCTGAACAATATCTCAGTGTCATTTCCTCTTTTAGGAGTAGGAGAAATGAAACCCACTAGGGTCTAGCTTTGATTCTAACAAAAGGACATACCTCTTCACAAAATATTTAGTGAATCTGTGGAACTCATTTCCACAGGAATTCACACTTCAGAAAATTGTAGGACATATCTGTGGAAGAAAAATCCATTAAGGCCCTTTAAACAAGAAGTCATAACCTCTGGCTCAAGAAGACCTTGTCCCACAAATTGCTGAAGGCTTGAGTAACATTTGGGAAAGGATGATTATATCTATGCCCTGCTCTTATTCTTTACCTCAGCCATCCAGTGCTGATCACTGCTGGAGATAGACACTGGGCTAGATGGACCTTTGATCTGACCCAGTACTGGCTTCTCATATTCTTACATACAAAGTAGACTTTGAGAATGTGAACACAATTGGATTCCTTTCAGCTTTGCTTCCCCTTAAAAGGGGAAGATCCAGTGGTTCTGCTCTTTTTCAAAGAGTGTACATCCAGAGTCACTCGCTTTTTAGAGGAAACACCCCAATATTAATGAGCAAAGGCAAAAGGAATCTGTGGGGAAGATGACTTGTGCTTTTAGAATGCTTAAATGTTAATTTAGCCCACAGCATGTGTCAAACTGGAATATGAGGTTTTTGCATCCTATGACCAACCACATTGACTGGAAGAGAAGAGAAGCTCAAAGGCCGAGAGCTCAAAACTTTCACAAGAGCATTTGTCCCAGCACATGATGGAAAAGCATTTCTACCCCCAGGGAAGTTAATACTCAGTTTAGTAAGTAGTCTCATTAGATGATTATTTTCTGCATAGAGATCAGTTTGGAGATAAAAGAGTAAGCACTCTGTTTTCATAATCCTGTTCCAAGCTTCCACTCTTGCACGTATGAGAAAGATTAATGTACTAGCTACTGTAACTATGCAGTACTTCCCTGGGAATTGTTAATAATATTAAGTGGAATGAACATGACTCTATAAACCAACTGCCTTAGGCAGTCAAATGAGTTGCCAAATTGGATGTATGCTTAATATTTAGGGATTTCATATTTTTATTCTGTTTAATTGATGTGTCTTTTTCCTCCCTTACTGTTGCTGTTAAGTGACCAGTGCCTGCTGAGCCCCTGGAGGATTGACATATACAACAATACTACGATAGAAGTAGATCTCTAAATATATTACAGCAGGGCCCTATATTGATCCCAGTGCAAATATTCTTAGGTTTTTTTCTCATCACCACTTTATCACTTCTTCATCTCTTTCTTTGTACAAAATCTACTCTGTACTCTGAGACGATGCTCCAGGTCGTATCATTTTTTGCATTGTCCCAGTCATTACACTTCATCTGACATTACAATTTCAGAAAAAACCACTGTTGAAAGTATAAAACTTTGGGTTTCATAAAGATAAGTCTGGGACATAAGGAACTCCCTTGCTGATGTGCACAGACTGGAGTTGCAGCCCTTTCTCATTTACAGTGTTGAATATACACAGCTAAGGGGAGAGAAAAATGCTGATAATCACAGTTTGTCACTGAGGGCATCGGAACTGACTGCAGACATGGAGGAAATAGATCAGTTTTGAAGGGGAGGGTATTTTATGCAGCCTTTTCTGAAAGTAAAACAGAACTTTGATACTAAATTTATTCTAAACTTACCTTCCCTATTGCCACACATATTGATGTTTAAAAAAAAAACAAAAACAAAACAAACAAAACAAAACAAAAAACAAAACAAAACAAAAACAAATAGTGAGATAACAAGTTTGAAAAGAAAATGTATAGTTTCACCACCAGTAGAAAGGATGCAATTACTTTAACTATCAAGGAAGCCATGAAGGTCAGAGTAGCTGATTACTCCATAGTCTAGGCTTGAAAAATAGTTTCTACTCTCTTTGCAGCAGAATATTTTATCTTCACTCAGTTGGACCAGACAGACATTCTCTTACAGTATTTTTGACTCCCAGATGTGCCATGAAACTGGGGGTTAGTCTGAACATCTCTGATATTACTGATATTACTCTCTCATTCATACAAAGCCCAAAACCACTGAAATATTTTAATTCATCACCATAAGGAATGAGATTTTTAACCCAAAAAAAAAAAATTCCAAATAAGTGGAAATCTGGTCTCTCTCTGCCTTAAGACTGAAACAGAGATATTTATCTTTGTAACACAGACACATATTGATCTTCAGCATTTTTAGGGTTAGTGTATGTGCATGTATATTCCTTGAGCAGGGATGTTGGACCAATTTAACCCCACTGGTAGTCTTTTCCAACCTTACTCATTCTGTGACTTTCTGCTATAAGAAGGGGAATAGATCCTTGACACAACTCAGTATATACCTGGTGTCATTTACTTTCTCTGTGATTTCTCCAGTACTTAAAATGATTTTTACCTCTTATGAACAGGGAATTTGAGAAATAATATAGTATTGAATGTTCTTGTAGCTTTAAATTTTCTTTTGCGAACAATTTGCTTCAAGTTTCTAAAATTAACAGTCAATTTTAATAATTAATTGGGAGTTCATTCTTTTTCTCTAATCTACAATTACCATCTGGTTTTATTTCCTTTGAAAGTAACCGCATTGAAAGCCCCAGTAGGTTAAAAAATAATAATGCTAAAACTGCTTAGACCCAGTAAATCATTATTCTTAAGGGACAAGTAATTCTTAGATCACAGTTCAGAAGGATTCGTGTTTTAAATCCTCCCAGGTTTCCTGAACCTTTAAAATATTTAAAAATTTATACCCAAGAATGCAAAACATATGCAAATTGATTGTTCATATGATTTATTTAATGAGAAGGGTCCAATTTTGCCATTTTTAGTCTTGATGTAGAGAATTCACTCTTTTGCTGAGTTCACATGTAATCACCACTTCTGCCACTCTCAGAATAGCGTGTAAGTGGGACATGAGCAAAGCTTTGGCCTCGAGCATGTAGAAGGGTGAAGCTGAAATGTTCACAACTCCATGGGAATTACAGGAGCTGGTGATGAGATCTAACACAGAGCTGGAGGCCAGCAGCAGAATTCAGGTAAAGTCAAGCTCTCAGAACTGCCATCCAGAATTTTGACCCCCAGCTCTTGCCTATCTCTGAACCAGTCTAAACCCTGTAGATGGTTTATTTTGGGATTGTGAGGTTCACAGTGTAGACCTAGGCTGAGTACCTTGGTTCTAAAGATCAATCAGCATTCAAAAAGCTACAAATTTCTCTCTGACATCAGGGTGTTGGAAACGTTGACTTTAGGCCCAGATGTGCTGTTAAAGTAAGGCTCAGATTTGGTCTTATGTCTTTAGTAGTTTTAACTTGGCAGCACTGAGTGTGCTGACTTTAGTGAGATAACTGTGATTTAAATCACCTGGGGACCTGCTGCTTTTGAGTTCAGTTACTTACAAAGTCAGTGCTAGTCTGTCTAAACAATATGGCAGTGTCTTGCTAAACAACTAAGTGTCCTTTTGCAGAGAAAAATAAATTATGAGATGTCAGGTTTTGCATAGCCACTTCCTAAATGATACGACCTTTAAAGAATAGCACAGCAAAACTTTGCCATACTGACTAAGAAGAAGAATATCAGAAATGATATTCTTCCTGATGCAGGGGTAAGGCAACCTAAGATAGGCTGGTAGGGCAAAAAAAAAAAAGTGTACAAGGAGATAAATAGTCCAAAAAGTAGAGGAGATCCTCAAGGTTTAGGATGACCATTAAAGAATTGATTCAGAAAAATCCTCTTGGGAAAAACCTGGCTGATAACTGCTTCCTTGCTGCGTTGGGATCAGTTTGCACATAAGTAGCACTTCAGTCTGATTTGTAGCATACTGATCTCAGATATGATTTGTTAAAGACTTGAAATACGTAAGCTGTTTAACGTCAATTCTCCAGTGTGCTAACATCAGTGTTCCTTAGCTTCCCAAAGTCTGTTGTATATTTCCCTTTCTGTATAATAATTGCAACTTGCTCCTATGCATTTGCCCAAAGTAGCTTTAACAGTTGAGCTCAAAGTGCGGAATGGAACATGTGAAGTGATAAAAGATGATTTGAAGGTTGGTAGTTGGATTGGAATAGTTACAGATGAGGCAAATAATAGGATACTCATCTAATTGCTTAGTTTTTTATGTGATGATTTATTTCTGAAATAGTTTGAGATGAATAGTGTACATAAATGCATGCAGCTTCGGATGGCAAAAACATAAATCAGCAACAGTAATAATGACTGTGAGATCTTGCATGTGTAAACAAGCATATGTGCAATATAAATTCTATTATCTCAATGTCACTGAGGATATAGGATAATTTCACATTTGTGACTGAGTAACAGCATAAATTTTTGTTGGAGCTATAAACAGATGGAGGGCACAATGCTGCACTGGATAGCTGAAGTCTGTTGAAAACATGTGAGTGCATTTGTATACATGGACAAAATTAGAGGCAAGAATTATGGCTGCAATCCTCAGCAGATATAGATCAACACCATTTCACTGACTGTGGTGAAGCTGTGCTAACTAGGTAGCACAGGGGTAAATCTCTGTATGTAAAACAACTGTTACACCCATCAGCAGTCTGATGTCTTGCATTACTACTTCATCCAGGAGCATAAAGAATGTATCAATCTGCTGAAGCCACTCCACAGAACTGTTTTATTCTTCCTGGGATTCAGCACTGGAATCAGGGTGTAAACAGCACCAATATAATTTTGCAAACACTGGGTATGTTTTAATGTCATTGAGGAGCCCAGGCACAATCCATCTAGAATAAATATCCAACAGTGGAGCATACAGCAATCATGTACTTTTTAACAGGAGGGAGGTTTTTTGCTTGTCATAGCTGGTGAGCCTCGAGGGAGGTGAGGCTCCTGCCATCCTGGTTCCCAATATATGCTGATTCAGTCATTAAAATGTGCATTCATCTTCCTTCTCCCAGGACCTCGCTGTGCACAGCAGGTTTAACTAAATTGCCAATAAGAAAGCTTCTTAAATCATCTGCAGTCCTGACTGGCAGCCTCACAAGCAGATGCAGCAACTGATCCTGAGGCAAACTGAGTCTGTTCAGCAGCAGCTTTGCAATTCTGTGTGTACCAGCTAGGGTTTGTTTGTTTGTTTTATTTTTTTTTTAATCATTAATGGGCAAGTACATTGAAGACAGAGAGAGAAGGGACAGAAGAAGAATGAGAAAAGCAATTGGGAAGGGAAAGGTGAGACTATTAGAAAATTCTCATTTCCTTTTCCACTGTGGTACCCTCTCCAGCTGTAGGACAAAAGGAACAACCCCTTCTCTTAAGTGCCCCTGGCTTCAGGGTACAGAGAACTATTAATCAGCTTGTTCTCATGCAGCAAGGACCTGCAGGAGGGCAGGCTGGAGAAGTGCTAAGGACTGTCACTTGACACATCCTGAGAAATCTCCTCCCTTTGGCTGAGATTTTAATGGCTGTGGGACATGCCTGTCTGTGTATGTGCATGTATACATGTAAAAGAGAGAGAAAATGTATTCTGTTATCCCTCTTCCATCTCTCACATACACTGCTGCAAGTACCTATTTATTCCTATGTGTACACATGAAATTATTGCCTAACTAGCTGGGCACAGTTAGCCTTGCTTCTGCTTTAGTAAAAGGTTAAGATTTAACTATGGGCTGTGGTTTTTCAGAGGGGACTGTATCTGGCCCTCCCTGATACAGGGCTTTTGATCAGTTCTATGAACTCATGCAGCAGTTTGCTCCACACTAATGCTAAGGTTACATTATTGGTCTGTCACCCTTCCTAGGATGTGGTGCCTGCGCTGGACCAAAGCCGAGAAACCATCATTAAATTGAGTTGGCTCTCTCCATGTACTGGACGTCTCGTTGCAGAGCAGAGGCTGTCCAAGTCCTGCTGTTGAATGCTAAGTGCCACAGACCTGCAGCACCCTTCAGGAGGTGTCAAATACCCTGCATGGTTGAATAACCAGGTGGTGGGTGAATAACCATATGATGGAGTGGATCAACATGAGTATTTGTGTGTGACACAGTTGCAGTCCTTCTCCTCTCACATGTATTTTTTCCTGCAGAACTGCAGTAAAACATGAAGAGGTGGCAAGTATCTACTTGTCTTAGATTTTGCTGTAAACCATGTGCTTTTCAGCACCTCTGAAAAGCTATAGACAAGTGTAAAACCTGAGGAAATAACAGCAAGACATGTAGTACTCCAAATATATTTTTTTTTAAAAAATCCCTCCTTGAATTCCAAACTAATCCCCTTAATCACATAAGCTTATGAGATCTGGAAAACATGAAAAGAAAAAAAAAAAAAAAAGAAATTAAATGTCTTAAAAGGGTACTCAAGACAGAAGGAATCTATGCTAGCAGATTTATACATTGCCAGACAGTAACTTGTCTCTTGTGAGATCTGAAGGAAGACAGGTACTTTAGATCTCCAAGGAAATCACTCTACTCTAAACCACTGAGAGGGAGGCATCTGGTAAAAAAACACAAGCCCAAGGGAGACTTCATGAAGAACATTTGTCAGTGTAATTGGTGTCCTAGTGATGAAAGCATCAATAGTTGATGGTATTTAGTAGAAAAATTATTTTGTCTCTTTTGCACCATCTTTAGTGTGAAAAGACTCTCTGTTTGCAGACAAAAGATTTCCGTGCACTGGATATTAGCACCCTAAATCTGATTCTCCAGTTCAGTTTGCTGACTTTTCTTCCTATAGGCAAGTGTTCATCACTTAAAATGGCAGATCAGAGATTCACAGAATCAATCAGGTTGGAAAAGACCTCTGAGTCCAACCTGTGATGGAACACCAGCACATCAACTAAACCATGGCACAAAGTGTCCCATCCAGTCTTTCCTTAAGCACCTCCCAGGGATGGTGACTCTACCACTGCCCTGGGCAGCCCATTCCAATGTTTTATCCCCCTTTCTATGAAGAAATTCTTCCTGATGTCCAGTGTGAACCTCCCTGCTTGAGACTATGTCCTATCATCCTGTCACTAAATCCCTGGAAGAAGAGGCTGAACTCCACCTGGCTACAACCTCCTTTCAGGGAGTTGTAAAGAGTGATAAGGTCCCCATGAGCCTCCTTCTGTCCAGGGTAAACAATCCCAGCTCCCTCAGTTGCTCCTCATCAAACTTGTGCTCCAGACCTCTCATCTATTGCCCTTCTCTGGACCTGCTTCCATGTCTCAATATCTTTCTTGTAGTGAAGAGCCCAGAACTGGACATAGTAGTTGAGCTGTGGCCTCACCAGTGATGAGCACAGAGGGAAAATCCTTTACAGATCACTTAAAAGGGCGTAAAAACTACAAGACAGCTCCCTTAATTTCAGTTTGTTTCCTATGACAAAAGTTCTGTGACAAGTTTTCTTAAAAAAAAAATCAGTTACACAAAGCTTGAACTAAATATGTATTTTTCCCATAAAGTAGTGATGAGACAACTTCTTGAAAATTAGCACATTCCCTAACAAGTTGTAGATGTAAACCAATAAGTTGGTGATTTGGTGTTACAGAATAAATCAGAGACTAAAGGCTTTTTCTGGGACCATTTTGGAAAAGAATATGAATAGAGAATGCTAAGGAATTTGAGCTCAATTTTAAAGCAAATTTGTTTTCCTCCTTAAGTTCACAGCTTAATCTCTGTTTTCTGTTGGTTACAAAGCTCTCTTTCCTTTCAACCTATGTTTATTTTATTTTCTCCCTGCATGTTGGGGTTTTTTTTCCCCTTAACATTGCTTTTCTAGGGTACAAGACAGCTACAAATGCCAGTGTTTCTTTATAGAGAGCAATGAAGTTTCCAGCTAATTTTACTTTTTTAGGCCAAGAAAACTATCTCAGGGAGGACACATCTCTGTTGTACCATGGACTTGTACTGTCTGGGGCTTATGAATCCATCAAGCAGGGCACAGCACTGTGCAGGGAACCAGTCCAGACCCGTGGGCATGATAGGGACATTTATGTAGCTAGATTCTCTTTGCACTCACTGAGAAAAAAACTTCATGTCTCCAGCTCTAAGAAAATCCCAATGGCTGATTTGACATCCATTACCCATTTGAAACTTTTAAAATAAAGAAAATAGGTGATATTTCACATGGTTTTTGATTAATGTCTTGCACATTATCCATCCCTGGCTATACAAGGAAACTTTCCAGCTGTGGCACATGCTTTTTTTCATGACCACACTAAACTGGTGGCTCATAATCCTTCTGTAATCAACAAGTGCCCCAGGGTCTCCTTCCTTCTCTGTCATTTTCCTATGAAACTCCCAATTTGCAGAAGTTCATGTTATAAGCTCGTTAAGTGTATGACTTTGCACATTATGCAATTAAATTTCATCCCATTTCTAATACTCTACTCTCAAGGTCATTTAGTTTTTCCTGTACAATATTACATTCTCCCTCTCTGTTGAGCTTTGTGTCATCACCAAACTTCATTAGTACATGCCAGCTTCTTATCAGGGTCATTAATGAAGATGTTAAAAAATCAATCCCAAACGTTTAAGAATTTCCACTAGTGGCAGTTCTTTCCAGACTAATTATTGTTTCTTTTCTTTTGCTGATTCTGAACCCGTATTTCTGTCAGGTGTTGGTAGCTAGCTACAATGCAGGTAGATGAGATTAAGTTTTGGATTTAGTGGGGGTTTTTCGTGTATTTGTGTCCTGTATTTTACACAGGTTTAGTCCTCCTTGGTATCAAAAGGTAAAATAACCATCTACTCAAACTCTCACTACTAAATCCATATTATATTTCGTCCTGGTTTCTACTTAATTTCTTGCTTTTAAATATTCACCACCTTAATATCTGTGCTAATCTTACATCTAATTCAGATTAAATTCTTGATTCTGGATTATTTGCCTGCTCCCTATTGTATATTTGGGTAATGTGTTTGCTGTTTTCTAGTCAGATAAAGCTCTTCCATACTCCATTAAAAATTCACCATTTTTTTCACATCTCAGTGTGTAAATCACCTTGTTTCTCAAAGGAGCATATTAAGCATACTTACACCCAGATGTGGTCATCTCTGTCTCTGTGTATTCATGTCCGTTAGCCATTTGCCCTCTGCATTCATCCCATCAGTGTCACATTTCTTACTGAAAAATGAGGCAAAGTATTCGTTTGGATTTGGAGCCCTATCATTATTATCTTCCATATTTAGCCTGTACTCATTACACAGAGGACTCACTTCATTATTTATTTGCATGATGAGATTTTCACTACTTATTTTCATTTGATTTGCAAAATCTAACCTTGTTTTCCTTATCCATTTGTACTCCTAGTGCTTTATTGTTTAGAACAAGCATGGCTTACAGTCCTTTGTCAACTCCAAATGATGTACAGTTACTCCACTGTTACTTCTGGTGCACTTTCTCCATCACCCTTCATTAATAATCCTCAGTGACACCACTGGTTTGTGGCACCTTGATAGTGCAGCTGGAACTACAAAGGTGTATGAACTCCTGCCAGGTGTCAGAAACTTCTGGGACTGCCCTCGGTTCCCTCTGGATCTATCAACCTGTGGCTCCTAGAGGGGGGCAGAGCGAGCAAGAATTTCTGGGAAAGGGTGGGACAGTATTAAGTGTGGGCTCATTAAAATCAGTCAAAACCTCTTCAGGTGTATACTGGCATGTCTGAGGTTTGCGAAGTCCCCAGAATCAACATTTTCTCTTTGCTGCTCTTGGTATTAAGATATTTAACACAGGCACATCACCACAGGGCATGAGAACATGGCACGTACAACGGCTACTACGCAAGAATTTGGAAAATGCTGGGAGAACCCGTTGGTGTGACACATTTCAAGGAACAGAATTAAAACACTGGTTTATATTCAGGGTGCTGAAGGGTGGATGAACATATGCCATGAATATTTAAAGTCATCACCTCTCAGCAGAGAAACACTAACATATAGGATATGAATATACTCACCAATTTAGCTTGTTTCCTTTGACTTTAAAGCTCAATGGAAGAGCAACGCTTCACAGATGAGATGCTCTGAGAACCCACAAATGACTGGTTATTCCAAATTCCTGCCAACTTGCCATAGGCCTGATGGAAAGCATGAGTCCTCAGTGTAGTTTCTGATAATTCAGTGCCAGTTGTTACTGCTTATAACAGTAAAAGGAGAATCCTGAAGTACTGACACCCCAGTTCTGGGATTCAGGAGGTCTGTATCTTATTCCTGTCTATCTCGCGTATCTGCTAAATGACAGTGAACAAAATTGTTACTCTGATTTCTTTGCATTTCCTTCTCTGTAGGCTAATAGCAATGCTAGCCTAAAGCAGGGAGATTATATAGGTCCTGTTTCTTTAATGAGGTAATGTGATTTCTGAATCACTAAAAAAAGTGTACAGAAAGGTCAATACATTAAAATGGTAAAAACATTTTGAGGATTCAATATATAACTTTTTTTTTTTGAAAGCTAGTGTTTTAATTCTTGAATAACAGTTTCTCCTAAGCAAATGCTTCTGTGTTTTATAATAGTAAGAAGTGACACTACAAAACAACCATTTGAGACAGAGCCAAGATAATTTCTACTCCTTTAAACTGGAACGAGAATTTCTCAGCCTTGAAGCATGACAGCTATTCAGGAGTTGATTTTTCTGGCTTTGAAATCTGAGTTGTACTTAGCTATGGGATCTGACAAGTTTCTGCTGCCTTATATCATCCCTGCTCACCTGACAGCACAGAAGAAGGTGTCTCACACTAATCTTGTCAAGCTGAAGCTCCACTGAGAGGACAGTGATGAATGTCAGTTTTAGTCTATTGAGCTTGTGGTGGGTGGGCAATGGATAAAGGTTAGATAAATAAAGCAGCAAGAATTATAAGATGATAGTCTATTCATTTGAGTGTATTGCATGTAGTTCATTCTTTGTGTAGTCAAAATGAGGTTTTCTTGACCAAACAGTGATCTTTCCTAAATCAGCTGTCCCTACAAGCCCATGTCCCAATGAGGTTTTTGTCTACTTGAATTACTGGCCCTGGAAGACAGTTCCACACCTCTACAAGGAGGAATATGGTTTGGGGAAAATAATAACCACTCTGCAAGAAAACAATCATTCCTTGACTTACATATACCTACACCCCACTGACTGTTCTAGTGAATAATCTCCAGCTATGCATGAAGGCTCAGTGTATCCTCCTTAGGTGAACAAATTTCAGTAACTAGATGAGCACAGTGAGTGATTTTTAAACACTTCCAATGCTGCCAAACCAAATAAAAATTCCTTCAGAACAGGGCTGCTCATTGATGCCTCTTAAAAGGTATTTTCATAATGTTTATAATTAGGTTGTGGATCAATACAGTTCTGCTCTGTGGGAATATTTTAGTTCATCACATGGTGCAATTATCCATGACCACAGACACAAAACCAGCAATCACTGGCCAGCTGAACATGTGTTAATTGGAAGCGTGAACGCTCTAAAACAACCAACAGCACCAGTTCCTTACATAATCACTGCTTTTGTATTTCCTTCTGCTTGTGGATACCTCTTTGTTGTGGCTGCAGCTAGGGTGAGGGTTTTATTCCCTACTTCCAGTTTCAAGGCATTGCTCAGTGCCACATGGTACAAGACACAGCCTTTCCTCTGATCTCATCAGTCTCTTTCAGTAAGGGGCAGTGCCACACCTACCACTAAGTTTCAACTCCCTCTCCTTGTCTGTACTCTCTCTTCCTGAAGAACCACAGGATTGCACCCCATGAATGTCAGCTGCTGCATATTGTGACAGGATACCCTGAAAAGAAAAGAAAATGGAAATAAAAGAGAGAGGAGGCTGTTTCATTAAAGCAGCCAATTAAAATAGCCTGATAAATTTTTTCACTGTGCTATTTTTGTTAAGCATGTGTAGAAATTCAAGTCTGTATTAAATAATAATAATATATCTTTTAAAAAATAAACCCTGGTGTGTTTCAAAGCAAGGAGAAAGGCTTCCCAGCTACACAAAAGAAATTTATTTAGACACAACCCCAAAAATCTGCTTGAAATTGAAAATGAGAGGAAAAGTAAGTTCAGGAAATGCTTTCAATATCAGATATAACTAGTTTTTACTTCTACATTTATTGTGAAAAGAGGAGATAGTCAAGCCAGCTGATCTGTCAGAAAGATGAAACAGTCACAGATGACAGAATCTGGCTAGATGGGTAGATCTGCCACTTTTCTAGTGTGGAATGTGTCTGAGGGATTTTAGACATTAAATCTGCTAAAACACCCACTTGAAAGGCATATCCTGAACTGTTAACCTGAGCTGTTCCTACCACATAACCAAGATGTGGTTAGGGACCTACGGGCCAGAGATGCTCTCCTCTCCAGCTCCTGGTTCTGGATCACTGATCTCTGGGCAGGCAGGACCTGCCCTGGAGTCAGAGTTCTGAGTCTATTCCCCCTCCCTGCAGGAGCCAATCTGACTGAGTTAAGGGGTCTAATTGGCTGACTCCAAACGACCTCACTAATAACATTCAGGAACAAAGCTAGAAGAAATATTCTACCCACCAAGCTTTCCCTTGGGAGCTGGGGCTCTTTGGTTTGGCCACGTCTCTTCATTACAGCTCTGTGATTCCAGCCCAAATACATCCTTGGTCCTGACCCCGACCCTGATCCTGGAAGACTGACTTGACTTTCCATCTGGATCCTGGACCAGCTTAACTATAATGGGTTAGCAGAGCTGTCACTGGACTAATGCTGACCCTCATCACTGTCCCTGGACCTGATCCTGACCTTGCCTGGCTAAACTTCCTGATTTCTTGCTGGGGAGGTCACAACCCTTGCCTGCCTTGTTGCCAGCCTCTGCTCCTTGCAGAGCAGCGTGTCCTTGCTGCTCCCTGACATCTGGAAAGCATAAACCCACATTCCTTTTCACAGAAAATAGATGCCTAAAGGACCTTTTGTGGCTCTAATGCTCCAAAGCATCCCAGAGATCACAATCTAAGGCTCTGTGGCTGAATCATGAGAACATCTATGCAGCAGATATCAGACTCATAAAAGCATTGTCTGGGAAGGACTTCTGGAGAAGTCTACTCCTGTCTCTTGTTAAAATTGTTAAGATCATGTCAAATCAGCTGTAGCTTTGACTGTCTCAGTTTTTGAAACATCCAAGAATGAAGAGTCTCTGTACAACCTGTTCCAGCAGTACATTACCCTCTTTCTTCTCTTAAACTTCACCTCCCAAGGTGCAATTTGTGGTAATTTATGGTTGTAATTGGCACAATACTTCAATTTCCCAAGTTCCCCTGAAATCCTTCAAGTCCCTTATTTATGGAATCACTAAAGTCCTTCTGGTACAAAAGTCCAAGTTCTCCTCTGGGCCATGTCAATGCTCTCTTTTGTCCTGGACACTTCACTGTTTGTTTGGTGTTCGTTACTTTTTTTTTTCTTTTTAATTTTAAAAAGATTCAAAGTTTCATAATTTCTTTTAATATATACATGGAAAATAGGAGCCCTGCAGTACATGTATGCCTTTCCAGCAGACTGCTGAGAGGGTGGACTGCATATAGCAGGCTATGATACTACAACATGTGACAAGGTCCATCATACTGGGTACCTGCTGGAGTCCTGGGCTGGTGAGAGAAACAGGCATAGCCCTGGCCACAACCCCTGGTGGAATTGCCTTTGATTGATCTAACCACCAACCCACTCTTGGGTTTTGTTTAAGAGATACTCAGTTGTTCCCATCCAGAACAGATTCCAGGACAAATCTAGTCTGCATGCTGTGCTCCTGGTCAGGGAAGCGGGACCCCAGAGTGAAACAATGAGTAATCCAAGCTGACGGGCTAGTGACCTGCTGACCCTTAGATAAAGAGCTCATTATTGATGCTGTTAACACAGGCAAAAGAGTGATCCAAATCTTCTTAAGTATTTCCACTAGATGGACAGTTTGTCAGGGAGCAAGACATCTTGATTGACATCTCTTGGTGAGTGAAAAGGTTGCATTGGCCAAGTGCCACTTTTATTTCTGCCATGTGATACTTAAGGCATACTTCACTAATTTTTCATTACTGTATTTTGCTCAAATGCTCCATTAAGTATTTAGTAAAAGAAATAGCATAGTGCTGCTTATTCTTTTGGAGTCAAATGGAATTGGAGAGCCGCAGAATTCACTTTTGATGAGCGCTTACTACAGCCTGATATGGCTGTTTTGGAGCATGGGAAAAATAACGACGGGGGAAACAGTGGAAGTGTTCCCTTTCAGTATTTCTCATGTAAGAATTCTGAGTAGAGCCCTCCATTGTACTTTCTTTCTGAAAGACTTAGTAACATATTTTGGTAATGCAGAGATGGCTTTTGCTGATGTTGTAGGACCTCATCAACATATCTGAAGAATGTGGTGAGGGACTCTCTGGTCAGTTATCAAGCTTACAACTATTCTTGCAGGATGAGACTCCATTGCTTTGGAAAATTCCAGGCAAACTGCTCTATGGGGGACTAGGGGCAATTCTTCTCAATTCCTCCCTAAGTTGTGGCAGCACTGAATACTAAACCAAGACTGAACACCAAACACCAAGTGAAGCAGCTGAGGAAAAGGGAAAAGAAAAAGCACAGAAACACAGTGTTGGGTGCTTCAGACTGTGACAGTCAGACTGTTGCCAAGAATGAAAATATGTTAAAAAGCTTATATAATAGACATTTACAACTAATATTATCACTGGATTTCCCAAATGTAGGCTGTGCTCCTTTCAGGCAAGCACATTCAGTTTCTACCTTATTTTTGCCCTCAGTGAATCATAAATACTGACTCAGAGAGACAGGAAGTGCTTGATAGCTATTTCTCTTCTGCATTTGGAATAAAGCAGACACACGTTTCTGTCCCTTAGGATACACTGGATAAAGGACATGTCTGTGACAAAGACAGATAAGTAATCTGCTAAAGAAGCCCAGATAATATAAATTAAAGAAGTTGGTGAGGATCTTCCTGAGCACACTAATGGTTAAGCAACTTGAAGAATGTAGCATTACAAAAGATGGAAGGATTATTGGTCAAACCCTCATATTTGAAAGGGTTTGAAGACTTCAGGATCTATAATTTGGTTAGCCTAACACTACCAGTATGGAAAACAAGGAATATCATCTGAAGCAATGCACGGCAGAATTTACTTTAAAAACCCCCAAACAACCCCTCCCACCCAAAACCCCCCAACCCTAAACCTTTGAAAAGACTACAACATAAACACTTAGAAGTTGGTTTTGGTTTTTTTGTTTTGTTTTGTTTTTTGGGTTTTTTTTTTTTTGTTTTGGGTTTTTGTTTGTTTTGTTTTGTTTTGTTTGGTTGGTTTTTTGTTTGTTTGTTTGTTTTGGGTTTTTTTTGGTTTTTTTTCTGAGAACAAAATAAAATAAAACAAAAAGAGTTTCATTGGTTGATAAAGAGTCTGTGTTGACTATCTCTGGCATGGATTCAATGCCATATTGCATCTTGACTAAAACTTTGCACCCTGAGAATGCTCTCTTATGATGTGGTGCATCCCTACTCTCCATGCCTCTAGGAGACATCTCTTTGAACGGATCTGCTCTTCCTGTCTGACCTTGAGAAAGGTAAAGTGATGAATAAAAACACCATTAACAATATGAAATACCTTTCTATTCTCTCCAGGAAAGGAGATGAAAAATTAAGGTACAGCTGTGCAGGTTATTGCAAAAGGCTACTGCTCAGCTCAGCTCAAGTGTCTCTCTATATTGACAACATTTGGCTTGCACTTACGTGTTTTTGAATCTCTTACCTATATTTATCTAACAAGCCTTTTGTTCATGTGTCAACAGAGCTAGAATCTTGTCTCAGGATTATCTTACTTTATTGCTGTAGCGCTGTAGTGCTTGGTGCAGCAGATAAAGCTTCTTACAAATTATAAAATCACACAAATAAAACAGCTTATTTAGGTCTCCATAATGGAGACCAGAAGTCAGCTGTAGACTTTATCCACTTGAGAAGCAGTGATGGCTTTGAAAGTTGGGTGGTCACTCTGCAGGCACCGTCTTATTTTGGAAGTCTGAATGGAGGAAATGTGAGATTTCAGATGGGGACTGCTCAGCAATGTGCCCTCACAAGTCACATTAAAAACAGTGGCTGAATTCTGCATTTCTCAAATACCTGGGGAGTCATTTAACACACGCCCTTTAAGGCCTCTTGAAATCCAGTATAACGAGGGACAAGCAGGGATGGGCTGATACAGCCTCTAGATGTATTCCTGGAAGAACATGCTTCCAATATAAAAAATGTGAGGAAGATTTGACAGTGTATTCACAAAGGGAACAGCAGGTTCTGAAATTAGAGGCAAGAAGCTTTCAGCTCAGAAATCTCCTGTGAGCTACTGTAAAAACAGCTACAGCACCAGGTAGTGCGATGTCCTCTGATCAAATGAACTGTAGTACATGAACACAGAAAAAAAACTGGATCAGATAAGCAGCCTGCTCCAGGCTGCTTCCCTCTGCTACAAAAATATGTGCTTCATCCCATGACTTTCCTGGCATTGTCTGCCACAAAAAGCTTTTCTTTGTTAAGGACAGAAAACACCACACGATAACATGCCGCTCCCCACCTGATGATGCCTGTCCAACGTCCTTATCCACAGCAGCCAAAGAGCAGCTGCATCTGCCTGTGTCTGCAGTGTGTCATTGTTGAAAGGATTTCAGATGGATGTGTTGGCAAAGGCTGGGTTGGTTAAACCTAGCTGTAGGCATGAGGTAATTCTTGATGTGAGTTCAGAATATTCAAACAAATACAGCCTAGCATGTGTGAAACCAGCATGGAAAGGTGTGCACACTAGCTGCAAAAGCAAACACAAAGATTAGATGAAACCACTCTACCTCTGTCTTAAATACAGGAAAATCAAACCTAAGGAGTTCTGACTGATTCCACAGTTAAGTCTCAGGAAGCAGACTAGAAATTTCTGTCTTATATTAAACATATAAACATGTTAGAACTCGACTAACTGCTCTAGGCCTATTTTTTCCATTCTCTTCCATGTTAAGTGTTGTCAGTAACTTCCAGCATGAGCAGCTTGCTGCCACTTTGATTAATACCAAACTGACTATAATAGTCACAACTATATCTTCACACAGATATGGACGTTTCAAAACAGTCAAATAACCAGGCAGTATGGCACATTATATGCTGCTAGTTCAATATGGCATAAACTTGCACAGCCCCCAGCAGAGCACTGAGCAGGGTTGTGTGTTGCAGTGCACACAGAGACAGGCATCAGCAGAGACACTAAAAGCAGAGGACACATTTAAGCTGAGATAAAGTACAACCCTTAGAATGATGCTTATCACTCCTCAATCGCTGTAAATGTAACCAAAGAGAAATACTATCAGTCTTTCAACTGCTACAGTAAGGAATGTTCTGGCATGTTGTGCTAAAATACCCTTGTGCCAGGCTGTTTTCAAAACTGTGTGTTATTACTGGTAGCCTTACAGCCAGGGACAGGTGGGAAAAGAAAATATTTACCACAGGCTGCTCCAAAGAACTGCCTAATTGCTTTTAACAGCAGTGAACACCCTGTCCCCTGGTTTTCAGAGTGGCTGCTATGGAGAGAGTTCTACAGGAGAACGCACAAACCCTTAGGTCACAGTACCTGGTACCAAAGATACAAGAACTGGATATAGAAATGGGGTTTAAACCCCAACTTTTCTTTCCATTCTTTAATCTGCTTATGTTGAGAGACATCAGTTTTCCTCTTATCTATAAGACTTTACTAGAACTCGATTTCTTACAAGAATTAATCCAAAATGATTTTGTTATGGGAGCTCTTTGGGATAGTGGAAATAATTTCAAAACAAAACTGACACAGGCAAATGAGAAAAGAGGAACCTGAATACTTTGGGTCGATTGCTTTCTGTATTGTTCTAGTTTTACACTAGATCACAAATGTGTGGTGAATGGCAACTGAAAGGTGAGGACATCTGTTTCATTTTCTCATATTGGTTATTTGCAGAATCTTTAGGTTAAATAAGAAAGGGAGACATATTATTTTATATTACCACAGCAAAATTATTCTCTCATTAATTATTGGGGAAATATCACTTTTATGGTGAGGTTATTAGAAACAGTAATTGGAGTATGCTTCATGTCATAAATTTAGTACATTGTAAATGAGCAGTCATCTATATTAACATTTAAAAGAATCATTCCTACTTAGTAATAACACAAAAGGTGCAGGACAGGTTCAGTGAATTGATGGAGAAGTGGGAAGAATTGATACTTGAAGCAAAGGCCACTTATCCCACTCAGCCAATAATCCCCAGGAGGAACACTGTGCCAAGATTTGAAAATATATAAGAAAGGTATCATTTTTGAGTGAGTGAAGCTTGCATCTTGAAGACACTGAAGAACAGATGCATGCTGTCACATAAAGATGTTGCCAATTTGTCCTGTTTTTACATTTGTGTGCAATTGGATAAAGCTGGCTGAATATTAGCTGATGTTTAAGGCATCTACATTCTAAGTCGAAAGATTTCCACCACCTTGGAAAGCAGAATATATGTTCATTTGTAGCTTACAAAGCACTGGAATAAGAATCAATAATGAGTTTTGGTCCAGTGTGCATTTGTGACACCCTGTACATCAGTTTTGTGAGTTCATTGTTAAACATCTGCAGAATGAGGATCAATAAATGCAGAAAGAGAAATTTAACAAATATTGGTCATTATGTTAATTAGCAAAGATGGTTACAAAGCATTTTGCAATCTTTAGAAAATTAAATATAAAATAAATAGCCAGATAGGATGAAAACGGAGAAATTCAGTTTCAATTAATACAGTTATTTCAACTAATACAGTTCTGTCAAAGCTCTGTGGAAATCAGGGGCAGTTTTTAGAACAGTATCATATGAATACAGATTTATAGTGAATATCCTAATCCCCTCATGACTTTTGTCTCAAAAAGATCTGAGCAAATGCAGAAAAGGTCTCTGGTAGGGTAATGTGAAGGGTAAAGCTATGAGGAGGAAATGTCCTGAGTGTATGAAACAACACAACATGAAAAACAGGCACTTGAACATGGTTTGGCCTAGAGATTATGACAAGGAAAAGAAACATCCACACTGAAATTCAACAGACACAAAACATACAAGTACTGCATTTTCTACCATTTACAATGAACCTGCGTGGATTGTTGTCACAGAACTCCACTAAAGGAAAACAGTGCAGTAAATTCCTGAAAAGAGGAGCATCTGCAGCTCAGCCTGAGATGACCATGGAATATGAACTACCTCATGTGTTGCAGTATCAAGCCAGGGCCAGCTGGGTCTCAGAGAAAAGTTCTTTTTTTGTGGCCCAATAGAGAAGCGAGCAGAAGTGCTACGGCTGAAGGGCAGATGTTACAACAGAAGAACTTCTGCTTTGTAATGGCACCACAGCTTTTGTCACTGGTTTTACACATCTGGAGGATAGGATTTGGTATTTACTGAGAAATGTAGTATTAAAATGCCAGCATGCATGCTACGCCTTTTTAGTGCAAGTGATTCATATTCCTCTAAATCACTAAAGCTATGAGAATATATTTAGCTTTTTATTGATTGCAGGAAGTGAAACAACTGAATGGCACTGAGGGTTTTGCATTGAACTCAAATTAGCTATGTATCATAAATTACACTGGGTTTTTATCTTTTAATCCAAAAGCAAAAACTATTTTAAAACAGATTGTTGATTTGTGGTTAAAACCAAGATGAGGTCTTGGTTATTCTAAATTATATTCTCAGCTCTGAGTCAGAACTCTTGGGTGAATTCAGACAAGTTATTTAACTTCTATGCATTTAAACTTCCTCATACCTGAAAAATGGATCTGCCAAATGAAGATGCTGCTGAATCATTAAGTGCATTCTGTGTTCCAGACATGAAAACTTTATGGAAATGCAAAGTGTTATTACTGAGCCTTGTTTTGAAGCTGACAAATGAGTAAGATTCCTCTAGCTGTCACCCCACATAAAATAAATGTAATTATATAGTAACATCACAGCTAGGGACATTTATCTGAGTGAAATTCTAGAGTTGCAGTCTGGTATCTCAGATACAGCTTGGCATACTTACCCAGGTGCATAGTGGGAATTATGGTAGACTGTTCCCTTAAGATCTATGCTTTTTGGGGGTTCATTCTGCCTGTCTCTCTCTTAGTCTCTCTCTCTCAGGTCATCTCCAAACAGTTCCCAGGTCACTGGGCTAGTCACGATTTTCACATTGAAAAAAAACACCAAAACAAGGTGCATTACATGAAGCAGTGCCATGGTGGAACTCAGGCCAGGAGCTGCATTCCTGTGCTATTTTCCCTCTCCTACCAATAGTCAATGCAGCTCCTTAATAGTCAGGCATGTTATGTGAGTGCAGCTGATTTTACTAGTGTACATCACACAAAGATGTCCTGCAACTTGTCTGCTCCCAATTACAAAAAACGGAATTGAAATAATAATCCTCTTGAATTTGGCAGATTTGATTATACCTTGCTGCCATGCCCTTTGGATCCATGCTGGCTCTTTCTGCTTATGAAAAAAATCTTTGCCTGCATCCTCACAGTTGCTGGATGATGCTGGAGGGGGCATTTGGTCAACCAGGAGGAGACACACAAGGCTTGGTATTACAGCTGGGAGCCAATTTTCTTCTGTCTGCCCAAGCTTGCTGCAGGCAAATGGATGGGATGAAGGTTGTATGCAAGAGATAATCAGAATAAATTCTTCCAGCAATAACACCATGAGGAACAGACTGTGTAGAAAGTACAAACTCAGGGACACTTTAGACAAGGTTCATGGTGACTAGATGCCTGCAAGTGAAGATCACTGTGCTGTTCTCTATGAGCAATGCCACCTCCTGGTGTCCTGGATCAGGCTTAGGAGAAATATTTTTTTTACAATGGATGAAAGAAATAATAAAAATGCACTGAAACCCACACAGATACAAGAACTGCTTCCTGTTTGTGTGAATGTTGTGATCCAAAGAGTACTGTTTCATTATTGCTATGCTCCTCTTTTCACATCTGCAAAAATAAACCAGTTGCTCCTCTTGAGCATTAGTGAAATTACTGGGAATTGTAGATGCCCTACTCCAATTTGTGAAAGAAATATCAAACGTAAGCATCAATTCTAAAATTTTGATTCTCTTGTGCAAGCTCCAGGGTTGAAGGCCATGGAATTGCATCTAGCAAAAGAGTGTTATAACATAGGAACTAAGGCACAGCAACCTTGTTCTACATGGTTCAACCTCAGCCTGAACAGTGCTGCCACTGGGGGAAAATAGCTCAGATTCTCATTAAACATTTGCTCAAATGCTGAGAGAGCTGGAAATGTTGTTGATGGTGTGAAGAGGAGAGCAGAATAGATTCCCTCATCTATTTCCCACAGCTGATAAACAGTAATGCCCTTCAGTCTCTCCCCAGCTGGCCCAGCTTCAGATGAGTAGCACAGTAATGAAAGCCTCCACATCCTATTAGCAGTTCTCGGGCCATCCATGGCTCATTGGAGAAATGCCTGCTCCAAGCTGAGATGGATGGCTTCCTCTGTAATGAAAACAGAGTGAGGAGCAAGACTGCACCAGGAAGACCTGCTCCTATCTCATTCCTGGGCAGGAGGAATGATACTTGCAGGGGGGAGTTTTGGTAAGTATCTGGTACCTTTGTTTCACGTAACAAAGAAAAGACAAATGGTAACACATTCATAATTCTAACACCAGTTTTGACATAATAGGACAAAATGGTGCCTCAAGATTCCTGTGTATCAAGCAGATGGGCCATCCATTATTTTCCCTCAGGTCAGGGGTCATCCTAAAACGAGAGTCAGCAATCATTTTGCAGGGTATAACAAAACCATTTTTTTTGCCTGCTTCTTAATCCCAGAAAGCACTACTGTCCTCTACTTTTGTCCACATACATTATCATTTTTGTCTATTATCTGTGTCCCCAGAGACCTAATAGTCTTTTCTTCAGCGCGGCTTGATCTGGAGCAGCTGTAAGCTTTGCTGCAGGCAGTGTCTGACAACTGCTTGCCTCTTGGTCAGTGTCAGTTCCCTGGGGGAGGGCAGGCATTCATTTCGTTATTAAAGCATGGAAAAAAATCCTATATTCATTTAGATCCAGAATGAATACGTAATATTTGGAACAAAGGGCCCATGTTCCAGTCCAGCTGGCAGTGCTTTTACCATTGCCGTTCTTCAAGGCTAGCTCCTGCTTAAAGCATGCATTAAGGTCATTTATTTAAAAATAATGGAATGTGCTGCAAAAGCCCTTTTTTCCTCTGTCAGTCTAAATTTCACCTTCCAACATCTCTCATTGATCCTCAAGCACTAAGAGCTTGTGTGGAACACCACTTTTGTGAAAATAAAGATTGTTCAATTACAGTACTTGGGAGAAGAAAGCAATAGCTAAGAACAAACTCAGTGGTGGTTGTTTTTTTTGGTTTTTTTTTTTTTTTTCAAAACCAGGTCTGAGTCTCATTTTGTCATATGTGTTCTCATTCAGGTGTTAGGTGAGTGCAAATTTTGTCTATAAATAACCTTCTCCATTACTAGGGTACAAGTGGATGTTATTGTTAGCTTACTACAGGACACCCTAGTACTTCACATGAGTAGCCAAGGTAAGATAAGTGAGCTTAAAAATTGTTCATGTGCTTTTCCTGCAGTTGTCCAGCACATCTGTTTATGTTCCCTTCGGTTTGAGACATGGAAGAAATGGGCTCTGAACCAGTTAGTTCCTCTTGATTTCAAGAAGCTAACCCTGACAATATGCAGCACTGCAGAGGATTAGGATGAAATCTTGACCCTATTGATATTAATGGACACAATAATTTACATCAATGGGACTGGAAGAATCTCCGTGCTAAAACATAACTAATATTTCACCCAGATTGTCTTAGAGGCCTCCAAGGTGAGTGGTTTCATCCTCCAAAGACTATGCAGAAAGGTAACCAAAATTGAAGTGAAAGGCACTTCAAAGTTAAAATCAAACATCTGTGCGTCATTTAATACCAACTTTCAAAAATTTAAGCTGAGATTTGTCTGAAGTAATGGTAGCAACTAAAAGCTATGCATGAATACTGAATTACCATGTTCAGAGGGTGATATATCCATCCACTCATCCTTACTTTAGACAGTGGGATTATCCCTATTATAATTTATGTTGAAATGAAATCATACCTGAGACTTCTTTTTTTTAATTGATTAATGCTAGACTGACTTTTGAATTCAGTTCCTTCAGTTTTCTACAGATTTTCACCCCTTGTGAATTAAGATAATCCTGTTACAGGAAGGTAGGAAGGTTTTTTTTTTTACACTGCTGTTTTTTTTATAATCTTTTTGGTAAAAGCAGGGAAAAAATCCAATTAAAATATTTACTGATATCTTCCTTAAAATTTGTATTTGTGCAAGTATCATATACATTTTGAGTAATAAACAAATTTTCTCCACTTTCAGATATGTAAGACAACATCGTCATAAGTATAACCAATAGCAAAATTTTTACCTCACAAAGGCAATTTCCAAATCCTTCTGAAGACATTTTGCAAACAGACATTTCAAGCTGTAAGGTGGTGATAATTATTTTGGAGGGACTGAGACCAGGCTTGTCATCTCTTCATCATTTACATCTGTTTTCCCTCAATGCACATACTTCATCCTAATTGCTGTTAATAGGAACTGGTTGTGCAGTCTGAGGAAATCTGAATTAGTTGCTGTTCATTCAGCAGAGATGAAGATGCTTGTGACTGAATAAAACCCTGCCATTCTGCATGCCTAGCACACAGCATTAATTGGGCCACCACCTTGACAATTTTGAAAGGGCAATATATTGAGTGGGGGGAGCAATTTTGTCTTTATTTGTACAGTCCACATGAAGGTCAAGAAGACTTGCAACTGCTTTACTCTGGGAAACATAAGAGTGGTTTCCTTCTTGCTTCTGTCTTTCCCTTCCCTTTCACCTCCTACTTTCAACAGCGCAACATGGAAAAACATATCCAAACCAAACAAACCAAACAAACCAGGAAAGGAAAGTTGAAAAGAAATCTTTCAATGGCCTTAGATTCTATGCATTATGATGCCCTGGGGGAAATAAGGCTCATCTCAAAGAACATCATCCCTGAAGACAGGTGGTGTTATGCTTGTTTCTGCCAGCTCAGAGTTCAGACACACACATAGCTCAGTTACAGCAGGAGCATGTACTGGCAGAGCTGTAGTGCTGTTGGGGTGGGCTGCTGAAGCAATAGGCTGTAAACTGGTATCCCACTCTAAGTCAGTCATGTGCCTGTGTCCTAATTTAAAATCATGTAAACCTCATTTGGATATTGGTTTTAATCTCACCCTAGCTTTTTTACTTTATTTTTTTGTTTTATCTTGAGCATCTCCTATATGAACTTTGGCTTTGTTCATCTGCTCCATGCAAAGCCTCCTGAAAACCCTCTGTCTCACTGCCAGTTCTGAGGACTGACCTGAAAGCTACATCTCACACCAAGCCCCTTACAAGGTACAATGCCCTGGCAGAGATGACTGCTGCAGACTTTCCTTGATCCTGACTGGAAGCACCCACTTAAATTGGCCAGAGATATATAGGTTTGTGTATACCAGGAAATGAAAAGAGTCAGGGCACAGGCTCAAGCTGTTTCCATGACAACTTGTACTGTTTAATTGCATTTTTCCTGCCACATGTGGCTTTGGCCCATGAGAGCTGTGATCTCCATCCAGTGCTGAAATGCTTCACAAGGTGACACACACCGTGGGATATTCCACATTTATATACAGATAAAGATTCCCTGCAGTTTTCCTGTTTTACTTTTGGGATGGAAGAAGACACATAATTATGACCTGTGCACTTACTTTCAGGGTCAGAAGAAGTCTCTTGGAACTGTTCAGCTTAATATGGACCTCGTCTGGGGAAGGGAATGGGAAATCCAGTGAACAAAGAGTCCTAGAATGATTTGGGTTGGAAGGGACTTCAGGGATCATCTACTTCCAACCCTGCCGCAATAAGCAGGGATGACACCCACTAGACCAGGTTGTTTAAAGCCTCATCCTATCTGGCCAAGTTACTACTCTCTAGTCAGCTATATGTTTCACAAGGGGGGCTGAATGTCTTGAATCTGGCCAAGACAGAGTTAATTTTTTGCAGTAGTCAGGAGGGAGCATGGCTAGATTGTGGAGGTTACTCTATACCACCTCACATCATTTTCCAGGGGCAGGATTCTCCTCTAGGTCAAGGTAGGGCAGTGGAGGAAGTGGTTGGGTATTGTTGGGGGTGGGAACTCACATGCAAATGGTTCATTTCTTGTACCCTCTGTCATTCTTGCAATTACTGTTCATTTTCCTATCTCATTGCTGTTTCCAGTAATTTGTTCCCATCTTAACCAAAGATCTTTACCTTTTGAGCCTCCAATGTTCCTCTCCATTCCACTACAGCGGGAGAGGATTGGGAAAGAAGGAGTGAGTGAGCAGCTCATGGTTATTCTTAGACATTAAATTGGTGAGTACCATTCCTTGACTACCACAGTTATTTAATATTTCTTCTTTCCATCTACCTTCTAGCAATCCAAAGTCACCTGCAGTTTACTCGTATCCAGCAATCCTTCCATCATCTGCCCTTCTCTGCTGGCTTTAAGAGTTCAGTAGGACCTAGGCTGTGGGCAGGTCTAGGCTGTCCTTATTTGTTTCTGGAAGATTTAGAACATGGTGTTTTGCTTGGGGCAACATTAGCAAAGAGATTTGTTTTAATATTTTATCTGAAATAAAACAAACCAAAGCATCACTTTAAAATGTAGAATTTACCATAAGAAAGTCAAAATTAACTGCTTGGTTTATTAGAGATCCCTTTTTATTAGAGGGGTTTTTTTGTCAAACACCATAATATTGGATTTTTCAGCTGCATGTATAGATTGCATGCAAATGTTCAAACAAAAGCATTTCTTGTGAAATGAAAATATGGATCTCTGGGATCCACAGTGAATAGATACAAAAATATAATGTGATATGATCACATTTACTTTAACAATGTATAGGCACATTATGTGCATTACTATAATCAGATAACTGAATCTTTTAACCTAAATTTGGCTGGAATCCTATTGTTCTTATTTTGTTTCCCTTCAGAGTGATTAAACTGCACAATTTAGGCTATGGCTCCCGGAAAAGAAGCAAATACACTGTGTGCCTGCAATTCAAATTTTGACATCCATCCTGGAGCTGGCATCTGCTACAAGAAACACTGTGGAGAAAAGGGCAAAAGTAGGTGTTGAAATGTCATTATTCTGCAACCATTTTTGTAGTACCTGACCAAATTTTTCAAGTAGCCACTGACCTTATGGAAAAATACTGTAATTCAGAGAAGGCACTACATGCTATGTTTGGTCAACACTGCTTACCTTTAATGAAAAAAAACACTGCCAAGGCCTAGGTGACTGTGGACATCAGGGGGTCAGCCCTACCTCTCAAACAGAGCAAAGTGCATAGGAGATTCTTACCCTCTCCTCTGCCCTAGTTTTCATGTGAATAAGTGCCCAGCAAAATGATCTGGAAGGAATTGGAGGTACAAACTCCACCCAGCACCGTGGTCACTTTGAAAAGGCCAGAATGAGCATGCAGTCCCAGCACTTCAACTAGATGCAAACTTTCAATTCATCTAGAAAATCAGGATCCCTATTTCTGCACCATTTTAAGGTGTTTTTTCTTCCTGTTCTAGTACATTTTTAAGTAGAAATAATCACATGTATGGTAATGCCTATGGTTACATATTACTTAAGGTCATATGTATTAGACAGGACCTGCAATTACTGAGTTACCCTTTAAAGAAGTAGGAGCTAAAGACAAGCCAAAGAGAGATCCAATCAGCACATAGGCCTTACCTGTTTTCTGAGTTCATGCTCTGCCTTTTGTCACAAAGATGGGAAATTTCTGCTTGTTCTACTGCCACCAGCTGCCAATCCCCTGAGCTGCTAAAGGCCAACCCACCTGCTCAGTGTTCCTTCTCACCAGCTAGCAGTACAAAACACCACTAGGAAAATGATGTTTTCATGCTGCAGAAACCAGCAAACCAGAAGTAAAGCAAGGAACAGCTGCTGCCTTGAGAGGCCTCAGCCTGAGCTCCAGGCTGAGCACTCATCCTAGCCACAGGCTGCAGAGTAAAGCAGGAGCCACAAAAGTGAATTGCTCAAGGGAGTGCAAAAGTTTGAACATGAGGCAAATGAAGCATGAAAAACGAAGCAGTGAACCAAACAATTATTCACCACTACAAGAAAATCCATTAAAGAAAAACAAAGCCATCTACAATAGTGCAGCTGAGGGAGGTAGAGATGAAAGCATGGAAAACAATCCCCCCTGAAAAGCTATCTTGAAATTCTTGGAGTAAGGGAGAAAAGCAGGAGAAAAACAGAGAGGGGAAAAGGAATGGGGGAAGGTAAAATATCAAAATGCAAATCAGTAAGCTTAATCAGAGAACTCATTCCAAGACATGCAAGGAAAAGACTAAACAAGAGCTACTGCCTCTCTGGGCATGGTGCCACCTCATCACATGCAAGGAAAGAATCTCAGATAACCGAGGCAGAATAAAAAATGATCATGGAAATGGTAAGGTGACTGGTGAAAAAAGGTGGTTTTCCCCTATAACCATATTCAAGATATTGAACATTTGTCACTACTGTGTAGTTCTCTGAGGGTTTCATTAGCAATAAATGTACTTGAGGTCAGTTTACTGTGGTACTCTGTTACTAAGTAAAATTTTGAACACACTAATTTTGTCAAGTGTCTTTTTCTTCAAAGAAGCTGCTGCTTAGTGCATGGCAGCAGCAGCAGCTCCAAAGATAGTTAGGGGCACATCCCCTTTTTCAGAACTCTCTCCTGTTGAGCCTCATTGACAGACAAAGTCTTACATGTTTGTTTGTTGTTTTTTTTTCCAATAATACTCACATATGAAAAGATGCTTGGGGCAATTCATTCACCATCCCATGTACCATCAATCTGGGTATAAAACTCAGGGAAGTGTACCTAGTGACACCAAAACATGTATGTAACACATTCTGGGATGTCACATTGTTCAGAACAAAAAGGCAAAGGAAGGAAACTGTCTATAATCCTTGGATAGAGTACCAGTCTAGAACACAAAAATCATTTAATATTTATTGTGCATAAGCATGAGCTCGCTTCAAATGCCAAGAGGTCTACACTGTCTGCCCATTATATCTATTGAATCCTTTTGATTTCCAAACACATAAATCATCAATTGAAACTTCAATGCCTGACTGAAAGAGAGTATTTTCCAAGTCCTAAATGGCACAATGAGGTGGATCCAGGGGCTGAGGCTTTTTCTGTAACTCGGGATAGCATTGGGTTACCCCACTTGCATAAAATGGCAACACTAAACAGCATATAAGCTACTGTATTGGAACCTGGATATTGGTCCCTAATGAAGAACAGTGCTGGAAGGGTAACAGCAGATTCCCTCTGCTTGGGCATGCTATATCTAAAAAGTGAAAGGGCAGGCTTTAAGGATAACATGGGAGATTTAGAGGTGAAAGCCATGATTGGGATTCATTTTCCTGAAGAAAAATTCCATTTTCCAAATTTTGGGAAAGACCAGATTGTATAAATAGCACCAGGATAAGCTGTTTGCAAGAGTTAAATACTATTACTTGCTATGAATATTAGCCTAAGATTAACACACATGAAGGCATAATCTATATTTGGAGTCAGCTACCAGTTAAAAAATAATTTAAAATTTGATTTGAACATATGACTTCACTACCTCCCTACAAGCAGAGACAACATAACTTATCTAAAACATTAAAATCCAGCTAAGGAACTAGATTAGGGAGATCTGAAATGTATGAAGCACTCAGACATTTTAACATATTTTTAAGAATAGATATTTTAACTTTTGCCATTATTAATTCAGTTCTACTCAGACTCATTCTCCTTTTCTTTTGTTCTCTTTAGATGTCACTCATGCTGCTTCTATTCAGGATGCTTCTTCTGCAAGCCCTATCAGCCTTTTTCCCTGATACACTGCCAGTGTTAATCTTTCTCATGTTGGGAAACATGGTCAGTGTTGCTGGCCATAGGCAAATTCTGTAACTTATCTATGCAGAACACTTTTTTTTTTAGGATTCATTGTCATATTTGGCTCCAGATTCCTAACATAGTTACTGAAGCATCCCCAGAGGAGAAAAGAGCACAAAAACTGCCATGGTGGATGAGACACATGGTCCATCTAGCACAGCATCCTGTTTAAAACAGAGAAAAGCCTGTCTGCTTCCAAGGAAGTGTCTGTGTGGACTATATCTTCAGAAGAGCCTTCAGAGGAGCCCTTGACTCACTGAATGCATCCTCATTCAAGCATGTCTTAACCTGGATGCAAGAGACTTCACTCCCTCATTCTTTTTGTGATGTTAATTCAAATATTTCTTAGAATCACATAATTGTGAAAAAACTGAGGAAAAAAAAATCAAAGCTGGTTCAGGATGCCATGAGCATGTGTTATTTGCCAGCATACCCTGCAGGTGACCCACTGGGCTCTGATCATTCAGCAGTCCTGTGAAGAATAAGTCTGCTTTTCTTCTCTCTAATTACATTAGAAGTAGGAAAAAAATCCCAGACTGGCTGAGTTAGGAACATGAGGGTTTAGAGCTGCTACTGATTAAACCATTTTTCTCCTAGACTGTAGAAAGTGGACAAACTTGATCAAGGTTGAAAACAGCCAGTGATATCAGACAGGCTTCAGCCTCTTCAGCCCAGACTGAGCAAAGCTGTTGCGTTTGAGTTGCTGCTGGTGCTCTCCTAACAGGAGTGTTCCATGCAATTAAGTCAGATTCTGCCTTAAAACCCAGAGTGTTAATGCACATATATCCTGCTTTTTTTTTTTTTTTTGCTAATTCTTTTCAATAGTCTTTATTTTATAAGGGAAAAGGAGTATACACTACTTGAGGACACAGTTCATGAAGAACAACAGAAAACTGCTTTAGGATGGCATGTTCTTCTTTTCCTTATTCTCTGTACTAAAAAGTGGTGATGACACTCTGGTAATTATATCTGGCTATGAAGATTTAGCTATGTCCTACAGCTAACAGCAATTTTTAGACTTTAGGTCGCTGGGGAAACATGAATAGTTACATATAGTCAAGGTTTCAATTACTCTTACATTTGCATACAGGTCTGCTCTCTTTATTGCATCTGTAGATGCTCTTACCTGATGACACTTCCTATCACCTTCAACAAATGTAGATATTTGCAGTAGATACAATGCTTAGTCAACACATTTATGTTCTAAAATTAATGTATGTGTATGATATTGATCATGGACTACTGTTTAGTTTTCCCACTGTTTCAATAAGACACAAGTCAAACTACTTGCTATTTTTAAGTTAAAAATCAATTCACTTGACTAAAGTCCAGCATATCTGCATTATTATTGATTTCTTTCAAGACACTGCCCCATGGACTATTTAGGAACAAGGTTCAATATTTATTTCAATAGTATTTCATTGGTTGATTTTTATTGAACTGGTTGACTAACGTTAAATTCTCTCATATATTCTGAGACATGGTGTATTAAGAACATCACCTTAGTCTCTAAATGTGAAGGGAGTTGAACATTATGTATCACAAAAAAGGAGCCCATGAGATGAATCATTGGTATAAAGCCCTTTGAAACATTTATTGTTTGAATACAGCAGTGGCATTTGTTTATAGAAATTATAATGTAAGAAAACCCACTTCATATTAATTAATTGCAAGGTTGTACAGAATTTCCTGAGCTGAATGTCTTGGGCCCATAAAAACAACATCTGCTAGAAGAGGAAATCCAAAATCTATAGCAGAAGGAACCAAAATTGTGAGCAGCTCAAGGTTAATACAACACAGGTTGCTCTGCCCTTCTCTGACAAGGGCAGGTGAGAGGCATTTTGATTGGAAACCAAGTAGCCAGCTCAGCATGCTGCTGAGGGCTCTGCCTGCACTTGGCTGCACAGGTGTGTGACTAGAGAGCACCAAGATTTACTTGGCTTTTGGCTTTTAAATATTTGCTTGATTAAGGATGCAAGGGGACCTGTAAATCCTTAATACCATCTCCTAAATCCAGGGCTGGGCACAGAAGTGCCCATGCTTATGCCTGATGTGTTGCATCAGCATTTACAGCAAATGAAGCGTGAAAGGAGGAGACTGTGGAAAGGACACAGAAGTATTTTGTGGACCAGCAATGCACAAGTGTCACTGAACTGGGATGGGCTTCAGAGAGTAGTAGAGATCAAAGAAGAATGAGCATAGGGTGCTTGGTGCTTTCCCATATAATATTGCTCTATTTTCTGCTGTTTCTTGTAAAGAAATTATTCCCTTAGATTCAAGACCCTCACATTCAGGCCAATACAGGCACAGAGGAAGTCCAGAAAGGAAAAGCAGGCAATTCTCCCCTACACCACTCATATAATCTTGGCAGTGCAACTTCCAAGTCATCCTTTTCTCATTGAAAAAGGTTATTCAACATAGATCCCCATGGACTGCTATGTCTTAAGAAGGAAATTGCCTCTTTGTCTCCTCCTCCCAAGACAGGTACCTCTTTCATTTCAGTTCAGCAGGTGATGCCTGCAGAGCTCTCCCTTGGAGTATTGCCACAGCAGAGCAAAGCTTTATCCCTTCACACAGCTCCTGCCTTATCCTGTAATGTCAAAGGACCACAAAGTTAAGGAAAAGAACATACTCCCTAGTGGTGTTCAGAACCTGTTAGTGTGTACCTAAGGGTCACTGAATTTTCTTAAATTGACTAAAAACTTTAAAAAGCTGTGAAGAGGATTTTCCTTTGTTTTTCTTTCCCTCACTTTTTCAGCTAAATGTTTTCTTCCTCTGTCTTTCCAGGGGTCTGGAAGAAAGATCTCTTTTTGTGTTCACAACAACAAGAATTTTCATATGGCTTCCTTTTCAGTGTACTATAAAACCCAATCCTGTTATCAAATACATTAGTTCATATATTGAAGAGAGTTGAAAGAGTCTCAGGTTTTTCTTCAGACTTGAGAGAAAACTGATTATGTAAAAGGGTTAACTAAGGTGTAAATTAAAAAAAAAATTGAAACAAACTAAAGTGGGTTTGAAGAAGAACAACAATTCATAGAATCATTTAGGTTGGAAAAGACCTCTAAGATCATAGAGTCCAAATGTTAACAGTTAACACATCTCTAAAAATGCTTCCTTCTTGATGAGAGACTAAGTAACCCTCAGAAACTTCATTCAAGATAGGTTGTCACTGGAGGGCAAATCAGGAAGATTAAAATCAGGAGCTAAAAGCATCCAGCTAATTCCTTAACAGAATAAAAATCAACAGCTTGAATTATATAAAAAAGGAGAAAGATGAGGTCATGGCACTAGCTATACCATGAAGATTGATTAAAAAGTCCTAACACTTTGAAACGCCAGTGAAAGCATACCAACACAGCCCCCTCAAAACCTCCTGAATCTCTGGAAGATGACAGAAACATTAGGTCTAATGTCTGATTTCCTAGAGCCGTAGGTGAGTCTGTAAAAGCAAACTTCCTTCTGTCATTTCCTTGAGAAAAAGTGATGAGTGTAGAGGAGCTTAGGTGGGACAGAGAACATGAACTGCTCTCTGTCCTCTTTTCAGTAAATTAAGCATGTTCAGGTTTAGCTTGTTTTAGTTGTTTTCAGGTTATGCTGAAGCTGATGGTATCTATTGTGCCTGAAGAGGTATTTAACATTTTATAAACAGCAGTCTGATCGAAAAACCCGAGTTCATCCCCATGTTGGAGATTGACTGGTGGTAGGGACTACCTGTTAGCTGTGGTCAGAGGCAAACAGGCCAGGCCATCCCCTCTGCAGCAGGTGCTATGGTCTGTCTGACCTCACACTTGTCATTCTTAGAGGAACACGGAGCTGAAAGTTATCTCCATCTGTATTTGTCATTTGAAGCACAGCCAAAACTGAGGCAGCAGAATCTAATCTTTCAAACATGACCTTATTCCACTCCTGTAGTTCAAAGGGTTTAAAATTAAAGCTCTCCATTTAGATCACCTTTACTCCAAAGTAATTTTCATTCTTCTCTGGGGTTCAATGCCCTTAATAATTCAGCCTAGCTAGCCACCCCACAAAAAACAGTTATACCTTTAATCCCTTTTACTGCCTTTCTTAGCAAAAGCCTGCTACTAAAAAGTTCTGATAGGTTCTCAATCCTGGATTTTCAGAGGTATTTCAATATCTAGCTAGCCAGCAGTTCAGTACCATTCTGAACTAATTTAAATTATTTTTTATTATCTAATATTGCTACAGTTGTGCCTTGTCTTGTTTCCTATATGAGTATGCTGATTTGCAAAAGATGAAAATATTACCTGTAACACCACTACACCCAAAGATCCTGTAACCTGTAAATCTCTAGACCAATAGATCCATGAATCAAATCTAAATAGTTTTCTAATTTGTTTGTCCTAAATATCCTGAAAGTTTCTGGTTTTTTCCCCTGAATGTACCTATCCTGAATAAAATCTGACAAACTTAAACAATCCATTAGTCTTTGTTGCTTACTAACTCCTGAGAGCTGCCAGGGCACCACACCTAGGGTCTTAGTGTAAAGACCCCAGGTGTGGTGCTCTGGCAATTCTTGGCAAAGCAGAGACAGCAAACACAATTCTCAGTCTTGCTATTCACTGGAATTAATTAGTTCACCAAAATCGACCTGCATTATTTTAATCAATCTCCAACAGATTTTGAAGGGCAGGCAGGACAGAGAGAGGGTATTTGCCAGGTTTTCCCCAGATGTCTAGCCACTCACAACAGCTTGAGCTCAGTGCCTAAACTGTAGCTGTAGAACACGAAATCAGGACGCAGACTCACAGAAGGCTGAAGATTCAAAATATCGCTTTATTATCAAAGCAGCTGTCTTTTATACCTTTTTACAATGAGCCCACCTAAGAGGTGGGATCCTTGGACCCATTGGTCACATCAAGGGGCCATCAAACAAATTCCCTCCTCTGGGAAAGAATGTAGAAAAATATGATGGTTTACAATAACGTCCTTGTTTACCACAAGTGTCCCTGGGAAAGAATTTTCTTAAATCAAAACATGGCAGGCACAAACCGTGGCTACACCTAAATTCTGTGACCTTGTGTCCTGTTTTAGGGCAAATTTGGGATGAAACCTCCAAAGGGGTTCCTCTGGAAAGCAAACCCAAACGGCCCCTCCCTCCAGCCAGTCCGGGAAAAAACTTCCTTGGAGAAAAGTGGAAAAACCTATTTATTTAACAAACAAGATGCCCACAAGCACAAAGAATGAACAACATGAAACAATAAAACCTCTTGCAGCTCTGAAGAGAGATGGCAAACTGAGCCAGTCCTTGCTGTGGGTGCAGCTCAGCTCACTCAGTCTCTCACCAGCCCCACTCCCTCCGCAGGGCCAGGCCCGGCGGCCGCAGGTGCCAGCCCTCGCTGCTCCTCTGGGTTTGTCAGTCAAGGGCAGATTTAAACAGTCCCAAGAAAAAGGAAAAAAACAGTCCAGGGAGCTTCTCTGCCTCAGCCAGCTAAAACTAACTAAGAGCACAGGAGATCTCTGTCCCACCGCTGTCCGTGCCTCAGACGAACGCCGGAGCCAGGCCGTGTGGGAGTCAGGCAGTTTTCTCAAAACAAACTGCTGCTGCTTCTTTCTCCCCCTTCGCTCCCAGAACCATTTTAAAGGTACAGAACTTAATATACAGCACAAACAGAACAGACAATTGGGGATACAAACATCATAAAGTCCTAGGACACCTTGTAACATCAGGGGCCTGGATACCTTCACCAAGTATGCCATCGTGCCTGGTCTCTGCATTCACAGCCATTCCCTATCCCAATCCTTGAGGACCCGGGGTGCTGGAAGCATGGCAGCTCTGTATTGAACCGCTCGTGCCTTCTGCTGGGTTGACAGGAGAAGGGTGGGTGGGTGGGTAAGGATGCCTTTTGTCCACCATGGCTCTGCTGGTGGGACACTGCAGTTTACAACAGGAGCTTCCTGGGGTCTGGTTCTATTTCACTCCTACAGATGAAGTGGTTGAGATCCCAGGGAATCATTTTAAAATTTGAAACCACAGGTTCCTGTCTTTCCAGAAAGGAAATATCTTGGCAGTTCTAGTCTGAGAACAGTTTTCAATTTTCTGGTATTATCCTACTTACGTGTGATAAAACTGCCTCCCAGTCACCTTCGCTTGTGACTTTTTCGAAGTTCACCTTTCAGCCCTGCTTGATATCATAATGCCATTAGTGCTAATGAGATCTCCAGCAAACATTGCATTGTTACTCCCTTACCTACTTACTTTGGGAAGAATAAAGGACAAAGATGCTATGGCTATTAACTCAGAGCCTGCATTCACTTACGTTTTTACTTTAACTATCTCTATTCACTGTAAATTCCTTTCACACTCTGTGGTGTCAAGAACACATTATCAGCTTTTCACTGATCTCAGTTTCTCAGGTGCCTATCACTGCATGTGTTGTAAAATCAGCATCTGTGTACGCATGTGGCCAGGCTTAGCAGATGCTTTTACAGGATAAGATGTGACATATATTCTATATGTGAATTCAGATTAAACCCCAAATCCATCAAACATTTTATTTTAAAGAAAAGAAATTATGCCATTTGATGCAAACATATTTCTTTATTAACAGTTTTGCAGCATGCTCCTCAGCTCCAAATTCTCTGGATGTGGATTGCAAATCATTCGTTCACTCTAAGAGAAACACTCATTCATTTTGTGTTATGCCTGCTAAATATAACACTGTGCTACTACACAAAACTGCTACTTGCCTGAAGCTCTCCAGCTGTCCAGGAAAAAGAGCCTGGCAGGGCAGTCTGTCCTGGACTGGTCACCAATGGGGTCTTGCATTAGTGTCAGACTTTGCAGTCTTCCTAACTTTCTGATCTCTGGTTGGATGTGAAGAACAGTCAAACAGTAATATTTGTCCTCTGGCAAAGATCCCATGGAAGGCAGAGGAGTGCCCCTCCACAAAAGCACTATCAATATTCATTGTCTCCACTGGTGCTAGAGAGAATGGCTCCAAAGAAGAATTAGGGCGCCCAAAACTCCTAACCTAAAGACAAGCAAAAGACAATCTCTCTATAAAATGGGCAGATGGTAAAGGGAAATAATAATGAGTGGTGTCACCAGCAGCAGTTGCAGCTCAGCAGCCGCCACCGCAGCGTGATCGAGTGTGGAGCCATCGGTGTGGGGGGAGCCCCCAAAGGGACCCTCAGCTCCCTGCAGGTCACACTCTGTGCCTCCTGAAACTGAACCCCAACTACAGCCCCCACAAGACAGGACTTGCAATATTGTCCTCCCTCCCTCTTGACCTCCCTAGCCACTTATGGATCAGTGACTCTTTTTGCAGGGTTTCTGTAACCTCTGGCAGGATTCAACAGTGAAGGGCTGTAAACCCCGACTTGGCAAGAGGGGAAGACAAAGGAGCTGGGATTTGGGGATAAGAGTGGCCTGGTAGTTTCGAGAACATGGAAAAGCAGAGTAGAAAATCAATACATCTAAATGGGGAAAGGAAAACTTGAAGATAGAAAAATAATTCCCCAGCCTCCGTGCAGATATGACTAACACTGGAGAGCAGGACTGAAGTAAAAAGCCTAAAAGATTTACTAGTTGGAGTTCTGTCAAGATTGTCCCCTTAGGCTTTCCTGGGTCTTTCTCTCTATATCCCACAGAATGTCATCAACAAAGGAAAGGACAAAACACTTCAAGACATATTTTGCTATCTACAGCCTTCTTTTCTTATCTTCTCAAGCTGCACAGGAAAAGTGAACTGTTATATCTTAATAGGATTTAGGCTATAAGACTTCAAGTCATCTGTTCTTTCTCTAATTCATGCTGAACGGCCAGTTCCTGACAATACTGTAGGTAAGACTTTCACAAATCCTCACCACTGGCCTAACTCCTCTCTTGTTCAATTAATTGGAAAGATCTGTGCTAAGAAAAAGGAGTGATGCAAACCGCTTGTATCAGGGACCAGTACAAACCCTGGTATGAAGGGCAGGTCACCCTGTCTCTGCTTCAGCCACTTTCTTTCTCAAACAGGTCTGACACATACAGTGACAGAGCATGCAGAGGTACATCTGATCCTTCAGGGTATAGCTAAACACATAACTGACACAGCTGTTCTGGCACAGGTAGCTCCACTGTATTTTCTATGCATCTTTACAGCAAGATGTTTCAGAAAAATCTGGGAAGTTGATCTGGGTGCTTCAGGAGAAGACAGGAACCCTGGGGACCAGTCAGATGCAATCAAATTTGCCACAGGCAACAGGACTTCTGACAGAGGTGTGATTGCTGTTTTCAAGATAAACTCCAGACCCACCAGTGGGTGAACTGGTAGCAGTGTTCACTGCTACCATAGCTGACAACCATTTTTCTGCAGCTGAAATGACCTGTTTGTCCATGGGGCCCAGTGGGATCAGTCAGAGTCCTCACAGACTCTGCTGGGGTTATTCAACCAATTTTCCTCCCTTGGGAAGCAAAAGAAGGAAGATTTTTAATGTGTTCTCCTTCTATTGTCCAGGTTCTATCCTGGACAGGAGCTTGGAAGCTCTTACGTCACCTCTGGTTTAGAAACAATTTCATAGGCAAACCCTGCCAGCCCCAGAAGCTGCCCTGCCTATGGATGCTATCAGAGGGTGACTACAGCACCAAGTCATTCACAAAACATCATTGCTTCAGAGGCAGAGGAAGTGAAAGATGCAGTCCTGGGGCCACTGAAAGGAATTAAAATTCCAAAAGAAAGCTGAGGATAGGTCAAATTGAATTACCGTAGCTGAACATTGAACTTTTATTCACAGATATTTTCTTGTAGTTATAGTTGTTCAATTTTCCTGGGCAATTTCTGTTTGCATGAGAGCTCAGAGTGGAGCCAGAATTTGATAGTGTCCTCTTACTCTGGCTATACTGATCTGCCCGGGGGCATGGATACACACAAGTATTGGCAATCAAAAATGCCTCACTTCTGCACACAGACACCAAGCTATATATGCAAACCTGCTGGTTTCAAGATTGAATTTTCTGCTCAACAAAAAGGAATGCCGGGGCTGGTCTGTTTGCAGAGCTCCAGATTAGAGGCACTAACACTGTTGAGCTTGTGGTGGGATGTGAATATATCCTTTACTGCAAGGCCCCACAGCCAGAGCTCTACCAGGAGGAAATGAACCCAAAGCATCCAGCTGCTCACAACTGGAGAAAATTGTGCAGTGTGCAATAAAATTACCTGGAAACAGAACATTTTTGTCAAAAATCTTCCAAAACGTCTGATAGATCCAAGTTTCAACCATTTGTCTATTTTTGGTGTTCATGTTACTCTCAGTCATGGGTGAATACTCTAAATTTAAGGCTTGGGGTCCATTAACACAGGCTCTGGCCCATCCCTTCTTTGAGAAATTCCCTAGGAGATCCAAGATCTTCTTCTGTTTATGTAGAGAGCTAATAATTTACTCATAAAAGAGAGGAAGCCATTTATAAAAAAATGGCTCATATGTGAGCCATTATGACCTTTGTCAGAGACCTATTTCCCTGCATAAATATGACACATCGCCAATCAGATGGAAGCAAATTGGATGGGGGAATTCTTTCACCTTGTGTTTTCTAAAAAAAATGCCATTGCTTTTTATGACAGTTTCCTTGTTAGTTGGCTTTCCAGGCATGTTCTTTCATTATGAAATCCCTTAAGGACTGCTAGGAAAAAGAAATAGCTCTTTTAGCCTGTGTTCCAAGGGCAGTGAAACTTAAGTGGCCCTGTTACCTGTCTGTCCTTTGCCCTTCTAAAGACTATGGAAACTCTTGACTTAGTTTCAAGCCAATTAAAAAAAAAAAAAAAGGTAGAAGTCTTAAATATATTTATATTTCCACAAACCTTGTGAAAGCAGCTGAGAAAAGGCAAGACAGGCAAATTAGTCTATTCATTTCAGTGAAGGAAAAGTTGCAAATTATATCACTAACTACCAAGGGTAGATTCAACACAGAGCCAGATGTATGGGGAAATCTTCATTAAGAGCTAACACTATCTCTCAGAGGATACTTTAATTATACAAGCCCCTTGTTTACACAGGCTTAGTTTAATATCAGCTAAAAGAACTTGAAGGTAATTGTGAGAATTATTCTGCTGTCCATGATGAGTCCTGGTGCAAGGCTCTACATTGATATTTTATGAGGGAAAATTGAGTGACTTGGGAAACATAATTGACCTGAAGTGGGAAGGAATTTCTGGTGCTCTTCATTCAATCAGGAGCTGAGCAAGAAAGGACAGAAGAAAAGGATTCTCACCACTGCACTTGTGTTTCCTGTGTCCACCTTACCCCACAGGCCCTGTGGACTGTGGCAGTTATAATGCTCCCCATCACATCCAAGAGGCACCACGGAGGCTCAACTCATTCCCACATACTGGACAGCCACTGCAATCAGCAGATCTGTGCATGCACCATGCTGTTGTCCTAAAGGTAAACCCACCCCACATAGTCTGGCCCCAGCAGAAAACAATAGCCACAACAGCTGTCCATTGTGACCCCAGACACTGTCCTGCTGCAGTGGCACAGGAGGATTGTGCATATCCACCCACCTCTGCCCTGGATGGTCATCTGCTTTGAGTGACTGAAGAATTCCACTGGGGGATCTTGCAAAGCTCTAGGCAGTGACATAGAGAGTCACTGGCCATTCACTGAAGAGCCTTGTAGCTGCTATAATGGATTCCATGACTTCACCTGCCCCTAATACCCACACACCCCCCGCTCCTGCAGTCTTTTCTTGAAGCACTGTGAGTCAGCAATGCCTTCCTGACCCAGCTGAGATGAAGCAGAGCATGTGACCTTGGATATGCTGATAGCAGCAGGAAGAAGACTCATCCACGTCATAGCTCAAGGGCATCCAGATCCTGCGTGTGACTCAAATGCAGAAATCAGGCAGACTTAAAATAATATCTTTCTTAAAGTGCATTTGGGAACTTTGTCCCCTTCTGTGGCTTTTGACTGCTTTTTGTACTTTCTTTTAAGGGCTGGTTCTTCCTTACACCTATTGAATCATCCTTATGTTTTCACACTGAGTGATTCTGATATAGTTGTATTCTACACTGCTCATGCTCCAGCTTCACTTTACCTAGCAAAGGACGCTGTGATTTTATTCACACTTTCTGACCTTGGGTGTATTCATCAGACATCTGTTCAAAAACATTTCGCAAGGACCTAAATCATGACACTTTTTTTGTACTTAGCAGTCCTTGGTGGTGTTTGAAGAGCAGCATTTCTAATGCCACTAAAGGACAGGCATCTAGCTGCCTTTTTCAGATCTGAAGTCTGAAAAATTCCTCTCCGTTGCCTAGCATCTATGTTTCTGCCAAAGACATTTACTGCTGCTAGACAGAGAACCACCTAATTTAGAAGGTGGCAAACAGATACAACAAAAGACCTGAGTACTGTGGTGAGTAGAACTGCTGTGCCAAATGCTTAGGTGCTCATCTCAGCTGCAGAATGTACAGAGCTGAGTTAATTATATACCCAGAAATCTTGTAAAATGACTGTGGGAGATTCAATGCTAAATCATCTAACTTATATCCAAGCCACAGCAGCTACAAGGTAATAGTAATGCTTGCAGACTGAGGCTGATAGGAATTCTCAGATCTGCTCCTACAGATGACAAAAGAAGAGCCAGAGCTGATGAAAGCCTTTTTGCCCAAGTAGTTTAGAGGATAATGCGCTAGCCAGATACTGGGATATCATGGGTCGAAGGACACTTATTTTTAACTCCCTCTTTTACCTCCAGATATCTGATGTCTCTTTTCTTCTAAGCAGAGGGTCTCATCACCAGACCATATAGCACATTTGTGAATGTGACTGTCTGTCTTTCTGTTGAAGTTCTATCAATCTGAACAGCATAAATAAATAGCCTTTGTGCTGGAACTGCATCCAGCAGAAATACTCCAGTCTAGAGGTTAGAGCACTCAGCTGGGAAGGAAAAGTTCTAGATGTGCAGCCCTGCTCCAGTGAATATTAACACCTTGTACACAAAACACACCACTGTTGCCAAGAAGAAAGGAGAAAGAGTCATTTTCTGGGCAGACTACCCTGTCAATTTGACTGAGTACCTATGGGAATTGGGGAGGGAGTGATTTGAGATGATCAAGTTCAAGACTCCTCAGATGTAGGTAGGACTTAGGCACTCTAACCTTTTCAGGCTAAGTAACAAAATCCTTACCAACTGCTGTGAGAGATGGATTTTACTGCTTTTATGCATTGTTTACTTACCTTGTAACTATCTAAGGTCGCTCACGATGCCAAAATCTTCCTAGGCTTTTTCCACAGTTCAGCATTGTGCAGAAACATTTTCCACTTAGATTCTGTCATATTCCAATACTGAGGAATCTAATCAGTTCCCAGAAGGCTTTCTGTGGTATATAAACTGTTGCCTATTGTCAACCAATGGTCCACTAGCACTTGTAAAAATAACATTAATAACAAAAATATTATTAAAAATAATAGCAATTTAGCACAGTCAATTCAAATTTTCATCTAGAGAAATTATTCGCATAATCCAAACCAAATCTTTACTAGTGAATTTCTTTAATGGTGGATTTTGGAGAGATTTGTAAATTAGCACACCAACAATAATTCATTGTGACTCATTAGTAATCACACAGAAATTTCAAGAATTTCTACTCATGAGATGCAAAACAACCAGTGGATGTAAGCCAGCAGAATGGATGCAGACCTCTAACCAGATTAAGGTGATTAAAAACAGGAAAAGGAAGAATTTGCAATGACTGTTTTAATCACTGGGCAAGGTGTCCTCTTGATAAAACAACTATTGTTCTTAAAATGTGCATCCTCTTCTTCCTGGGATTGCTGCAGCAAACAAGGTAGCAAGATCACCCCTGTTCTTCCTGAGAAAATCCAAGAGAGAAAGGTCGTGTGTGTACTGAACTGAAGGCAATAAAGGAGCTGTGAGGGAAGATAGCTTTTAAAGTGCTCTTTTTTGGGAAGGTGTAACCCCATGGTCTGGGGAAAATTTCTTTGTGTATGAGTGCAAGTAAGAGGCTGAAAGAGCAGCCATCCTCTTCTTGGGAGCATGTTCAGGGCAAATGTTATCATATCAGTTAAAGCAAAAATAGCACCTGCAGCAGCACAATAAAACATTAATATCTCCATTGTATAACTGCCTTTGGCAGATCACATTCTAATAAGTCCTGACTGAGGTGTTTGTCCAGGCACCAGCTCAGCTGCATATTCCAGGCAGCAAAGCCGAAGGAGTCAGGAGATTTACCAGCTTTGGTGTTATTTGGAGCTGTTGGAAGTCATTAGTCCTCTCCACAGGATAAGAGCAGAAGTGAGATCCCAAACCTAACACATCTGTGGGATGAGACAGCAAATCCTCTCTGACTACACAAGGGCAGCTTATAGGGGTTTTCCTTGTCAAACAGAGCTGATCACCACACCAGAGAAGGAGTCTCAAGGCTGGGAATAGTTATTCAGCAAGGAGAAGGCCTGGTTTCCTGCTGCAGTTATTGAAATACAGGTGATAAAGTCACACGAGGGATGCATTCCTATTACCCAGAGAGCTGACATCATGGGAGGTGAGGCTTTCAAAACACATTTTTTCATAGCAGTGTTTGGAAGAAAAAACATGGCGATAAAACACACCCAGAAATGACAAGATGATCCCCTACAGAAGCCCTGTAACCCCTCCTTGAGGAACTAGAGAACAGCATCTGAGGGACAGTCCCTGAGCCTTCACAATACACCAGATACAAAAGCATAAAGCATGCAGGACAATGAAATTTGGCATACACTGGTGGTCAGCCGGTGCAGGGGACTCGGTGTTTGCGAATGGGAAAGAGTTACTCACATCTCATGACTGTGACTTTACACTTCCCCATGTTTTCTACCTATGATGCAGTCCTGGAGTCAGCCCTAGTTTCTAAAGATGTGAGAAGCTGTACAGTTGCATAATCTTGTTCCAATATATTTGGCCTTAATTCCCATTGGCTTCAATGCAAACAGCAGTACAAAAATTCCAGATTTGGAAAGTGCAGCACAAGGTGAGTAAATAGTATCCGTAGCATTTTACAAACTCAAGGATTATGACACCAGATTGGAAGGCCTCTTTCCCACTGACCTTTGTAATTCACACAAATCTTTCCACACACACCTGGATACTGCAGTTTCCCTTTTTTGATCTTTTGTAGTAAGAATTTGTACACACTAAGAGTTTGTGCTTTTAAAGGCCAAGGCTTGCCCCAGTAACTATGTGAGTAGCTATAAAGATTTTCAGAGGAATATATCCTGGACTAGGACTGGGATAGATGTCCCTTCACTACTCTCTTTTAAGAAGATGTCTATTTGGTAAATCAGTTTTCCTGAGTGCTGGACATGGCCTTTTACATGAATCTTTAGACATACTGGGTTTTTTCCTCTTTTAAATCTCATATGGTGCCGTATTTGCTGGCAGTCTTTCCATGCCTCTTTTGTCTCAAATATTGAATAACCTAGAGTTACCTCCTGCTTGCCATTTCTTCCTCCTTGGATTTTGTGATTTTGAAAGCAGTAATTTAAAAACTGTTCAAGATACAAAAATAATTTTAGCAATTGCTTTTCTCCTTTTTCTGCTACAATAGAGGATTCTTTTTTAAAATGGCATCAGAAGTCTGGTCTTGCTTTGTCTCAAAGATGGTCTCTGGACATATACTGAGCCCTGATAATAAGGTATGGTCCTGGATGACTTGTGTATCAGAAGAGTTTGCTGATTTGGAGGTTGCTGTTATTTTCCTTACTGTCTTTCTTCATGGATGGCAAGCCTTGCATCTCACCTTGCTAGGGCCCACCGAGTTGGCTGCTGGTGCTGTTCTCCTCACGGACTGTCAGCCAGGGGACAGCTTGATAACTACCTTGTGTTTCAGCCTCATGGAGAGCTCAGACTCTCAGGGACATGAGGTTAATTGGAACAGATGTTGTTTCAGAAATTGCATGATGCCCAGAAATCACATCTTTGCCTCCCTAAGCCTTTTCAGTGGTGTTGGACTGTGCGATCTCTCTTGTTTCTCTCACACCGGGCTCCTTTTCATCTTTTGAATCACTCCAAACAATGGCAATCTTTACAAATACAACAAGACCCCCTCTTTATATCAGGCATTCTTCCCTCTAGGGATGCAAGTAATCTGAGCTGAAGCAAGATGTAATTAAGGCCATTTTTAAAAGCTCTGTGTTTTTCCCTTTTTAGCTTTACCAAAAGTTGTGTCTAATTTATACTTTGGTGGTGTGTTTGTGCTCTCTGCTGGTTTTGACCTCTTCCTTTGAAATATGCTTGTGTAGTTCCAAAGAGGTTTCAGATTTACTTTAAGTTTTCCCAAAAGGATTGATGTAAAAACTTATTGACTTTAGACCATTCTGCTTCTCTCAGAGTGGGAAACAAATAGAGACTTCCTCATATCTTTGAAAATTTCCTCTTTGCTGGTTTGAAAGAATGCAGCATAAACACCTCTGAGATTACATGCACAATTATGTCCCAGTACTGCTTCTGTTAGTGGGAATGAGAAAAAAAATGTTAAGGGATTCCCCTCCTCCCAGTGAATCAGGTCCCTGAGCTCATTATTATGAACAGCAGATAGAGAGGTAAGAGATGGAAACTAAATCTGAAATCATAAACTCATTAACAGACATGTATGGCCATCTCCCTCATGGCCATGAATGTGGGCCATCAGGTATTTCTGAATAACTGTTGAGGTCTGAAGTGTGCCATAGGGAAAACAAAACATTTCTTCACTGAATAATCCTTCTCAGCAGCTTCGTGGTAAGGTAGAAGTTATGCAAAGTAGTAGGTGTAAGCGAAGGAATAGAGTTGAGAAATATTGGTGGCCTGTCTCTCTTAGGAAAAGGCTCAGGTCTTGGCCAAACCATCCATTACTGCCAGTAAAGGGCTATAACTGCAGAGCATGATTTGTGTGACCTCTTCCTTGCCTGTGGGCATTAATTGCTCTTTGGCTTTAAATGCTGCTGGGAAGTCAAAGCCAAGGTACAACCTGAATAAATCCAGAGAAACTTCCTCTGCTGTTTGTCACAAACTTTCAGCCAATAGGAGAAGGTACCTTGTCATCCCACCTCTTCCATCTGTTCCACAGGTGCCTGTATCTCACCATGGCTTATCTCCAAGCAGGTGCAAAAGTTAGTGAGGACACTAACTTCCCTCTGATAGGGATGGGGTGGGGACAATCGGTAAATGTTTAAGTCACATGCATCTCTTGGGACAGAGATAGCAAGTGACAGGTTTTAGTATCACTGCCTTAATACAAACTCTGAATTACTCTGCTGATTGCAATAAGAATAGGAACCAGAACTTCACAAAGCCTCTTCATCTTGTGATCTGACCTTCATATTTTCTTGCAAACCTGCTGGACATGGGCAATTCCTCAGTTTTCTTGGAAACATTGACACTTTTTCCAAGGATCATTTGCAGTCATCACTTGAATAAGTTTCCAGTCATATGCCTAGAAATAGAATCTAGACATTAATAATAATGTGTCCTCCAATAAGAATGCTCACAGACTGAAATGGAAGAAAAAGGTACACAATATCTTGTTATTCCTATTAATAAGAGTGGCTAGGTTGGTTTCTCTTAGGGTTCTTCCCAACCTGTGAGACAATGCTATTGATAAGTGACCTACATGTCCTCCCCAGACTCGAGAGAGTCTAACACCATTATTATGATAGTCTAGTTTCCATTGCACTTTATAACTCTAGGTTTCAGAAAGACTGAGATGTACCAACAAACAGCTCTGAGAAAGAGTTGAAGCCTCTTCTTATTCTTCTGATAATATAAATCAACCAAGAGCCATAAAGTAGGATCACCAAAAAAAAAAATCTTTAATCTTGTACTCTCATGTATTTTCTCTCTCTTTCTTGACACTGGTCTCAGGTAGCAGTGGTTTTCCTTTTAATGTTGATGTTCTAAGAAAATTTATAATAGCAATCCTAAATTTCCCTAGTAGGACTCATTCAAAGATTCTTATTGATGTGCAGCATTCTTTACTTCTGCTCAACAAGGTGAAGTAATCTGTGGTGGCAAGAGAGAAAAGGAAAAGAAAAAGAGAAAGAAAAATATACTTGTGGAAAAATCGTCAAATATAGAAGAATATTTGTGCATAAGCACACATATCTTCAATATATATATTCATTATATAGACAAGACATCAAAATCCAGCCTGATAAAAAATCCAACTGTGAAAGCCAGATACATCCTTGTCAAAACTAGCAATGTCCAAGTTATGCTGTTGTGTTGCCAAAAAAAAATCAGTCTGTATTTGGCAAAGTCAGTGATATTTTGGATATACAGGGGAAAGAAAAGAAAGAAGATACTTGTTAAAAATTCTTGTCCACATTCATTGGAAATCTCTTGGAAGATAAGTAAATTATAAACACTATCAAGAGATCTGATGCAGCATTGAGCCTGACAGCTGTTACTGAAAGTAATTTGCTGTGCTGCAGGCATCAATACATCAATATTATGGCTTTAACTTCTTCAAAAGTTTTATTGTGAAAAATATCAGATGAGGAAGAGGCTTCCTGTACTTATTTAAAGGGAAAGCCTGGAGGGATTTAAAATGCAGTCAAACAGAATAAATGTACTATAAAATTTTGGAGTTAAAAGAAACTGTGTCATTAATGATATATTTCAGGGTTGCTTTTTACAGATGTGGTCAACACTCAAAGTAACAATGTTTTCACATACTCTGCTCGAGAGTTGTATTTGTGGGTATGATAACATTGCATTAGGGGACAGAAAGAAAAGCCACCATCTGCAGATGCTGGAGCTCCTGTGTTGGCAAGTCTTCTTGTAAGTGACTGCTCATGTCTTGGTAGCTCTTCATTCAGGATCAGGTTCCTGTAGGCCATGAGTTGTTCCTGTTGTTGTTGTCATTGTTGTCATTCATTATTGTTGTTGTTGTTGTTGTTATTATTCCAATTATTACAAAGAAAGCCTTGGTGAGCTCTGGGAACCTGTCTCTCTCAAAGGAACCAAAATAGAGCATAGAGTCCTCATTCCACAAGCCAGAGCTTAAGACTTCAATCACCTGCACCCTCAGCCTGGCCCATAGAAGGCCATGTGGTCATAGGGGCTTTCTAAAGAGAGAAACACAGAAGGGAGAGAGGGAGGGAGGGAGGGAGGGAGGGAGGGAGGGAAGGAAGGAAGGAAGGAAGGAAGGAAGGAAGGAAGGAAGGAAGGAAGGAAGGAAGGAAGGAAGGAAGGAAGGAAGGAAGGAAGGAAGGAAGGAAGGAAGGAAGGAAGGAAGGAAGGAAGGAAGGAAGGAAGGAAGGAAGGAAGGAAGGAAGGAAGGAAGGAAGGAAGGAAGGAAGGAAGGAAGGAAGGAAGGAAGGAAGGAAGGAAGGAAGGAAGGAAGGAAGGAAGGAAGGAAGGAAGGAAGGAAGGAAGGAAGGAAGGAAGGAAGGAAGGAAGGAAGGAAGGAAGGAAGGAAGGAAGGAAGGAAGGAAGGAAGGAAGGAGGAGGGAGGAAGGAAGGGAGGGAGGAAGGAAGGAAGGAAGGAAGGAAGGAAGGAAGGAAGGAAGGAAGGAAGGAAGGAAGGAAGGGAGGAAGGGAGGAAGGGAGGACTAAAAAAAACTCTTCTTGTGTTCTGGGCAACAAGAGTTCATCCTGTGCCCTATCCACATGGCAAGATTGCATGGTAGAATTGGAGAATTCCATCATCAGCTGCCTCTGGCAGAGATAACCAAGGGTGTGTAACAGCTAACTGTTTAGATTGAGAGATTCATAACTAAACATTTATAGGCTTTTCTAGCTAAGGATTTGAAATGCTAATATTTCTTCCAGTCCAGGTTGCTCACTGCCAGGCTGTGTTCCCATGATGTGAAAGATTTACCTTTCCTCAATATTTAAAAAAAATCCTGAGGTAGCATTTCTTTAGTGTAATGTGTGGTGGCATCTCTCTGTGGTAATGATTTATTATACCCACTCTGCATTTCACAGAATGATACATGTGGGCAAGTATCTTTAATGAAAAGTGATGCCTGGAAAAATGTTTCCCCAGAATAAAGAGCATGAAAAGCAACTGCTGACTACTCCACATCTACGGTGATGCACGCATTCCTCCAACACTCAGTGAAGCATGAAGTTACATTTTCCTGATGTAAATTGAACTAAGATTCAGTGTTTTTCAAAGACTCAGTGATATTTTATAACCATTTTGCATATGGAAACCTGAAGACAGAGTTTGCTGGTTATCAGATCATCAGTGGTGCATCCATTTGTTTATACATGTTTAGGCGAGAGAGATCGAAGGGCGTTGTCATGATGACACAAGTTATTTGAGGATGCCAAGTTTTATTGCTGGTTCCTGCAATACCTTGCTTAAAGGCTTTGAAGAGGTGCTTTTGTTTCTCAGTACATGAGGGCAGTTTTCTGTAAAGGAGTGGTGGGTATTAATTTTTTTTTTTTTTAATATTTTTGATTTTTAAAAGAATGCAATCTTCCAAATTTGTACTGAACTTCAGTGCAAAATTACCATCTGATGGAGGGATTGGAGAATCCATCCCAATCCTGTACTTCATCTGCAGGAACCATGAGCCCAGCCCACCCATATTTTACTGATATAATCATTTTGTGCTGAATTTCCCAATAATATATGAAACCAGCTTCCCTCAGTGTAAAGTGAAGTATATTCTGGTATTTTCCTATGTAAGCCAAAGCAGAAACAAATGTCTGTTTTGCATTCTGATTGTCACGGTGTAAGAGGTGAATAATGCACCCCATAGACTGACAGACCATACTACAACTGGTGAGACTCAAGCATCAGAACTCCTGTAGACCCATAAGAAGTTTGTCCCTTTTCAGAGAGATATATTTTTGACTGCATGCTGATTTCCTCTTCCAAGTGTGGGAAATCCCTCTACTGGAGTCTCTTTTGTCAATGTGCTCAATAAACATAGAATGAAAAATGAGAGAAAAATATTTTTTTTACCCCAATACAATATTCCTTCCTTTTACAATATATTTCCCCATCTGATTTTGTCCAGGACTGTGCTGATCCAGGCACAGTCTGTGCTGTGCTGTGCTGTTACAGGCATTCATTTCAGCTCTAAAGCCCTATTGCTGACACAATCGAGGTCTTCCAGAGGTTTGAACATCAGCTTTATATGATCTTGCTTTTCTCTAAGATGAATGAAGTTGAATTTCGTCAACATAAAATTTAAGCCTGAAAATCTTTTATTTTCACTGAAATTATGTGATAAAACTAAGACCAAACTGCTTTAATTGACAAAATTCTATTAAGCAATACTTACAGTTTAATAAGATATAATTGTCTTGAGCCTCATCCACATCTTTACCTTAAAAATATTTCAAAGACTATCTGACACCAAATTACAGTAATCTATAACTTACTGTTGTTTGAAGGAACAGTCATATGCTTTGTTTTCAAAGATCTTATTGATAATCTTCCTAGAATGCAGAAATCAAACATTAGGTAAGTAAAAGGCTGGGTCTTTTTCCTCTACAAACATAAACATGGGGCAAAATTTCCTTGCTGAATTAAAGCAACAGACTTTATTTTCTTTCTCTAGAAAGGTTCCCAACCTCGGTATCATTTATCACTGCATCATTGTACTCAACATATGGAGAAAACATTAAGGTTATTTAGAATTGAATTTATGTTTAGTGTTTGTGCAAGGCTGTTACAGTAGCTTTTTGTCTGTGGGGGCTATGCAACACATTTTGTTGCATTTACTTTTCAGTACCAGAAAGTAGATTTTCCTTTCCTCTGTTATTTTCCTGGTTTTCAATCAGAATTCCCACACTAAAGGTAATGTACCTGGTTTATCCTGATCATTAAGTGAATATATAGAGGGTGATTTCTGCTGTAGGGGGACTTTATTCATCTTATGGGAAAGGTAATGCATATAATATTAATATATGAATGCAATGCAGTATCTAAAGATATATACCCCCAGGAGGCAATTTATCTGAAGGGCTGTTTTTCTGGTGTTCATTCATTTGTGTGAAGATGGTATTCCCAGACTGAAAATGAAGCAAATGAAGGGACTTCCCTGGTGCAAAGTGATGGATGATGATTTTGTTGCTACTGTCAAGAGATGCATTAGACTAGGTTTCTCATTCTGAAAATGCTAGATGAAAAGGGATTAATTTCATGACCATTTGGGAGACTGAATTTCCATTCTTAATTATAAAATAATGCCCTATTATAATTTTCTCTGAGGTACCTTGATGATTGAAGCTGAGTTACTTGACTCAGGGACACAAAGAGATTCCAGAAGGCCCAGAGGTAAAACTTGAGGCACATGATTTACATAGCAGCATGTACCATACCATGAAAATCCAAGCTCCTTTCACAACAGGAACCCAAGGAGACTGTCTCTCCGGCCCTCACCCTCCCTGCCTGTTCTGGTAAGAATGGATTTTTGAAAAAAGAGCTGCATGCTGGGAATTAAAAAGTGAGTGCCGTGATCCAAAAATATAATTCACATGAGAAACTATGGAATAAAACTTTCCATGTATTTCCTTGATGTTTGACCCTGTACTTTTCCAAGACTGGCACAAGTTTTAGTATGAACACTTTTATATACAACATCACCATTTTTTTCTACCCAAGACAACCAGCTTGTGTTGTTAATCTGTTAACCCTTTGCTCAGAAAAGAGCAGGGTGAAGCTCTCTGAAATCAGAAAAGGTATCAACGGTGGGACTTAACTGACCAATTACAGTATCACTTTAGATACACTAAGACATCACCTATGGCCTCCATTTGCAGCCCTAGCAGGTTGCAGATCTGTGGGTCCAATGGCCTCCCTGCCAGGACTCTGAAGATTTAAAATTACATGAGACATGCCCATCTGAACACAACTGAGTCTGGTTCCCACAGTGATGGGTTTGAGCCAGGGGGTGTGTTTAAGGGAAAAAAGAGAAAGTTCAGCTTTTTGGCATTGTCATTTCATGTCACTGCGTTGGCATCACCAGAAACACACTCAGCCTGTGTGATATTCCCTGGTGAGAAATGCTGGTGAGATCTAAGGCTGTGCCTCATAAATATGTCATGACTGACAGCTATTTTGCGGTTTTGAGGTTTGAAGGGTTTTTGTTGGCATCAGTTTGTGTAACAAGAGTGCCCAAGTGGCAAGTGGCAGTAGTGTTGGTTTTAGCAGGAGTAAATTATAATGACTTATCATACCGAGTTTCTGTCTAGTGTAATAGGATGTGGTGCAAGGATCACCCAATACAAACCGATGCTCAGTTCTGAATTTTCATGAAACAAATGGATACGGCTACACTTGCCTGAGAGCCAGTGATGGATGAGGTTAGGTTTCACTTAATGTTCCCTGATGCATGGTGCTACATTTCTTTAATATAAACTAATCCATGTCAAGCAATATCCTTGACTCCATTTGATATATGAGATTGGGTTTTTCCTTTTTGGACAGAATGGGAATGCACAGACACCTTTTTTGTTGTGCAGTCACAACTAATGCTGTGTTTCCCTGTGCTCAGAGCTACTCATTCTTACGCCTTTCTGTGTATGAAGGAGTTGCAAGGGTTTTGTATTACCATAAAACACAGCTACATAATATTAATAGTTATCAGAAAAATATGAGGTTGCCCCAATATTTATATCAGTAATAGCAGTTCACAGGCAAACATGCCAGTCCCATGCAGGCCTAAAAAAATAGAGGGGAAAATAATTTTATTACCCATTTTGCTGCATATTAATGGGTTTTTTTGGATATCCAAAAATGTCATAGGGTAGGAGGGAGCCCTACAGTTACATAACAGCTTTTCTCTTTAGCCCTTGGTCTTATTCATCATCTCTGTCATTTAGGAAGTTTTACATTATTAAACAAACACTGATTCTGTCTATGTCACAGAAAAAAAACCAAAAAAACCCGCTGCACATTACTGATTTTAGACAAAAAGAAAGCTAATGGTGATAAGCTGCATTACATTTTCCTGTCTCAAACTTAAATGGCTTCTTCAGAATGCAGTTTTCTTTGTTCAACTCCTATCAGGGAATTGAGGCCTTAAACATCAATTGGCATTAGAAAAATCCAGCTCCAAGTGTTTCTTTCCGCACAAAGGGACAAGTGATGCATTTTACACACACGAGGGCATTGTAACTCACTTTCAGCTGTTGTGACCTCCACTCTCTGGGTCTGCCAACAATTACCTTGAATAATGGAATTTTTGTCGGAAAACTGAGGAAGAGTAAATGTTCAGTAGTCCAAAACCATTTCTGTGCCTGGGTAATACCCAGGATCTTACTGTTGTTAGGGTTTATTATGGATTTAGCCTACAGTAAAGGCTTTTGCATAAATTTTTGAGGTTACATTTCCACCATATGATGGTCTGACCCAGCCCTCTGACTATGTAGTGTTGCCCTGTTCTTCTCTGTTTTTCTAAAGTTCATTTCAGCCTTCTGTGTTTGTATTTTGGAGTGTTATAATGGAGTTTCTCACACACTTTTCATGTAAATAATGATTGTTTTACATTCCTTTCTAGAGGAGGAGAGAATTGATGGACTGTTGGGTTGACCAGTGTGGTTGAAGAGGACAATTTCATCCTCCAATCCATGGTCACTGTTGGAATTCTATAAATGTTGAGGTCTGTAAATAAACCGCCTCTTTTTTGCCTTGGACATCTCAGTGTGTGAATGTCGTTCTTTTTGTGTGGTATTGTGACAATGTAGCTGTGGAAGTCCTTGCTCTTGTAGGACTTCCACTCAAACTTCTCTATGGATGCTGAGGACAGACTTTATAAATATCTTTACGTTTCTGCTCCTAGATATTTTTCCACTGGGTGTTTCAGGCTAACCAATATTTAAAACAATAGCAGATAGTCTTCCACGTCATGTTAGTCCAAACAAATACTCTGAGTTAAAAAATGGTGCACAAAGTGGAGCCCCATATCCATTTTGCAGCTACCTCAACCTTATAAGAAATTGTATCTCTACAGATGCTGGTAAATTCGGTTCCCTGGGGACTCAAGGGAATATGCCCATAGTGTGCAATACAGAGGATACCAGAGTTATCTAAACTTGTGCCATATAAGCACAAGTTCTGGAATAGCAAGCAATTTAGTCATGTAGATATCACATGCCTAAATAATACTGCTGTGGGCTGGTGAACATCAAATGAGGTGGAAAACACAGTTAAAATAGCTCTACTGCTTCCAGGCCCGTGTCATAGCTCTTTCCAGTGCTGCATCACGCCATGCTGGCTTGGCAGCAGGTACAAAGCTGCCCCAGGTGCCTTTGCACAGAATTCATGCTGGATATATTTCTCTTTCTTCTCTTCACAGGAGACACCAGTGATGATACTCATCACTTTAAAGTTACTCAGTTCTATAGTTACGTCTACTGGGATGAAATACAATTTCACTTGGATGTTCTTACCAGTTCTCCAGAAAACCCCAGCCTCATATAACACACCCCATGAAAAATCACTGCTTTATTTTGGAGAAACATGAATCTAAGTTTCCATTGATAGTGTAAATATTAGATATTAGAGAAATCCAGCCTCTTTGGATCTGGAAAAGAATACATATAATTTTAAGCAAAGCACTCAATCAGTTGTAATTCTCCTCAGCCAGGAAATCACTGGCATGATATCACTGGCACTACTTTAAGCTTTGCAGCACTATGGTTTTTAATGATTCCGTAACTCAACAACTACAAGTTCATGCAACTCTGCTACAACCAAACTTCTCTTACAAGCACTGCTCTACTTCAGAAAGATGTGAAGCAAGCCCTGTCTGTGTTTCTACATCTGACCTCCCTTTTTTATTGGGCATTTTGGCACTTGCCATCTTTTGGTCTGTAAGGAACCCAAGTCTAGCATTATTTCCCAGAGAGACAGGTGCGATGTATCACCTTACATTAAGGAAATCCAGTTTCCTTCACTAGCTTTGAATCAAATAATCCAGATGTAAAATGATTCATGAAACTGAGCTTTCCTGGAAGAAACAGCTCCAGGAAGGAGGGTTTTACTGATTAAGTCTGATGAATGATGTTCTGGCTCTTACGTCTACAATGTTCTCTGAGAACATTGTAGTGTTGTGAAAGAAAAAGGTGCAGCAGGATGGGTGTCTTAACAGAGTGACAAATGAGATTTCTTCCATTTTATATGAATTGTAGAGGAAATTTTACTGCTGTGAAAGAATTTAGGTGGGAGTTTTTTCTCATCAAAAGTGCTATGTCAGGCCACCTTCTTGAACTTGGAAAGCACATAGGAGGTTTGAATAAAGAAAACACCAGTGTCTGCTGCTGTTTTGTCCCAGAACGGAGGATGGAGTGTGCCGTTCACGCACTTGGCAGGAATTAAGTTCAATTCTTAGCGGGAAGGGCCGCGCCACCGGCCCTGCAACATCCCGAGAGCAGCAGCAGCATCCCGGCGGCGGCTGCTCCATTCTCCCGGCTGTGCTGACCTCTGCTGGTACTTTTCCGAGGCGCGACGCTTCCCATTCTCCCTCATTTTCAAGCCTCTTCGTATTACATTAACGCAGCGATGCTTTTCTTTCACGAATCCGTCCAGGTTTTTCTAAAACTTTTGTTCCACCATGCGAAGAAGTGATAAACTCATTTTCTGTTGATGGCGTCCTCTGAGGTGCAGAAGCACAGCTTCAGATTCGGCTCCTCTTCATTGTTCTGCTCCTCAGTCGTGGACCAAAAGCAGTCTTCCTGCTCTCCTTTCCCAAAATGCCATCATTCCACGTGCTGTGTGACACGCCCAGTCAGGGAAACAGGGCTTGAGCTCTGTTGTGAGCCAGGCCCTCCCTTCTAACGCTCACTTCCATTCCTATTCAAAGTACACTGATTTACCCTTCTTTTTAATTTTGAGAGCTATGCTTGCTGTATTTGATCAATGAATTGGTCATCTGTGTCAACTGCTGTGTTATCACATCCTCTAGGTTTTTCCAGTTACTCCAGTATAACAGTATAACTTTTGACATGGGCATGTCATGATAGGGCAAGGGGGGATGAATGGATTTAAACTGAAAGGTGGTTTAGATTGAGTCTTAGGAAGAAATTCTTAACTTGTAGGGTGGTGAGACACTGGAACAGGTTGCACAGAGAAGCTGTGGCTGCCCCATCTCTGAAAGTGTTCGAGGCCAGGTTGGATGGTGCTTTGAGCAGCTTGTTCTAGGGAAAGGGGTCCCTGCACATGCCAGGGGTTTTGGAACTAGTTAATCCTTAAGGTCCCTTCCCACCCAAACCATTCAATGGTCCTATGAACACCCTTCCTATTCTTAATAGAGGGGCCTTGTTCAACTGACTGTGCTTTAAGTTTAAACCAGCCTTTCCATTCATGCAATAGCTCAAATGTTCAAAATAACAAGATTTATTCCAGGCTAGTGGTTCCTCTCTGGCAAAATAAGACAAAACTCTGTACAGATACATTCAGAATATCAGGCATTTTCCATGCTCCATTTTCAGTGTGATTCATGCCATTTTCTTTTCTCCAAATAGACAAAGAACTGCCTTTCAATACTTGAAAAACCACTCCTGACGTCTCACTGTGAATTCTGGATGTGTAAAGTTCAGGTGAAGCCTGATCAAGGACTGCAGACTAAACCCCAGAAGAATTTCAACACCTCCACTTGAACCCAATTCTGAGTGTGTGTTTTCTCAAGTCTCTCTTCTGAGTAAGGCACCTTGACTATTTCAGGAGGTATGACTCAGTACTTTGGACACAGATTCTGTAGGTGCCTCCTGTGAACCCAAACTCAATTCCTTCCTTTGCTTGGGAAATTGAAATCCTCATCTCCCTTCAGCATTCAGTGAGGAGCTGGATGCCAGATCTCTGCACCTTTGCTGCCATGGTGGTCCAGAGGTGCAAGAAGAATTGAGGATTCATGCAAAAAAAAGTGGTCTCTTCTAATCTAGTGGTTACCCATTAGGCAATGCTTACTTTTTTTTTTAATGAATTTAGTGCTTCAGGATTTGACCTCCAATTAACATAACTGTCCTTTGATGTTGCCTTTGAGTGTTCTGTTTTATTTTTGGATATTCTCTTTGGATATTCTCCTTTCTTCACATGGAAACATGGATCATTATTAGCTTTCTCCAAAAAAAAAAAAAAAAAAAGAAAATACTGTAACTTTTTTCATTTTGGTCACTAATGATAGCATAAAAGCAGAATTGCAATCCAAACACTAATAATTGTCAGAGACCATTGGCATAATGATCCCTTCCCAACTTATAACCTTGTTTGTCTTTTGACTGTAAAATTGCTCTTTCCTTTCAGTTTCTCAGAAAGAATGATCTTTCTCCCCATCCCTTGGTTTAAGTGGCCATCCCTTCATTCATTTGTCACCTGAGCAAGGAGAAGGCTGAATCAATTAATCAAAGGTTTGCAGAGCAACACTGAGCAAGGAAATGGTTGGTTAAACCTTGTTTTCAATGTAGAACTGAGCCTTAGAAATTCCAAAGTAGGTGTTTTCTTTTTACAAAAACAACCTTGAGACTGAAAAACAATTTTTTCTTTCAATTCTCTTCTGGCATCTCCTTTACTCTGGATCAAACTTTAGAGCTGCAGTAAAAACCATGTCTGCAACCTCACTTTTGGGGCTTGCCTGTTTAAACATGATACTACCACGGGCTTCTGCTTTTGTAATTGCAATTCAATGGAAGGGTAAGTTAAGGGCAAGAAAGAAGAAAACTTCTAAAGTGTTAATTAATGTCTATGTAAATAACATATCCTTGTTACAGCTGTGTCCTAATGCTTCATTATAATGGTTTAGTGTGTATAGTAGCAAGGTCCAGAACTGGAAAATGGTAGTAGGCCAGCTCCCTACTGGAATTTCCAGTTGGAGACTTTACTAGATCTTGAGAAAATTTATCTGCAACAAATAATTTATAGTAATGGGGACATTGCTGTCAGAGAGTGCTGGATAACTAAGGACAATATTCACACCTGGGAGGATGTGGAAGAAAAATAGATGAACCCTCCTTGAGCCCAGGGCTAGAGGAGAGATCCCCATGCTCAGCTCAGTGCTTGAGGACTAGAAGTGTACACAAAAAAAAAAAAAAAAAAAAAAAAAAAGAAGACCTGAAAACAACTGAGAGGAATACTTTGAGCAGTTCTTCCCCAGAAGGGTTTCCAAATGGATAATCCTGAATGTCTTCCTAAAAATGTCACTGGGCTTAAAAATCTCCTATATTATGCACTTGATCTCAAGGGTTTATATTTAAAATGAAGATATTCTCAATTTCTTTATAGGCTGAATGCAGGAAATAACTTCAGCTGACACTGAAATGCAAAGTTATGCTATTAAAATTTCATGTATCTTTTATTCTACTTAAAAAATAATTTTATCTACTCAATTTAATGGTATCTGATTCCAATTTTCTTTTGTACAGTCATCAGGAGCTAAATACTCTGTGCACCTGAATGCATTGACCCTAATCACAGAGGACTGAACACAGAGACTGATCAAAATATCTCACTCTAAATCTCTGTGTAAATATTATTTCTGCATTTTTGATGGGTCAAGCTTATATTTAGCCAGTAATGTTCATCAACAAGTCATGATACACAGTAAAAGCAAGAATGATCTTTACACTCATTTGCTTTTTGAAATTAAAGAGGAAATTATTTTTCATGGCTCAGTAAATGTAGTAATAATTACTGACAGGTTTATAACAATTCACAGAGAAGGTGTTTGCTGGTGGTTGATTTTCAAATGCAGAACCACAAGCAAATGGAATCAAATCAATTTGGAAAGCATCTTGAGGAGTGGCTACCTACTGTTCTGCCTCAAGGTTGGATCAAGCACTCAGCCATTTCTGACAAATATCCATTTTACCTATTCGTATAAGACTTTTAGTGATGTTTACTCCACAACCAGGAAACCTGTTCTTGGGCTTCAGCAAAATAAGGATTTCCCTGAAATCTAACCTGAGGCTTCATTACTATATTAAGACACTCTACTTCTCCCTAACCTTCCTTTGAGATGAAGAACAGATTTTTCTTTTCTTTTTTTGAACAAATTTTTTATATTTTCAAAACTGTTATAATGTCCTGTCTGTTTTCTTTCCTACTTCTCATCACCTTGTCTTCTTTAGGTTTTCATTTTCACATCACCTCGTCTTCCACGTCTCACAGACTTCTGACCGTTCTTGTCACTCTCCTCTAAGATTTCTCCAGTTAGCCCAGATCTCCCTTGGAGCGTGATACTTGAATCTGGGCATGGATCTCCAGCTGAGGTTTTAGTAGAAATAAAAATCATAGGTCCTACATCCTGCAGATTTCTCTCTAGTTTTCCGTGTGTACTTGTCTTTTCTGAGATAACACACCAATGTTGAATCACAGTCATCTCACAAATTTATGGTACTCTTCTGGAGAAGTGATTCTTACCCAATCAAGGTTAAGGTACCTAATCTTGGTCTATACACGTCTTTTAAATTACTTCAGTCTAGATGCAGTATTTCACACTTCTTTTTTCTATTGCTTTTATTTACCTTATCTCAGTCTACAACCTCCCCATAAGGGAAAGAGGAAGGGCAGGCACTGTGATGTTCTCTGTGATGCAGAGTGACAGAACCCAAGGGAATGGCCTGAAGTTGTGTCAGAGGAGGTTTAGGTTGGATATTAGAAACAGGTTCTTCACCCAGAGGATGGCTGCACACTGGAACAGGCTCCCCAAGGATGTGGTCACAGCACCAGCCTGCCAGAGGTCCAGAAGCATTTGGACAATGCTCTCAGGCACATGGTGTAACTCTTGGGGGTGGTGCTATGCAGGGCCAGGAGTTGGACAATGATCAATGATCCTTGTGGGTCCCTTCCAGTTCAGCTAATTCTGTGACTCTGCGATTCAATTTTCACCTCTTTCTTCCAAATTATTAAGTTTTCCAGTAATTTTCTTTCTTCCCCAAGTGCTTCTCATCATAACATTAGCTGAAAGCTTAAAAAACAAGACATTATTACTTATGGATCACTCAAACTATCAAAGAAAATATTAAATTATACCAGACTCTTGCAGAATTAAACCCTATATACCCTCGGATTTTGCCAGGGAATTGCTCACTAAACAAAATTGTAAATACTGTGATTTCTGGGAAATGTGGTTTCTGCTTTATATGACTTAAATGTAAACCTTATTTTCTTAAAATGAGAATCAATGCCAAAAACCTTGCTAAAATGACTCTTCTCACTTATCTGTAAGGCCTGGTGTCCTACAGCAAAGCAAATGAGATGGGTTTGATATGATTACCTAATGACTAGTGTGGGTTGTTGTGGACTGCTCATTTCTCTTTTTATGTTCCAAGCACTAATAAATATCCTCTTTGTTCCAGTGAGAAAGTCAGCCTTAGGTAAATGGATGTCTTTTCATCATTTTTTAAAGCTGTGTGCTATGGTGCTACAGCATCACAGCTGCATCTTCACAAACCCTCAAGGCATTGTAGATGAGAGGTCCCGTGAGTGGGTTCTGTGGGTACCACAGCATGCAGCCCACAGGCTTCTGGTGTGAAATCACACAGCTCTCTACCCACTCTGCTCTAGTGTTGCTCTGTCATCTGTATACAGCAACAGGGCAGAAATTATGTGTCATGTATTTTCAAAATTTCACCGTACGATCTCAGTCATATAAACGTTCCATGCATTACCAGTAACATTGCAGATTCTTTTCCACCTAAAAATAAATGAAAGGTACATCACATCAGGGTGATGAGACATCACAGAGACATCAACACCTGGAATGCTTGTAAGGATGATGCCATCTAACACCTACTTGTGCCCCTTAAGCCTCCCTGTGGGCACATCTTTCAGCTGGAGCGGAACACTGTAGGGGAGCTGCCAGCCAAGGTCTCTTTGCTCTGTGTGGAACTGGTACCTGCATGACACAGAAGCTGGTGGGGGACGTGCTGTGCTTCCTCCTGGTTCCACCCTCGGGAGAAGTTGAGGAGACATGAAGGACCCAGCCGCCTATGCACCCTCTGCACCAGCTCCAGCATGGGCTCCTCTTCACAGCCCTGCCAGGAACCTGCTCCAGTGTGGGCTTCCCACAGGGTCACAATCTCCTTCAAGCACATCCACCCACTCTGGCATGGGGTCCTCCACAGGCTGCAGGCAGAAATCTGCTCCACCACGGGCCATGGGCTGCAGGGGCACATCCTGCCTCACCATGGTGTTCACCATGGACTTCAGGGGAATGTCTGCTCCAGTGCTTGGAGCACCTCCTCCTCCTTCTTCACTGACCCTGGGGCTCTGCAAAGCTGTTTGACATTTTCTCACTCCTCTCTCTGGCTGCTGATGCACACCAGGTTTTTTCCACCATGTTTAAATACATTATCCCAGAGACCCTTCCACCATTGCTCGTGGGCTCAGCCTGGACCGGTGATGGGTCCATTGTGGATCCAGCTGGCACTGGCTCTGTGAGACATGGGGGAAGCTTCCAGCAGCTTCTCATGGAAGCCGCTCCTGAAATGCCCCTCCCACCCCCCAGCCTTGCCAAGCATACCTAATAACCATGAAAGGGTTATAGCACATTTCCACATTTCTATTATTGGCTGTGTGTGCTAGGTGAAGACTTCCCAGATGTTGTCCTTAAAGACAACGGAGACGTGGGCTATACTTTGAAAGTTTGAATGCTATATGGAAATACATGCTTCTATCAGCATGTCAGTATTTTTTGACAGGTTGACTATTACAGCTGGAGAAATCTGACCATGATTGCATTAATGCTTATGACCAAAAGCTTTAATTGTAACACAAGTTTCAAGGAAGAATTACCAAATTCTCTGGTTATAAATGAATTTCTTCTTTAAAAAAATCAGACTGTTGAGATATGTTAGTGATCCAGTCATTGTCTGGAAATCAAAATTATTCACATTTGACTAAACTTTAAATGCTAAGGGCTAAATATAGGTTTCTCATTCCCTTGAGACCATATTGCCCTTAATATCTTTAAGAATTTAGACCTGTGCCTGATTATCCTTTATCTGAGACAGTGCAAGGAAAAAGAGTTACCTTTAAAGTCTGTGAACAATTTGGGATACACTGAAATTAACAACAAAAGCCTTTGGTGAGGGCAGAGCTGTAATTGTGCCTAATAGTGAAACTAAAACAATATGAGAGAAGGAACAGTACCTTGGTTTAATTTATCTGTCTGATGTTTTAATGGTATCATGGCATTATATTCAGCAGAGCTGGGCTCTGACACTGGCAACACTGGTCAGTCGGGTTATTTACAATAAGCCAAAAGGAAGAAGTCACCCCATTATAAAGCAGTGCTTATTACTTATAGTCTCTTTTTTACATCACCTAAAATCTGATTTTCCTTTCAGTGTTTTATGTCTAGAAGCAATCATAAAGCAAATCTGAGAATTTAAAAAAAAAACAAAGTTTTTACAATTTCAGCCAAGTTGATTAAATGTTTTTGATGGTAGAAGGAGAAATATTAAAGCTGCTGAAATAGTTGCTGCCATACATGCAACTTCAGACCACAGGGCAGAGACCTGGATTTGGAGTGGGCTCTGCCTCACTGCTGTGTGCTCAGAGTCAGTTCAAAGTGCTAAGCTATTCATCTAGGTTCTTCCCATATCCTGGGAAGACACACAGGAAGGTCCTGAAGCCAATTCCTTTGAGGGTGCCCAGCTGCTACCTCAACCAGGAGCTCAGGTAGCAGATATGAAATCCCACAACCTTGATATGCCCTAGACTATGGCTTCATAGCCACCTGCACCCCAGGGTGAATGAGGAGGGAAGGCTGGCTCAGCCCCCAGCCTTGTCCCTGCAGGTTCAAGTTACCTCAGAGAATGAAGAACTCAGACCTTTCTCATGAGGGGCTGGCAAATAAACCCAGGATGCATCTCCCTTCCACAAGGGCCATGAGGCCCAGCACAAGCCGGTGCCCTTCCTTCCCTACCCCACACGGGAGGAGATGTTGGTGAGTTAATAAAAACCAGACCATTTTGCTCAGTGGCCATCTCAGTTTTTGCAAAGCTGTTGGCAGTGCTGCAACATGCCAAAGAGTGTGTCACTGAGCTCTGCATACTTGAGAGGTGGGCTCATTCCTGCCCCCTGGGAGTCTTAAGGCAGGAGACCTTAAATGCCTTAAATACCGGCAGGGCTCAGGCACCATCTGGAAACAATGAGCTGGTAGAAGCCAAGGTGCTGATGCACCGAATTAACACAGGTCCCAGGTGCTGACATGTTACTTCCTGCTCTCCCCTAGCCTTGTTGTGTCCCACACATGGATTTTGTGGATTTGGGCAGTGGGGACACTGCAGTCTCGGGGGCTAAGGGCTGCTGTGCTGGCGTACTCAGTGCAGCTGGGGCTGGGCGACAAATGGTCAAGGCTCAAAAAGGATGCTGTTTCCCTTCTCTGCAATAAATCAATACATTTCTGCTGGCTTTTTCAATTTGTAGGTCCTTTTCAGCCTATCTCATACTCTCATCAGTTTTCTTAACTTTGTTTTTCTTAGACTATGTTTTCTTTTTAGTCACCCCTTTGTTTCATTCATATGTAAGATTTTCTCATTATTTTTGCTTTCCATTTGTTTATTTTATTCCATTTCATTTTCCCCCTATCTTTTCTCTGGTTTCATCTTAGTTTTCTCCTCCTCCTTTCCATCACAATATTTACATTTCTCTTTCAAGGCCCACTTTCTATAGCCCTCTTCACATAATCCCTGGATACACACTCCAACCCCCATATCAATCCTTTCTCTTTTTCTACTTATAACCTTTTGTCCTTTTACTGTTTTTTTCCCTTCCAATGCACATTTTCTCTCCCTTCTCATATCCAGATGTTTTTCCCTCTCTATCTCCAGCTGTGCGAATAAATGACTTTTTTGTTTGTTTCAAGGAAGTTAGGTCAATCCTGAATAAAAGTGCTCATATTTTCAGGAAACCAAAACAACGCAAATGATCATTTTGGATGAATGTTTCAAAAAGAAGAAACTGAAAAATGGTTGGGTTTGAACTTTGAGAAATGTATAGTAAATCACAGCTGAAGTAAATTTGTAAATGTTGGAGTGACTGAAAAAAAAGAGTAAAAGCATTAGGCTTCGAGGACGGAGGTGATGGCAGGGCAAGTAATTTGCCATTTCCTTTTTGAAAGGAGTAAAGGAAGGATTTCTACCCAAAATAACTCAGATAGCTCTTGCTATACCTTCAAAGGGTTTTTGTTTTGATCAAAACAAATGTTTTGGGAGCAAAACAAGTTCGTCTGATAAAATTATTCTGCCCCTAATTTCCAATTCTTTCTCTTCCCCTGTCCAGACTGGCTAGGTGCAAATAGCAGGGAGGCACAGTTCACTTTTTGAGCTGATATTTGGTTGTTGCTTTAAAGAAAAAGAGTTGATCTATTCCCAAGCAGGGAGCATCAGCTGTACTTTCGTGTGTTTCCCAGTCCTTACTTTCTTGGGACAGCAATTAAAATAGATCCCTGGTGGCTTAAAAATCTTGAATCACATCAAAAGCACAGAAGCTTCTTACTATTGACAACACTTTCTTAAAAGGGGAGGCCAATATGTTTCTTGTCGATATTCTGCCTTTCAGTAGACAGCGTTAGTCTCAGATGAAGGCTGCAAAGTGAAAACCAGCAGCTGAGGACAGCCAGGCCCTGCCCCGACACACGCAATATGATTTCTAGTGATTCGGATCAGAGTCACATCTGGGTACCTGGGAGAAGAATCTGGCCCAGACATGGCCCTGAATGCCATGTGTTTTCTATCCATTGTGCCTAGATCACAGTCAGCAAAAAGATTTTGTGGGAGAGGAGGGGAAGAAGAGGAAACTGCCAATGAGAGGATATTCTTCACTCATAAATCCCAATGCATCGAAACACAGATTAGACCCCTGCTTTCTTTTTAACCATCCCCTGCCTAGAGTCACTCAATCCTGAAATTTGCTGAACTGTTCAGCTCATGTCTGCCCTGAAGTAATGAATTGGCATGCCTATTTCTAACAGTGATTAATGAAGCTTTTCAGAGGCAACCCATTATTTGATCCGAAGTTAAAACAGTGGTTCATCATTAATCACTACACGACATAGGCTCACAGATTCATAATTCTCAGCAAGCCCATTTCATTAAGGGTCTCTCTCTTTCTTTTGTTAAGCCAGGGCTCCCCTGTCTCCCCACCCCTCATGGACGCCTTCCTGGCACTCCACTTCCAGATTTGTTTGAAGAAAAATTCACATGCTCTCAGGGATATTTTTCAGTCTCTGCAGCCTCTCAAAACTACAGAATTTTCCTTTAGATTTTAAAAATTTCTCTTCCCATAGAAAAATGTATCCAATTATCAAATATGAGCCAACATTGGCACCCAGTGGCTGAACAGATTAATCACAGATACATATTCCCCTGAGCCCGCCTTTTCCATTCTTCAAAGACAGATTTTCCCCTGGGATGTATGTGCTACTCTTATGCAGCCTTCCAGCTCTAGGCCATCTAGGCATGGCTGTGGCCTGCTTATGTTAAGTGAGGAAAATGCAGGTTGTGGCTGGTTCTCCCCAGGGCCCATCAAAGTCACTCCACAGAAGTCCCAAGGTGGGACCAACACTATCAAAGTGCCTGAGGCAAGGAGCCCTTCAGTGGGCCCCGGGAGGTTACAGCACTCACACAACATCATTTGTCACCCAGCAGATGTCCTGGATCTGCTCCTGCAGGCATCACCTGCTTGGAGAAGGGCTGAAGCTTTTTGTTAGCCCTGCTCCCCCACAGATCCTCAAGACACTCGTAATGGTATGAGTGGGCAAAGTCATCAAGAGCTTTTTATTTCTAACTATTTCCCTGAACTTGCCAATGACTTGCCCCGGGGAAATGTGGTGGGTTGACTTTGGCTGGATGCCAGGTACTCACATGCCACTCTTATTACCCCCTTCTCAGCTGGGGAGGGCAGGGTGAGTAGAAAATAAGATAGAGAAAAACACTCAGGTCAATATAAAGACAGTTGAATAAAGCAAAAGCAAAGCTATGCATAGAAGCAAAGGAAACAAAAGTTTTATTCTCTACTTTCTACCAGCAGGTGATGCCCAGACAGTTCCCAGAAGTAGGGCTTCCAGTTGCTCTGGAAGATAAACACCTTCTACATGTCTTGAAATTCTGTGGTCAGAGACCAGGTATTTTCTGCTTCCTGCCTGAATTCTCTCACTCCCCCATCTAATTTCTTTGTTGAAGGATCACCTTCTTGATCAAACTTTCCTCTTCTTCCTCCTCCCTTACTAACAGATGATATGGACCTGTTGTTTTCCTTATCCACTGCTTCTTTTTTAGTGCTGGAGAGATGACTGTAGTGTTTGGGTGTCTGTCTCAACCACAGTCCTCTGAGAGTACTGAACTGTGGCTCAGAAGGCACAGGCCAAGTATCAGGACACTGATGGAAACTGGTTCTCACCAGGGTAGGCAAAGTCTCTGTCAGGTGGCATGCCAGTTTGTCAGGGTTAACTTCATGTTTGGGTTTTAAGTCCTAGGCTATGGGATGTGACAGCCATTCTAGGAACCAGCCCAAATCATTTCACACACCCTGCCACCCAGGAATCTGTTTTGTCCAGACAAATTTCAGTCTCTCCTGACCTAAAGGTTGTCTTCTCTTGACACCAGGATGTCACCAGATTCCACAGACTACATACTACTCTACAGTGCTGATTAGCAGTATTAAAGAGCTCACAAGGGTAAACAAGAACCTCAGGAACCTCGTAATAAAACCATCCACATCAACCCTCGGTAGGAGGAGGGAGATGCATTCCCTCCCCATCTCCAAAAGTTAGCTCCCACAGCACAGCAAGGCCATCAGTGCCAGGGCAAAGAGATGTTGCTTATACTAGCATGTTCCCAAGCTCAGCAAAATAGAGATAAGCAGTGCAGTCAACAAACTCCATGGCCTCTGCAGGTGTTTGCCACTTCACAACTACTACAGCTGTAGCACACTCAATAAAAAACTGTCACTGTCTCGTGTCTCACATTAAGCACCAAAAAGGACTGTGATGAGCTGGCCTTGGCTGGATGCCAGGTGCCCACCAGGCTATTCTACCACTCTCTCCTCAGGAGCACAGGGCAGAGGAGAAAATGAGATGAAAATAAAACCCTTGTGGGTCAAGATAAAGTCAGTTTAATAAAAGCAAAAAAAAAAAAAAGGTTGTGTGTGGAAACAAAGGAAAACTAAAAAATTATTCTCTAGTGCCCATCAGCAGATGATGTCCAGCTACATCCTGGGAAGCAGGACTTCAGTACACAGAGTGGGTTCTCCACAAGACAAAAATTGCAGTGACACATACCCTCCCCTCCTCCCTCCTCTTAGCTTTTGGAATGGAATTAGCTTATGGTATGAAACATCCCTTCAGTCAGTTTGGGTCCTGGCTGCGTCCCATCCCAAGATCTTGTCCTTCCCCAGCCTACTGGTGAGAGTGGAGTCTTGAAGAGACAGCCTTGGTGCTCTGCGAGCGCTGCTCAGCAGCAGCCAAAACACTGGTGTGTTATCAGCACCTCCCTAGCTACCAGTGCAAAGCACAGCTCTGTGAGGGCTGCTGGGGGGAATATCAACTCCTGCTCACCAGAGCCCACACACAGAGGCAATGGCAGAAAAGCTGGATGGTGGCTGGTATGTAAAGGGCCACTGCTGTAGCAGGTAGTGCCATGGAAGCACTGACTCTGTCTTATGGACATTCATTGGCAGTACTTTGTCACAGCCCCCAAAATACACCAAGAGCACCTAATCCCTGGCCCTAGCCACGTTGCAAGTGCAGAAACATCAGGAAAAGGATCCAATACTTTCAAAATCAGAAGGTAAAGAGCAGAAAGGAAATTTCCAATAAGTTTGCAAAAGTATTTATCTCTGTAAAAGCTGAAACATTTAATTAACAAACAGAAAACTAGTTAATTGAATTCATGTAAAAATGTTAAGGCATGATATTAAAATGCTTTAATACCTACAGGATATACAGATGATATTCAAAAATTCAATAAAATAATACAGTAAGATAATTTACACATGAAATTAATGAACATAACATGAAATTAATACATATCAATTTCAAATAATTGCTTTCTCTGTCTTTTAGAAATGGACAACTTGGATTCCTTGGCTCCATGGAAGGAACAGCTGTGAAATATTCCTTTAGTCCTTTTAGCCAGAACCGACTTCTCCAGTCATTGAATTGAAAATGCTTCATCAGCTCTAATCATAACGCCTCTAATCAGATGTAAAAATTAAGGCACAGAGGAGCAAACAGCTTTTGGTTCAAGTCTACACAGAAATCTGTTTGAAGTATCATCAACTGCTTTCCCTACAGGACACTGTTCCTTCCAGCACTTATTATGACCGTGTCCATACAACTGTAGTGTTAATTAATGAGAAGCTATATTCAGATTTTAAAACAGTGCTTTATAGTACCCTAGCCCATCTGAGAACCCCTCTTTTCATTCCTACCCTGTTACATTTACCTCCAACCCATTAAGCAATACTACAGATAGAAGAGAGCAAGATGCTTGTGCCTTCCACTGCAAATGCAGATATTGCAGGGGATTGAAAACCCCATCTGAACACAGATGTTCATTGCCTTACAGAATTGAACACACCTGGGTATCAAAAGGAAAAAATGTACTTAATTGAAAAGGTCCTATTGTGGTATTAAAAAGACCTTAAACACAGATACATCGTTGTAAAGAACTTACCACAAATAAAATTCAAATTCTCTGTGAAGAAAAGTCACATTAATTTTCCTTTCAGTCTGAGAAACTTACTTCCCACTTTCTATACTGCAGCCAAGGCTGTAAGCTACAATGTAGAACAGCACAAACAAGTAAGGTATGTCCTAAGCCTGCTCCATCATTACGCTGAGTATGGATGCTGAGATCATAATCAGTTTTTAAAAGTAAATAACTCACATAAGATAAAACAATATCCATTCTGCCTGCCAGTGACCTCGCAGCTTTCCTGGAGAGCTTTCCTGGAGCTGTGAACTGGTAATGGTTTGACCTCAGAGAACAGTGGCCAAGTGTCCCACCAGACCAGAAGTGCTCTCACTGGGTGAGCTCTGAGTTGCAGACTGGGGCTGGCCCTGCAGGAATTCCGGGAATGTGCTGGTTATGACTGCTCAGTGGGGTGCATAACCTCCTGTCTCTGAGACATCATTCCTCCCAGGACAGCCATGTGTGCTGCCCAGCACTTGGGTGCAACCGGTGACTTGAAGTCAGACATCCAATAAAGGGCTGCAGGCAGAGCTTAGGCAGGAGGCACTGTGTGTGTGTCTGTCTGTGGGCATGCACTTAAGGAAACATTACTGCTCTGCAAAAGTGCCCCAAACCACCAGAACTCTGCCTTTGAAACACCAAAAGGGCTTCTATGGGAACAGGCTCCCCTCACCTCAGCCCACCCCTGCACAGGCGGCTTTTTACTGTGCAGCTACACGTGCCTCCACACCCCTCCAGCCTTCACTCGCTGGCTCAGCCTTTGAGAGCCCCACCTTACTGGCAGTCAAGGTGTTAATGTGATACTGGCAGCCACTCGCCAGGGAAATTGACAGCACTCCAAACCACGGAAAGTTTCCAAACGTACCCTTTTTTTTATTGCTGGTGATTTGGTACAGAGCCTGCTCAGCCCTGTGGCTGACATGTTAGCCACACCTCAAGGACAGCTCTGTGGCTCAGCGTTGCCGATATGTGTCTGAAAGAGGCTCTTTCCTTTATGCTCCACAAGCTTACAGAAGGCAGGGGGAAGATTCCCTTCCCCTCCCCCACCCCATCCCTTTATTTTCACAGGCTTTGCTCATAAACGGATTGGGAATACTCAGTGGGAATATATTCTCTGTAAATAGTTTCTTCTGCCTGCCTCCTCTGTGCAGCCAGGAATGAAGCCAGAAAAAGACTGTTCAAAAGAAGCTTGTCTCTTTAGTACTAGGAGTTAAGATATTCAGCTGGGCTGAGCAGATCTCAGTCCTGTCCCCTTGGCATTTATGCAATCTACGTTAGATAATGAAGTAAAATCAGACATGATCTGAAGACCACCTACTGGGCTGCCACCCACCCTCCTCATCCATCCATTACTGATGTACTGGCCCGAGCTCTCCTCCCGTTCCCAGCTGGCCCAGCCCCGCAGGACCTGGCAGTGGGAGCAAGGCCACAGCCCTGTGCCGCAGCACAGGTGGGGTTTTGCTCCCCAGAGGAGCCTTCCCCGGGCATCTCCCGTGGCACAAAACCTGCACCTAATTTGTGGCCCTGCTACAAGACTCCCTAGACACACAAAGAAGCTGGGACAACTCGAGAAGTTCCCCCGTGCCCGCTGCCAGGTGTGTGACCATTGTCACTGGTCCTGCAGCAGAGAGCACATGGTGCTGACCGGCCTGCCCTGCTTTGCCAGGGCGACAACCCTTCGGAAGGCATCAGGCAGGCCGGCTGCGAAGAGCAAATTAAGCCTCTTTGTTTTAACCAGCTCTGACGGAGAGTCAGTCGAAGGGAGCAGCTTTCCGCGGCTTCCTTGCGGGTTTCTTTCCTTTAGGTGGCGGTATGTGTTTGCAGCTCCCCGCAGCACCGCCTGCGCTCCCAGCCCTGCGCCCAGCATCCTCACCCTGTGCTCAACCAGCGCTGGGTTAATTTTCCAGAAAATCCTGCACAAGCAATTAAAATGTTAATGTTGTGAGGGAAATGCCTCTGTTGAAGTAAACTCATTCGAGAGTCGGTTGTGCTCGGTGGAAGGGGAACAGTCTATTGATTTTGAACAAGGTCATATCTCATCAGACTTGCCACCTGGATTATTTTTGTTTGCGCTGATCAGCTACAAAGTCCTTGATTTCCCAGTGAGTTTGAAATCACCTTAATGAAGCAGAAATTTAAGGGGGGTATGGTTTCCCTCCCAAGACTTTTCTTTATTACAGAAATGTGCTCCCTCACCTGTTTATCTCTGACCACCTGCTCACCTCTATGTTTGTTAACCTTATTTCACTAAGGCAGCAATAGCTGATGCAAAATCTCAGTCCTGGCAGCTGCCAAATGAATTCACACCTTACACTGGGATTTGTGCTGCAGCCAGCCAGCAGTGCCTTCCCTGAGTAGGATGAGAATGCCTCAAAATGGAATTATCTTAGAAACCCACAAAGTCAGCAGCAACATTCATGTGGGCATAGGGTAGTGCTGCATTGTACTGTATTTATAGTTGAAAGAACTATCATAGAAGGAAAGTTGTCCACTTTTTTTTTTTACAGCAGTTCTTGCTGATGGAGGCTGCATGTGAATAACCCCATTAAGACAAGGTATGCTCTGTGAGAGCATGCTGGTATTTCATTATGAGCAAGAGACACCTGGGACAGGAAGCAGAAGCACCTAAAGTCTCATTTCATTTGCAGATTCCTTATGGTCTCTGCCCAGAGCTTGTATTCTTTCCTCCCCGGGCCAAAGGTCTTACAATGCTCTCTTTTCATGAATGTGGTCACACTGGAAAAGGTGGATGTACTTTTTCATCACATCTAAAATAGGTTATGCTATTTCTAGTGATATGGGCTATGACTCTCCCACCCAAATGCTAGGGTATTTGCATGCTTAATTCACAAGTCTAATTGCCATAATTGCACATGCTCATTAGGCAATTTTGTGTGCAAATGCTGAGTTAGGCACATAACTAGGCATAGTCTTTGCAGTGTGATTTGGTTCAATACTCGTGGAAAATTTGTGAACAAATTAGACATGCAATTGAACGCACATTTTCTACGCTAAGGAGTTGGGCAGGGCCTGGCACCAGGCAGACTGCTGCCTAAATGAATGAGCAGAAAGTACTACTCTTGTGAATCCTGGTGCAAGACTGAGTCCTTCAAGCAGAGAAAAAAATCAAACCTGAGCTGTCCTTCACATTATCCAAAGATCCACACCCTCTTTTCAGGCTGAGCTGGAATACTGGGAAGCAAAACAAATTTAACATTCTTCTAAGAAAACAAAACAAAACAAAATAACACCACCAACAACAATTGTGAAGCTCTAATTTTATGATCTGATTGCTGAGGACGGGTAGATACAGAGCCTCCCTGTCAGAAGGGAGACAAAGCCAGCCTGTCTCTTCCTATATTCCCATAGAAGACACAACAGTGAGTAACCCAAGTAGCTCAGTGTTAGCAATAAAAGATACTAGCACAGCTTTAAACCGGCACAGCTGATTTGAGTTAGAGCCCGCCTGTGCAAGCATGACTATAAGAAAGCCCAACTTTCACGGTCTAATGTTTGTAATTTCTCTCTCTCGCTAAAGATATATGTTCTTTTAAGAAAAACTACAGAGGAAAATCCCCCAAAAGTAAGAATTCAAGGCACTGAAAGATTGAGTTATGGTTTGTTTAATCCTTCGATTTTATCCTTCCCAAGCCAGTCTGCAAACTCTCTTGCTCTGAATTTATGACAAGCAGGACTAAAGGGACTGTCTATAGATTAACATTGACATTTCCTTTGTGCATTAATCCTTTGAATCTCATTTACCATACATTTCTGCTGAATGACATAAAAATGATCATTTTTTTATTACTGAGTAGATTATGATGAGGGGCATTTTCACCACCATTCAGAAAAATATCGAACGGGAGTCAGAGCTGTCGTTTTACCTTTGCCTGCACAGTGGCAATGCGGGCTCCCTGTGAGGGACTGCTTTCTGGAGGACAACGAGGTGCAGCTCCATTCTGCATATTCCCATGAGCCAAAAGCACAGGATGCCACAGGGTCAGGGATATTTCAGGGCCTGTAACACCACTTAGCAGTGAGCCCTTCAGATGGAGACACTCAAAGCTGGGACATGCTCAGCTTTGCCACGGCTGCATGGAGGCAGTCCTCCCTGCCCAGGACAGAGGCTGCAGCTCCATCATCTCACATGGCTCCTTGCCCAAAGCTTTTTGATAGAAAGTACACTTGCTGGCTGTAGGTACATAGCATAGCACTTACCTACCCACCATGAGGCTTTCCTGCCACCAAGAGCACAGCCTGACACATGCAGCTCCAGAGGAAATAAAGGTAGTGATGGTCCTGTTTCCTGGAAACTGCAGATTTGCATTCAATTTCTTTAGGTTTAAAAGTGTGAAAAACCTGAAGGTGACATGTATTAGAATACATATGTCATGGATACAGATAAAGGATCATAGAATGGTTTGTGTTGGAAGACCATCTTGTTCTAACCCCCTGCTATGGGCAGGGACGTGTTCCACTATTCCTAGTTGCTCAAAACCTCATCCAGCCTGGCCTTCAACACTTCCAGGGTGAGGCATCCACAATTTCTCTGGGAAAACTGTTCAGTGCCTCATCCCCATAACAATATTTTCTTCCTAATATCAATTAGCAAATAATTTCTTCCTAATATCCAACTTAAACCTACCCTCTTTCAGTTTAAAGCCATTGCCCCTTGTTCTATCACTTATAAAAAGTCCTTCTCCAGCTCTCTTGTAGTCCCTTTAGGTACTGGAAGGTGCTCCAAGGTCTCCCTGGAGCTTTCTCTTCTCCAGGCTGAACAACTCCACCTCTCAGCCTGTCTTCATATGAGAGGTAGGTGCTCCAGCCCTCTGGCCTTCTTCATTGGCCTCTTCTGGACTTGCTCCAGAAAGGTTCATGTCTTTAGATTCTCAAGGTGGGGGCATCAGTGCTGGATTCCAGGTGGGTTCTCATGAGAGCAGACTGGAAAGGCAGAATCACCTCCCTCAACCTGCACATTTCTTTGACACAGCCCAGGATATGGTTGACTTTCTGGGATACAGATAGTTATACATATAGATACAGATATATAGATACAGAATTAGACTAACTTAAAGAGTTTAGCCCACAACACTCCTGTCGTCCCCACCTCTTGTTCTTCTCCACAAGAAAGGATATTTTGAACCCATACAAGTTCAGAGAAGAGATATACTGGCTTGAAAAAGCTATGGTGTAGGGCTGGAAACTAAAGCAGAGAGGCTGAGAAATGCAGGATTGCTGAAGTTCTCTTTGTCACCAAAATTACAGACTCATGAAACTGAAGGAGGAGAGGAGAGGAGAGGAGAGGAGAGGAGAGGAGAGGAGAGGAGAGGAGAGGAGAGGAGAGGAGAGGAGAGGAGAGGAGAGGAGAGGAGAGGAGAGGAGAGGAGAGGAGAGGAGAGGACTGCAGTCATCACATGAGCAAACACAATGGACCTCTATTCACACAGAGTCAAGCAGACCCTTATGGTGCTGTCCTTGAACATTTTGTCCTGCAGCATCTTTAAATGGACACAGTTACTGTGATATTACGTGGAGCTGACTGGGAACCTCCTTGTGCTCAAAGTTATAAAGGTAGCATAGAAAAATACATACAAAAATGTTGTAACTGTCTGGGAGAGGTGGAGGGAAGGAGGGAGAGAAGGAAAGAAAGGTGAGGGAAGGGAGAAAATGCATTGTATAACATTGCATGTGCAATATGCATTTGTGTTAGCAAACATTAGGCTTCCATGGTTTATGAATATAATATGCTCAATTAAACAAAAACTATAGAACATATAGAAATTGGTATTGTATAGTAAATGAATGTGATCAGGAGAAAAAGACACCCAAATGAAAATTCAGGGGCTAAATACCCCATCCTGCTTTATAGCACATAGAGCAGAGTAAGCCTAGGAAATATTCCTTAGGCTATAAAATTACACAAAGGGCTAGAGTGTCCCATTTTTCTTTTTAATTTAAAGAAAATAGCCAGAGCCATTGAAGAGAGGGAATTGACCTCTTTGGGTCTCTCACTTTCTCAGAGACATTTCTGGTCAATCAAGCCCGTACATCATTCCTGGAAGAATGACCGCAGCCTCCACACTTATGGCCTCTACCCTGGAAGCCATTGCTTATATTTCCATTATCCCACTGTTTGTTAGACCTGTCCACAGCCTTCATCAATGGTGAAAGGTCAGAAGTCTCCCAAACTTAGATATTGGCATATAATCTTCAATAAGTTAGACACAGAAATTTCAAAATCCATATTCCTGAGTGATGGGACATGACATCCCCCCTTTATGCTTCTTTTCAAGGGGTTACAGACAGTTTGGACTGTGCAGCTTTGCAACCCGTTCATTTTAAAAACAATTAAAATAATATAGAGTTGATTTTATTATTTTTTTAAGCACCAGAGCTTGCAGGAGTGCTGAGTGTGAATGGCTCCTTCCCATATAAGATAGCATGCGATGCCCTCCTGGGGTGGGGACCACAGCCAGTGAGATCCCTGCTTTGCAGGCATGCCCCACTTTCCTGACACTGCAAATGGGAAGAGACAATGGGTTCCTGTGTGGGAGCAAGGCAACACGGCAAAGCCAAAAGCCGTGCCCAAGCTGCTCACAGATGTGACTATGCCCAAGATGATCAGGGAGGCATTTCCTAGTGCTGGCTGTGCCTCAGGTTATAAATAATTTCCATTTTCCTTTGTTAAGGGTTTTTTTTTTTAAATATATTTTTTCCTTTCTCATAGGGAAGATAAGCTCCCCTGCGAGGGTGGCACAGCTCAATAAGAAAAAAGCCTCCCTCCAAATCCTCCGGGATCCTGGGTGTGCTAAAGGGCTGCACTTAGCCTCAGCTCTCAGAGCAACGAGGGTGCTTCAGAGCCAAGGCTGTGCCTAGCTGGGGGGGAGGCAATTATCCACCAGGAAATGTGATGGGGGAGACGCCACACACACGCGCAGGGAGTGACAGTGTGGGCCTGATCTCCAGAAGTGCGGAACACTTGTGAGGCAGCGAACACCTCCGGCACTCTACGCCAGGAGTTAAGAGCATTCAGCACTTTAGGAGAGTTGCTAAGCATCCCCAGAATCCGTGTGGGGGTTTTTACCTGTGGTCGGAGCCTCGGTTACCCTGAGATCCGTTTACACCTAATTAAGATAAATCACAGGGAAATATACAAAGATGCATAATTTACCCTCTCTTCGACTGATTTAAGTGTATCCCCACAGGGAACTACACCCATTTAACTAAAATCAAGTTAGAAATCAATTTAGTTACATTAGTGCATTTTCGGTATGGAATAGCCCTTAATTTGAATGGGAATAAAGACCCACTATGGGCCGATTGATTCTGTTAGGTGAAGGAAAAGCTTTTATACTCAATATAGCTACAAACAAAATCTATTTCAGAATGCTACAGGATATTATATATAGGAAACATGAGGATCTCTGGGTATAGGCTTGGCTTTTCCACACCACTCTCAACATCCTCATTCCTCCTGTGATTTCAGGCATTCCCACACAGAGTTATCCCAGAAAACCCTGAAAAAGGGGGCAGTTTATCTTCCAAGAACCACGGGGGCTTACTTTCAGTGGCAGAATGTGTGAGAGATCAGAAAGGTCTTTCCAATTTAATGTGTGAGCTCAGGAGACAGAGGAGAAAGGAAAAGCCTGCCCTCCAGGAGCATTCAGGGGGAAAATGACGCACACTGGCAGGGAAAGGAGTCAGGATAAGAAATCCCATCTCAGCTTGCTGTGTGCAGGGACAAGGACTGAGCATAGCATTACAGGTTGAAGGGAGGGAGCAGATCTGTTTGCATCCAGCAGGACCTGGCAGGGAGCGGGTGTCACGCATGGAACAGCCTGAGCAGCACATGTCCCCAGAAGGAGGGTTGAAATGTCCCTTCAGCTGGCTCACTTTCCTCCAAGGCACAGAGGAGGCTGATGGGTGCATGGGGGGAGCCTGGGAAGACCAAATGATCCTGAGGGGCTGTTTGCAGCCACCTCTGGCTAACACAATTCTGGCTATGTCTGCTGTCCAAAGCAGACCCCACAGAGGTTGCATCCCATGGGATTCCCATTTGACCTCATTGCCTTCCCAGGTCTCTGTGTGTGAGGGAGAGATCAGGCAAAGTAGAAGGAACAATAATCAGGGGTTTTCAGCACCAGTGGTCTGCTCATCCCAACTGCTTAATTTTCACAACTGTAATTTCTTAGACCTCTGAAGATAGCTTGCGAGTCTTGCCCCTACTATCAAGCTCTTGACCTTCAAAAACGGTCCTGGGAACAATGTTATCAAAGATATATGAAGTAAGACTCTAGGTGGCACTTCAGGCTGCATAACTGTGACCTTGTCTATCGAGACATGCAGCATTTAAATCCTAAGATTAATCAGGTAATCCTTAGGCGATCAAGGTGTTCAGCAAAAGTGCGTTAGCACTGTGTAGTCCCTGCAGCAATTTCCAGTATGCATTTCCAGTCTACCCAGAACTGTAATTCAGTTCCACTTCACTGGCAGAAATCAAGAGACATCTCAGTCAAGAAAACCAAACTACTCACTGGAATAAATCAGATACAGCCCCATGGAGCTCTTGCAAGACCACAAGTTTGTCACCTATGCAGAAGCAAGAAACCTAAATATATCTGTAAGCCTCAAATACTAGAGATGAATGCTATAGTAAAACCACAGGCAATTCAGCAAAACACTGCACCACTCCAATACCTGCTGAAGGGGTACACAGGCTGTATATTTTATTTGTGTTCAAATTGCTTTGTCTATTTGCTACCCATTTCATCAGAACAGAGCTGGCAGTATTCGCTTTTCTCCTCTCTCTAAGCCCCAATGACTAGTCACTGGGTGCCTTGGACATGTGCTTACCTGACAGTTTACTAAGAATGAAGAAACAGAGCAGCAGTGAAGCATGCTCCAGCATGTTTTTTGGAATTGGGGCCCAAATACCAATGCATTTCTCAGTGGACATCTGAAGGTGCTTTCCACACCACAATTAACGGCAAAAGCTGCCAAAGAAGGATTCTGCCTTTTCTCACCCACAGCTATTTGTTACTCTCCCTCCTCCTTCCCATTTATCACTCCTAAGTGTGCTGATACCCTTTAAACTAAATCAGTGAAATAGCTGGTATTAGCAAAACCAGAAAAACCCTTCTGGTCTGTTTTAGATGACACCAGAAATAGCTGCCTTAATGTAACCATGGCAGGGGATAGGAAACTGCAGTAGGGAAAGGAGCAGAGAGGAAATGCATTGGGAAGGACAAGGACCTCTTCCAATTGTTTTCTTCCTACAGAAGCACTAATGGTGATTAGCAGCCAGCTGTCTATACTAACTGAACAACAAAAAAAATTGTATGCTCCTTCCTAGCTTCTCTTCACTGGATCTGTGTTAGACTAACTCACAATTCAGCATCATGAAATCCCACAGAGTGTCTGAAAAAGGGCACAAAAGACATGCAGGTCTCTCTGTGCATGGGGTCTTTTGTCTGCTGCAGCACGTCTCCAAGCCCTCCAATGCAACACAGCCTTTGCCTCACCACCCTTCCCATGCCTCGTGCAAGGCCCCCAGGAGTGTTCATGTACCTGGGAGGGGAAAGACTGGTCCTTTTGCCTCTGGGCTTCACTAGCAAGCAGCAAAGCTGGGGCAGCTGCTCCAGGAGAATTATAACACCTTCTCCCACTGGGCCAATCCTTCCCCTTCGGCTGCTGAACAGGCAGCAGGCAGTTGGCAGCTGCAGAGAAAAGCAAAAACAATACGAAGCAGAATCCCAGCCAGCTTGTTCAGGATTTATAAAATGAGGGTCAAGTTTTGCCAAACTTCTTTTCTTTCACAGTGAAACTAGTGGACCCAATTCAGAGTGGTTCCCACAACAACTTTTCCTCTATTCTCTGCTAGGGAGGAGTATAACCCATCAAAGCACCTCCATGCATAGGTTATATACTCCCAGGTACACAGAGGTATGAATATACAGAGCAGAGGTAGAACAAAAGCAATGATGTATTCATTTTTTATCAAGTTATCTCCATCTGAATCCACCTTGCCATAGCTGCAGAAGCATTGAATAGGCATGGTACTGGGCAAAGTGAGTTCACCTTTCAGGAGAGGGAACATCAATCAGTCCTGCCCTCCCCACCTTAGCCTCTCTGTTTCAACAGCACCAGAACATTTCACCATTATTTTATTGCTCATTACCCTCAGTTTATTGCTCTCACAGTGTAACCACAGTTTACCCCCAAGGATATAGTGAAGGCCTACTTCACCCTTTGAGCAAAGCTATGAGCAAGCTCCATGGCAGTCCCAATAGGCATTTTGGTCTCTAATTCCCTGTGAGGGTCAGGAAGGCTGATGTTGAGTAACACTGATGCATGCTCTGTGTGACATGCTTGTGGTCCTACAGATCATGTGCACATTCTCTCAGTGAAGTCTCAGCACTCTGGGGTCCCTTGGCCAGGTTTCTTCCAGAGAGCAGGAGCCTGAGGTATGCAATGTCACAGGTGTCACTCTGCCCACTTGGGAAGCAAGGCAACCAGGGCAACCATTATCGATATCAGCTGAAGGATGGAGGACAACAGGTTCACAGGACAGGCTCCAAGGTCACCCCTAGCATCCTGACTACCTTGTCAAGGCCACCAAGCAAAGGACCACACCAATGCCTTGTTGATGAGACAGCCTGGCACTACGCAGTGTGCCCAACACTGAGAGCAGGGAGATGTCATTCTAGGAAAGAGGGGAGAAACACAGATAAAATGTGGCAGGTACAAGGTAGTACTTGCAGGACTGAATCCTGCTTCACAGAGCTTGGTTGGTGCAATACCCTGCTCCTATCTTTGATACCTACAGAACAGCTCTTCCTTTAAAACTCTTACTGCTATTGTCTCTTTGAGTCTGAGTAAGAAACTCAAACTACAGTTTTTTCATGCTTGTTTTAAGGTGTAACCTAAAAATTGGGGGATTTTGTCCTCTGGGCCAGCTCTGGACAGTCATGTCGTAATGAGGAACACCGTAAATGTCAGTTTGCCTTAGAAGACACTCATCAGGGATTTAGGTTCACCATCCGCAAACAGTATTATCTCCAGTGCCATAATCAGCCTGAAGGAGGAATGGATTCCTAGGACCTTTGGCATTTCGGCTGAAGTAAAGTTACACAATTAAACTCCAGTTAGGAAATATCCATAACTTACCAACAGGGGAGAGCAGTTAAGAGCATTACCAGCTGTCAGCACCTGGGAAACTAAATTAAATGGCCAGAGCACTGAGATATGAAAACTGAAGGAAAAATCACATGTGCCTACTTTCTTTACGGCTGCAATGTCATAGGTCATATGTTGTGCTAACCTGTAAGAAATAATAGGAACTTGGAGATAAAATATAGCCCCAAATGTGAACTGGGGCATGGCATGGAAGAAGTTAAGCAAGGACAAACAGATTACTAGCATTCTGAAGTATAAAATCACTGTCCCAGAGACTGCTCTTTCTGCTCTTAGCAGCTTCATAAAACAAACCAGCTGTTGCAAATAACACTGTTAGATTTTTAAAGACATCAATTTCTTTGGCTGTAAATAGAAATACAATTTCTTTAAACTAAAACTACTCTCCCACATAAATTTGTTTAGGGTTTTTTAAAAAATTGAATTAGCAACATATGTAATGAGAGCCTTCCAGGGATGTGTGATGCTTATACAGAGATTCCTGAAACATTTGCTATCACTCTTATAAGTTTATTATTCCCTTCCTGAATATCAAATTATCTGAGCAACGTAAGGCAAAACAGAAAATGAAGAAGCAACAACTAAAGTAATTTGGGTGGGCTTTATGTGTGAGAAACTGTGGCCTCACACACAGAAAAGGAGGTCTTTTAACCCAGGTTTGTGAAATGGGAATAAGCAGTAGCAATAGGGACTGGTTCAACCTCTATTGGTAGAGAAAGAGGATGAAAGCATTGAAGCATCTTCTGACAGAGACTGAGGACCCATAACCACCTCCCACCCTTCCATGCCATGGAGATATTTGCACCCCCCAACAGCAGCAGATATGGGGCACCAACTATCACATGTGTAGAGAGGGTTGTATCATCACTGTGTGGCATCAACAGCCTGATTTGGAGGGTCGGTGCAGGACAGAGGCTTGGCATCATCCAACAAGAGAGGCTGGGAAGAGTGCAGGAGCAGGTCTGGGGAAGGACAGTGGTAGCAGAGGAGAGGCTAGTGGGAGCTGGGGTCAAGCCTAGTGTGGTGTGAACTAAGGGCCTGGCGAAAAGCAGGAAATGTTTACACATCTCAGAAAGCTTTACAAGCACTGCTAACGAAATAGCAACCCCCAAAATACTTTTGATCCAATTCATTTTTCAAAGGCATCCATCTGAACAGCAGCTCCTGTCTCAGGGTGCTGCTGTGGAGTGATGGGCAGAGCACACCTACAGCCCAAGAGGAGCACACTGATTCTCTCAGCCAGCACTTGCCGGCCGCAAGTACCAGCCTGTCTAATGAGGCCCTCCATCACTCCCTGCCCTGCTGGCTGCACACTGTGGGTGGCACTGGCACGGATGCCTTCACCAAAATTCTTGCTTCATATCAGGGAGGTGCACCCATTTGTAACTCCACTTCCCTGGCTCTGCAGATGCCTCTGGCCACACGCTATGTTGAGGGGGAGGAATGACAATAGTTGTGATGGAGCCTTCAAGGGAATGCTGACTCGCCCCCTCCAGAGGTTGCAAGAAACACCCAGAAGTCTCTCTCAATGATTTGCTGCAGATGGGGAAATGTAGGTGACAGGCGCAGTAGCTCCCCAGCCTGCCATGGCTTTGAAACGCCATGGCCTCACACAACATGGCTAAAACAAACACAGCAATTAAAAACCTCTGCACAACGAGTCTGGTTCTGCAGACAAATGGGTGGCAGAGTGGTGGCAATGACAAGCGTTGCCTGGTAATCCATTTTCTCTGAGTTACACAGTGGTCACGTCTATAAAGAAGTAGCAGAGGAAGGGGAGGGAAGCACAGGAAATCCATTACTGCCATAAAGGGAAGGAAACAGAAGAGGATCTTGGACCCCAATTTGGGTCCTCCTGGATTTGTGACCTCCTGCCAGGGTAGGATATTTGAAACCACTACCGGGGTGGAGCAGCAGTAACTGCATCAGTGACTCATTCCCTTGGGAAAAGGAGAGCCACCCAGACAAACGGCACAGCACCTCACTGCATGCATGGCCCCAGAGAGCTCACCCATCATGTAAGCAGCAGGCACACTTCCTGTGATGAACAAAAAATGCAGATCACTTAGCCTGGTTACCTGAGTGTTATCCTTATCATTGTCTCATAGAAATGGAAACAAAGTCTCCAAAATGAGACTTTTGATCCAAAACAAGCATGTAGTATTATGTGAAATATCCAGGAAATGGAAGTCCAGATGGAAAAAGATTAGGAATTGCTCTTTGAGTTGTTTAAAATCACAGCTGACCTTATTATTCAGTGTTCAAGCAGGAGAGAGAACTCTGAGACAGGACAACACTCAGGCTTTCTCCTTCCCCTGCCTATCCTGCTGCCGCCCATACACGATTCTGGTCATGTGCTGCGTTCTCACAGTTCCCACACAATTCCACCCTTGTGCTCCCAACTCGGGGACGAGGAAGCTGTTTATCACACAGCATTCCATTTGTCACATTCGTTTCAGGCGATGATAATACCCAGTTGCAAGTAGCACATTTTGCATCGGCAAATATTGCAGGAGTTCTTCTCCAGATGGGGAAATGAAGGCTTAGAGGGGCAAAAAGACTTTCCTTTGGTCCCCTAGTGCATCGCTGATCTCCCAAGTTCCAGTGCAAAATTAAACATCACTCCCTAGGCTTGCTTTTAGATTTAGCTTGCCAATATATTCCTCTGAAGTCCATACATGAGAATCGTGAACCTAGAAATATATTGTTCTTGCTGGGAGAAGCAAGGGGGGAGGGGGACTTATGCCTTGGTACTGCAATTGATCACTCAAAAACCTCTATGCTTTCAGCATTTGTCTAATCAGATTTCAGTAGAATGTACATAGAACTGAATCCAATCTGTCTATTTGTAAAACTTGACAAATTTTTGGCGTCAGCAATAGAGAAGCCCAGCTACTACCATCTTTCCCAAACTGGGAATTTTGCTGCCTGATCAGTATAGCTTTCCTTCCTGTGCCTCACATGTCTCAAGGAAAAGTTTTGCCTGTAACTGCACCTCTGAACACCAGTGGGGAAGGTCTTTGTTATGGTAGGCTATATCCTTCCTGCACATCTTTTCTTTCTCCTCCGATCCTTTATCCACTACTGCTAGCCATAGGCAATGCCATAGAGATCCATCTTGACATTGAGTGTTATAGGGGCTGATACTTGAGACAGAGTTCCTTCAGAGTTCAAGGCTGGCTTGCTATGTGTTTTGTTTGCTCCTTGAACCTTCTTAAAGCCGCAGCTGGGAATTTTAATAGCTTTCCCAGCTGTCTGTCCATGATGGGGGAAGACCCAATGTGACTAAAGGCCTGGTATGACTGCTTCACTCCAAGGAAAAATAAAAACACCTTCCTGAAAGTAGATGTGTATTTTGGATTTGAAACTACACAGCTGTCAAGATGAGCTACTGTTTAGTTTTGGTGGCACCTAATAGCTCAGTGTGTCCTCCATCTGACCCATACCAAAACTGGTCAATCAAAGTGGGCTGCTCTAGAAAAACCTCCGAATTCTGCTCCAGACTCATGGGAATACAACCCATTCTCACCACCCACAGCACCACTTCCTATTTCCCCAAGCCCCACAAGTGCTCATGAGCCCTGACTGGCAGGTTTAGCCAGTGCTTCACAGCTCCTGCTTTTGCACTGAATGTGGACATGCTCTAAGTGTCCAGGGTCTGATGCTACAGTCTGCTTCAATATTTTTACTGTGGATAGGACAGTTATTAATATTTTAGTATGACTTTATTTTCTTGGTTCATAATAGCAAACAAACAAGAGTGTGATCTATGGCAGTTTCCATTACAGTGTCTCTGCATCTCTACCGCAGAATGCCATCATCCACACCTCTGATCCCTGAGAGTCCTGTTAGCGCATCTTGTTGGCAGCAGAAGCATTCTTCTACTGCAGGTTTGATCCAAAACAGCAGATTCAACCATCTGCAGCTACCTGCTGGTGTCCAAGACGTAGTGAGGTGGTTGCTTTCTTTATCCAATAGCATTCGCCAATATTTATCTCTGGCACCAAGCGCCGAGGCTATTTTTGCTTCTGCCAAGGCGGGCTAACGTGTCTCTCCTTACAGGCACTTGGTAATGAGCAGTTTGTCGTACTCAGAAGAGGTCGCCAGGCTGAGGCACAGGCAGCATTTGCCCGTGTGGAGGGCGGCCCCCAGGTCAGCACCTGCGGGGGGTGCGGCACCTGCAGCACTGACACTGCTGCTCTGTGTGCAGCGTAGTGGCTGCTGCTCCCCCTTCACCCTCAGTGCAGTGGTTACACCCATGCCATCCTGGCCAAATCCCTGCCTCTGTTTCAAGGTGAAATATGTCATCCCAATCCTTTAAAAATACCTTGATAATCTTTTAGCAGTCCAGTCTCTGCTCTGGTTCTTCATGGGCCAGCTTTTTGCCTGTGTGGACACAGACCATCCCACCTTATATCAGCAAATTAATCACTGCTATATGTGGCATCTGTCCACCTCAACTCATATTCAGGTTATTTGCTGTTAATACTTTTTTTTTTTTTTTTTAATCTGGTATCTTACTCTGGAGAGTATTTATTCCCTTTTTACTTGTTTTCTTTCACAATTTTCCCCCCTCCTTCCACCTCGAAAACACAAGCTGAAGAAGCACTCCATCTATGCTGTGACTGTGAATTGGTGTGCACTTGCCTTCTGTATAATAGCCATATCTCTCCCAACATCAGGATGAGCTGTTCAAGAACCTCCAGATCACCTACTGTTTCTTTCAAGCATATCACAAATTCCTTTATTTGAATAAAAACTCTGTTAACGAAATTCTCCGCAAGTTTTCTGAGGGGCAATATCCTGATCTATATATGACTAAAATTCTATTACACTCTTTGAGGAGATTCTTTACTTACTTTTCATTTGCCAAAGAGGAAAGGTTACAATCTGTTGTGATTTCTTCTAGATCTTATATGATTCCAACTGGTGTGCCCAAAAACCACTGCAGTATGTCCATGACTGGTACTAGAGTGGTTGTTATTGGTTTTATTTCTCTCCCTTTTCATCTCATTTTCCCACTGTCCACAAAGAATCTAGTTGACAAATTTGTTCTTTTTTATACCTACCCTCTCAAATATGGGAATCTTGGATAATGTTCTTGGTCTTTCTTCCTCCTTTCTATCCCTTTTCCTTGTAAATAAGCACGATCACAGCTGTCATTTGACTACCTGGGTAGGGGAATCAGACCACCTCTGAAATCATTCTCTCCATGAAAAGGAGATGAAAAGGCCTAACAAGCAAAAATGACCTGGAAAAAAGAAAATGGAAGAACCATGGACTACTGCCAGCAGCTCTGCTGAGGACCCAGCCTGCTTGCCAGCAACTGAAAAGCTGCTCACCATTGTAGGTGACTAAACCTAGGGCACAGTTTCAATGTCTGCCAAAATCAACAGTGGGCCAGAAGATAGCACATAGTGATTGCTGGACTTATCTTCCAGTTCTGATGACTGGCCAGTTCCCAATCCTGTGCCTCAGTTTCCTGTTTCTGGAATGGGTAGAGCTGTTAAATTTTGCTACAAAAAACAGAACACCCTTTATGTATGCCAGGAAATTAGCAAACATGGCAGCAGGAAGGGATCGATAGAACAGACCATAATGATGAAAGAACTAAACTAAATGTCTCTTCCTTCAAATGCTTCATGCACAGCCAAGCCTGGAGGCTGGCAGACACCATTGAAAAAATCCCCTTCCCATAAAAGGTACAAAGTATTCAAATTATTTGCATTTTATCAGTAAGTGCAAATAAATGATAGAGAAACAGGTCCAGTAACCCTTGCCTCCTGCAAGGGTTTTCCTTACAGGAAAGTGTAAAGTCTTCTACAGGGATAGTTTACAGGGATGACACAAACTGGCCTGGCCTGAACTCCTTCTTGGGAATGGGCAACTGCCTCCCCTTCCTTGCCAGCCACCATGTCCTTTATTTGACTTAGTCTCAAGTACATCCAGATCCCTATTTCAAGCTACTTTCCCAGCTGTGTCTAAGCATACTTTGATGAATTAATGCACAGGACATTAAAGACTGTAACTATATAGAAAGGAACATAACCCAAAATATATTTAGAATCTAAACAGATTGTACTCTGCAACATGGACTTCTGGCTCTACAGAGAGATATTTGCTTCTGTCTCCAGCTGTTTAAAAACTAACCATGTTTACTGCATTTATGCCTTAAGTTTTAGCTTTCATATTTTCCAGATTATGTACTGCCTTAGTGTGTAACTCTGAACTTCATATAAAGTGTAAGCAAGATCTCTTCACAGTTTAGTTAGACAAAACCATCCTTTTCCAGCCTGAGGACCAAGGACACCGTTGCATCTTCAGGTCCAAAAAGTATAAACAACAGCAAATTGAGGAGAGCAAACTGAGAAGATGGCACTTCATAACTTGAAGCTGTAATTGGACAATTGACCCCAACATGTAAATGGACCAAAACTCATAAAAGTGTGAAAACTTGTGACCAGTCATCCATCTTGGGTCCATCTTGGGTAGAGCCACAGCCAGGCTCTTGTACTGCCCAAGGTTTATCCTTTGAGGGCCTTTCTAATAAATACCTACTTTATTCCTTTAGCACTGTCTAGCCTCTGTTCCAGGTGGCCTCTCTAGGCATCAGCATTCACATTTGTTCCTTTCACCCCCGTGCCTGTACACGAGGAGCAGCAGGACCACAGAGCACCCTGTTGAATTCACAAGTCACACAAGGCCACATCTGACCTTGACCTTAGCACACTCATGACCAGACATGGGATCAGACATGGCTCCAAACATGGCTGTGCTGGTTTCACACCACACAGGCATGGATCCAAGATCTGGCCAGATCCAAGGAGAACAGATCAGGGATCAAACCCTTTTTTCCAAGGTACTGTACAAGCACTGGAAACAAAGAGGACCTTGAGCCTAAAGAATAGATAAGACGTGTAAAACAAGAATGCTAAAGAGATTTCAGTAACGTTAATGTTCCCTAGATATTTCCATGTGCTGTTTTATAAATTAAAACTTTTAAAAAGCATTGAATCAAAAAAGGTACCTTGGGCAGATGAGCCAAAGAATAGGCAACAGGTAATAATGAGTATTTTATCTTCCATAGAGGAGGTTCTCCTTTTGACCACAGAACAAGATCAAACTGGTGTAATCACGGAATATAAACTCTAGGCTAAAAAGCAGATCTAGTGTGCCTAGAAAGAGGACAGTCATTTAAGTACACCAAATTACTGTGTTCGTAATAAAGTAGCTTTATTTAAGATGATAAAAGACAGGCAATGCCCCAAGGCATGATTCCTCTGAAACTCAATCCATGCTCATATTCAAACTTACAGGTGCAATGATCCCCTTGCTTCTATGTAGTGAATGAATTCTGGGCAACAAACAGCCCTCACAGGCCCACTGCTGTTGCATTTTCTTGTCATTTTGAAACATTCCATATTGGGATTATATTCTTTCTAAGTCTAGACGACTTCTTTCAGTCACTAGGTGTTTTGCTTCAGCTGTTATATTCAGTCATTAACCTTTTCAGTAAATCATTTGAAAATCAGTTCCTTACAGTATTTTGTATTGCTTTTCTGGAAGTGGTAGATCCTGGGTTATGTCAGGGGTCAGCACAGACAAGCAGAGCTGCTTCCAGAAAAAATTATTTGCAGATAAGCAAAAAAAAAAACCCCAACTATTTGCAGATTAGCAGAAAAATTTATTTTGTGTGCAGGACAGAGCAGAAGAAGAGTAAAAATGAAGTGCAGGCACTCACAATGACATACACGTTCATGAGAACCAAGATTCTGGGAATATCTATTAGAATATTTTTTCTTATGAATACTTCAAAAACTAAAATCTTCTTGATATATTCCTTCTCTCCCACTCTCAGGAAGGGTTACTGTCACAGATACTTTCTTTAGAAAGTTTATATTTGACTCCACATTTCCAGAACAAAGCCTTTGGTCTCAGTTGTCCAGGCATCTACACATGTGCATTGGTCACAAGAAACTCAGCAGGATTATGCACCTGCAAAAAGCTATTTTTAGCTATTTATTTATGCAGCTATTTTCAGGTTGATAGAAACTATTTCTTTCCAAAGAAAGAAATGCTACTGATGGACATTCTACCTCCATCTTTCTGTGACAGAGGTGTCTACATTTCCTCAAACACGTAGCTTTTACATAGCTGAGGTTGACTTACTAGAAAAGATCATGTACTCTCATTCAGTGATGCAGACCACATTTAAATAAAATATACTTACCAAAAGAGAGAAATTAGTGTGCTGCTACCATTGTCATCTGTGAAAAATTTTGCCTTTACCTCTTGTCCAGTTTTGGATTTAGTTTCTAATCCCCTTAACAGGCTTTCCCAAATCCTGAGTAGTTTAAACTATTACTTAATATGTTCTTTGCTAGAAGGATTTTCTGCCTGTGTCTATGTACATTATAATATGTATGCACATACACATAACATTATTATTCCCTTAGTGGCAATTAAGCAGCATAATCCACCTCAAAGATATTTACAACAATTTAAACTACCCTGAATCAAGGAGTTTAGAGGATTAGAGATGAGATTTAAGCAGTTACTAAAAGGATAAATTTTGCAATTCCTGTGTACTGTAGCACTGTTTGACTTTAAGACCAGAGAATGGAGGGTGTAAGTGACTGAAGCACAGAAGGAAATGAATCAAAAGTTGAATATTAATCAAAAACCCAGAATAGTTTGTTTGTTGAGACCTTTTAACTTTCATGTTTAGAGGAGGGCAGACAGCTGGCTCCTTGAGCAAGTTTCTTCAACTTCCTTGCAATCTCCTTTCTGTGGTAACTTGAGGACAATCGGTGAGTGTGTATGTACTCCCACACCATCTCCAGCACCCTGCACGTCTGTGTTGTGAGCAGGCACAGTGGGTCTGGCTTAAACTAAAAGCTCTGGAATCTTCAGTAACATATGGCATGCTCTGGGACTGAGGGCACAAACTTGCACTGAATATTCAAGCCACACTGGATTTATCAAAGGGAAAAAGTACCCAAAGATAAAAATTTGACTATGCTGAAAAAGGGTTGAACTCATACAGAGTGAACAGCCCTGCTGTTTGACTTTTCCAATGTCTATGTAGTGAATCAGCACAACAGGATTGTTTATGGGCACACCCGGTCTTGTATTCATACCAACACATTTATGGTTTTCACTCTCAGACTCCTCAGCTGAAATAGTGTTTGGCTGAAAGTGTCTGAAGAAAAACTCACCCAATGTATTTATCTCTTGCACAATCTGTGGGGCCAGTTCCTCCAATCTACCTTGTCAATGGAATAAGAATAAAATCTCTGAAGCTGCCCCTCCTCTGTATGTAACACCCGGGATATTGTCTATTTTCCCTCTCTCTCTCCCAGTGAGAAGCTACCACTAAAAAGTGACAAATAGAGGAAAATTATTGTTGCCACCTGGTGAACTAAATATACCTCCCACACCATTCCCCATTAAATTCCTTGTATTACTCTCAGAGGGCTTCCCCCCCCACGCCAATTTATTTTTTCATGAGTAGTATCTTATATACACAAAAGCATCAAACCTTCCTGTCACACCCCAGGTGTCAGCTCCTATTATCCACTCCAGAGGAGAGCAGCAGAGTCAGAGCAGGAAGTGGAGTTCTCTGAGGGTGTGGACTTTCCAAGCTGCCAATCTCCCAGATGTGACTCTGCCCAGCAGCTCAAGGGCAGCCTTGCCAGCATTCCAGGGAGTAACCCCCAAAAGATGTGGTCCTGCTCCCTTCCCCACGCAAGGCTCTGGCAAACTTGGGAGCAGCAAAATCCTACCCTCTGCACAGTCAATTTTGCGTTGCTAATGAGAGCATGCAGCAGCTTCTTTCTGAAGGGATGTTTCCATCCCTCTCTAGGAAACGTCTTCTAACAGATCTGTTTGCTCCCTTGAAAGAAGGGAGGAATAGGAAAATATGTGTGGAAGACATGAGGATGGAGAGGCCAAGCACAAGGAAGCCCTGTATCATGAGTGTCATGTCATGTGTTTGTATCAGCTTCACTTCCTGGAGATCCACACTTGGTCATGGATGGCACAAGCTCCCTGTGGTCTCCAAATGGCAACAGGCAATTCTCATTACAACTCCTCGTTGTGACTGTGGCTACTTCACTTAAGAAAGACAATCATTAAGGGGGACAATCTATTTGCAAAGCTTGTAGAAGTTCTAACTGTATTTGTGATGTTTTTCCTCTTAAAAAATATAAATTATTTCAAGCTACCTTAAAGTGCTTGCAGCAGTACCACGAGACAGCGAAATGCCCCATTCACATACCAGAAGCAGAAACAATCATTTGGATATGGCAGTTGATTTTATTCCTGAAGTGCTCAGAAGTTTATTGTATTTACTGGGGAGTGGGGCTGGAAATTACAAAAATTATGATAAATAGCTTGCCGTAGCCCATCTACACATTTCGCCTGCTGACATGGTTTAGTGGGCAGACACTAATACCGCCCTCGGGAGGAAGAAGGAAACCAGCACTGGGACAGGAAGGGGTTAGGCAAGATTTAAGTGAGTGTACAGGAAGCAATAAAGGTTGTGGAGATTTAGCCGGGTTCTGGTGAGTGCTTGATTGAATCCTTGGTTAGGGAACAAACTTGACAACATTCTCTGTTTTTGCTGTAGGAACAACTGTTCACTTGTCTAAATCCTGCCCTCAGCACTGATATATATCAGCCTTCAATTTACTCTCACTTCCATTCGAATCACAGTATGAATCAAGCACATCGCCCCTGCTACTATGCAGATGGTGCGCAGAAAAGACTACACAGTTTGTTTTAAGGATTTTTAATTTCTTTTTTTATTATTATTTTTAATTAGGCCTGATTTGTTCTTCCATTTCCTGCCTAGGATGAATTTAACACAGGTGGTGCCTTCCAGGGAAGGGCAGGGGATTTTGGGTGAAACCTCCAAGCTGCCTGAACACGCCGCGCACTTGGCTGCCAAGCTGAGCCCGCGTTTTATGAACCCAAGTTTGGCAGAGAGCAATGCCAATGGGACCAGCCCTGGGAAGGGCTCTGGGAGCTCAGCCCCAGCCACCAGCAGGGGAGCCTGGCCAGCCGTGTCTCAGCAGCCTGAGCCAGCCTCAGGTGACAGAGTAGATCAGATCAGAGATCCAGCTCGCCTGAAATCCTGCCTCTTCTGCTCGCCAGGAACACATGCAGAAGAACCCCCCTGCAAAGGACAAATGCCCATCCAAAAAAATGTTCAGCAGCCCAGTTTCACTGTAAGAGGGAAGTACTCATTGTCACAAGCCCTGAAGCAGAGATCTGAGTTATTAAAATAATATTACATTAAATTATGAGTTCATAGATTAACTTTTACCCTGGATAGTTTAACTGCAGATGTAGGCAGTATTGATTGCAATGTCTAACATTTGTTAATCCTGCTGAGCTTTTTACCTCAGTATTTTCTCAAGGCCATGGCAGAGACACTGTCTTAAAAAAGCATTTGCTGGTTTAGATTTAATAAACCTGTTGCTTTTATTTCTGAATCTCTCTCTGATATTTATTGCAAAAGAGGGTACACAGGAGTGACCACATGACCCCTTGGTACCATCTGTTATTTTATATACTGCAGTGACATCCCTTCCTTGCCACCTTCCACTACTCAATCGTCCATATCTTCATCTCAAAGTGTTTCCATACCTCTTCATCACAGGTTTTGTTACTCTTCTCTGGATGTAAAAATATGTCAGCCATATAATCTTTTATGAGGTGAAGCTACCCTTACCTAAAAACAGCATTCTAGCTGAGGACATGCCATTGATCTTTCCATAAAAAGGCATTGTAATTCTCACAGCGCTATCCTTTATGCCTCCCTTAATAGGAAGATAACCTGATTCTGGGAACCTATTCCCAGGGAGCAGCTAGCTGGAAAGAGGTCCAGGTTCTCTGAGTTTTGACCAGAACTTTTTATGATGTGGCAGAGCCCAAAGCTGATGTCAGCAAGGTCACCTTTGCCATGCACACGTGTAAGGTTCTGTCCCACTGTCTCCACCCTGCTCCGTGTGAATTTTGGTTGCCAGGCACAGCCTTTGTTTGCCTGCCCAAAATAAAGTGCTGAGCACCATTGTTGGCTGGGCATTGTCCCCTGTGCTGAGGAGATGGCTGCAGTGCAGGAACAAGCAATAGCAGCAGTTCCAGGGGGCCCGGGGCAAAGGTGGAGGTCACGACCTCTTGTGTATCATTAGGCAATTAGCCGGGGCCCTCTCTAACCTCTCCAAACACAAGGCCCTGGGCAAACTGTCCTCCCCTAGCCAACCATGGCTGACCCTCTCTATCCGTAGCCACACTGGGAGTGTTTTGACACCCTCTCAGATATGCTTCTGTTCTGCATATGAACAACATTATTATATGCTTTTCTATCTGCAGCTTGCAAAGTTGCCAGATTTTGAGGCACTGGAAGACGACCTTATTCAAAGAATTTCATAGAACTGGCACTCTCAGAGCTGCCATAGAAACAGGCTGGGTATTTATAGGTTTTGTCCAAAGTGCTGTCCCATCTCAGGATCCTGCTGTCTGTATCTAAAATGAAATGTTTTTGCCCAAAGGGGCTTAGCAAACAGTGGCCAGAACCATGTGTGAAATGAGAAGATACAGAAGGGAAAGATTTAAGGATTTAGACATAATTGAACCTAGCCAACTCAGCTAAGCAGACCCCATTGAGGTAATTCCTGACTCCCCTGAAAATCTACCCAGATTTGGTCATAATAAAACAGGCGAATTTCAAATGCCTTTTTCTCATTTTAATTCTCTTCACATATGTGACCTCAGTCCAAGAAGCTATATGCCCAGGTACAGCTGGTATGCTTCTCACTATACATTCAAAGGCTAGATGGTCTGAAAATGCCATTTCTGAGACTGTGGGGCTTTCTTCTAGCGTAATTGACACCAATGTCCTTCGCAAGAGGCAGTGAAAACAAAGGAAAGGGAGGATAAAAGGAAAGATGAAGGAAGAAAGGAAGGAAAGAGGAGTCAGTCTGATAGAAGAGGAGAAATCAGAACACCAGATGTATGCTACATGTATAGCATTTTATTAGATTGCTCTGTAAGCAGTGGTGCAATTTTGTGTATGGCAGTACAGTCCCTTCCCTCTCAAGGCTATGGCAAGAGAGAGAAAAGATGGTCTTGTTGTTAAGGTAGTGACACAGAATTCAGGAGATCTGGCTCCCATTCCTGGCTCTGACACAAACCTTGTGTAAATCACTTAATCTCTCTGTGCCTCTGTTTCCCATCTGTGAAACAGAGATAACACATCCTTTTTCTCACCCCAGTCTGTCTTGTCTATTTAGATTATCTGCTTTTCTGGGCAGGGAAAGCTTCTTACTGCATGGGCTTCGGTTTTCAGTTTGTTTGTCCTCAGCGCTTTTTGCTGGATCTTTTAAGACCAGAGGGAACCAGAGTGATCATCTGGTCACAACCTCTTATACAAGACAAGTCCTGGGAGCTCCCAGAATTAATTCCTGTTTCAGGAGCTGAGATTGACAAAAGAACAGATTTTAGGAGAAATAGATATGTATGTGTGTTTGTATGTGTGTGTGTGTGTGTGTGTAACATAAAAAAAGAAAAAATTACTAAGTTCTATGTAGTCTTTTATAAAAAACTATCAGGAAGCTTCACTGTTAAAAACTGGTGCTTTATTACTTGCTTAGTTTTGTCTAGACTCTTTTCCCACTGCTAGAATGATGCTTTCACCAGTGACCATTATCAGTGCTGAACTCAAGAGCTCTCTCTAATCAATGTGTATGTATTTATGGTGGGGCTTATTTTCCCTAACTTTTACTATGCCTGTAACCCAAACTAACTGTCCCAGTGGTGGAAGAGCCTGAATATAGGAATTCATGTCATAGATCTTGGATAATTCTCTTGAAATAAGATAAAATGACCTCTGAAGGGGTCTGTATTGTCTTTCTTGTGCATGGACCTTGGATAAACTTATTATCCCTATTTACACCCTCAGGATAATTCTTGAGCAGTTACATGGTGTTCCCCACTCTTCTTGACACAGCATTTCTTTGCAGAATTTATACTTGAGATTCATTGCACTTCATTATGAGAGCACAACTGTGATTATAGCTTGACTTTGGCCATGATTGTTGCTCCTGTTAATGTGTATTCAACCCCTCCTTTCTCCATCATCACTATACACCAATAATCGGTGACATCCAGTCAGATAGGTAGATTTGAAATATTTCCAAAAGAGAAAAGAATTCTATTTTGATTTTTTTTCCAACCTGGACAAGCTTTAACCACAGAGTAATTGAATAAAAGACCTTTTCCTGTGGTCATATGTTAAAGAAACCCTGCATCTGCTTTTGCATTTTGTGCACAGACTGATCCTTGAAGTGTGCCATAAGCACACTCCTTGGATCAAGCTCTGTACGGGAAAAAGACAGACAAATGTATAGTTATGACATTGGTACTGAACCGCTCAACCTTGTCAGGATTGAGGTGTCTTCTGGGAGTGCACAAAAGCAGAACCTCAGTTGCCTTGGAAACTTCTCCAGCTGAAAACCAAGGAGATTAAGGTGGTTCCGGGCAGCCACCAAGCTGAGCTTTCAGGACTGCCATTTTAGATTCAGATGCCTAAACTCCTCCTAACTTCTCTCTTAAACCACAGCTTGCAGAGACACACTCTATTTGAATAATCAAAATGTCAAGCCACACAAACACATTACAGAAGACTAAATCTCTTACATATCAAAACTGTGAATTAAATCACCCCATTTGAAATCCGATTTTAAATGATATCAAGATAGTTTGACAAGAACCATCCTGATTGTCTTTAATTATATCACCTTTTTTTAATTCCTTATTACTCAAGGTCCCTATCAGCCATTCCATTATTTTGCCTGGGATCGAAGGCAGGCTGACAGGCCTATAATTACTCGGGTCACTGCATTTACCTTTTTTAAATATTGGTACAACATTAGCTTTCTTGTAGTCCTCTGGAACATCCCCAGTGCTCCATGGCTTGTTAAAAATCAAAATTAATGGTCTGTAGTGCTCCTGGACTATCGATCTTAAAATCTTGGATGTAAATTATCCAGACCTACTAATTTTAATGTATCTAACTTTAATATCTGCTGTTTAACACATTCCCTTAGTTACTGCTAGAATGAAAAGCATTTCATCATCATTCTGTCCTGAATCATCTGGCTTTTCCCCAAATACCGAACAGAAGTATTGATTGAACACCTCTGTCCTTTCTGCATTATTATCGAGAATTCTACCAGCTAATAAATGATTAATACCATATCCAAGACAGGTTTCATACCTGAAATCCTGTAAAATTTCCTTTTGTTCTGTTTAAGCATTTCTACTGGTCTTGTTTTTTTCCCCTACTAAATTTTCTGGTGCTTGGTATACGCTCGCTTTCCCATTTTCCTGTTTACACATTTACTCCTCTGGTTTAGGGACTCATAGCAGTTCTTTGTTTTATGAAACTGACCCTTTGGAAGGCAACGTGGATGTGTTTGTGTCCGTTAGACTGAAAGGAGGATAAAGGACCTGTCTTTGCCTTTCTTCATCAAAACCCTTTTGAAACTTGGCCTCAGACACAAGTCTATTGTATCCAAGTCTGCATTTCCTTGCATTCTTGGAATGAACCATCATTTTGTTAAGTGAATGAATCAGTATTTAGCCTGTGATCCAAAACTTCAGCTGATTAATTCTGTTGAAGAATTTTCTGAGATTATTGGAAGAAATGAAGTGAAACTGGGCTCCTCCTAGAACTTCAAGCATGTACTACTGACACATGTAAGTAATGTTTTGGAACCAACAGCAGCAGATCCTCTTTCTCTTTCACTGAGGAGGCTCATACTCTACTCTTGCAAAATCTCAGGATTCTTCTCCTAAGTGAGCAATGGACCTCCAACAACTTCCTACAATGTGCCATGCATAAGAGCAGCTTTGATCTTATGCAATAATGAGCATCAGTGCTTACATAGACATGTCTTATTTTTTAAGCACTTCACAGGAAAATAGGTTACATTTTTTTTCTCAATCCAGTATTTGAGACAAAATGAGCATTACAATTAGTTGTGAATTACGAGCAAAAGAGAATTTTCTAGTGGGAGGTAGCAAATTTTGTGTTGGACTTTGGGTAGATCCCTTAATGTCATTACCATGTAAGTACCTTAATGATCTTTACCTATGGCACATATGGACCACACAATACACTGGAACCAAGCTGTGTTGCTCCTTTCAAGTCACCATTCACATCACTGAGATGCATCACTAATTATTTTCATTAAATAAGACTGATATTTTGCAAAATAGGCTCCCTGAAGGACTGGGACTGCTCTATGCTTCCATGGAAAGAAACCAGCCCTTGGTCCCACAAGTACCTGCAGGGCTGATGAAGGGGATCATTCCTTCCTCATCATTAGAGCTACAGGAGCTGAGGTGCAATGAGTATGAGACTGCATGCTGCTAGCAAGAGGAGTGAGAATTGAAGTGACAAGGTTCCAACAACTGCAAAAAGGATGCAAAAGTGAAAAAGAAGTAGCACTAATTCAGAGTTCAGAGTAATAGAGAAAGCTCCACTCTTGGCCTATCCAGACGCCTGAAGAAGCATGGGAATTTCCACAGTGTGTCTGATCTCACCACCTTCCACACTGCAAAAGCAAGTCCTAGAACAAGCTTACTGTGGAGGTGAAAATGGCTGTTGTGTAAGTAGCTGCAACTAATAAACTTAAAGCAAGTGAATTTATTATTTTTTTACCATTCGTAGTAAAATAAAATATCAAAACTAATTTCCACTTCTAGAGTAGCATTAGGAGCAATAACTAAGCTGCAGAAGCTCTTTGGAGCTCACAACTGTACAAACAAAACCTCAACCCCACTGAACTTAAAGGGAGTGTTCATTTATGAACTTACAGAAAGAGCAAAACCAAGTTCTGCTGACAATACTTTCTTGTTTAAAATGGAAAATACATGGAAGGAAGAAAAAGTCTGTTGTTCCAGAGAGATGTTAGGGCATGCCCACTTGTATCAAGATGCAAAGCTGGGGCCTTATCAGAAAACTCTTCAAGGCAGACACATTTCTTACTTAAGCGCTTTAAAAAATGCCAGCATGTTGAAGTTGCAGTCGTTTCTGAAAATGAATAAAGAATATGTTAAAGCACAAATTAACCAAATAAAAACTGGGAACCACAGCTTCCTAATGTGTAGGAAACCTTGTTTATAGGCAAGTGCTGGAAGGAAAAGGTTGGTAGCTTGCCTAATTTTAGAGCTGAGGGGCCTACAGATGCTGAGAGTTGTACATCTGCTTTGTTTGTCTTCTGATGGACAGGAATCAGCTCCAGACCAGGAGCTCTGTAGGCAGAAGTCCAAGGTAATAATCTCAAAGTGGCACAGCTGTGGTTCTTGATCAGTTCAAGTGTGTTTTGCACTCATGATGAGCAACAAGAGCCTACAGCCAAGGGGACTTCCGAGTAATCTGAGTTCCCAGCTGTGGCAATAACCAGATCATCAAAGGATGATAAAGTCAATATTGCTTGGTTGCCTTGGGAACCAGACAAATGCCCAGGCCTGTTCCCTTTGGTAACAGAGTAGGATAAGTCATTGTTTCTCCCTTTCTGTGAAGCGTTCCCAGAGCTCCTGCACCATGAGCTATGTGGGATGTGTCTTGCATGTTTTGGAGTGACGAGCATTTCAGTGCTAGGCTTGTGCAATCAAAACTTTGGTTACAAACTTGCAGTAAGCATGCTAAGAAGAGGGATAGAGTTGTTTGGGTTTGGCACCACAAGAATGCAGCTGCTGCTTCAGTGCTGGCCCACATGTGGCTACCTCGGTGTGCGGGTGAAGAAGAGGTGGGATTACCTGCACCCATCAGGGTAGATGAAGCTGGATGACTCAAAAGCAGACATTGCATTAGAGCCCCCTACCTCTGACTCAGAGAAGTATCCCTTAACCATCAGCTACTTCTCAGAAAATGTGCCTGAATAAAATACTCAAACTGTATTCTTACAAGGGTGGGGCGGGGGGGGAGAAAAAAAAGCAGAAGAATCTATTCTAAGAGAAACCTCAGTGCTCACCTGAAGGACCCTACCAAAGTTCAAAAAAATCCCAGATTTAAATAGCTGCAATCCAGTTTGACCAGCAGCATCTGAATAAAGGCAGACCAATAATCCCTTCTCCAGGTCCAAATAAGACTTGCATAAGTTCACTGTCTTGCACTTATTTCTCATTCATCTGAAACTGCTAAACTACCCAAATCAGAAAAACACAACACATGCATAGAAAGAAAGGGTCCAAAAATTCAGTCCTACAGCTGTTGTAACCACTTAAACATTTCAACAGTGTTTATAAATGTATGCCAAACTGGAATTATTTCTCTCATAATATTATGATTAGTATAGTAAAGAACTCCAGTTTCAAAAGCAATTGTGTAGCATCACTCATAAAGGAATATTATGGAAGGAATATTTGCCCTAATGTTTTGGTCTGAAGATTTCGGTAATGACAGCAGAAATCCAAACATTGACATTAGTCTAATTTCTCTAATGTTATCAAACTGAGAGATACCATAACATTCATCTGTCACAAATCATCATCAAGACACTTCAGAAATTACAATAGTGTGGCTAGCTCTTTCCCTTTCTGCATTAAATTCTTTACAGACTTGAAGTGTAAGATGTGTAAAACAAGAAGCAATTCTTTAAAATTTCTATTGACACCTAAAATAAGAACATCTTAGTAAGACTTCCAGCAATACCTTAACATATGCCATTAAAGAGAAAGAGAAAAAAACTCTAAATCAAGTGGAAAGCAAAGGGAAAATATTCTCTTAAGAAAAAAAAGTTATATATCAATAGTTCAAACAGAGAATAGCAAATGCAGGTTTAGGAAGACTGAGAAGAGGAAGTTTAATTATATTGGCTGGGGAGTATAAAGACGACAAGCAGAATACATACCTCAAGACATCAGAAACCCAAGAATTTGCTGCTCACTGTTCAAAAGGTAATCTCCAGCTCACAAAAAACTACCCTAGGTAGTTTCTGCAGGATGTTTCTGACATTTAAGGAAACATCTTCCAAATATAAAGCAGTAGGTGACAAAAAGTACAAATTATTTGAGCCTTCATCTGAAAATCAACAAAATGCAGACCCAGAAGATCAGCTGAATTTCTAAATATTTTTTAACCTCACTAATTCCTCATCAGTCTCAAAGGCAAAAGATTACCAACACTCAAGCTGAACAAGAATGATCTAAGTGACATTCAACAGGGATTCAGCACACTCTCTCCTTGAGTTTGATTTATGGCTGGTCATCTTTGCTTTAATGCCCTAGAAGTCTCTCCTACATAATATATGTTATCAAGATTGAGTAAATTACAAAAGAAGCATCATGCATAATTCTAATTCTCTTCTCACAACAGGATGTTTATTTCCTGTTTCAAGATAGCAAAAAGGATTTCCAGTTATCATATTACAGCAATTTACAAAAAATGCCTGTAGGCAGGAAGTTCATGAAGAGCGAAACTGGCTCATAACTAGGTTAGCACATGTGAATGGACTCTGAAATGTAAATTTATCTTGTAAAAAAAAAAAAAAAAGGAACATCAGCAGATACACCCAGGTATTAAATGAACCAAAGGTCACAGTGGCAAGATTAGTGCCTAGAACAAGAGGTCCCTGGTTGGGGATGGAACATCCAGGCACCCATTGTGAAACTAATTACAATAAAGCTAAGCCAATCTTTTAAATAAATAACTCTTTGTGTCCTAAGGAATAAAAGAGAAAAGACCTCATCTTTCAGCCTCTGACTTTTCATCAGCCCCTTTAGGCAGAACTGGATCCTCACTCTGACCTCCTGCAGATGCCCATGCACGTGCCTGGGGCTGTCTGAGAACAGGGTTTGGCCTCTGGTGGACTTCAAGCAAAGTTATGTGCATGCAGAGAAAATTCAGACTTGCAGAGAGGCTGGAAACTTACAGGAAACATAAGCCCCAGGAAAAACTGAGTGGTCTGAAAACATTGCATACACTCTTCAGAAGATGAAACCTGAAGACTTGTTCTTTGAAGGTGAGATGGCATCCAGGGAAATGTCCTGGATAAATAAATAAATAGCCTGTTCCCTTTGGAAGGTTCCGTGTGGAGAGGTGGTGGGTGCTTGAAGCATGCCATGCCTGCTCAATCAATGCTTGACCCCAAACAGAGGCATAACAATCCTAAATCCTTTAGTGTGTGGAAAGCCAGAGCCAACCTTCTTTGCTGTCCCTTTCCTTCCCACCTCCATCCCAGCATGCCCCTGGGAGGTAGGCGTGGGCCCTGCTGAAAGCCATTCTCCAGGGCTGCTGCAGTACCACGTAGGGTGTCCCTCTGGACTTCTGTGATGTGTGTGGGTGGTGTAAGCAGCCACCTGCAGTCCAGCCTCCTCTCTTCCTAGGTTCTGCCCTGGACAAAGCAGCACTCCCTCACTGATAGCGGAGATAAAGAAAATTATCATCAGGAAATGAAATTCCTCAGCCTTCAAGTGTATGTGCAAAAGAATCATTAATCAGCTGTGTGAAAGAAGGATGGATGCTCTGTTCCACTGTAGGCATACATGTAATGTAAAGGTGCACTGCAACATCACAGATACCATTAATTAGAAGAGCAGCCATTCTCCGAACTTTGAGCTCCTATTTCTTTTAACTTTATGAAACCCACTTGGCATGAGGCTTACAGATCAGGGTACTTGCCATTCTGATGATTACACCAGGCCGTCAACATTTCCACAGAGTTCTCCAGGAACACATGCCTGGGAAACTACAGGGGAGTGTTTAGCAGGTATGAGCAAAGCCTCAAAGATAATTCACTAGAACCAGGGAGGCATCTATCTTTCAATAGGATGAAATAAAATACAGAGTAAATGTCACTAAAACAATCTCATCCTTTTCAGAAGTTGATCCTCAGCTGTTATCAGCTGAGAGAATTGCACCATTTTGCAAAGAGCGACCTCAGACCCAGCTGGGTATTTGACTAAAGATTGCAACATATTAAGTACAAGTCAGAGAATTGGAAATAAATTCCTCTCACTGAAAGTGGTGTAAACCCGGAGTAATACCACTGATGTCAGCTGAGTAACACAGATTGCCACCACTGTGCTTTAAAGAACTTGGTATTTGATCTCATTCTTTTTCATGAATTCACCTCAGAAGCCCATCAGGCATAGTCAGTTCTTTTGTCTTTGCTATGCTGCTATTGCTGTAATTAATCTTTTTCCAACCACCCTATTGGCAATTTCCCTAATGCACACATCCTCCCTCTCCCTCCCTCCCTCTCCATCTCTTTCTCCTCCAATTCCTCTCTGCTGTGCACTTCCTCCCTCACCAGCCTTTTGGGAACAAATCATCTTTTCTCTTAGCCTGTGAGCCAGATTGTCTTTAAACTGTTCTTATCAAGGTACAGAAGTCTTTTACTCAGATGTATCTGTGCCCTGAATATGGGCTTGGTTATTGAAATGATGATATAAATTAAACCTTCACATTAACATTAGTACTAATATAGCTACTTGGCAGTGTGTGTGTAAGTAAAATCTTGTTAATACACTTTAAGTTCTGACCAGAGGGGTACATGTAATTATTTTAAATAATCTCTATTTTTTCTATCTAAAAAAACTTTAAAAAGTAACTCATTTTGAGTCGCATGAATCATTTGACACTACAAATCTTTCTTATATTTTTAGCTATCAAATTGAAGGTTATTTCAAAGCAAAATATCTTCAAGCAAATAAAATCAAGATGGGATTTTTCTAAAAATAAATCTGAGATGAAAAAATAATTTGCTAAAAAATACTGAGATGAAAATTCTGACCAGTAAATCAAAATCAGCATCTGAAATGAAATTTTAGTTAACCCCAACAGGTAGATTCATTTTGAAAAACAACTTTCAAATATTCTGCTCAGGGGGGAAAACAGTCCTTCAATTCTCGTTTGCTTTTATCATGTGCTATAGGCAAAGCAAGGGCTGGAGGCTTTTGCCAGGAGTGGTGAGTCAGTGAACTCCTGCGAGGGGTGTGAGTGTGGCCAGGCAACACCTGCTCACCAGTGCCTTGTGCTCTCACAGGTGCTGGAGTCTGGGGACTTGCCTGCCACTTGTCCTTGCCCGTCGAACCTTTTGTTTCTGTTAACAGTTGCCTTTACTATTTGACAATGGCAGTGATGTCTGTGTTTGTACAACCCGCCCAGTTTCACATTCTACTGATTATGTGATTCTTCACCAAAATAAAAAGGCAGGAAGTTTAAATGAAAACTTTTAATAAATTCTCATAATAATAATAATAGTGTATAGACAGATTGATATGTATACTACAGCACTTTCCCAAATTGCTTTTTTCCCTTACCAAGCAACCCCTTTGCTGCCTCTGTGATGACAGGTGAATTCTCTAATTGCCTCTATCAGGCCTATGAGCCATGTAAATCCTCTTCTTCCTGAAGGAAGCCCCCCCATCCCTTCTTGATCCATGTGTTGTGCTGTGCACTGCACACAATAACAGTACAAATAACATTAGTGACACTGGGGTGGAAGTGTACAGGCAGCACATCTCACCCACACAGCTGCACCCTCCCTGGACACTGAGGTGACTGCAACCACTTTTTCCCAGGTGCTCTTTCATCCAGGATCATCTTTAGAAGCCAACACAAAATGTGGTCAGTGGTCACTTGAAGAGCAGGAAGGCAGACATTCCATTGCTATTTGTGTTACTGTGGGATAACATTGATCCTCATGACCAGAAAGGTTCACTCCTGAAGATTTTACACCTGCTTTCTGTAATGGGCACATCCAACATGGATGTTGGTGGTTGTCCAAAGACTGGATAATGGCCAAGTAGTATTTTCTTAATTTTCAATTCTCACTCACAGATGCAGACAACGAACATATTCCTGCCACTGATGTTCCCAGCACAATTTTTATTTTTTCAGTGGTAGGGATGGTTTTGGTGGGAAAAGCAGCAATAATAAACCTTGAGCTCTTCTATTACCCCACCACTGACAGCTGGTTTGACAATGATAGTCCAGACAGAAACGGATTTGGAATAGTGTGGCATACATTGCAGATAATGATGGAAATTTATCTCAGGACTTCCTGAGGGTGTCAGGTCTGAGCTGTCCTAGCGCTGAACTCTTTGCACAGTTTCTTGGAGCTCCTGGCCCTCCTAGATCCAAAGGACAGGCTGGTGCATAAGGACTCTGAAACCCTCATGGATGCAGTTAGAGGTCCCCCTGTGGTCTGTATGGTCCCCTCACCAGTGTGTGAGATCACCCTCTGAACATCACCAGAAAGCTCTATACCTTGTCCCATGCTATCTTCCCATTCCCAGCCTCACACAGCTTTGGTCTCCCTATCTCATAACCCTTGGGTCTGCTAAAGGCAGTGATGGGATGTGATTTTCTTCCTGTAGTGTCAGGCCTGCCTGCATTTGCTCAGCAGTTCCACACAGAGGAACAGGCAGTCACCATTAGAACCACAGTATGAAAGAGGTCAAAGGTCTGCTTCAGCTTTCCAGAAGACAAAGTACTGTGACAGTACAGCCATCACTAAATGGGTATAACTTGAGAGAAGTATAGCAGAATGGGCACATGCAAACAAGCTTGAATGTCCAGACCCAGGTAAACCCTGTGGTAAAGGGTCAGTGATGCTTTCCCTGCCTTCTATTTGCCTCTTCCCTGCTTTCCAAGTTTCACTCCTTTACTGACTGTGCACCTCTCTTTAAATTAATTTCTGTCCAGTGTTGACTTGCTACACTGAATGGATTTTTTTCTGAGCCTGTTAGGGAGATGCAGAGACTGCCTTCATTCAGATTGTTCAACAATCTTATCCATAACCTCTTCCTAACAGGTGTTCAACACATCCCAACAGGACACATTAATCCTGAAGCTTCCTTACTGCTTTAAACAAAACCTCATATTCCCTATGCCTTCCCTTTCTCCTTCCTTTGATCCATCCTTTTTTAAGCTTTGTTTGTGCTATTAATAACCGAGAGTTCAGCGCTGTCAGCACATTCAACACAGCAGAGAACAAAGGGCAGAAAACAGCCCCACCCAAAATGAGTTTACAGCCTAATGAAGGCAAACAAAACCCTCCACTTGGCTGGCTGCACAGGGTGGCAGGCTGAATGGGAGCTCCTGGGCTGGGATGGGGCGGGGGAGGGAGGAGGGGGATGTCCTTCAAAAACCACATTTTTAAGTGGACAAGAGCCTGTTTATTCACAAAAAAAAAAAAAAAAAAAAAAAAAAAAAAAAAAAAAAAAAAAAGAGTTTAAGGGGAAAGTTCCTGAAAGTGAAAATGAAAGCCTGATGAAGCAATTTTTGGGCAAAGGGACGCCAGACAGATGGAGATAGGGAGATGGGTGGGAGCAGAATGTAAGTGAGGAGAGATATGCAGCCTAAAGAGCTAATCAGTAAGAGGGCAAAGGCACCCAGACACCCTGCGAAGACACACTCATAAAGAACCAGGGACAGATGGAGCCAGAGCTGTGCAGAGCCTTTGAAGGAGCAGATAAGCAGGTTGAATTTAATGGGGGAATGTGAGAGGTTGTAACTGAAGAGCTGAGGACACAGAGGATCATTAAGATTTTGCTAGGAGTATTGAGCACTGCATGAGGAGCTTGGAAAAATCTCCTGTATTTGAAGGTTTTAAGGACAAGTTAGATAAACATCTGTTGGGAATGCTGTAGATGTGGCTGATCCTGCCCTGAAGCAAGTGATGGGTCCGATGACCTTTTGAGCTCCCTTCCCTTTTCTATGTGGGTGTGGTAAGTCAAGAAGATAATTTGCCAGATGGTAAATACATTTTTGCCCAGATTGCATCTGAATAAGGAGTACTGGATTTGAGGGACGAGGGGGTCCCAGGCTGTGCCACTGTGCAAAGGTATCACACGAAAGCTGGAAAGGAGGAGAAAGAATCAGGTTACTGCACAGTCTTTTCTGCTGAGCGTCAGCCAACTGTATCGATGGGAGGGAATGAAAGAAAAGAGGAGATGAAAAATGGGTCAAAGATTGCAAGTGTAGATTCAGTTGTGTTCGATATGATGAAATTGTTCCTATGAAAACTATTGTATTGTTGAATGCCACTGTGCATTCACTCACAAGGCCATAAGTATGTCTTTCCCAGACTAGCTATAATAGAGATCCTCATGTCTCTACTCTAAACAGACAATGCCAAGGGGGTCAGCAGAAGCAAGGAGAAGCACTCTACTCCAGCTAGTCTGCAGGTGAAGTAGGAAGGAAAGAAGAGTCAGCAGCAAAACAAAGGAATCAGGTATTAGAACACACACTCACGGGAGACACTGAGATGGCAGCAAGACAGGGTTTAAAGAAGGGAAGGAAAAGATATGCTTTTGTAATAGGAAGACCCTCTTTATTGGTCAGACCAACTGTACTAATGTGAGCTGAATGAAACTTTTGGTTTAAACAACAATTTAGTGTTGCAGAGAAAATATTTTCTACATTCTTAAATGGCTCTGAAAGGAGCTCAAAGACTGCATCCAGAATGAGGGGGGACCCGAGGCAATGGAAAGGCATGGAGGTACTGTAGTTTTGCTTTATTAACCTTACCTAGATTCCCATGCTTCTTGTATTATTTAGAAAAGATAAGTAAAATCTTAGATTCTCTAGCAAGGGAGTCTGGGTGTGTGCATGTGCAAAAAAAATTTTACATTGTGTCCTTGAAGAAACAAAACGTAAATCAGATGAAAACTGGTATTCCTCTAGTGGGATACAAAGAGACATAACAACTACTGAGAACGGGGCAGAAAAAGTACCAGAGCTAGGCTAATAGACTGAGGACTCCCTCCTGGTGTCAGGAATGAGGTTTGCTTCTGAAATACAGGGTAAATGCTCAAAGCCAGGAGCAGGGTTTAGCCCAGGGCTTAGTTCCAGTAAGATAAGGCCTTTGGGCCTCCAGAGTCTGGGCACTATCATAAACATCTGGTGAGAATCCTGTTGTGTCACTCTTGCAATTCATACTGGTAATGGAGAAGGAAGGAAAATAAAGAATTAGAATTATATATAAAGCTGAGTTTGAGTGGATGAGTAGATCATAGCAATGCCAGAGCAGAGGGGGAAGACTAGAAACAGAATGGGCAGGCAGTGGGTCAAGGACGGGGAGATGGCCGTGAGAGCTATCAGCAAGGACAGGGGAATGGGTTGCCAAGGGATTACCAGGCAGTGGAAAAAAGAACAGGCTGCAGACAGAGCGAAAATAACAAAGAATCACTGAGTGATTAGTCATAAATGAAAGGCTGAGAAGGAGAGAAGCACACTCAAAGATATCTGAGGTGAAAATAATCAATGAGAAATTGATTATTTGAGTTATCATTGGTGACTTGGTAGTCACGGACTGGGCAAGACGAAAATAGCAAGAAGCCATGGCAGCGGCCAGAAAAGGTCATATTGACCTTGCCCAACACCTTGTTAGTTGATGAAGGTGCCTCATTTCAGCCCCATAACAGAGTAATGGATGCAAGATTCAAGGGAAGTCATGTGTGCACTTTCACAAGGTTTGAAGTCAAAGGTAGATAGAAGTTGTTGAGGAAGAAAAAGTTTAGATTAGATTTTAAAAGAAGACATGAGACGTGTGTCAGATGACAGAGGGAAAAGAAATTTAAATGTTGGGAAAGTAAACTGTCTGTGACCTGAAAGATAGGGATGAACTCAGCACTTTCAGGTCTTCCTTAGTGGTTATGTATGCTATCTATTAGCATTTCTAAAACTGAAAACATCTTCACTCAGATGTAGTGGCAACATTGAGAGGCTGCTGAACTAATGACAAGAGAACTCTAAGCTTTCAAGAGAACTCTGGGCTATTGCTACTGAAAAGAGGCTCCTGGCTCAACCAGCCAGTCACCGGCCAGACCTCTCCTGCTGGAGAGCAAGTACCATTTAGGCGCCCAGCTTCCCCATCCCAGCTGCATAGCTTCAATAATGTGTCCAAGGTCCATACAGAGTGGCTTTGAAACAGCATCAAAATTATGTCTCTTCTTCTCTGTCTGTATGTTTATTACAGAGGAACCAAGGATCACAGCTTTCTGACAGTGACTCACCACCCGTACCTGGATGTTATTTCAGCTAGTTCTTCTGCCTCCATTTTGCCCAGCAGTAGGTATAATACAGTGCTAATCTCACTGAAAACCAGTAGGAATTCTCATCCAGAGCTAAAAACCACAGACCTCATTTTACCATGCAGCAGAAGCAAATCTGCTATCTTCAGTGTGCGTGTGCATGTGTATATGTGTGTGTATATATATATATATATGCATGAATCATAAGTGATCTATCATCATTAATTCATTAGATATTCATTGTAATTACCCTGCTTGTGATGAATTAATTTGTCATTAATTTAGATGTCACATGTACAGTACTTTTTCAAGGATTGCCATATGATTCAACCTTAATTAATCTACCTCTAAAGCAAAATGCTAACAATCAATTCACATTACAGGGATGCTTAGGCTGTCAGCAGGAGCATGTTTATTATGATTATGATTATTTATGGACACAAGGAAGAAGACATTACAATATTTGCAATCATCTATATGTTCCATACAGTAGGATATTTTAGTCCCAACATAGCTATATATCTGCATGGCCTTCCTTAGCCAATTTGTCTAATCGATTTGTGAATGTCCTTATCTTTAAAGATGTCACCTTGTATTTACAATCATTGGCAGGTCATTATCCATAAAGATACCTCAACTAATTTTTTTCTTCAGCAATGAATCCTATTACTTAGCCACTATACGCCAGAATCTCTTTTCACTCTCTTATGGTCCTTTTTGGGGGTGGAAAAATTTATACGGATGTATCAAAGGTTTAAAAACAATCCATGGGAATAGGTCTTATGTAAATAATGAAGTGACACTCAATTTAGAGAAGGCTTTATTACTAAAGAAGGAAATCTTATTTCAATCACATCTTGATTCAGTTGAACTCCAGTTCAGTTTTTCTCAGTGCTGTAGTAAGAACACCAAGTGCAAACATTGATTACAGTAAGATATACAGAAGCATCAAATAAGAACAAGCTATATTTCTGTTTAAATGCACCTCGTCCTTCACCATAAGAAAGCACAAAAGCTATCAAACTGGAAGCACTTTTAGAATAGGTAAGAACTATGAACTCTATTTAAATTAAATGTAAATAACTAAAACCAAAGTAAAGCTGCAATACATAAAGAATGTACAGCAGGAAACAATGAGATATGGGATTTCTGCTTTGTATAGACTTCCATATTATTCTTACAATGATTTTGGATACATCATTCCTTGTAGCTCTCTTGGTTCTTCAATTTCCAAATCCTGGGAACAGTATACTTATGCCTGCTGAGTTCTTTTTTCCTAAGTTTTGTTTCCATTTTCCTCTGATGCAATGTTGCATTTCGTGTAAAGGCAGTGAATAGCTTATTGTAAAATACAGGATTAATATTAATGCACACTCTTAACGGCTTTTATCAGGAATACAGTGTGAGCCTCCTTGAAAGATTTTTTTGTCCTTTTCTTGGGGTATGACAGTATGATGTATATGATCTATCATGCTCATTTCCTTCACGCATTCTTAGCCCTACTGGAGCAGCCTCAGAGTGATGGTAATCTTATGAAAACTCAAAATGATTTGTTTATTACTGAAGGTTTATTTAAGGCTGTCACCATGACCTATATCCATTAGTAACCTCAAGAATTCTTAAAGGGACACCGGTCCCATTACCTGCTATTTTCAGCTGTACTCCATGATAGCAGAAAGCTAAGGCTGTTGCTTCTAAGAGCTTTTGATAAATTATATTGCTATCCTTCCCTCCCCATCAACCTTCTATGTTCTATAGATGTCTTGCCTGGAAAAATGTTTAATCCCTCCCATATCACTCAAGCAGCACATATAAGGGCATTGAAAGAAGGGAAATGAGGTAGCACCATCCATGTATTCCAGTGGACTGGCTTTCAACAATTTGACTCCATAGGTGAATTGTTTTGAATAAAAAAGAGCAGGAGCCCAGATTCATTCAGAGGACACAATGACCTAGCTCATCACCAAGGTCCACTACCTACATGGCCTTCACATTTACAAGTTTACACCCCAGCTCCCTTACAGATGAGCCACCCAAGGTACCCCCTTTCTGCCAAGAGGTCTGTGCAGCCACTAGAAAAGCCCCTGTCCTGCCTCCCTAAGTTGGTCTGCCAGGCCCAGAGTATTGTCACAAGAGGGCTTTGTGCAGCAAAGGTGGAATAGAAAATGGCAGAGTTCCTCACCATCTCTAGGCTTCATATTTAGTACCTTAACTGTCATACAGAAAAGTATAAATATTTTCTCACATTGTTTTGAAGAACTACGTCCCATTTCCCTGGATGAAGCCCTAAGTTATGATCCCTTGCCACTGCAGTCAGTCCTGTCAAAGACATTATACTTTGCATTTCACTTACATTCAGATGACAGCCAGGGCTACATCCTGACTAGCTGCTACATGATCCTTCTGGCATACCTTTAGGCTGAATGACTGTTCCAGTTCATGACATCTGAAGTGAAAGTGAGGCAACAGCTTCAGGTTTTGGCAGAAAAGGGCAGGCACTAACCCCAGAGAGGACCTGCAGCCACGAGTTCTGGGTAGTGAGGAGTGGCCACCCCCTACGTGAGCACAGTCAGGAACTATTTAGGATCTTCACTAAGGATGGCCATGGATGTGGCTATCTTATACCACAGCTATTATATGTAACTGTATTACAACAAAGTGATGTGGCTGCCACCTGCCCTGTGCTGAGTATTTATGCTGTTCTGGGAGTAAAAGATTTGTGTTTAGGCTCTCTTCAGCCAAAGAGGCACTAAACCCATGTCCCAGGTAAAAACCCTGTCCACCAAACTATGACAAGACAGTCTATCCCAAGCCTGCAGCACAGGAACAGTAAGGTTTTCTCCTAGCATTCAGACTCAGTGTTACAGAATTCCAGAAAGAAACTCCAGTTATATATATACTGGATCAGAGGATGACTCAGTAAGGGACCACAGGAAGTCTCTCATCTCAGCTGAGATCAGAATAGATTGGCCATGGCCTTGTCCATTCTGGTTTTGAGACCCTCCAAAGATGGAAATTACAGCCTCTGAGTGACCACTGCTTGGCTCTTATAATGGGGGAACATGTTTTTCTTATATCCACCTGACACTCCTTTACGTCACCTCTTGACCTCCTGACATGTATCTCTGTGGAGAACCTGGATTTGTCTCCTCAATAACATCCTCACAGTCACTGGCAGGCTTCTAGGAAAGCTTATGTCCTGACTCAGTCCACAGCAGTCAGGGACCTCTGAAGTAACCATAGATCCTTCAGTCTGTGTCATTAGGTAGGGGCTCCAGACCTCAACCACCTTAGGTGTGCACAATGATCCAACTTTGAAAGAAGGAACAGAAAACTGGAAAGTGCTGTCACACCAGGTATGCCATGATGTGGTGTTTACTATGCCCTTCTAATCCTCTGTCCTCATAAAACCGATGAGAACTTTCTTGCCATGCCCTTGTGGTAGGAAATTATGTAAAAGATGGGCACCAGCAAAGACAGTCTTAGTCACAGTCTTTGGCACACCTAGCTTTTCATGATTCTCCATAAATTACTCCTAAGTGGAATGCACAGACCCGTCTACCCTCATAGAAGGGTGATCATCTACACTGAGCAAACACTTCTGAGCACATGGGGAAATCAGAAAACTTCCAGGTTAAGATTAGGCAAAATCTACTGGCATTTTCCACAGATTCATGACTATAACTTCCTGTTCAGCCTGCTGTTTTCTGTATTGCCTATTCTCAGGCATCTAATCCTTCTGCACTAGATAAGCAAGTCTGTCATCTCACCTGGGCTATGATTTCCCCAAGATGATAGGACATAAAAGAGCAAAGGTTTACTGTATGAGTTCACCTTGAGAATGTAGTTCAAAATTACAGGGTTTACCTCCATAGTCCAGACTATCACAATTAGCACATATGCTCTTCCTGCCTGGCTAAATCAAATTATTCCCCTCAGAGATCTCATCTCTTGTCTTTTCTATCTGAATTCTCACAGTTTATTTTACCTTACCCATGGACCTGGCTACGTTGAGCTCTGCATAAATCTGCTGAGGAATTAAAGAAATGCTATTAAGCTCTATTTAATGTTCTAGCATGGGAGAAAACAAAATCCTTCTTCTTCTGTCTTCTTTCCTGTTGAAGAAGAGAAAAATGCTGCCCTCTTGGAATCTGACTTCACACAATGCAACTCTTTACCCTTGAGTCTTGGTGTAAGGATTGAGATCACAGGTTTGAATCATCCCTTAGCTTGGTTTGTGAACTTGCATGTCTCATACAAGACAGGCATGAACAGGCTGTGACACAAAGTTAATTTCCAGAGTCAAGAGGCTGGGTCATTTGAAGTCTGTAGGCTGTAAAGCTGTACATAAGGAAAGTACAGACAATGTAACTCTTTACAGTGGCAGTGCAGCTGGAGTTGATAATCTTACAGGTTTCTTCCAACCTTGATTCTGTGATTCTGTGAATGTCATCCATGCATCCAGCTCAAAACATGGCTCTGTATCCAAGTGGCAGAGCTCACCTGGCCAAAGCGTCCCCTACAAACATACCCATATCCTAGAATTCACTTTAGCTGATCAGCTAGCGAAAAAAATACAAACCCACTAACTGGAAGGATCAAGGTGCCTGACTCTCGTTTCCCTAAGAGTTAGGAATGCCCATAACATGACTTAAGGCCCAAGCTTCAAAGTACATTAGGGCATGGAGGTCCCTAGATACAGATGATCAGCAAAGTAAACCGTATAGGTTTAGGACTACAGGCCTGTGGCAACACTCTGTAGCCATGCAAAACTGTATCTTGTCTGCAACAGCTGGGCCAAAGAATTTCATTCACAATCACAAGCTTTATCCAGACCTTTACAAATATTTTGTGTTAGTTTATAAAATGGAGTTGTTTGCAAAATTCAAGGTGATAATTAAAACAAAATCTTTTAGAGAACATTTTATATAAGAAAGAAAAAAGAAATTTTCTTGCGTTAAGACAAAACACAGACAAATGTAACGGCTGTGCTCATAATGTGCATTGATAGAGTATACAATTAAAACTAGTCCCTACAAATGTTTAAATGTGACAATGATATCAATAAATAATGAGAAGAGGCGTTACTTTCAAATATATTACTATTTTAGTCATACCAAATTCAGGACATCAGGGTACAAAGACAAAAATAAGGACTCCTCTATGCTGTGTCTTCAAAATCTCCATTCTTTCTGATTATAAGGGTATGATAGTCCATATGGTGAGAAATGATTTTTAAAGTTTGCAGATTTCACCCTTCAACTGTTGGGAAACACGTTTTCTTTAGCAGCAAGGCAAATTGAGGCATCATTTGAAATTCTTACAGGGTAAGGAAACTTAGACTCACTTTTAGTAATAAGAAAGCGGCCCTTCTTTGGGACACTACAATTCCAATCACAGCAAATGGCCCGCAAGGACCATCTGTTGCTCTGTTGAAATGCCTGAATAAGAGGGTGAAAGAAGAGGAGATAGCTGATAAATTAGACCTCTCCTGAAACATCTATGTGCATAAATGTTACATCCAAAATAGCTTCATGCTGTCAAAGGAGGACAAGCAACTCTTCTGGTATGGCTTGGCGAAGCACGGGTGGAAACTTCTAATGGAGTGCTGTGCTTCAAAGAAAATTTAAAGTCCAGATAGGTTGTTGGGAATGCTACATAGAGCTGTGTGCCTTTGGACTACCTTTCTATACACTGCGACTTAGCTGCAAATAAATTGCTTGCGTAGATGAAGAAATCACAGTGTGAAATCGTATGCCTGGTGCTATGCAGGAGGTCAGAGCAGATGAACACAACAACCCTTCTGGCCTAACAATCTATGGAGTCTACCAAATCTTGCAGGAGGTAGTCTCTATGCAGACAACATTAAAAAAAATCACCGACATAGTAACAGTAACAATATATGAAAAATATATTTAATCTAAAAAAGTGTGAATTAATCAGAGGTCATTTTTTATTTACTGAACCATGTATATATGTGTAGCTGGCAGAGGTAAATTAAACTGATCCTTAGATTCAATCACCTATCAGCTTTGTCCAAACTATAGACATTATTCCATCTAATTCCTGTCTATTTATATATTTTGGAACAAAACTCAAAATAAACAGCAGCGTTGGTGGGTACCATCACAGAAAGGCCTTTCCAAACCACCGGCATCTGCCTCTAAACATTAACTGGCTTGCTCATAACTGAAATGCACACAAGAAAGATTGGCACCTGCTAATGAAAGAATTGCTTCCCGGCTATGTTGGGTAAACATCAGTTTGATTAAATCATTTTGGGTTTAATAAAGAAGAACGCGTTAGGGTTAGGAGAGACACCGCAGAAGTGGCCGGATCTCCGTTAGGTGCAGGGGATATGAATATCCATATATATATATGTGTGTGTGTATGGACTCTGTAGTGCATGTTTTTGTCTGCCGTGTGCTCTGCGGAGCCCTCGGCAGCGCCAGGCCGGGCCGGGGGACGCGGGGCCCCGGTGCCGGTGGCAGCGCTGGCCCGGAGCGGAGCCAGGTGGGTCCCCCCGCCCTGTGCCCGAAGCCCCGTCCCGCCGGTCCGGGCAGAGAGCGGGGCGGCAGCCGGCAGATGGAGCACAAGGCCAGAAACCGGGCTGGGGAACGCGCCGGGGGGAAGGGGGAGCTGCAAAACTGCCCGCTCCTTCGATTCATAAAATACATAAATCCTCCGGGATGAATAATAACAGGAAAAAGCGCTTCCCACGAGGCGAAAATACTCAAAAGTCCCAGCAGCCGCACGGTGACTGCATGTCTGTCTTCAGCCTGGAATTCATCTTTGGACGGCAGTCCCGCAGGGTGATTGTCGAGATTCGCGCACCGTCTCTGTGTTCCTGTATCTGTTTCACTGGCATTCGTGGAAAAGTGTGTTCCCACCAGCACCCTGCAAATTAACAGCATAGAATGCCGTGACTGCTGCTTGGTGTTGTGAGACCTACTGTCAGTGTGGCAGCTTATAAACTCCGCGAAGTAGAATAGTTCTGGCTTTTAAAAGAGCATTAAAAAAAAAAAAAAAAAAAAAAAAAAAAAAGGCATTTTCAGGAGCCCTTAAAAAAAAAAAAAAGTTTTTAGATAAATGGCCCACAGGCAGAGATAAAGCCCTGAATTTCAAGGTCCTATAACTCTCACAGAAGCTTCATCATCATTGTCACAGCTGACGTACAACATTGATTTTTGTGTTATTATCCAGACCAGCCAGGACATAATGTGTGAACATCTACCACCTATTTTTCCACTGGCTTTTATTTCTAATGTGCCCCAGACTCTGAGCAAACGTGAATCCGAGCCCCTTAGTTCAGTCAAATTTATTATCCTTAAGGGAGGGGGACTGAAATCACAATTGTAAGTGCTCCCTCCACTCACACACGCATGCACGCACACACACACTAGATGTGCTGTCTGTGCACCACTCCCCTATTGTTTTCACTGTAACTGATTTTGGCACCAGCTCTTTAGCACTTTGGAAGGGCCTTCATTAGCACTGGGACACTGTCCAAAAGGAATCCAGAAAAATCAACACATGGCTGCTCTTGTTCTCATGATAAATGACAGCTTTGGCTGAAAAACAACAACAGTAAGGAAGCAAAACAAAACCCAAAAAGCAACAAGGGTAGCCATAATGTGAATAGGAGAAGTCAGACATGACTAACTCAGCCTGGATGAGGGAACGGGCTTGGCTAGGAGGGGGCAGGGGAATTCCTCCCTCGGTACTGTATTAAAAAAGTGGTTTGGCCTTTATGCTGACACGGGGGGTTCGTTCTCGGAGCAGAGCGGAAAAACACTGCCAGGCCAGACCACAGCACTTCGATGACGTGAAGCAAAGGGCACCAGCACGGTGCACTGTGGAAAATAAAATGTCTGCCATCCTCATGAGGAGGAAAAGGGACCCAGGTCCCTTGTGTAAAGCAGAGCTTACAAATGCAGGGAATGTATTAGGCTGCCGTATTAACCCATTTATTCCCCAATGGCTGTGTTTACACTCAGATCCTGAAGTGCTTACTCAGGCAAAACTCCCAGTTGACCTAGTCCTGAAGGCTTTAATCAGGAAGTATGCCCAATGACTTCAATGGGAGCTTTGTCTCAATAACTATTCAGGATATGGCCCATAGGGATCTTGAAACTAGAACTAATTGAATTTTTTGCACGACATGCCTTTTCACTTGAAAAGAACCCTTTTTATCCAAAAACAATTCTTCACAAAATGCATCAGTCATTTTTCTTTATTATTGGAAATTTTCTATCATATTTTACCAGAACGCTCTCAAACTTCTTACTTTGTACAGTTAAAAAAAAAAAAAAAAAAAAAAAAAAGGCTGGGGAAAAAATAAATCCTTATGGACATCTTTACTCTTTAGACAAGAAAAAAAAAAAAGGCAAGCAAATAGGTTTGGAACAGTGTTGGTGAAAACTGTGGAAAATACCTAGGGAATGTTAAAAGAAAAAGTAAAGTCCTTTTTTAAAGCAAGGAAAATTGGTTTACTAAGTTTATTTTTGTTGCTATTGTTAAAAATTAATTTCTTGTGTTTTCATTTCTTACATTAAGAATTCTGATACACTACCAGTGAATACACAGGTTTGCATATGTAGTTATCTTAAATCACCACAGACAATTTTAAAACTGATTTTGTAGCCTTTAAAAATGAAACAAACGTCAGCCCTGGCCTGTGAAGCCTTCCATACTCTTAAGCATAGGAGCTACAGGGAGTCCTTCAAGTCGTACAAAATTCAACAAATATTTCAGAACAGACTGGCATTCAGAACAGAAGACAGATGTTGAAAGAAGCACCATAAAGAAAATTTTGAGGCAAACATCCACAAATCTGTGAAAAGATGTACAAACCCACCCTAACTGTGACAAAATTCTCCTGGACTGCCGAAAGTGTAGGATTTGTGCCTTTATTTTAAAGTCTGAGAATAGCCTGCTTTTCCAAAAATGTATTTCAGGGTCTGGGGTCCAATCCAAGAAAGTTTTAAAATACATTTTGATCTTACCTTTTCAAATGAGAATATCTATTCAATTTTGTGGGGAAAAGAAACAAAGGAATGAGATGAAAATCTGCTGTATATAAACCAAAATAACATTTCCCAAAAAATCCTCCATAGGTTCTGCACACCATGTATCTCATCCCAACTTGTCACGTATCAGATGGCTGGTCAACAGTGACCCATGAGAATACACACAAGACCCTCACACATCAGCTGCATTACAACTTGTTCATTACCACGCACAGCATCCCACATTGATCATGAATATATATCATTAGGAAACAGGCTGTACACTGATGAGAAGGAGTTTGGAAATTGTCCTGCTTGAAATTCACATGAGAAGTACATGTCCGATAGATGCTTAGGCTGCTGACTTAATATGGTTAAAAGCTAAGCAAGTATTATATTGCAACTTGCACCTGGACCTCTATCCATCCAAAAATATTTAGAGACAAGTCCTATTAACTGATTTTTATTTTGCTACAAAGTGAAAGGCCTGATGAAATTTGCTGAATGATCCCCTCTGGTCTCTGAATTTAAATCAAGCTTGCGTCAGGCGTTTGTTCTGAAAAAACATGAAGCAGCACACCTCAGTGTTTTCAGATGAGCTTCATGTAAAGCTAGATCTTTACAGAGCTACAATTCAAACAAAAATTCAGGGATACTAGTAGACTTGAGTTTATGCTTTCCCATATCTCCCTTGTGAAGCTAAATCACTGGGAACAGTCAGTTGAGTGACTCCTAAATTCCCCTTCACACCCACCCAATTAAACTTTTATCATATGGGTTGATCCCGTGATATAAAACGCAAGTGTGTCTTAATGCAATTTGAAGTCACAGGCAGCCTTCTGGGAGAAGGGCAGATGCCTGATGTACCTTAAGCTGATGTATTGGATGCTGTTTTTTCCTGCTTTATGCCATTAGTACACTTGTTCACCATCTCCCCTACCACATTGCCATCAGGGAGATCTAAGCTTGGCAGCAGGCTGGGATCCCTGCCTCTAAGCTGAAAGAGGTTGAGCTATTTGCAGAAATAATGCTTTCCAGACGTACTAAACAGCACTCATCTTTCCAGATGGAGGGGCATTAGTGTTGCTTCCAGCCATCTCTTCACCTTCTGGTGTACTTGCCACTCCTCCTGTATGCACCACGAGCCTTATGCTTCAAATACCTCTCCTGCATGCTGAGAAACTCTGCGAGCTGCCTGCACCTTGCAGCCCTTGGAGCCAGCTGGAGGAGGCATGTAGCCCATCCCATTTTAGCGTGGGACTCCTGTCAGATGGGAAATGGGACAGGAGGGAAATGGGGGGCTCTGACAGGAGCCAGAAGTTCAAGGGCCCTTTTTTTTCTCCCGTGATCTGTATTCCTACTAAAAGGATTTAAAAAGGAGAGGATTTGGCAGGTAGACGAAGAGAAGCGTTGATAGCAGCCAAGCTAAAGGGGGATAGAGAGAGAGAGAGAGAGAGAGAGAGAGAGAGAGAGAGAGAGAGAGAGAGAGAGAAAGTCAGTGATGAAGAGGTAAACGGCCCCACTGCTAAACTAAAGCTTTTAATGGTCCCACAAGACCTGCAGACTGTCTGGTCCAACAACTAACGGCTAAGAGCCAAGCCTTGAACATGCAGATCTTGGATCTGTGGCACACCAGGCTACATCAACCCTGACGAGGTCATCTGGATCACATGAATGCTTCAAGTCAAACAGCTGAAAAAAAAATTTATTTTTTCTTTCTTTTTTTCCTTTTTTTGTTCTTCATGTGAATCCCCAATGGAAGAAATCCACCGAACAAGCATGTTGATTTTGGCAAAGGCACACACAGTCACTCTGTTCTAAAGATGAGCTGACACGTGCAGATTCACAGATTAGCCATTTCTAAAGGTTAATTAAATATTGCCATTGTTTTCCAAGCTATTAATGTATGTTATTCTATTTTTCTCTGTTAAAGAACATCTGGGTTTTGGAGTTAAAAAATATGTAACCCCTCGTCCCCCTTTGAAAAAGGTCTTAAAAAACACACACAGAGTGTCTCCTTTAAAAATATGGCATGACCGTCTTCAGAGTCACATTACAAAGTTGAGGAAAAAAATCTTTGAAAAAATATTAGGAAAAATGTTCTTCCATAGATCAAAACATTTGATGTGCATTCTCGTCTACCAAGCGTGTCTCAGAACCAGCTCACACAGTAAATGAGCTGTAGAAGAGGCTCCTGGTATTAGTCAGCCCTTCATTATTTGCTGAAGTTACGCAAAGTGATTACATTCAGATATGTTCCTGCTCCATCCTTTGGTGCCAGGATGTATGACAGCCAATTTTGTTTACAATGCTGGCACTGCTAGGCAAATTAAGTGGATCTGCACAGCTTTCCTTATCCCTGTCCTGTGTCCCTCCTCAGCAGTTTGGACTCAGTCTGTGAACAGGCTTGAGGTGAAAGAAAGAATAAGTAGGATTAAGAGAATGGAGGTATACAAACACTGATTTGGTAGAGTTTTCTTGGCAGGGATGTAAATGATATAGACCACTCAAGTCAGTCCTACCCTAGTGATCAAGCTTGGCAGCAGAAGCAAAGGAAAGCTAAGCTTTGCTTGCAGCTTTACTCTGCTGTTCCTGTGACACCTGAGGCAAACCAGCTCCATTCCTTGCACCAAAACTCCTTCGCTACATCTCCATGCCTCCACATCTCCATGTGGCAGTCTGAACAACCAACATGATAACATTTGCCTCCTCTTTGCACAGATAATAACAACTGCTTAAGATACACATAAAAAAGGGAATTCAATCTAGTACCTTCTGTGCCTCCATTTACCTCTCTGTCAAACAGTGACAGTCACATGCAGGTAATTCACGGTTGTGTCAGAAAGTTCAAGCTATTAATGCAAAAAAGTGCTTGAAAATTCTTAGTTTTGAAAATCACAGAAATATAAAATATTGTTATAAGAATGAAAATGTGATTTTTCATATTCCGTGGCTATTTCTCTTCAACCAGGCTTTGAGCTTCAACCTATGCTATCTGTACTAATCAAAGTCCCTTGCAAATCCTAGAGATGAACCCTCCCTGTTCCTGATTCTGGCCCCGTGTTCACGTCCCAGTCACCACCTAGAGTATTGCCAATTTATGAATGAACTAAACCTGCTGATGATACAAGTCAAAGACCAGTGATAGTCCAACTCACATTCTTCTGCATGACCTTATCATCTTTGCAGCCAAGCTGTAGCAGTACCTGATCCCCTTTTCATCTCCTTTTTAGGATGTCAAACTGTGGTGGATCACTTCCCCTGTGATCCTGGCCACACCAGCAAGAGATGAAGGGAACTCTGCACTGTCTTCTGCATCCCTCTATAAGGCATCAAGGGCCAGAAAAGCAAGGGCATAGAACTCACGGTGAGAGGTAAGCCTGGCTTGGAGCAAGACCAACCAGCATTTGCAGTGTGCCTGCCATATCCTGTCCTGCCATGGACTCAGCTACCTGTACTCTACACCACCACATGCAGCTGGTTTCCCTACTGCCCGGTGCTATTACATTCCTGCTGGGATCACAACAGTCAGATGAAATAAGAATAACTCTGTTATTTATTTCTGTCGTGTTCTTCTTGGAAGGATTGACAATTCCTTCTAACAAGCATTTCACTAGTCGACAAAGTTATCCATATTGCAGCGCCTCTTCTGACCTGCAAGTTAGCAAACAATAAATCTTAATTACACTTAAATGCTAGAAATTTGCAATGAATGGGGCCACATTAGTCAGTTGTGAATTGGTCCTGACTCCTGCCTCTGCTTTGGCTGGAGATGCAGCTGCAGGAATACATAAATTGGTTTTTTATTTGTTTGTGCCAGTACAATCAGTTGTAGTTGTTTCTTAAGAGCATTTCCAGTATTAGTGGGCTTACTGGCATTCATCCTATTAGCATCTCTGATGCAGGTGCCATCTGGAAAGTTTTATTTTAAAAGACTTTTAGTATTGTACTTAGGTTAATAAGAAAGCATTATTTTTAAATATCGCGGCAGTTTTCCAGAGTGCAGCTCAGTCTCATGACATCTGCTCAGTGGATACTTGTTACCTTTGGGTTTATTGAAAGAAACCCTCTGAATAACCTTTTTGTTAGCAATCTGCTTTATAGGCCCTGCAATGGAATAGTGCTGGAGTGCAAATGGAGTTGCTAGCAGAGGGGATTTTCTATGCTGTAACAAGCTCTTTGGTATTCCAGCACTTATGTGTCATAATGTTCTATAAAATCACACAGACCTCCTCCCTACTTCCCTCTTTGTGAGATTTTGCCATCTCTATTCAAGAACTGGAGCTCAGTTGACAGCCCAGCCCAGCTCAGTGGATGCCGTGAGGTTCCCTCTCTGGAAATGGGGGTCTGGGGAAGATTTCACCAGGGCAGCACAGGCAAATCTATCACATACTGTTTTAAACCCTGCAACAAGGCAAATCTTCAGTGACTGCTCCTACTGTTGGGGAGCACTGACAAATCACACTGAATGAGTAATGGCTCATTCTCAATAAATTAAAAGAATCACCCCCCTCCACTTTCAAATTTCACCCATTCCGATATTTAGCCTTCAATGGGAAAATGATTCACTGGGAATCCTGTTGGTGAACAAAAGAGTTTCATTTATACTGAGCAAAGTGGGTGCCATTGCCAGAAAAACCCCTCATACCCTTCATGAAATTCACCTTTATTAGTAGCTGACAGAGTACGGCTGGCAACCCAAACTAGATATTCAGCAACTCCCATTCATGAAACCAGAGCAGAAACTTCTTTTACAAAAGCATCAGCTGAAGCTTGGGCTCCTGTTTGGAGACATCATGCTCAATATACGAAGCCAAATTTTGCAGAGTAAAGAGCAAGGGAGTTGCAAACATAAACCAAAGTGAAGGAATTGAAATGGTCTTTTCCTATGAGACAGTGGTGTAAGAACTAAGTGTCACTCTGAAGACTTAGTCAGGGCCAAAACCTCTGACTGAGTTGATTCTAGTATGGCTCCACAGAAATCAAAACAGCAAAAGTGCAGAGGCTGAGCTGATTCACAGTCCTTAAGTGTTTTTTCTACAAATCAGTGTAATTTCTATTTTGGCATAAGGCCTGGATCTTTTTAAATACGGTTGAATAAAAATTAAAGAAATAATATTCTCAGAAGCTGTTTCAGGTCTTCTGTAAGCACTAGGAAAACATAACATTCTTACTGAATGAAATGGAAACTCTAGATTAGTGAGTGTTCCTAGCATACAGACTGAAGAAATCAAACACAACCTTAAGAGGCTCCTAAAGGTGCACCATCTATACTAAAAGAGCAAATAGTACAGGAGTCATCAAAATGTTGGGCAGAGCACCAAAAATAACCAGGTGCCTCAGCTTCAGTCAAAGAACACAGACTGAAGTCATAAAAAATTGTGTTTGGTAGTGGCAGTGGATAGTTTTCTAACCAAACGTTGGATTTAGGTTCATTTCTAAAGAAGGAAAAGTTGAGTTAATCCTGGAAGAAAGAATGTCATCAGTCAGCTGGCACCAGTGTGATGCTGTTATTCTTTCATGGGTTTTTTTTCTCCTGGTGACATTCACCTGACTTTATGAATAGTTTACAAGATATAAGTTTATAGACAAAGTCTAGAAGAGAGAGTTGAGATCAGCTTTGTGGTTTAGACAATAGCTGCGAGAAAGATGGATTTCAAAGTGAGGTAACAAACAAGTGATTTAAGAAATATTCCAGGAGATATTTTATAATTCTTGGATACATTTAATTCTGGATGCAAAGCCAAAATGTTGTCTCTAGCCACTGGGCAAGAGCATTCAGAAAAGAGCAAGAATAACTAAAAATATGCAAATCAGTTCAAACCAAGATGAACAAAGGCAGATTGTTTTAAACAGAGAGAAATGCCTTTGGTAGCAAGGTCATATCAGTCAATTTTGTACTGCCTATAAGGAAAACTTTCTCCACTTGGACAAATGTATTTCCTCCCATGTTTTTCCACATTGTGTCAGGATCCCTACAGATGTAGGGATCTGTGTCTCCAAGTGCTACTCAGCCAAGCAACAGCAGTGTTGTCAGGTGCAGTGACTCTGGGTCTGCACAGAGTATCTGGCTGCAGGACTGGGAGATCAGGTCCAGGCAGTCCAGGAGCTGGATCAGAGGCTGATGACCATCTGTACCAAGTCTGTCAGCCAAAACTGTCTTGGCCAGTACAGAGCTGGAGAATGATCATGTCTTTGTCTCTTTTTGATCTTTCAGATTACCCTGGGAATCAGGGGAGCTACTGGAAAGGCACAATACAGGGCTCAGAAGGAGAAAGAAATCCAATAAAAATCCTGGACCTGAGCCTCCTTGGAGCAGAATATCTTATTCTTGGAAGCAAGCAAATCTGTTCTGGAGCCTTCCCACTGTTGCCTCAATATATAAAAGTTAGTATTTACTACTTATGGATTGCCTCTTCAGGAGGATTCTGCAATTTTTCAGGCTCTTGAAGATGAAGGACCATTTGGATTTTCCCAGAAGATGTCATCCAGGTCTGATTGTGAAGCCTTCATGGAGATGGTCTCTCATAATATAAATCAGTCACAACTCTGTGAAGTGTCATCCTGCTGAGGTTTGAGATCAGAATGCTCTTCAGGCCACTTCTCTATCTCCCTCCTCCAGGAAATTTGTATATAATTTCATAACAGTTCCTGGGCCAAAGTTCTCTGACTACAAAGGTCGTAAAAAAATTAGTGGCAAAATGTTAGTGATACAGCTGTGATTAAAGTCCTTATCAAGGAAAAGCTTTCCCATGTACTTTTATGTTCAAGCCACCAAACCAGTTCTGCAACAAGATGTGGCACTGAGAGTTTCCTGTCTATCCAATGTCTTATCTGAGAAAAGGCTGACTTGACTCAGAGCTAATGAGGCTGCAGACTAAATCCATAAGGCAAATTCACATATATTAAGCTGGCATGAGATCTAATAATAGGGTGTTGGAGTAATTTTGATACCCACAGGAATAGAAGCCCTTGTAATAAAGGAAATATGCCAACAAGGAACTAAGATTTTACTGATCTGCAGTTAGTGATTAGCCCCATAGGCTGAGAAAGAATTAGCAACAGCTAGTAGGATGCAGAGAGATGTGCATATTTATGTGATCTGAATGCCATGCATTCTTAGATGGGTACTCGCCACTGCTGGGACTTTTATAAAGATATTTTTGTTTATAAGGGGGGAAAATAGCAAGGGGTTTTGCATACAATTGTTTGATCTGCCTTCAATTTACTCTGCTCTTTCTTTTTTTCTTGTCTCTCAGTTAAGAACTGACAAATCTGTCACTCAGTACAAACAGCATATGGGACAGTCTCCAGTTTTTGTTTCAATGCCACCAATAGTCATCAAAGGTGAGGAAACTAAGCAAGAACCACAAACACCTACCCTTTCTTTATTTTTGACTAACTACAGAGACACATACAACCCAGGGCTGCTGCTGTTTTGTGAAATCCACACTTGAGTATAGACACAGTAAGTGAGATCCACTCTCCTACAGACCTGAAAAGCAGCAGCATGCTTACAGCTGCTCCTCAAGCTTCTTGGGGGAGGAGAGGTGAGAGGAGAAGTGAGAGGGACAAGTTCTGACCTGCTCCAGGAACAGGGGCTGGAGGTGGTTCACAGGGACACTGACAAGGCAAGGTAGATAGAGGGAAGGAACAAATGAATGCATTTCCAAATGCAGAGCAGCTTCTGCCAAAAGCAAATCCATTAGCAAAAGCCTTTGAAGAAAATGTGTAGGTAAGAACCATTAACCACTCCTAAGAGATAAAGAATTGTCATTGAATATTTACTCTACATAGAAATGTGTTCCTATACACCCGACATGGTAAAGCAAGCCTAGGACTCCAGCTCATTTATTATCCCCCAGTGTTATCCCCTCTTTTCCTATGCTCACCCAGCTGCGGGGAAAAAAAACAAAAAACAAACAAACAAAAAACCAAAAAACCCCAAACAACTCTATTAATGGAAAACATCTTTACTCCAGTGGAATCAAAAGATGTGCACTGTCCCTGAACTAAACTCTGAGGTATTGGAGAATGCAGGTAATTTCCAGCTGTCCAACATCCATCTAAATTTCTTTCGGTCTGGGTGTCACAGTGGTGACACCACTCTGTCCTTCTGAGCTGTTCTCTGTGTATTAACAGTGGTTTGTGATACAGGCTCAAATGCTAATGATCTCACCTAGAGTGTGCCAGTACCACCTGACTCTACCAGAAATACATCCAAAGTTACAGGCTCTGACTGCAGATCCCAGTGATCCTACTGAGTGATTTTGAGTGCCAGCCTGAGTTCCCACCATATCTTCAGACTACAAGTCTGTAGGCACATGTCTGGGCACAGCTGGAGCATGTCCTCCAAAGGATGCTGAGATTCAAATACCAGGTAGCCACCTGGTCTCAGACTGTCCACAAGAAGGCTGCAAAGAGAGCAGGTGGTTAGGGTACAGCATGGGCCATATTTATGGAACCACATATACCTATTTTCCACAGTCCTCTGAAGCTGCCTAGTCCAAAGGAAGACCCATCAGTGTTCATCTCAAAGTATTTAGTTAGCACTAAGTCTCAGTTTATTTTAGCTCTTCATCTACAAATCTGCTACAGCACACCACATGAAACACCTTTTTTCCTTTGCAGCTTTTTTCCCCTAGGCTGACCTCGAGATGTGTAGATAGGGGAAACGGTGGCAGAGGAACAACGCTGCGCTTATCCGCTTCCTGCTGCTGACAGGCCTGCACGGGTTTACCTAAGGCTTGACCCCTATCTCTCCTGCACAGCTGCCCCAGCAGATGCTGTGCCCATCGTGGAGATGTGCTACTCATCAAGATAAAAGGAATAAGAATCTATCTCAAAGCACTTAGGTATGATTAAATAAAGGAGGCCATTTCCTGTGCTGCTAATCTGGTGCCTTTCAAAATCACTAACTTCACTTTTTTTTAAAGTTACCATCTTTTAATTCTCCTGGGTCTCCTCTATAGTTCTCCTCCTCCTTCCTGGGAAGGGGTGATCCACTTCATGATACAAGAGTGGCTCACAGGGCTGATTAAACTGAACTCTGTGCAACACAAACAGCAATTTTTCATGTACAAAATGAAAGAATTGTACTGCTCTCTCTTTTGAGTTTTGCCTGGGTCAGGATACCCAATTAACCTGCAGGCTCTTGTACTGGCAGCTACCTGCTCTTCACTTTGAAATCAAGTCACTCTCCTGTTTTGGGAGCTCTGCTGCTCTGGAAGTCTTCCTGTCCTTTAATATGACAGAACAAAGCTGAAGATTCCACTGTGAAAAAGTGAAAAAACCAGACTCATTCAATATGGCCTCTTACTTTTTGTTGGAGTATTGCAGTCTAAAGTTCAATAACATCTTAACTGCTTGGCCACTAAGAGACAAGGTATTTTAGGACTCTAATATCTGATAAGTATGTACAAAGTCAAGTAAACCTCTAGGTTGTATCTTCCCACAAACAAGAAACCTCCATACATGTCTGGGGTTTTTTCTGTGTATGTCATTCACAGAAACTCAATCAGATTACAGACCTTGCTGGGCTTTCTTCATCAAATACCAGATACTACATACAATTCCTCATGGAAAGCTCTAACGTTTGGTAGTCCTTTTTTTCTTTCTTAATAGAACACCTCAGAATTTGCATATTTATCAACATGCGAGCATGTGAGAGTGAAGCAGCGATTGTGACTAAGCTGGCTGTCATTTGCAATAACCATACCAAATGTGAGGAAGGACTGCACAGGCAGTGAAGCCCAATCTGTTCTAGGCATAATACAACCCCAAAGCTACAACCATGGGGCTTGACACTTGAAGTGCAACAGACGTCTCATTGCAGTGAAGGCATCCCTTGCCTTTGCTTTGGAGTGCTGATCTGTGTATGTGTCTGCTGAGCAAAGACATAGGCAAAAGAGGTTTGACTGTATCTGACAAAGTGTCAGATGCAGGGAGCATGTGCTGCACAGAGCACAGTCCATATCTCCATCTCAGCCTAGGTGGGAATGTGACTGCCATAACTTGTTCAGAGCCCGTCTTTACTGCGCCCTACTTAGGGTCACCACTAGTATGTGGGTAGTTAAAATCTACAGAAACCATATGCAACTGATACTTCTCTGCTGCAAAGTTTAGCTATTTACACAGTTATTTACACACTGAGCCTGACTTTCCCTTATCTTATGCCATAAACAGCCCTTTACATTTGTGCAAAAGAATGATAAACTACCACCAAGTCAGTATGGTAATAAAAGGTGCAAGAAAATGGAGATTGAGATCGCTGGCTCACGGATATCTATGTCTTTCAACATGATTTTCTTTTCTATAAACATAGACTTTTAGCCAGAGCTAATTAATGGTTTGAAGCTGGAGACTTGAAAAACAAAGAAACAGCTAAATCAGAGTTCTTTTCTCTTCCTCAGTCATACTCTATTCAGTGTGATTTCAAAATACATGCTGTACTTTGGAGTGGACATTTTTGCCCCAACTTTTAAATTCACACAGATTGTAAGGCTATGCCATACCTTGAAATGTACTTGGTATGTGTGAGAATGTCTTGCACTGGCTGCATGGAGGCTGATTGCTAAATCTCCCAGGAACCTTAGCTTTTCTGCAGCCCAGAGCTTCTCATCATTAGAATTCCCCAGGTTTCCACCTCCTTCCTCGACAGCCATCTGTCCTGTCCACACTCCAGCTGCAGTCAGACATCCCTCACCACTTACACCTGATCTTTTGACTCTACACACCTGAAACAATTCTTGCTCAATCTATCAAGCAATATACATTTAGACAATCAGGGAAGCTCTTCCAAAAGCTATGGACACATTGCCACTTTAAAATCACCATTCCCTTTCTATGATATCCCAGGCAGTGTTAAAATGGAGGGGAAGATTTATTTGAGGAAGAAAATTCCAGTGCATTTCAATACCACAGTGCATCCTGATGTAATAGTGTTTGTAAAAGTTTGTACTTCTCTGACAGTTGTTCTTTTGATGCTTGATGCTTGCTGTTGGGATATTCTCATGGAATCATAGAACCATTAAGGTTGGAAAAGACTTTCAAGTTCATAGAGTCTAACCTTTGACTGAATTAGCTTTGACGTCAACTAAACTGAAGCACTAAGTGCCATGTCCAGTCATTTCGTGAACACTTCCAGGGATTCCACCACTTCCCTGGGAGGTTTGTTCCAGCACTTAATCACTGTTTTGGCAGGCAAAGTTAGCAGATCAGAGTTTAACATGCAGAGGAAGGTGGTGTCTATGCAGAAGGGCATTGCAGAAAGGAAGACGAGCACGAGGATTGCTCACGTGGCCATCATGGAGTGTTTCAGGTTGCCACTGAACACTGGTGGGATGTGAGACTGGGAGAAGAAGCTGCTGTGCTTTGAGCCTACCTTGTCTCAAAGCCTAAGAACCTTATAACATGGAGCTTTTTTTTTTTTTTCCCCTCCTGTTTCCACCTTTATTTTCCATATTGAAATGCATGCTAGATTATTTTCAGTATTTTGCCCATAAAACATTTGAGAAAAAAAAACCCATTAAACTTCATTTTTGATGCAATTCTCTTTAAACCCTTCCAAACAGCAGTCTTTGGTTAGTTTATGGGTCAGTTAGGCTAGAATGAGCTGTTCTATATCAGCAAGGAATCTGTTACAGGACAGATGCCAGCATGATTACAAGAGATGAGTAAACCTCAAAAGGCCTAAGATCTGGTTGGGTTTCCATGAAGTCAAACCTCTGGGGATCATTTTTCCTGCTGGAGAAAGTGGTTTTGGAAACAACAAGAACAGGGAGTATTGTTTTTAATGCTATTTTCTGCTCCTGGTTTTAGGCCAAATTTGAGAGTACAGAGGTGTTCAATTACTTTAATGAACAAATAAAACAGTTTGTCAGCCTGGAGAGATATTTGCTGTGGTTTTCCATAGTCAATTTTAATTTTATCATTGAATAAGTTGGCCTACCTCTAGAAGTCTGTTGCATCGTAGACATATCAGAGTATGCCAAATTGAGAAAATCTGACTCCTTATACTAATTTGGTCACTGCCCCAGCAGCTGCAGAAACACACTTTCTATTAATAATTTTTTTTTCCTCTCTATCAATAGTTTTTTGCCTTTTTCACTAAAGGACAGTGTCTGTTCTTAATTCCTGTTAAACTGCCATCAACTTCTATGAAGCAACTCCAGCTTTACATTGGTTGTCATTAAGTGTTGTTACAGCACCAAGTTCTTAGCAATAACTTAATTAAAATTAGTTTTGCTGATGTTGCTCCTCTTTTTTTTTTTTTTTTTTTTTTCCCAGGCAAGTAAAACAAATCATAAAGGAGATTTCTTTACTGGTCAGCCTGGAGACCCTGCATCTGCCTCTCAGATCGTTCCTCTCTGCACCTTTCTTGTGCCCAGTCTTCCCTCATCAGTCCCTCTCACACACATTGTTTTGTAGTAACGGGGTCAGTAGGAAACACAGAGTTCAGCACTATAGAAGTGGAAACAGAAAGCAGCCATGGGCAATTAACCAGGGCTGTGACTGCTTATGTTTGGTTCCTGCTTCCATTTCTGTTTCCATGGAAATGGACATCAGATCATTGGAAATAAAGTAAATTCTCCACTTCTCCTCACCTTCATATCAGCCAAGCTATACAATCCAAATAAATCTAAACTTATCTAATTAAATATGAATTTAGAAATATTTTCATTTCATTGAAATAAATTGACAAAAGCAGCATTGCTTTTGAAATATTCAGATGCTGTTGGCTATCCTTTGGGAAAGGAGTAGGTAAGTTTGCCCACCCCTTTTTGCTTTGTAAGGTATGGAAACATGCAAGCATCCATCTTACCCCTTGCTCTATGCTCCTGCCTGCCCATTAATATTGTTGTGCTGAACAGTACTCATCACTTGCCCATTAGGGGTCATTTAAGCATAAATGACCCCCCTTACAGAGACTGTGTGGGTTAAAGACCTCTTCTTTGTCTGGCTGCTAAAGCTTTGAGGTTCATTTGTATTGCAGAGCAGCTGCATAAAAAAGGTTCAAGCCCACCTTTAAAGGTCATACGGTCTCAGAGAAGGAGCTTTGACCTAGCCCAGGTGAAAAGCTCAGGGTTTGGGAACAAAGAAAAAAAGTGAGTTTTAAGCTTTCACATTCCTGTGAATTACTCAGAAAGATAAGACCTGTGTCTTTTGTAAACAAACATACTGGAGACTGAGCCTTCATTTCTCCTCTAGAGGTGAAGATGAGCTGCAAATCTGCCACACCTGTAAAGGAGTAACAGTAATTTTCAGTTTGGCTTCTGAGGGGACAGATGAGTTACACAAAACCTTGAGTGCCGACTTCAGCAGAAATGTCCCATGTCACAAGTCCATATTCCTCCAAAAGTAGCAATTGCCTTTGCTGGTCAGACAATGAAGGCATACTTTTGCCTTCATACTTTTCATACTTCATACATGCTTCATACTTTTTTCTCAGAGAAGCTCTCTAATTCTATTAAACCAAACGAACTAATGAAAACTTCCTGACACAAGGTTACAAAATAACAACTCTGCTTGAATTGGCATCACACTTTGCAATTTGCAGTGATTGGAAGTACAAATATCATTACTGTATTAATGCAAACTCAATGCCAATAAATGACTTGTTTTCTAATGAGGTTCATTTTACAGCAGGAAGAGGGGAAAGCTGGCTTTCCCAGCATCTACCAAAGTGTTAATTTCTGAAGTCCAGTAACAAGAACAGTAAGAAAGCAAGCAATCAAAGTGGATCTATATGGGCCGGTAGATTTAAACTGTTTAATTACTGTAGCTGTAGCTGGTTATTGCTAATGCATGGATCACAAAAGCGTCACTCCTGCAGAAATCAGTCATGCGAGGGAGATCAGGAATTACAGATACTTCACCAATGTGAGGGATTTGGTCTGGTCCTTTAAAGTGATTTCCTCCAGTGACAAAAGCCTCATGCCTGATACGAATGCAGAGTATGTGACAAATTTACTTTAAAGAAAAGCAGCCTGTAACCTAATTATAATCAGTCCTAAAATATACTTTTTAAAATGCCTTGTATCAAACAGTTCAGTCATGTAGACTTTTTAAAATTTAAATCCACCTTTGTCAGATGGATAAAGTATAGAAGCAGCTTTGTCAGATGCTGGCATGTCTTGAGGAAGTGAAGAAAGCCAGAGAAATGGTACCTAAATGCGGTCAATGGTATAAGGTTCGATTTTTCCTCTCTAACCAGAAGGCAAGCTTCAAACTCTTTTTCTGCTATAATTCCAATCATTATGGTTGCCATCATGAACATGAACACAATCTCCTAGACTGAGCTATCTGTATGAGTTTCTTGCCCCCAAAGGCACTGCACATGCATTTAAAATATAAAACAAACACACAGGCCATTAAAACTGGTATGATCACCCACAAAACAACATGGATTGGGATCTAACTTCACACCACTGGAGTCACTCATGAAGCACTGGAAAATTAGAACATTACAGAGTGTGCAGAGAAGCCTATTAAGTATTACTTTGGTTGGCACAGAGGAGCAAGGTACAAAGTATTTAAGGGGCAGATTAAAAGAATTAAAAGAAAAAAATAGGTGGAATTGTGGGTTGCGGTCTAGGTTACAGTAGAAGGTTTTCACTGACAGGACTTCCTAGGAGTGATGTAATACATGCTGATGAATAAGTAGATATAGACCATATTTATTCAACAACTCTCATCAAGTTGTGCAAGACAAATCATATTTTTCTGACAAAATTGCATCTATACTTTAGCTTTTTCTTCAATAGTTTAAAGAAATGATAATGCCCTCAATTGCTGTTACGATCAAGCCCTTTAGATCTTGTCTAATTGTCATTTTGTAGATTAGATCCCCAGAGACCCTTCTGCTATTGGTTTTGTTCATATCTTAGGAGACCTTTTTTCAAGTAATAAGGAAGATTTAAAGTAGATGTCTCTTAAAGGATAATAAATACCTGGAGAAGAATGAGGAAATACATTAAAGCTGAATCACTATTGTGTCACACCAATTTTCCCCTTCTACTCCTGAGATTCCACTGAAATCAATGAAGTTACAGTTACTTAAAGCTGTAGGACTACATGAGTGAACCAGGTATATCACGCTGCAATAAATGACTAGAACTTGCTGCCAGACTTGCTTGGAATCAAATATGTCCTCTTAAATTTCACTCTATTTTCACAATCTTGTAGCAGCAAAGCAAAACAAGAAGTTCACTGTGCAGTCAAAACAAAATCTTTTTTCTCTGGTCTAAGTATTTAGCCAATACAGTATCACAGAAACATTGATTTCTGTTCCCAGCCTAAGAATCCTCCTGATAGTTTCATACAGAACCAAAGACCCAGCACAATCTCTTCTTTTATGGCTAAGAAAATGCTAGGAGAATCGTTATCCCTGGGAAAGATTTCTCTGATGGACGAGGAAGGACTGTTCATTAGTGTCATGAATGATGCTGCCTCTTTTTTATGCAACTTGCATTCACTGATGCTGGCACTGTCAGAGCCTCCAACTGTGTGCACAATTCAGTTCATCGAACAAGGCAGCATCCTTTCCAGATACACTCAACGTGCGGTATTATGGTTGGGAAATTCATTCCACAGAGGAGAAACATGAATTATTTCAATTCTCAAAAAAAAAAAAAAAAAAAAAAGGGCAGTCTGTGCCTTCCTTTTCCATGCTATTAGAGAGATTATCAGGAAAAAATAAACACAGCAGTTGCTCAAGGTCCCACACAAACAAAAACAAGGACTGCAAGCCACTCCATACACAGTGCTGAGCCATTGCTCTTATTTACTTGTAAGATGTAAAACAACACATTTTTCAATTATTATTTTTTAATAATTGTTCTGGGCTGGCAGAGCAATTTTGCAAAATTTTAAGCATGAAAATCAGCCCCAAATGTTCACAGTTTTAAGTATGCTCTGTTTTCACCTCCTCCTGTTCAGCCATTTCCTTTTGGTGTATTTAGTGTGGCAGTGACACGTCAATTTGTCTGCAGGGAATGGCTGCCTATCACTGATGCTGAACATAGGTAGAGGCCAGTCCCACGCTCCTGAGTCACCTGCAGAGCTCAAGGTGCATGAACAAATTACATCTGGTCCCTAAGCATCAAGGACCAGATCCAAAAAACAGAGCTACAACACGTGTCTCTGTGTGTGCCTTGGTGCCTGCCATACGAGAGAGCCTGGAGCTAACGGCAGGGAAGCAGATACATCTACTCTGAGAAGCAGAGAGCCCTGCAGAGATAATAGCTCACATCCCAGAAGCTGGGTAGGTGCTTTACATCAGTAATGCTGACACAGGGCAAAAAGCCCAGTTTTCTCCTTAGGGATGAGACGGTACCCTCCCAGCATGGTGCCTGGTTCCCTTTTGGCCAGGATTCTGCTGTTCAGGACAGGCAGGGCTTGGGGATGGGCTGCTTTCTGTACCCCCTTCACCCTCGCCTCCTCCAGAAGGGAAAATGTGCAGCTGGGGCACAGAAGTTTTGAGATAGCAGCATTTGGCCCTGATCCACAGAGCTCCATGCCTTCACTTTAAAAGTGTTGGACTGAACAAGGAGCCATCATAGCTTACCTCCAGGAAATCCCTGAGGCTGTGGAATAGGAGTGAACAGCTGAAGTTCCTCTTCTCTGCAGAACTTAGCTATTTTGCTCTGTATTTTCTCATTTTGAGAATGAGAAAGACATTTGCTCTGTCTTTCTTTCAGAAAGATTTCTCTTTCCTGCAGAACTGAGCAGTGCCACAGAGGGTGATCAGAAAAAAAAAATCATGTCACTGAAATCCTCCATCTTTTGCAACAATTGAATAGTCCTACCCAAAGTGCTTTGTTCCCTCTTCTGCCTGATAAGATTTGCTTCTGTGTGTGGAGAACTCTCAGTCCCTCTATCGGTAAGGCATTCAAGAGAAAAACCACCCTTCTCTTCTTTACAAAGCATAGGAAACATATATGTACATATATTTGTTAGATAAAGTAGACAAAACACGAGAAGAAAGAAAAACCTTTGGCCTAATGGCCAAAGAAGGATCAGATCTGGCAGAGCACAGCAGGCAGATATGAAGTGTCCTTGTGAGACTGAGCCTTGCAACAAGATAAGTGGATGAACGCACTGTTCATCGTTTCTAATCCGACTAAATGTCACATAAGTACCCTGCTGCACAGCCTGGTCAAGGCAGAAGCACTGGTTAGGAATGCTCCAAAATGGCATTAGATGCCTCAGGAACTTCAAAGGCAAAGTCTGAAGGACTTGCATGGTCCAAGTGCCTCTAAGGCCATACGGGATCTGAACATGACTTTCGGGGAGCTTAGCACTCCGGTCCCTAGTTTCATTCCAGTTAGTTTTATCACGCCTAATTTTCCTCCTTTGTCTGGTGCAAGATTATGCTACGCCTGGGATGCAGAGTTAATGGAGGCACATTCCCCAGCCTTTTCTCACAGAGAGTCTTACTGAAAAGAGGAGGAATCTCTGATAAACCACTTGAGAACCACCTGATAAGGACTTCTTTGAGTCCTTTGAGACAGCTGCCAGCTTTAAAAACAAACAAATAAACAATCCAATGAAAATGCATGGGACCAACAGAGTAGACTGGAATGTGGAGCATTAATTTTTCCATTATCAGCCATCAAGGTAAAGGGAAAGAAGGGAATAAATTATATGCCTGAAACATTTGTATGGAAACTTTTCCAAGCTAGATAAAAATTCAATTATTTATTACTTCAGGAAATACTCTAACATCAAGCAGTGACCCCTGGCTGGTGTCAATGCTTCCCCAAAAGGATTGCCATTCAGAAAGCTTTATGATTACCACATAAAGTTTAATCAGTGCATTAAAAATAAATTAAAGATTTGCTAATTGTAATGTAATTAGCTTAATATAATTACATTGCTCAGTGACTGAGAGTTTTATTGTTATTGTGAGATCTTTTCTCATTTGGGGGGCCTGAAGTTAAGTGGCACTGTATTGACAACCGTTTCTTCCCTTAATATTCAGTTTCAGGAATGGGCTGAATTTTTTACCTGAATCTTGCAATTTATCACAATCAGTATCATCACAAATTACAGAAAGCATCCAGCTACATGATAACTTCTAAATGAAGTGTCTGTAACCAGGGCAGTAGCAGCCTTGGCTGTTAATTTGTCATATTTCATAGCCAGCCTGACACCCTGTCCAATTTGCTTGTAAGCTTTATCACAAAGACAGCTATAAGAGCTGCCTCTGACTCTGAGCAGGATGGGGGAGATGGACAGAAATTCAGCAGCAGCAGCAGCAGCAGCTTTGCTCTTCAGATTCCCTGTTTCTGAGTACAATCTGGATGCAAAATAAACACCCCTGTTTCCTGATGGTGTTTGTTTTTTCTATTAAAAATCTCTCTGTTCTTTTCTCTGCTCCCCCCTTCCTCATTAAGACAACCAATTTTTTTTCTTTAAGACTCCCTGCTGACCATAATTTGATGGTTATCGTAATTTATTAGCAGTTAGAGGAGTTATAAGAAATAAGAGGGATAACAGTACTCAGGCAGCATCATTACCTATCTTACACAAGCATGTCCTCCTCTCAAAATGACCTGCAAACTTTTCCTTTTGGGCAGAAGTTGTTCAGTAGTGTAAAAATGGCCATGAATATCCCTTCAGGATATTGGTCTCTCTTCTCCTGTTATCTTCCAGATGCTCTGAGGCCCTCAATCAATTTGCATTGATTTAAGCAACATTATTCAATACATATTATCAGTCCGATCTGAAGGGAATTGTGTGAGGAGCAGGTCTTCTTTTCTGTTCCTGACATGCCAAACACAACACAAGATGGTACAAAAAACCAAAAAAAACCAGTTTCTAATAGACCAACAGGTGTTAGATGATGCCTGGACTTTAAAAAACGCAAGAAACCTCATTTTCACTTGTCTGACATTTTAAAGTCAGGTTGGCCAGCTTGGAGTGCAGAGTGAATGTTAGCTTGGATGGATTTTGTTGATAGTATTGGATCCAGGAACAATTTTTAAGATCCTCTTCTGAGTACCTGCAACACCAACCACTTCATACAGTATCAGGGTACAACCAATACCAGCCTGACATCCTTGGGTTTTTCAGCATAATGAAAAATATGCCTCTCCTTGAGGCAGGAGGTACTATTCTCCCTTCTACACTTGCTCCATCAGGTAAGCCCCAATATCTACCCTTCTCATCCTGTTGCTGGCTGCCCAGCTGTGCTGTTGGGCTGTGGACTCCACCACAATATCTAGGAGATAAGCTCTGCAGAACTCACCTCTCCCACCGTTAAGTGGTTTTGCAGATCTGTCCCCTATTACACCAGCAACCAAGAGAGAACGAGTAGGAAATTAGCAGAGAGCATTCCAGTCTTTAGAGCTGAGCCTCCAGAGGGACTATAAAACCTCTCATGCTGTTGGGGATAAATAAAGAGCTTGTGGTGCCCGCAGTTAAAAGAAGGAATTTGAGAATGGGGACTGCCCAAGGACACAGAGGCTAAATGGAGGCAGAAGAATGAGAGGACAGAGAAGAATCAAATAAGGTAGGAATCAGAAAGGCCACAACTGTAGAAAAGGCAGAAAGAAGATAAAAATTAAGAGAAATTTTCAAGTTTGAAGGAGGTTATATGAACCAAGTGACCATATGTCAGTCTCCTGAGGTTTTGCCTTTCATGTTGAACTGCAAGCCCACTGATTCTGTAGGATGCAGTCCTCAGCACACGGCTACCACTGTGAGTGAGTCATTTGGTACAGTTCCTGTGGCAAGAATCCCAAATGTGTCAGGCCTGGACTAAAAAGCAAGATGGAGAATGAATACACCTGAAGGCACATTTGGCACTTTAATTCTGAGCAGATATCACTTCTAATTATAGCCAGCCTTATGCCAGCTTACTACCGTTCAAGCGCTTGTGGGTTCGCACATCGAGTGCCAGATTTAATCCATTCAAGGTAAAGTGCAAGAGAACCAATTGCATTTTGCATGCCTTCTACCTGAATGATTTGCTTTGTTGTTCCCAATTTGCAGTTTGACTCGAAGATCTGCACCCCTCTGGTTAGTTCTGGTTGGCTTCTCTGCAGCCACAGGGGCATATTTTTCAGCTGAATGAAGCCCAGCTGGCAGGCTCAATTTGCCCCACCAATGAGTCATATCTTTCTCTAATTTCACCTGCACGAGAGAATTGCAGCTTCCTCTCCTAATTCCTTGACTTCAAATTTCTTCTTACAAAAAGAAAGTTCAAGCTCATCCCAGCACACAGAGCCATAACCCTGCTTGCCTGGAGGACAGTGGCAAAGCTGAAGAGACACCCACTAGTGAACATTACTTTAAGAGTAAGTTTAGTTAGGGGAAGCCTTTCCCAGTCTGGTCCTGTACCAGATTTTGATATAATATGGTGCCTAGTGCTTCACAAGGACCAATGCTCAGCACTCCACAAGGACATGTTGTTTTCCCTCATGATTTAGGGATTGGAGCAGAGGGAAGGTTTAATACAATCATGCATCAGTTTTCTTTCCAAACAGCACTGTGAAACACAGAACAGAAGGAGGATTGCCTCTTCACCCCATAAATCCACTTAAGCTTGGATTATGAGCCATATTCACCCAATTTTTGCTGGGAGCTTAAGGCAGAACCATGCTTCTGTTTCTCTGAGGGATGCTGGGAAGCTGGGGTGGTTTTCAGGATGCTCCAAACTTCCAGGAGTGCTATGGCCACATTCTTTGATTTGCAGGGGTCAAACAGCAGAAGTGTGAGATCAGCCACACTCTAGGCCTATGTATGGAAATGGATGAAGTGCACAAAGAGCAGGCAGAAGGGTTTGTTTTAATAACTAGTAGCTTTCAGAGCATGGGGTTTTTAGCAGCTCTGCCACATTGAGTTGACAAAGAAATAAAAGGGAACACTTCCCCACACACAAATCTATATTGATCCAAATATGGATCTTGTTTCAGTTTAGAGAACAACTAGCACTGATGCTGTCAAACAGACCTATCTGGAATTATTTCAGGAGCTCCATTTTCCACCCTTGTGCACAGAGAGAGAGAAATGGAGAGAAAAAAGAAGGAAGAGAAAATAGAAAGAGGAAAGGAAAGGAAAAGGAAAGGAAAAGGAAAGGAAAAGGAAAGGAAAAGGAAAGGAAAAGGAAAGGAAAAGGAAAGGAAAGGAAAGGAAAGGAAAGGAAAGGAAAGGAAAGGAAAGGAAAGGAAAGGAAAGGAAAGGAAAGGAAAGGAAAGGAAAGGAAAGGAAAGGAAAGGAAAGGAAAGGAAAGGAAAGGAAAGGAAAGGGAAATAGAGCATGGTCAGTGGCAGGCTGTGTGAAACCTCTGCACACATCACCTGCTCCCGGCACTGTCCTTTCCTTACTCATCCTTAATGAGCCGGTTCAGTTGTGCAAGGTAGTTCCTAATTACCTCTCCCCCGGTTTCTCTCTTTCCCCCCCGAGAATGGCCTTTCCAAGAACTTACTTCACATGCACACACCTGGTACTGTGAGATAGGAAGCCTCACCATGGATACCAGTCCTCCATTCCCAGCCTGACCCACGCTCCTGGGATTCGGGCAACTATCTCCAGGATGCTGTAAACTCCAGATGTGCCTTACCTACTGCCTGGAGACACTGCATGTGAACGCTGCTCACAACTATTATTCTGCACTCACACATACACACACACACACATACACACACGAACTGGCTATGCAGATCAAGCTCTGAGAAATGAAATAAAGCAAAACGGTAATCTTAATCTTCCCTTTAATATCCTACCCTGTGCCAGATAAGAGCAGCTGTGCTCACACAATGTGTCCAACTGGACATGATAAATAGCCTGGGAGAAAAGAAAAATACACACAGACACACAAATATATATGTGCATACACACATGCTCTAAGGAATTTAAAATATGTTTGTTCACAGAAGTGGTGGCCTCCAGCTCACAGCTTCCTCGATTAAGAAAAGGGTTTATTAGAAATAAAAATGGCCTGCCAGTGTTGGAATCGTACACAAAATCCTAGAGTAAATATCTGCATGGCTAGCCTGAAGGGTTAACCTTACCAATGCACAAATACTGACTGGCTCTCCTCCTGTTACAGTGTAAATGCTGATTGGAAGGAAGAGATCATTCTAGGTCAGTATGTCCTTTACATTGTGAATAGCTTGACAGGGGCTAATAAACTCCTCCGCCTATGGCACCAATAATTTACTATATATTCCTAGGTATCACATGCAATTTTTTATTTACACATGTATAATTGGTTGGTTTGATTTTAAAGAGGTGAAGCAGGACAATCTGGGTCAAGAAACATGCTTAAGCCAGAGGATGCCAAAGGCTCCACTCTCCTGGTCTTAACCTATGGTGGAGAATAACATCCCGGCTGCTGCTCCCTGCACTGCTGCCAGGGCTTTACATGGCAGCCAGGCATCGCCAAGAGTGGACAGCTGGTCCTACAGGGATCCATGAGGGATCCACTCACGCTGCAAAGCAATCCCAGCTGATTTGAGGAATTCTTCGTGAATTGACATGATTGTAAAACTAACAGATTTCCAGCTGCTTTCCTGAGTGGTCACTGCTCTGCAGCCGAGAGAGCCGTGCCCCAGAGCAGCCTGCCTTGCTCCTGCCTCCACCGCGCTGCATTTCACACCGATGAGGTAATTCCACCGCAGATGAGGTAACCCTGCGAGTTGCCCACCAGCTAGAAGAGGCTACCATATGATTCCTCATGTAAACAGGCAGCGCGGTCCCCCCGGACGGGAGCTGACAGCTGCGTTCTGCCGATGCCGAGCTGGTGGCCGGCGGCGGCCGCGGGGAGCCCGGGCCTGCGGGGCCTCGGCGCCTCAGCGCGGCGCCCTGCCACGTCTGTGCCACGCTCGGCACAACCGCGCCGGGCCACGCTCGGCTTCCAGCGCTCTGACAGGGCACCCTGCTCCTCCGGCACTCCGGCTGCCAGGGCCAGCCTTCAGATGGCTCTTTGTCTTCCCACACCGCGGTTTCTACGGCCTTCTCACGCCCCGGTGAGGTGGTGCATCTCTTCGGAACGACTTCCTCCTGCGGCTGCAGGTGTTAGACCGGGGGGAAATCCCTCCTTCCCTCGCACAGGAGGTGCAGGGGGAGAGCAGGGGCAGGGATGCTGCAGGGCAGCAGTGTGGGGAGCTGCCCGGGCAATCCCCAATGGTTTGGTGTGCAAGCACTGCCATTTTGTGTGAGTGCACTTTGCACAGGTGGTGTTCCTAGAAAGTCCCCTAATTTGCAAGCAGCATGAAAGTTAGTTCTGTGGTTAGGCAGTGAGGATGGCTGCAACCCTGTTCCACCTACAAGTGTCAGAGTATCTGCAGGCCTCTGCTCATCCCACCAGCAAAAAGCTAAAGCCAAAGCTCCTAAAACCAGCACCTTGTCTTCAGAGTCTGGAATCATTGCCATTTACAGTCCTTCACTAGCCAAGGAACCCTACTAGCTCTTCTGTGATAAGTATTCCCAGTGCTGATTCCTACCTGGGTGCTGGGCAAAGCAGGCCTGTGTGATGAACGCATGAGAAGGAGAAATGCACAACTAAAAGAGAGCAGGACACAGGCTTGTCAACTCCCTAAGCTCAGAGTGCATCTGCACCCTGCTCAGTGCCAGGAGTTCCCAAAGCCTCCTTGTGAATGACAGGGCAGCGGGGATCAAATCATACCACAGCTCCCAGTAACTACCTGTGTCTCCATGGACTCAACCACAAAAATTGTGCTTGAGAACTTTGTCTTAACAAACTTCCTCTCAACAGTGACAATTACTGATCTGGAAATCTGTTCTGGGCAGACCTTGACCCAAACTTCATGTGACAAGGGCCTCAGAATGACCCTGAGTACTAACATGTCCTTAGATGCAGGAAAGCAGCTAGGATGAACATCTCCTGTTCCATTCCCAGTTTACAAATCTCAGGTCCCCTGGTTTGTCCAGTCTGGAGGAGGTCTCACCTCACTCACTCACTGGTGAGTAAAGCACACCTGTACCAAGCACCCAAAGAAAGCTGTTTCCCTCTGCCCTGGGGATGTGAGCATTAAGGAGCTCCTGGCAAGAGGGAAAGGCTTTCCATCACCCTCTGCTGAGTTTGTTTTGCCAAAAAAATGGGAACTACTATGTGCAAGCCCTGGAGGAAGTCATGTCTTTCTTTCCCCTACCTCCCAAAGCAGCTCTTTCACAAGGAACAGGTCAAAACAAATTACTATTATAATTGGAGTATATGAAGGGACACAAATCCATTACTGCTGGGGCTGAGCTCACCTCACTTTGCAAGGCTGAGATCAGGAATCTTCCCTCTACTCTGAGCTCACAAGATGCCAGAGGGACAGACAGATCTCCTGAAGTCCACCCAAAAGGGATTCAAAAAAGCCAAGGGAGAAGTGGGGCCACATCATATTCCCAACCCTCCCAGCCCAGAGAGCCAGCAGGCTGTGCACCAGCAAATCTGTATCACAGCCCCAAGGAACTGTGCAGTGGGACATGTGCTGGACTCCAGACACCACAGCTAGATTTTTAAAAGATGTGGGTAACTTTATAAGCTATAACAGTTGCTGTCATGCATAACGAGATACAGTTAATCATTTCTTTGCCTCATGCTGTAGCTGGATCATCTACTACAGATGATTTTCCCCTTTTGTAGGGAAGAGCAAGGTGCATCAGGTTTTACACATCCCTCTCTCTGACTGAGTGCCGGTCACTGTTCAGTGGAACACCAAGCCTGGCAGAGTCACAACTTCCCTCTGCTTCAAAGGAGCCTGTCAACAGCAGATGGCAGGGGCCTGGGGGATGCCTGCCATGACAGACCCCAGCCCCTTGTCTGCATGCCACCCACACCTTTCAGATGTGCACTAGTTTAAAAGGCAACACGTCAAGGTAGTCTGAGTGGCTTGAGTTCTCCCAGACCAATGTGACCCCTGCTTACAGCATAAATGTTACCATCTGAGCTTGTCATCCCCCCTCACAGTCTGGGAGACAAGCAGGCATCCTGTGGGCACAGCCATCTCAGAAATGGTTACAGCCCAGGATGGATCACCCTTCAAAGGTGTCATAAAGGGTCTCTAAGGTCATTAGCTTGGGCCTATCCCCAGAGGAAGCCATGTGTTTGGTGACGCCAGATCCACCTCTGAACCTGCTCAGCAGCCAGGCTGGCACCCCCAGCACTGCCCATGTGGAACAGGTCCTCAGCCCCAGGGTACAGATCCCAAACCTCTGCTGCCCTGCCTTGGGATGCAACTTCCCCTCTGAAGGCCTGAATACAGGTGCTGTAAGGCAGGCAGGGCATTAATTATGGCAGAAACTGATGGAGAACCAGCAGGAAAAGGGTTAAGAGAGCCAGGGCTTGTTGCTATCCAGGAACCCAGGCTACCTCACCTCCCAGGATAACCATCAGCCAGACCTTTCTCAAGCCTTTTTTGGCAGGTTGCGTTGTCAGAAAACCACCTGTTACTTGGGAGAGATTCAAATGCATAATGAATTAAAAAAGCATATTGTGTGTTACTATCTAGCCCCCAGACAGATGTGTTATTTAAGTGTGGGTATGATCTGTGCTGTTAATTTTAAACAACATATGATCAAAGATCATGTCTGGCTTTGTGCTTTGCTTCCTTTCAGGTTCTGGCTTGTGTGTCCATGCCAGACAGTTGTGGTTTCTGTCATATGGCAGGAAAAGCTTATTTTACATGCTGCCTAAATTTATATTTTATTGCACATTAAAGCAGCCCATTGGAATTAAGTTATCGCATTGTTTATAATGGTAAGTGAATCGTGGCTGTGGAAAAGAGAGTACCACACAAAGGGATTTTTTAGAAACACCTACTCCCTACATTCAGGGCTTTCAGCCATTTTAAAGACAGCAGCAGAGTGAAGAGCAAGACTGAAATATATAAACCACATCACCGCTCCTATGGGAAGGCTGGAAACTGTTGGAAATGGCAGCACTGCCAAGCAATCAGTCCAGAAGCACCAGTCAGGCCCTTGGCAGACAGGGAGACATGCTTAACAGATCATGAGATTTTTAAAAAAATAATACAGTTGAGGTTCTTTTATTTGCTTCTCAGCCTGAGCCTTCAGGCTTTGCTGCCCAGCTAGAATAGCTTGACATCTGCCCTGGACGAATAGCTGAGTAAATACACTGACCAAAATAAGGAAGAGCAGCCCTGTGCGATTGTTCGGCTCCACCTCAGAGGCAATGCGTGTTTGAAGATGTCAGGTAAAGCAACAGGAGCTCTGGCACACTCAGAGTGGTAGAGGGGTAAATTTCTTGGATGCCTAACTACACTGCTTTCCAAAAAACCCACACAATTTAGGGCAGATACAAAGCACAGCAAAAAAAGTCATTCTTGCTGATCAAGAATCACTGTGCAGGATAGGGGTTTTATCACCAGCATTTGTGGATACAGAGGTAATTTCAGTTCAGGCTTTCCAGGTAAATATATGAAGTGAGATTCATCACAAGAGAACTGAAAGTGAGAGTACTGGTTTAACATCAGTAAACAGGGAGCCAGACCCAGCCCTCATCTGCACTGAGGTAAATGCTGCTGCCATGGCAAGAACAGGGGCAGTGAGCAGCTGCTGCCAGTTGCCCACCTCAGAAACGTGTTGGGGTTCCAGCCCTCCTTTCACTAACAGAAGGCAAGTAAAGCTTCTGCCAGGCCGCAGACAGCTGCCAGGCTTTGACCACCCTGCTGGGGAGGCAATAATCCTCTGACACACAAGTTACTCAGGTTCATTACAGGAATCAGTCATCTCTTCTGCCCAGGTGTGCTGGGAGTGCTGCTCTGACTAAAGGCTAGGGGTTTTCTGCCCCTTCTCTACCTGGCCCAGGGATTTTGGCCCAGATTTCCTTCCCAACCTTTTCATCTGCTGAGAAACTGTTCTTTCTTTGTTGCGGGGTTTCAGCTCTGCCCACTTCAGGTGCAGAGGAGGCCTCACAGTCCCCCAACACCAATGTGCTCCCAATCCCACACAGATTGAACAGGGCTAACCACTGGCTGCTACTATCCCTGTGAGAGGCAGGCCGGCTCTCAATCTCAGCTGTCACAGAAATAAATAAAGTGAAAAGACATGAACTCTCCCCTTCCAAGGCTGTATTAAGAGTGGCTCCAGCCAGCCAGCCTTCAGCTGCAGTGCTACTGCTCTCCAGCCACTTGGAAGAGATACCACCCATCCTCCCTGCTGGGGAAAAAATACTGCCCTAAAACCTCTTCCTGGAGGGGACCCAGAGAGGAGCTATCTGTGGTACATCTGTAAAGGCTGTCCCGACCTCTGGGAGCCAGGCTGAAATGCTGTGCAAAGGCACAGAGGTGAAGCAGTGAGCATGGGTTAAAGGGATTGCACTGTGCTGCTTTAACATAGAATAATCCTGCTCTGGGGCTGCTACTGTTTGAAGACCCGAAAACACCCTCATCCACACACACAGTACTGAACAGGAGAGTATAAGGGGTAAGAAGGGATTGTTTGAGAGATGATACCAGAGCTGAGGAGAGGATTTTAAAGAGCACAAACTCATTTCATATGGCTGAGTGCTGGCGACACTAGGAGAAATTCAATGGATTATGTTGCACCAGAGGTCAGAATATAATTGTCCCTTCTGGCCTTTAAAACCTGTGAATGTATAGAGATTCCTCAGGAATCTGATTCCTGGGGTTTATTTATTTATTTTCTTACCAGCTGCCAGACACAGCATGCTCCTAGACAAATAAGGAGGTGGTAGCTATGGGGTGAGTATATCAGTAGTGCTGATCTCTTGTGGGGCTTCCTGGTAGAATATCTATCTGCCTCAGATGAGACAAGGTTAAGGGATATAAGACAGTTTCATCTTAAAGTACTAAGAGCCACATTGCTATTTCAGAAGTGATTAGATGTTAGGGAGAACTAAACAACTTGGAGCACAAGTGTTCTCCTAGATATTTTTTTTAAAACAGAACTTTCCCAGCCCACATATTAAATAGCTCTCTGTTGTCCTTGCAAAGGGCCAAAGAGCTAAAGATAGCTCCACTAATTGCTGCTTCCCTTTGTCCCTTAGCTCTAGAGATTCCCAAATTCTATATTATTACTTCATCATTTTAATTGTGCAAGAATCTTTTCACAGAATTAATTAGAATAAAATAATGCTAATACAAAAATAAACAGTTATTAGTATCTAGGTAGCACCATTTTTAGAGCAGGTACTTTGTGAAAGACTATTACCCAACACTTCTGCCTGCACATGCTCATGCTGGGCAGCCTCATTCTGCAAACCAGGGACACACCCTGTGACCTGTACTCACACCAAGGAGCCACACCAGGAAAATGAATTGCTGTCACCTGAGACATGCACTAAAGAAAAGACAGAAAAGTAAGGGGGGCTGTTCCAGCTCTGAAACAGGAAGAGAAAGCCAAGAAAGTTTAAGGTGACTTACAGCTACTGTTCTCCACAACCCTGGACGTACAGGACCCAATCTACTTTATAACTGATATCCACACAGGGAAGCAACTTGGAAACAGCTGACCCTCTGATTCTATGCAAAGACATTCAGCAGACCAATTTACCAGTGTCATTCCTTTGCACCTTTCAACTTAATGATACCTTACAGGGAAGAAAAATTCAAATTAAAAATTGAAGCTATTAATATATCTTTGAAAATGGTAAAGGAACCAAGATTAAGACCAATAGCAGGCCACTAATCTTGGCATACTTCTGATTTTGTACCCTTTAAATCACTGTAATACCTTCTTCAAATTCCAGCATAAATAGGATTTTTCTATGAGGGTGTTAGTGCTCCTGCTGCATCAAAAGCTATATTATATTTTACAAGTCCTAGAGCTGAGAATCCTCACTCCCAAAATAGACCTCCTCACCAGATGATATTAACACAGCTGACAAAATAACATTGCATTGAAAAATACGTCTGTAGAAAGGGAAATAGAAAAGCAGAAGTTTTCTCCTACTTGAACCTTTTGGAAGGGTTCAAGGGGCTTGCAAGGTAAGTAGAATGCATATTACAACTTTCTAGCAGAGACACTGTATATTGCAAGGTAACTATGTCCTCTTGCTTCTGCTACTTCTGCCTTCCTGGTCACTGCCGACAGGCAGACTCACATATACATAACAAGCATCAGTCAAGAACAGGCAGCAGGAGGGAACTCCTCCCAACCACCTAACCACATCTTTAAATTTCTCTTCTCCCTGCCCTCCATTGTATTTGTCTGCCTGTCTCTGTGAATGCCTGTTTCCCTGGAAGGGAGGAGGAGACCCAAACAAACCCTGAAGCAATTCCAAATTTCCTTGGTAGGGGAAAAACAAAATCTATTCACTGGGGATCAAACCTTCAGTGAATCATTTTCCACTGCTCTGACATGTCAAATACTCCAGTGATTCACCAGCTATGGAGCTCTGATTCACCTGCAATAAACAGGGCTGATTGCTTCCCAGAAGCACTGGGGTTTGCATCATTCTCGAAAGGCTCTACTTCCTCCACGCAGCTTCTCATCTCCCTTTGCCACACAGCAAAGCCACAGCAGCAGCCAGGGCAGTGACAAGGAGCAAGAAATCCAGACTAGTGGTTTTAGATCAAGGGGCCAAGAGGGAAGACTGTCTTGGATAAATGAACAGCACGAGAAGTTAGGAGCGCCCATGGATCTTCTTGTTCCTGTTTAAGTGTGAAAATGGGAAGGACAGAAAAGAAGGGACAGGAGGAGTTTGGTATTTATTTGTGGCTCTCATTGGGTTCATCTCCCTGCCAGCACAGGACACAGTTTCTCCAAGAGGGAGCACCAGAAATAGAACTGAGTTACATCTAATGAGGTTTTTGGTGGCATATTCATTAAACTTGTAGAAAGGGTAAAGAAATGCAGGAAGCTAAGTCTTGGAAAGGTTCCAACTGGACCCCTTTGACTCATTAAAGGAGGGAGTAAAATGAACCATGCCCCAGGGCAATCGTAAAAGGATAAGCAGGAAAGGGCCAATTCATTAAGGACTGGGGGACCCGGTGGTCCCTGGCTGGGCAGTGTGGGGATAGGGCCACGGGATGGCTGGGGCATGAAGAAGCCCAGGGCCAGGGATGTCCACTCGCCCTTGGCATGCTGGGGAAGGCACCGGTGCTTTGTTCTGGCTGAGTCCCAAAAGGCAGCAGTGCGGGGATCTCAGAAAGCCCTCGCTCCCCACAACTGCCATGAGCTCCCCATCCACCACCATCAACAGCTTTCCTGCCTCCATCTCTGGCTTGGACTGGCCTTCCTGCCTGCCAAAGGGAGGGGGAAGGGGGGAAAAGTCACGCAGACCCTCCCGAGCCTTGCAGGGGCAAGGGGGAGGGAGGAGGAGGCAAACTCAATTGAGCAGCTTTGCGGGGGGCCCCAGATTTTCTCAAACCAGTCACGCCAGCTGCAGCCCAGCCATGATGAGAAAGGAGAGGAGACAGTGCGGCAACGGCTCCTACGACCCCGAGGGAGGAGGAGGAGGCGGCCCAGGCTGCTAAACTGACACCAGGCAAAAGTTGGCCACGTTTTCCCCCAGCCACGGAGGAATAGCGCAGGCAAGTCAGATGTGACCGTGCTACAGGAGCCAGGAGAAAATAAAAACAAGTGACAGCTGACTCTTGAGGACTTTTGTAGGGGGTGAAGGGGGGAGAGAGGGCGAGGAGGGAGGGAGAGACCTACAAATACTGGGGGAAGGGCAGAGCGCAGCCCAGGAGCCTTCTGCAGCAGCAGATGGAGAGGGAAGCTACCGCTGATTCCTGCAGAGTCAGGGAAGGAGAGAGACAGCATTGCACCGAGGTGATCACATGAATAGGGAATGAAGGCGCAGAACAAAGAAGGGGTTTTGGGGAGAGGGAGCGGGAATTCTTCACAGGACCCCCAGGGCCGGGGCATCCCATTGCGGTGCCCTGGGGTGCTGCGGTGGGGCAAACCTGCAGAGGAGCTTGGGCACAGCCAGCTGAGGCTGCTGGAGGACAGAGTCAGTGCGAGCGGAGCGACAGAGGAGACATTTGTGCAGTTACTGCGGGGTGAAGCTCACTAATACCCGACAGAAGAGCTAATTCCTCCGATCAGGATGCAAGCACATGGTGGAAAGTATAAATTCCCTTGCTCTGGGCTCCTCTAACCTGCTGCAGGATGAAGCCGCGGAGGCTGTGAATAAGTGCTGCCTGTCTTTCTGCCGGTCCTGAGGTCCCCGATGTGCCGGCGATGATTGTTATGACAGTCATTCTCGATGTGATTGGCACCTCCTGGTTAGATCAAGGTCACTGTTAGAACATATTTTTTCATTAAAATGGCCGAGAGCCTGTCAATGACCACAGGCCATGGCTAATTAAGGGAGGACCCAACGCCCCCCGCAGGAGTCAGCAATCAGGGCTGATGCTGAGCCACCCACCCTAAGGGAGCCGGCAGAGCGATCCTGCCCCCAGCGCCCTTGCATGCAGGGAGGACATACCCACCCCCGGCATGCAGGGCCACCCACCAGCCTCACTGCTGCCACACCAGAGCAACAGCATCACCTCCTGTCACACAGCTCACAGGAGCATCCCGGGCACCTGCAGATGGCCCTTGTGTCCAGCTAGGTTATGGATCCTTGAAAGGGAAAGGATGGATGATAACCAACTCCTTACAGTGAAATCAGGTGCACATTTGGGGGACAAAGACCCATAAACAAGCTTTAGATTTGAAGAAAATCCTTTTTCAAAAATGTCTAATTATGACCACAGTGTAATAATAACTAATTCCTGGGACAGTATGAGGTTGTCTCTGTGCAGACCTTAGCAAACATGACAAGGTCTTCTTTAGGAAAGGACCTGATGGGAATGGGTTCACACTTCTGGGATAGATTTTCAGCTCAAACTTCAACACAGGTGGGATGCAAGACACTGACCAAAGAATTTTTTGGTGTCAAACACTATGGTAAAGCCATACACTACCAGAATTCAACACATAATTTGGATAGTACCTCCCCATGGTCTTAGTTTGGCTAAACAGCTTATCAAAAAAAGTCAGTATCTTCTCCAATATATATATATATATTGAAAATTGAAGGAAACCGTTTTATTCCAAAGGCTGCTGTGTCTCTCAGTTCTGTGTCACAGCCCTTCCATCCAGGTTCTTTCCTGGGCTCTCTTATTTATTTTCCCACCACTGAACAATAGCAGAAGAGTTCCTCATCATGGAAAAAATGGGGCTCTGGGCTGCCTCTAGACTGCCACAAATATCATCCATTTACTTTTGCTATCAAGGCAGTGTCTCCAAGCCATACAGCCTTGTGTTCTCATTGCCAAATTCATCCCAGTTCAACGCCATTTGTACCTTACAGAGAGGTTGTGCATATCTCAAGAGAGCTATGTGAGCTTCTTGCAATGCAGTTCCACAGAAGTTTGTTTGCTGATGAGCTTTCCACTATTTCGGTAAAATACTTCCACTTTGTGTCCATCTCAGAATGAAAAGATGTTTTGGAATTAGTGCAGCATCCAGGTGTGCCTTCCTTGTTTTGTGTTTGTGGAGACCCTGTCCAACTTCCATCTAGACATGAAAGAGAACCAGTTATTAGAATTTGGCAACCAATAGGTTATGGAATAGGACAAGGGGGAATGGCTTTAAACTGACAGAGGGCAAGTTTAGATTAGATATTAGGAAAAAAAATTTTTCACTGTAAGGGTCATGAAACACTGGACCAGGGTGTCCAGAGAAATTGTGGATGCCCTATCCCTGGAAGTGTTCAAGGCCAGGTTGGATGGGGCCTCGAGCAACCTGGTCAAGTGGAAGGCTCTTGTCAGGGGCATTCAAACTAGGTGATCTTTTAAGTCCCTTCCAACCCAAACCATCCTATAATTCTATATGAAGCCTATTCTGTGTGATTCTATGGCATCACACATTTCTGACCTGCTGAATATGGGAAAGAAGCTTGACTTCCTAAACACCATCTGATATACCTTCAACAGGTTCCTGGTGGAGAACGAGAAGGAAGCTCAATCCCCTCCCCTGCCCCCAATAAACAAGTGCTTTTTCAGTCCCTTCAGTTTCTTTCAGCTACTGTGGTTTACATATTAGGCCCTGCACCTGAAGATAGTTTTGTAGAATATCCAGTCCAGTTGGGGCCTGGCCTCATTGCTTGGCACAAGGTTAATAATGACAATAGTGGTGCTTAATTTTGATGGTGATTGTGGGTGAATGGCAAAAGACACAGCAGGGGCTTACTCCCTTGCTCAGGAGATGTGCTTTCCAATACAACTTTTTTAAAGTGTGTTTTAAAGAATTTTTTTTTAATTGCTTTAAAAAGAAGGTAAGCCACGTGTAGTTCAGTCGGAATCTCACTCTGATCTGTAACTGCCTAATCCAGGCCAGGACTTAAAGAAACCCATTCCAGTGACACTAGGCACCGACTGTGAGAGTCAGTCTGGGAGCTAGACAGCTAGGAAAAACTACAGCTTTGGTCTGTGTCCAGCAGCCTAAATAAAAAGTTTCCTTTCCATGCTTTGCATTCATCACAAAAGAGCACTAGCTATCTCTTTTATACAGTAAATATGCACTGCCACAGACACATATCACATTAAAGTCACACTGGTAAAAGCTCAAGCACAGGATGTTAAAAATGAGGTATTGTAATTGTTATCTCAGATGAATTTCTCCTTTTTAATGACACATGGTATTCATGCAGAAATGTCAAACCCAAGCATATAAAGAGTGTTTGTTGCTTTCTCCTCTCCCTCGTAAAGCATCATAGAGTTGGCTTTAGAAAAATAGAGTTGGCTCTAGAAAAAATTATTTTGGTATTAATATATATGTTCATGTATATAAGTATGTGCATAAAATTGTGATTGTTTATTTACTTTTCATTGTCCATTTGCACTTTGATGGCGCTTTATGTTCTTTCCACAAAGGTGTAGATGCTAAAACTGAGATTTTTCTGTTATTCACAAGACTCCAGAGGCTTGGGCTTAAGTAAAATATCAAATGTTACGAGTTCATGATGAGATACAAGACCGGCCAACATTAGTAACATTTTACAAGATAAATTATATATACTAAGCCAGCAAAGAAAGAAATACCTTGAGAACACAACTCACCTAAAATGCCTCTGTGTTACCATTACTAGGAATTGAACAGCTGCACCTTCTGACTTCAGTATTAACAGCGCTTTTCTAATAGTTTGCTGTGCACTCAATCTTTGTGATGCTGTTTAAAAAAGAGAGAAAATCAAGCACTGAAGTTCAGCAGTCTCAGAGGGGAATACAGTGGGGAGTAGCAAATTTTGAGCAGTGCTAATTCCCATGCTGCTAATTGGACAGAGGCCATTTCCTGCACGCTAAAGTCAAACAGGACAGGAGCATATGGGCTTTCAGAGAGAGAGTTGGGTCTTTGCAATGGAAAAGAAAACACACACTGAAAAAACACCCTAGAAGCCCCACAGAATATTGGTGATTGCAGAGAAATTACAGACAAATTACAAACTTAAAAGCTATATGCACAGATGCTGCTCCTATTGCTTCTGGGAGAACTGTGCCTTTGAAAAATGGTACCTGTTCCTTGGGGATATGCCATTTTCAGTGCCCAGTATTCTCCCTTGGCCCTACCGTTAAAGGGAATAGGGTTTGATTTGTTTTCTTTATTAATTTTTAATTATTTTTCACTTTATCTACATTTCTTATAGGTTTCAATGGCAGGATGAGATCCTCATTGGTAAGCTTTCCTGAGAGAAGCCAGCATAGTCAGCGGGCTGAAGGGTTGCAAGCTCTGTAATGTTGCAGAGGGGACAGCCCTGCCCTACAAGGCTGAAACTCTTAGGACTCCATATCAGTCAGCCGCAATCTTTTATTCAGCTGTGTCATATTCAACCAAGTGAAACATTTATCATCAATGAAAACAGTATCAGGACAAGTATCAAACATTACCTCTCTTCTTTAAGCATGTTAAATCCAAGCACAAAAGGACAGGCATAAGGAGGTAACACTTCAGGGATGTGACAGAGCTGGGATCCTAGGGGTGAGAGGGGTGCTCTAGGAGGAGATGCTGACTCACTTCCCTGTATCTTCCTGCAAAGAAACTGGTGTAGGGCAGGGTCAAAAACAGGGCACTAACAGAGCATCATTCTGATCCATTGTGGCAAGGACGGTGATGGTCCAAAAGAGTTGATTTTCTTCTATTAGCTGTTAATCAAAGATGCCTCTTTTACTTCCTTTGACAGTTTATTCTGCCTACAGCAGTCTCTCCTACACAACACCCTGCCAAAAACAGATGCACAGAAGGTGTTGGGCAGGGACTGAGCATGGAAAATTTCAGCTGCCAGAGTGGGTGGTTTAAAAAGTCAATGGCCAGGGAACAGAGGGACGGACACAATGGCTCTCATGATGGAGCCAGTCACAACGGGCAGCACAAGCAGCAGCAGCATCCCTATAAGAGTGAACCTGCTGCATCTCCATCCAGCTTCTGCCTGCAGCCACAGCTGCCGGCTGACCGCCTGGTTTAGCTGCTGCTGGGACTCCCTCAGTGGCTGTCACACCTGCTCTGCCCTCCCTTGGAAAGCTGCCAGAGGAGAGAGCAGACAAAGGACGAGCAGCACAGCTGGAGCTGCTGGAAGCTGCACGCTACCCGGGTTGGTTTAGCGCTCGCCCAACACCCCTCTTCCGTAGGAAGCCTCTTTCCTGCCGCTGAGTTCGGCTCTTCAAGCTCCCTCGTGCTTATCCCTTGCCGTCGTTTTTAAGGCATTACTGCAGAATTCCTTTGTGCTTTTCACCATTATTATCGCTGTTTCTCACTGGTTTCGCCGCTGCAGACGCTGTATCTTCATTGCTGGCTATGCCCACAAAGCCCATTTAGGTGGGCTGCCTTGGTGCCCGCACTTGTTTCAATGGGCCAGGACAGCAGGGCCCTGCTGGAGCGCATGGGTACCAGAGCAGCAGAGAAGGGGTTAATAAAGGGTTTAATACCAAGAGGCCACACAGCAAAGCCCAAGTTAGGGCCAGCTGCACCCCTCCCCCCGGCCTCCATCCTGCTGCAGGAGCCCTGGCAGGGATGCAGCACTCAAGTGCTTCTTTCCCCACTTCCCTCCTGCCCCACTTGTGTGATGTAAAGCAATCCTTTTGTTTCCTCTTTAAGACATTAGCCTCAGGGGCCATTACAGGGAAAAAAAAGGTAGCTGGGGCTCTTTTATCTGAAGGAATCCATTAGGAGCAGGGGTCTTTTCCTTCCTGCATGCCCAGGGAGCAGCTCCTGCCTTTGCACTGCTCCAGGAGCGTCTCTGTTGCTCCATGGTCACCTCCTCCCTGCCCCATGGCCATCTCCTCCCTGTTCCAGGGACATCACATCACTGCTTCAAGGACATCTCCTCACTGCACCATGGCCTCCTTGCAGCTCATGGCCAGTTTCTCATCCCAATCCAAAAACGGGTCAAACAGTGTCACTATGCAGAAAGCATGAGTCTGCTGTTCAGAACCCCCTAAACTGAAAGGAGAAGGAGGACATGTTTTTAAACACACCTCAGTCCAACAGATTGGCTTTCTCTTTGCTGACATTTTGGGGGACTGAGGGGTATTTAGTGCTCTGGCACGTCCTTGTGGCTATAGAATGCAGAAACTCATTCTAGCTCTGTTTATTCTTGCACCGAAAGCAGCAGGCCCTGTGCATTTGCAAGATTCCACGACCTGAGGCTTTACACACTGAAATAATCATAAAGAAATGGGAAAACAAACAAACAAACAAACAAAAACAAAACAAAAAAAAAATCAGGGAAACTAATTAGGTAGTGGGGGGAGGAGTTCTTTTTGAGCATACCCTTTGCACTTCCCCAAATCAGGAATCACAGAACAAACATTTGTGCTGTACAGGGCATGCCAGCGGGACCCACAAGGACCTACCTTAGGCTAATATAAATTGCCTGAGTTCAAGGAAGGCATTAGCAACAGATAGGAGCCTGCTCCAACCTCACCGGAGACCAAGCAGCCGTGGTCAGCCCAGAGCCAAACCAAGCCCGCCAGCCCAACTGGGTGTGTTTACCCAGGCTTGGTGTTAACTGCTAATACCATTATGTGGCTTTACCGCAGATAGGAGCGGGCTTGCACGGCAGTGATTCAGAAAACAAGCAGGGCGAGGACACCGAAATAATCCTAGCTAAATACAGTGTTCAGCACAAAAGATGCAGATTAGGGCAGAAAAGGTGCCAGCGTGCCTCGCTCCTGTTTAAGTTGTGAGATACTGGATGCATTTGAAAGCCCTTACTCAGCACCTGCCTATATCCGTGCAAGGGGAAGCACCTCTGGAAGCCTTCCCCATAGGCACAGTCATGATGGGCACCACCGAATAGTTAAAAATAGAGGGAATAAATGAGAGCAGCTGGCAGGCCCATGGTGGGAGGATGCGTGTGAGCAGAAATACATGTGAGCCCTCAGCCAGAGCTGGTATGAGCAGGAGCATTACCATGTCTCCTTGTCAAAGTCAGTGGGGAGAGAAATGTCAGTGAGCTGACAGCAGGAGATCACCTCCCTGAGCCCTGCCCTGTCCTGCCCTGCACTGCCCTGCCTTATGGTGGCTTTAGGAGGGAGGTGGAGGGTGAGGGAAGGAAGGAAGTTCAGGCTTCCCTCTCCAATTTAGTTGCTTTAGAAAATGTGAGGTCATGGGGAAAGCCATAGGGAGGATTCACACCTTGCTCTTCAAAAATCAATGGTTGTACATGCCTTGAACCCACATGCTCAGGCTCCAAAATATTTCAAGTTCACCCAATAGGCCCAGAGAATAAAAAATAAATGTAGGAGGACTCCTCCCAGAGCACAGGTGGGATGGCCAGTGTCTATGCTGCTGCTCATTCTGACAGGTCTCCCTCTGCCGTCTCATGAACGTCCTCCCCACTCACCATATGTCACACATGCCCTCCCTGGGCTCACAATTATGCTGGGCCTCAGCACAGCCAGGGGACAACATCACCTTCCCATCAGTTCAGCGCTGTTGTCGGTGGCTGGGGAGATGAGTGACCCCCAGCTAGTTCTGTCACAGCCAGCAGAGAGTGGGAACAGGGTTGAGCCCAGTTGCTTGAGGCAAGACAAGCAGAAACACAAAGGCAGCAGGAACGGCACTGGTGTGAAAAATATTTAAACATGTATGATACAGTAGAAGCGACCTCCTTTGCTATGATGATCCTACTTCAGCACAGGTTAGTGCCACAAAAACAAGTGAAGATGTGTGTTTGCTGGTAGGACTGCACATGAGCACTGACTTTAGCAGCCCGTCTGGTAGTGCTCAGGCACCAGGATCCACAGCTCAGGTCTGGTGTCCCACTGTGCAAACTCATCAGAAAAGTGTCTACACCAATTTAAGCGAATTTACACAGGGAGAGGGTCCTACAGCAGATATATACTTTGTATTAGGGTTTTGTGTCTAGAAATAAGATGCAGGAAGAGGAAGGCGGGTGCCTCACACACACTCCACCTGCAGCAACAGCCTGGTGGGAAGCGGGCGCCAGCGAGCATGCAGGCTGCAGGACAGACCCTGCCATGTCCAGTGATGCCTGCAAAGATGTGTTAAAAGCAGCCTGATCTCCAAGCCTGGGCATCCCCCTGCGGATTTCCTTCAAGGAAGGAAAGTGACTAGCAAGCCCATAGCTGCCCATTAGTGTGACATCCTGGCTGCACTCTTCTCAGGGCTGTGCTGCCAGCCCCTCAGCACTTCAGGGTGCCATGGCTGAGCATGACTCCACCACTGCCATGACGTGGGTGTCTGCTGGCGTGGCAGAAACTCATTGATCAGCCACAGAGCTACATCTGGTGCTGGAGGTAGCGTAGCTGTCTTGCTCATCCTAGGCTGTTCCCAGCAGGGCTGGTGAACAAACAGAGGTTTATTGCCTCCAGTCAGGGAGGATGGCTGCTCAGGCCTGCCCGGCATTGTGCTCAGCCATGTAGGTATGTGCTCCTCGAACCATGCAAGTCAGGCTGATAAGAGCCAGGGAGAACTGCAAGGGATTTTGAAGAGACTTAGTACAAATAAAACAGGTAATCTTTAGGAGAATTGCAAACAAAGCTTGTCTTTTGTCTACCTGGAGAGTTCCTGCTGACACCGAGAAACTGTCCTAACAAAAGGCTCCCATAAGACAGTGGAGGGATGTGATGGAAACCCCACCATTTGAGATGTGATTGACTGGACAAAACATTGAAAATATGACGGCTCTGAAGCTGCCAGAAAAATACATCAGAGCTGATCTCATCTATGACAAGTGTATTATGCACTTATGGATGGATCTATACAATACCCCACATCTGACCCGGGGTCACAGGCATAAAACAGTGGGAGTCACTATAAACACACTTATAATTATTTGGGAAATTCTTCTCTTCCTTCCATTCATTAGAGAATACTATTTTGTTTCTCTTTCCACTACTTTACTCACAAAGAATTTGAACCTTAGCAGATTAGGGTTTGCAGAACTTTGTGGAGTTTGGAAAAGACTTGTAAAAAAAGCCACTTACTGGAGAAATCTGCTCTGCCAAGATGTGGAGAAAATGTACTCCTTATCCTTGGGAATCGCTTCTATATCTCACTGGTGTGCAAACAATAAACAACACTAAGGGTGATGCTTCTGACAGTCCTTGCAGCCTCATGAGCAGGATTTATGTTGGTGCCTGTTACACATTGCTGTCACAGTCCTGTTGCTTCATGTGCAGTTATACTCGATCTTGGGAAGGTGCACCTGGCATTTTTGCCAAACGCTGCTCTGTGCAGAGGCCATATGATGCTGTGTGAAGGGTTAGAGAACCATTTTCACCTGCTCCCTGCCCCAGTTACAAGCATTTCCTGGGGCAGAGGCCAGACACACTGAGAAAAAGGGCTCAGGCAGTCCAGTTAACCTAGCTGGTGGGCTGGCACACGTTGGCAAATAGAAAATAACTAACACCCAGAACTTGTTTAACCCAGCATGTGTTAACCTGTTTGGGTGTCAGCTCTGGAGTCTGACCTTGGGTGCTCCCCACCCTCATGAGAACATCATGCTCTTTCTGCAGTGGTGCCCTCCAGTGCAAGTGCCCAGGGCTGAGGTGGCCTGGGAGAGGCAGGTGGGCTTTCCTCAGCCCTTCCTTGGCCACTTCACCCTTACACTCACAGAAGAAGGTTGTTGCCAGTCCAATCTCCAGGCACTGCAGCAGCTGGGGCTGGACTGCCTCAACCTAGACTTCATGTCATTCATTTCTCCTCCACTGGGAAATGGCTCTCTGAGGCCTTCGACATCTGCTGCAGCTTGCCCAGGCTGCAATGTTGGCATGGGTTATTGGATTACTGGAGCTGGCACGGGTTCAAGAAGGGACTACAATATTTTATTGTGCCAGTGCTGGTTTTCTGAAACCTACCCCACAGGCTAGGAGGACGGATGGCTAGGGAAGATGTAGGTTTTCTATATGGCTTTCTATATTTCTGTAGCATGAAGGGGGCTCCCATTCCCAAGGGTGTTGCAGCTGAAGCACGTGTCTCTGATGGGAAGGGCATTTTCCTTGCACTTGGCAAGTGGCTGTGTGAGGGGAGCACATCACTATGAAAGGAGGAGAGGATGTTTTCCTTGGCTTGGCTAGGGAGGGCTGGAGGCGGGACTGGGGAGCAAGCCTCCTGACAGGCAGAAAAGTAGGCAAGGGAGGGAGAGAGGAAAGCCAGCAAAGTTCAAACAGGAAGGCAACATCAACAGACAAGCAGCATACCAGAGGTCACCTGTTGGAAAAGCTCCAGGAAAGTTTCCACTTATTCAGGGAGTCAAGAATGTGTTGAGTCAAAGTCTATTAGGAAATGAATCTGGTGGGCTGAGTGGGAGGTGCCTGCCTCCATCTTACCCTCAAAAATACTTTGGATAGTGCCTCACAGCTACTGCCCTGAAAGGCCAAGAAACCCATTGTAAATTGCAGTATGATCCCCAGGACAGCAGTGCCCTCAGCCAGGAGTGATTTGTCAGCAGGTGGACAGGGAAGGGTAGTAACAGGAGCCATGGACTCCTCCCTAATTCAAGTTTAGGAAGATTTTTCCCAGCAGGATCTTGACAAGCTCAGCAAATGACCCAACTGCACACCACTGAGGTTGTGTCAGTCTGCAGTCTCCCATCCCACATTCACACACCTTGGGGACAGAGCCCTCATTTTTTGTGGGTATTTTCTCAGCCCTGACCAGGTAAAACCTGAGGGACATGTGAAATGGACCTGTAAAGTCCATTGCTGGGAGGAAAGTGGCTGCATCCATGGGACGGAGAAGGAGGTCTGGGGCTATAACATCTCACCCCATAAAAACCACTGCAAACACCAAACCAGAGGACTAAGGTCTCCATTAGATGGTTTCCCAAGGCTTTACAGCTCAGTTATAAAACTGTGTGCTGGGACAAAAGCTGGCAGCACAGTAGCAAAGTTGGGGCATCATTTTTCCTCTGCAGATTTGCCTCAGCCATTTCTCAGCCCGCACCTTGCTCAAAGAACTGAGCTGGAGTGATTACATTTGAGCACTGCATGGCCAAAAAACCTACACGTGCAGGGAGAAGTAGAGAAGAATCCAGTGCAGGATTGGCATTACCGAGCTGTCCTGTGCCTCTGGGATTGCTTCATGCTGAAAGAAGACAATAAATAAAGTGACTGATGGCGGTAGCAGCATGCCCTGTGCAGAGGGCTCTGTGGAGGATGCCAGCAGGATCTGCAGGCGCAGGGTCCTGCAGGCAGGATGGTGGCTTGGGGTGCCCAGGTGGTGCCCAGCCCCACACTCTGTGGGCAGGCACTGCTGCCTCCCACAGAAGCAAATTAATGCCTCCTCTCCCTGCTTCCCACCCGCTCCTCGCACCACCTCAGTGGCCACCAGGGAGGGAGCCCGGGGGGCGCCCGGTGGCACAGGGACACAGGTGCCAGTCACCTGCTCCCGGCGCCAGCTGGGGTAGAGGAGGTTGAGCCAGCAGCCTGGTCTCCCTCATCCCCTTTTCCTGCCTGACTGGGGGAGGGTCTGACCCTGCAAGAGGGGAAGTCGGTTTCTAAAAACCACAGCCATTTGCAAGGCATAGCGGGTGGAGTATTTGAAAATGCTTGAAATTGTTTTTTAAAATAAGAAAAAAGGAAAGGAAGCAGAGCTGCAGTGTTCCAGGTGGGAAGCAACAGGACAACAGCCCCAGGTTCAGCAAACTGCACTGGCAGGAGGTGGACCAACCTGCCAAGGCCACATGGTGACATCACTACTGCACTCTCTTCCCTGGGCTGCAGAGCCCCCACCACCCCCAAAGCTGTGTCGCTTCAGACAGTGCCCCAGCACAGGGGCAAGCAGGGCTTCCTGTCCTTGTAATCCATGGTGGGCTTTGGAAACCAACACCTCACTGGCACCTCCCCCGGCCTCCTGCTTCTCCCTGGCCGACTTCAGCTCCTTTCCCTTGAAATCGAGTTAAGGGGGGCCTGGGCTTTTCCTTTTGCACAGATGAGGTGGAGGGTGCTGCGGGGGAGGGGTTGCTATAATTGGATCACTCACTGTGTGACTAATCACAGTGCTGGTAACCACAGTGACTGTGGTTTTAACCTTACTTGGTCATTCCCAAGCCACCGGATGACCCAGCCATCTGCAGCAGGGCAGGCAGCCGTGGCGTGGGGCCGGGGCGTGCACCCCACACCCTCATGCCAGCCTGTGCCTGAGTGGGGCAGGGGCTGTGGGATATCAGCACTAGTCCTTTTGCCATCTCTGTGCTGGTGGCCTTCTGGACAGGTGTGGGTAGGTTGGGAGCGTGGCCACAGAGCAGGGAGGACCAGGAGCTTGTGGTGGGGGCACCCAAAACATCAGCTCCAGATCTGAAATTGGCGTGTTCCCCAGAGGAAGGGCTCAGGCTTGGCCCAGAGACAAACCCATAGCTCTGCACCTCTGTGTCTGGATGTGACTGGTGACATCCGTGCTTGCTGCAGAGGTGGCATCTGACTGCCCTCAACTTGCCCTGGTGCATCTATTTCTGGCAAGGGAGAAACAGCTAGATTATAGATGGTAGATCAGATTAAGTTTTGATTCTTATTCATTTGAGTAAGAACAATCCTTAAAAGCCATTATTAACCTCTTTACCTTTAATTACCCAGCCAATTGCTGGGCATCCTGGCAGTTCTGCTTTTACCAGGCGACCTGGTGAACCTGAATTCGGATAGGGGCAGCACAGCGTGGGCTGCCACTGTTTGTTGGGAAGCAGAGCTACAGCGAGGTGTGTCAGGGCACTCACCTTTCTCGGTGACAAATACAGGGTAGCAAGGTGAGGCCAGGGCACCCCCACCTGCCCCATGCAAACACAGCCGCATGGGAGAGCCAGGCGGCTGCTGCCACCGTCGCTCCTTTTGAGCCCCGTGTTCAGTTTCTCCAAAGGAGGACGGAAGGAAGCAACAAATGGGAAGGAAACGGGCCTGCTTGTGAAATCCAAAACCGGATCGGTAAGAAAAACATCATAAATTATGGATCCCCTGGAGCCGCCGGCAGCCTGTCACTGTGCATGATCTGTCTCCATTGTACTTTTCTGTGTGGGTGAAACTGTTGTAAACTAACACAGGGCGAGTTTTTTCTGCCGAGGATCGCTGCCCACTGCTGGAAGAGCCCTCTGCCTTGCAGCACAAACAGGCCATTGCAAACCAAATGTTTCGTGTAACCGATAGCGGCCCCAGCGGATAGGCAAGCCCTTGAAGAGGGTGAAGGGGAATGAGGCTTTCAGCTGATCCTGCTCACTGGAGCTTAGCACCGGTGGACGCGCCAGCTGCAAGGACGGGGACGAGCAGCCTGGGCCAGCACAAGGCTGCCCATTGTTCCCCAATACGCTGCTGGAAAAGACAACCGGATTAGGGGGGACGAGTGGCAGCGCTGCAGTGCAGGACACCCGTGCTGGGGAGCCGGGCTGGGTCCCGACCCTCAGCCCCGGCTCCCAGGGTGGTGTGGGGGGCACATGGGGAGCATCCCGTGTATGGTCCTCCCAGAGCAGCAGGGGTTATGGGCTGTGGGGAGGGGGATTTTCAGCCCCCCAGCTGCACCAGCCTGTCTCGGATACCAGATGCAAGCGGGCAGGGGGAGGAGGGGAACGGGAGCAGAGAGCGAACTCAAGGTCAAATAGCGAGGGGAGGGGAAGGAAGAGGAGGTGGCGGGGAGGGGAGGAAGGGTGTCCCCCACGCGGGTGGAGAATCGCTCTTTATCCACCCTCCTTCCCCCCTTTCCACACGCCAACCACAGAGGCAGCCTCTCATCAGGATATTTATGAACACACGCACAAATGGGAGGCTGAGGGGAGGCAAAAAAAACAAAAAAAAACCAACATCAACAACCACCCAACCCTATTTTTCTCATTCTCTTTCTTCAAAGAGCAGATGTGCTGTGGCCTGCAAACCGAGAAGGACACTCCCTTGCTGTTAGCTAATTTAGGCTGACATGTTAGGGTTTTGTGGTTCGAAACAAGAAGTTTAGTAATCAGCCACTAACATTAACCAACACCTCTCACACAACCGCCCCCGCTGGGCTCAGGCATCCTTGTACGTAGTGGGGAGACAAAAAAATATGATTCTTTTTTTTCCCTTTTGCATAAGATAGTGCCGCGGCGCTGCCGGCAAGTCCCTGGTCACAGGAGCTGATCCAGCAGCCCACTCTCACGGAAGCCCAAAGAGCAGCAGTGGCAAGGAAAAGGCTGTCACATCGCCCTGGTGCTCGCCAAATGCGTGCCACCCCCATGGATTCAAAGAAATAAGTCTTTCTAGCAGGTTTATATAATTTTAAGGGGTCTTGTCTCTCCTTTTAAGCCACTTTGCTGCTTATTTTCTCTATTTCTGGCCAAGGTTCAACAGCTCATCAGAAGGTGGGCTAGTCCCTCATTGAAGATTCAAATGCGCTTCTCTGCCAAATTGACCTGCTGTTATCCCCCCTTTCAGCTACTGTAACCAACACTGCACAAACAATGAATTATGAGATTAGAGTTACAGAAAAATGGCCTCATTCTGCAGATGTTGTGTCTGGAACCGGCTGCTGCGGACTTGTGGTGTCTGTTGTGTCATCTTCCTCGCTTCCCTTCCCTCCTCCTCCTCCTTCTCCTCACAGTCCCACCTTCACCAGGTGATGGTGCATGCCAGGGACCCTGTTACACAAAGGGTTAATTAGCATCTTCCAACTCTGATACATCTCCCCTGCCAAAAAAAAAAAAAAAAAAAAAAAAAAGAAAAGAAGGAAAAAGAGGGGAAATGAGTGAGAGAGAAAAACATCATTGATAGGAGAATAGCCATTGTACAGACAGACAAGCAAATAATTGAACTGGAATTTAAAAAGCCATAGCAGAATTATTTTAAGAGAGATTGGAGTTTCAAGTGGGAGCTGCATGGTGGGGACAGCGCAGTGTGGGGAGGCTGGAGAGGGCACACAGGGTTCCTTTGTTGTGTGGGCGTGTTTTGGGAGGGGGGGTGTACGTGGGTGTGTGAGAGTGAAAGTGCACCCGTGTGTGTGAGAGTGTCACATCCCGTGTGTGTGGGAGTGTCACACCCGTGTGTGTGGGGGTGTCACACCCGTGTGTGTGGGGGTGTCACACCCGTGTATGCAGGGGTGTCACACCCGTGTGTGTGGGGGTGTCACATCCCTGTGTGTGTGGAGGTGCCACACGCATGTGTGTGGGAGTGTCACATCCCTGTGTGTGTGGGGGTATCACACCCATGTGTGTGGGGGGTGTCACACCCGTGTGTGTGGGAGTGTCACACCCGTGTGTGTGGGGGTATCACACCCATGTGTGTGGGGGTGTCACACCCGTGTGTGTGGGAGTGTCACACCCGTGTATGCAGGGGTGTCACACCCGTGTGTGGGGGGGTGTCACACTCGTGTGTGTGGGAGCATCACACCCGTGTGTGTGGGGGTGCCACACTCGTGTGTGTGGGAGCATCACACCCGTGTGTGTGGGGGTGCCACACCCGTGTGTGTGGGAGTGTCACATCCCTGTGTGTGTGGAGGTGCCACACGCATGTGTGTGGGAGTGTCACATCCCTGTGTGTGTGGGGGTATCACACCCATGTGTGTGGGGGTGTCACACCCATGTGTGTGGGAGTGTCACACCTGTGTGTGTGTGGGTGTCACACCCGTGTGTGTGGGGGTGTCACACCCGTGTGTGTGGGGGTGTCACACCCGTGTATGCAGGGGTGTCACACCCGTGTGTGTGGGGGTGTCACATCCCTGCGTGTGTGGGAGTGTCACACCCGTGTGTGTGGGAGCATCACACCCGTGTGTGTGGGGGTGCCACACCCGTGTGTGTGGGGGTGCCACACCCGTGTGTGTGAGAGTGTCACACCCGTGTGTGTGGGGGTGTCACATCCCTGTGTGTGTGGGGGTGTCACACCCATGTGTGTGGTAGTGTCACATCCCTGTGTGTGTGGGACTGTCGCACCCGTGTGTGTGGGGGTGCCACATCCCTGTGTGTGTGGGGGTATCACACCCATGTGTGTGGGGGTGTCACACCCGTGTGTGTGGGGGTGCCACACGCATGTGTGTGGGAGTGTCACACCCGTGTGTGTGTGGGGGGGTCACACCCGTGTGTGCAGGGGTGTCACACTCGTGTGTGTGGGAGTGTCACACCCGTGTGTGTGGGAGTGTCACACCCGTGTGTGGGGGGGTGTCACACCCGTGTGTGTGGGAGTGTCACATCCCTGTGTGTGGGGGGGTGCCACACCCGTGTGTGTGGGAGCATCACACCCGTGTGTGTGGGAGTGTCACACCCGTGTGTGTGGGAGCATCACACCCGTGTGTGTGGGAGTGTCACACCCGTGTGTGTGGGGGTGCCACACACGTGTGCTGGACCTGGCACGCTGCTGTCGGTGGCTCGGCATCGCAGCACTCAGTAGCTGTGGACTGAAAGCCCCACACCATGGCAGCATCAGAATACAGCCCTGCAGCCCACAAAGTAGATTTGCTACCTGAGGAGCTTCAGGGTGCTCTGGTTGGTTGTCCTAGGGTGACTTTATGATGCTTGTTTCCTCCCAAATTTGCCCTAAACCAGGACAAATACATTTGTAAAAAAACCTCACACCATCAAAATGACTGGAGATTTGGGGATTTTTTTTTTCCCCACAGTGGATGCGAATTTTCAGGTTAAAAAGTAGTGCTTTTAAAGGACATTTGGGGACAAGAAAATATAACAAAATAAAACAAACACTTTAAACTCCCGATGCTGCTGAGAGTTTTGCTGATGACTACAGCTGGGAAAGGAATTTGCCCAGGAAGCCAGTGACTGATGTGGATTGAGCCTGGCAGATACACTTCATCATTCTTCTTTTTCCCACTATGCAAGGATTACACAGCTCAATAATTATATCTTACGTGCAATTTTTAATGCACATTAGGGAGTGATGAATGGAAATAAAAGCTTCCTGCATGCTGAAGAACCAAAGTTATGCTCTTGGTTAGTGGTGGGACAGCTTTGTTTCAAAGTCAGTTGGAGCTATTTGCTAATTCCATTATATTTTTGAGGAACAGCTTTGACAAACAAAAATTCACCAGCATTTAATTTGAAGTTTTCAAATGAAAGTATCTAGAGTTTTCAAAATGAAAAAAACTCAATTCTGTGTTTTAAAATTATGTTTCACTTTGGAAATTATTTATGTTTAAGGACTTTACAAGGCAAAGAAAAAATGAATTTATCTTCTTTGGAGTAAAATTAATCTTTAATTATTTTCTGTAAGCAATTGCTGAGCATTCTTTTCCAGTTCAATGAAACCTTTTGTTGTTGTTGTTGTTGTTGTTGTTGTTGTTGTTGTTAAATTTATGTAAGAGCAATGGGTGCCCCACCCAGCTGGCTCTCTCCCCCAAAGCAGGAGGAGGTGTCATTGCAGGGGAAGGTGATTGTCCACATGGTGACGATAACTCTGAGTTCATCAGGATGCAGCCATGTATTCCTATGAAATCACAGGAGGCACCATGGAAGTGGGATGAGTGCAGTGCTGGCCAGGAGAGGGAGGAGGGCCACCAAACCTCTCCCTCCTCCACTGCTCACTACCCAGCCTGGGTGTCCCAGCCTGCATGGAACATCTCCTCTGCCTCTCCAGAAAGAGCCTGGAGGTCATCCTGCACCAGGAAGCTGGGACTTTCTGCACTGAAGAGCAGATGGCTCCTTGCCCCAAAGTGGGGCAGTCCCATGTCCTCCAGAGAGGACACAAGTGTCTCTCTGATTGCCTTGGGTAATTGCATCCATCCTTCCGCTGCCCCCCACGGGCCCCCTCTCCGGCGCGCCGTGGTGCTGCCGTGTGCCTTTTTAGTAACTGGGACTGCCGTGCCACTCCAGAGGATGAGAAAGCACGAGACGGGGACAGGAAAGCGGCTGTGAGAAGAAGCCCCATGGAGATGCTGCATCTGCTCCATCTCTTTCTTTTCTGCTGGTATTTTAATCTCTCAGCTAAAACGAGCAGCAAGTTGCAGGATTTGGCTTGATCTTTTGTGTTTTCTGCAGATTTCTCAGTCTATCATCACATCCTGTTGTGCTCCAGGCAATGTGTACTTCTGGGCTTTGTTTGACACCAGGCTGCACAGGCTGGAGCTATAGGTAGGCTCCAATACATTAAAAATATGTAGCATTCCTTGAGGAGAAACACACTTTTCTGAGAAGCTGCAGTCCTGTTAGGCAGCAGGTTCAAGATCCTCTTCTCCCTGTGTCTCTGATCTCAACTTCTCAACAGCATCAGTTCTCTTTCCACCCAGTGCTTTTTCCATTGTTTTTATTTCCATTTTTCTAAGGCAAACTCATATTGACGTTCTTATCCCAGTCCTGTGCTGGTAAGACAGGTTATAAGCATCAGCCTTGCTATTAGCAAATTCAACTAATAATATGACAAAGCAACATTTGATAAACACCAGTTATTAAGACCCAACAGTGACAGAAAAGGACATTAGATTGCAGCAGCCTGAGGTCCTTATGCCCTCTTTAGTTCCTTTGTCTGTATTCACAGCAAGTGTTTTCTCCTGTGCCATTGAGAGGTTTTATATCTCCAGTCCATTTGCCCTGGACATTTCAGTAGAGCTTAAGCTTATGTATTTCAGTGGAGTTTGAAATGATGCTCAGAGGCAGCCCAGGAGGAAAAGAGGAGGAGAAAAAAAAAATTAGAAAGGTACTCAGGAGCTGAATATGTTCACAGTTTCCTGGTAGGTACTCCCCAGCCCATTGATCTGGCATTGCCATTTCTTACACTGAAGGAATTACTTCAGTTTTCTTGGAATTTGGATTGTTCCACAGGGATTTATGAGGCTGTGCTATGGCTGAACAAAATCTATTTGGTTTCGTTTGGAATATTCAGGTCAAATGGTTGCATTTGGTTAACCCCCTCTGTAAGAATCAAAAAGGAGGCTGGATTTCTGGTTGCATTCCTGCTTTTTTCCCCTCCCCCACCCCTTCAAACAACAAGTCACTCATGAGGAGAGCTCGAGCAAGAAAACCTAGAATTAATCTGAGAAAGTTGCAGGGAACGATAAAAAGGTCTAGTAATGGAAATTGCATTAACTTGAGTGCTCAAATCCACTATTAATCGCAATCCCCATGCTAAGAAGCCACCATTTGGTGCTACGATGCTCTCAGCAATACCCACTGATAGGTCAGAGGGGTCACTCCCAGCAAGGGGACCCTTGTGGTCACAAGTGTTCTGGCTGGATGGTGCCAGGACTGCCGTGCCATCACCTCGACTCCATCTGCTTTGTGCTGTAGCCCTTTTCCTTCACTCAGGTAATATATGAGCATTCAGGCACCTGGCAGCATCCATTGCTTGATTTTAATCTATTTTTTTTTTTTTTAATCTGCATTTGAGTTACAGCTTTAACCTTTGCAACGGCACCTTTTTAACCCTTTTCAGGATCACCCCATGGCTCACACGTGGCATCTCTGCTATTTGGTATTCTGTCTCTTTGTTGCTACCCATATGCATTTTAATATCTCACTGCTCATATTGTCCTTATATAGATGCCATACCAAACTCCTCCCCATCAACTACAGCAGTGAACACCTGTTCTCACATCATTAACTTTATGTGCTTAAATTCTTCAAGAATATCGCTCCTGTCCTGTAGCACTGCTGCGTGTTGAACCCTGATGGATAATCTGTAAAATCTGCAAAATAGCTTCAAGGATGTAATATGAAGGATTCTCCATCCAGATTCACTTGCTGCTTCCCAAATATCCCATTTTAATTTGTAATATATATGCTTGTCTGTTTGAGAATAGGTTTATTAAGCATCTGGGGTTAAAAAGAAAAATAAAAATTCCAGTTTATTCATCCATTATTCTTTGAGCTCAACTGGTGGTAAATCAACAGCCTTAATAAAGTGTTGCATTTTCCAAATGAACAAAAACCACTTCAGGACTCCTGGAGGACAGCACAAGAGTCTTTCTAAATCTCCATACAGCCAGCATCAACTTCATCACCTTCAAAGCTCCTTTTTTTTCTTTTAATTTTTTTTTTTTTTTTTTTTACTCGGGTGGCAATTTGCACAGGAACACCTTGATGTGCAGCCTGGTGCTTGCTGTCCCTCATCCGACATATCTGCTTCCCGTCAGCAGCAGTATCACAGATCCTGGGGCCAGCCCCCTCCCTCCCTCCCTCTCTCCTTTGCTGAGCCTTCCCCAGGAGGTGCCGAGTGGGCTCTCTCCACGTGACGGGAGCAGCTGCACTCCTGCTCAGCCCCCCCTCGCTCCCCCTGTGTTGCAGCTGCAGCCCATCCTGCCTACAAAGGATGAGGAGCTAACTTTTTGTGGCATATGCTGTTACAGTCGGCTTTGCTGCATCTTTTGTCTGGATTTGTTGTCTTCAAAATAGCTGAAGCCCCTTTGCTTTCTCAGCATTCACTGAGCCTGAGCATTCAGCCAGCACACGCATTAGTATTTTGTCTTTGTAAAGCACTCGTGGCTGCCGTGAATGCGGACAGGAGTTGTTAGAGCTGGGACATCCTGGCACCCTCTTCCCTTATCTCACATCACAAACTGGTGCTTCCTGCTTAGAGAACTGACCTCAGTCAGCCACCTGCTTGACATCAGACCGTCCCATCCCATCCCATCCCATCCCATCCCATCCCATCCCATCCCATCCCATCCCATCCCATCCCCAGGTCATCACCAGAGGCTTGCACCTTCACCTTTGCAGTGCTGGGGTCCCTGTTCAGCCTTCCAGAAGTTATGAATAGTGACCTGAGACCCTTCCCTTCCCAGCATCTCCCCGAAATTTGCAGTGTTGCAAAGACTCCAAGGTTTGCAAGAGCAAACCTTTTTCCCCTTCTGTCTGCAATGCTCCCCAAAAGGAAAAGTTTAGGAAGACTCACTCAAAAATTATTTAGGAACGACAGATGTGCCTTCTTCACAGCCTGATGTGCAGGGAGGTGTGCCCATGGTGTAAAGGTCACCTTTACAGAGAGGGGCGGTGCTGGAAGCCCTCTAGCATGTTCAACAGCGTATGTGCATCCCAGGGTTTTGGGCACGTGGGTGTCACGGCACTCACCAGGAGCCCTGAAAGCAGCATGCCACCTGGGTTGTGCACACAGGGAATTTTGGAAAGCCTCCACAGCCACAAAACTCACTGTGACTTCTGGTGAGAGTATCCGAAAATGTGATCCCAAATTCTCTATGCTCTCAAGTATTTTTTAGAGTACATAGAAAAATATTGTCCTTTTCTAAACTTCCACAGTATTCCAAAATGCAACTCTTGCTTTTCTCAGATCTGTCTTTAAAGCCAGAGGGGGTGGGAAGGCTTCCTTACACCCACAGACAAATGTGGCTCATGCGTAGGAAAAGAGAGACTTTACAAAATAACACCAAAACACCTCATGTGGTGTTGTCACATATGAGAATACAAACACAGCTTTGGTGCAAAACTGTTTTATGCCAGGGAGTCTGGAAGTAGCTGGTGTAGATAAATGAGTTTCAGAGGCGGTTAAGTATGTGCATATTAGGTGAGAAGTCTTGTGCTCAGGAGAGCCTTACGGCGCTGCCTTACACACGTTAGCAGCTGCAGAAGTCGCGAATGTGCATTTAAAAACAGGAATTGGAGGAAATGATTTTTTTTTTTCTTCAGCATGCATGGAGAAAATGAAACGTTTTTCACACGAACTTTTCATGATGCCTCGTTTATTCTGCATACTCTGTGCATAATACCAGTCTTATTAACCTCTGCCTCCTGCACTCACCCATCAAGTACAATAAAATGGCTCCTCTGATGTCCTTGGTCTGCAGGGAGTTTCCAGAAATGGCATCTGTGCTGACATTGAAATAATCTGCAGTCTGAGGCAAGTATGCAAGTTATTGACGAGGCTGCCTGGCAGTGGCGGTCAGCTCTGTGAACTGCTCTGTTCTTGTTTACTTAAAATCCTTTTCCTTCCTCTCTTTATTTGAGAGCACAGTATGGCATGTCACAATGCTATCTCATAGCAGTCCCACACACAGAAGGGCTGGCCAGGGACCGTGGCCCGATATTGACAGTGTCACAGAGGATTCATTGCTCTCTGCTCCTCCAGCAGAAGCTGTGGGCTTTCACTGCCTCTGAAAATCCGGTTTCTGCTCTTGGTCTGCTGGCATCAGTCCCACAGCAGGGTCACAGTGAGAGCAGATTATACCCACCACATGACAGGAGTCAATTCCTACTGACTCCAGGTAGCCGGCGCTGCCACCGTTTCAATCAGTGCACTGGTAATTAAAAATTGGTCAAGATCCAGCCCCTTCCACCTGATACATTGGGCAAAAGCGTCTGGATGAGATGGACGGAGGGGTCCCGAGGCACAGATGGCTGTTCACAGGTCCCACACAGCCTCCACGGGGAGCCAGAGCCCTGTGGAGGCTGTGCACAGCTCAGCCCGTCTCTTCCAGCAGCCTGCAGGGCAGGAATCAGCCCAAAAAAATGCACACTGGGGACCGCACCACCGTGTGACACAGCATGGACTAGAGCAGAGCAGGACACAAGCAGGCACGTAGGCAGCAGCAAAAAGTCATGGGGCTGAATTTGGCCATCCTTCAGTTGATACAGACCACAGGAAGTACAGCTCTATCTCATAGCAACTCCCTGCACTTTTCAGTACAACAATAAACATGTATTTATACAAAGACATCAGCATGAGACTTTTCTCTGATAGCGCTTGTAGCCTGCTATGGCTGAGAAATACAGAGCATAAAGTTAAACCCCCAGAAACATCATTAGCAAGCCATAGTATCTGGCCTCTCAGCACACCCCTGACTGCTCCCCACTTATCCCTTACAGAAAGAGGTACAAAATAAGAACACTGTTGCCCAGGCCCCATACAGCCACTTCCAGCCTGTCAAAAACCATGGCTCAGTCACAGCATATTGAGATAAACCTGGCGCTCCAGCTTTGAGCCTTTGATCTTCAGCTGGTTTGCAAAGAGAAAAAGAAGAACAAGGTTAATCACGAACAGCTGATGGAGAAGTTGCTGGTCAGATAGAAAAATGGCAGATTCCCCTGTAACCATGTACCTCCCAGAAGAGGAGCTTTCACCAGAAAGCAGTTGCCTCCCCATTGCAGGAAATGGCTGCGTGACAGGTATTTACAGAGAGAAGAGCAGATTAAACTAATTTTCCATTTAACTCGAGCATTGGCTCATTAGTAATACCAAGAAAGAATATTCCTTGGTAGGAGCTCACATCTCTAGTTGGTGTTTATAACATGTGCTGCATGATTTCTCCAACTAAGCTGCAATTTCAGTTTCTACCCTGAGGGTTACACCCAGAGAAATTAAAAGGGATGCTGAAAGGTCTCTAAGTACCAAATGCCTGTGTTTCCCCTGGGTCTCTTCCCCTTTTTGCATAGGCTCATACACCTCTGGGTAGATGCAGAAGCCTGGCCCTCACTGCTCCTTCCGTTAGCTCTCGGCTCAGCCAGCCTGACCAAACCTGTGCTGGGTGTCATGCCAGCGTCTTCTTTACCATGAAAACTTTCACCAGTGCCTTTGCCAGGGCCTCTTCTCCATTATATCCTTTTGGGGAAATGGTGACAACTGGAGCTTAAGTGGCCTTACAAAGTGAGGGTCACCCTCGTTCCCAACACAGTGCCCCAGCTGCCTTCATTGGCCGGTCCTGTGCCCCATAAGACTTCGGGCTGGTTGCACAGGACACCCACCAAGGAGGTTTTGGTACCACTGCCTCGTTTCTCACCAGGCCACTCAGTCAGTACTGGAGGCTGAGGCTGTAATGCAGCAGCGGGGGCAAAGCTGGTCTCTGCTCTTTCTGGTGCTCACTAAAAATCCTGTAATGGGGGAGAAAACCTGGACTTTGCACCAGGCTCAGGCCTTTCCCTCCTCCATTCCAGTTTGCCGCTGAGATAGGCAGCATTGGGTGAAACAAAGAGGGAGCAAGAGCAGCTGCAGGAAGATTTCCAGAGAATAAATATTTCTATTATTTCCCAGCCTGACTGGAAGCATTCATGGGCTGTGAGGAGATGCTTACTCCCTCCACTGCCTCACTTATCTCAGCCGCTCTAGGTGGTGGTTGCAGCAAATGGCACGCTTGCGAGATAACAGCGGCTTTAAAGGGCTGCTGCCTCGCAGGGAAAGGGAGATGCTGACTCAGCTGCTGGAAAAATCAAGCAAAACATGGAAAAGGCACACAAAAGTTTGTTCACAGCCTGAAGAGGAGAAAATAAGGGAGGGATTCTGAGAATAGGAAGACGCTGAATTCAGGGTGCATCCGCTGGCGAGGGGAGGGGGGAGGCCGGGCCAGCCAACAATGGAGCAAAACAGAACAACACAAAGGCAGGAAATGCAGAAGTTCAGGTTCACACCAAAGTTCAGGTTCACACAGTGTAGCTGAGGCAGTTGCCCCCCGCACAGCACAAGTCCAGCCCCTCCTGTGGCCACTGCACCCCACAACATGGCTGTGCTCACCTGGGGTTTGGGGGGGTCTGTCCCCACACAGCTAGGTGATGTTGTTTCTGTTTTGTTCTAAATAAACATGTAACACCTAGTAAGGGGGCTGTGGAGCTGAGCTGGTGTTGTGAATGACGCAGCATACAAAGTACCAGCACAAAGATGGTTTTATAGTACACTGGAGAAGCAGAGTATTTTATTCAAAGACAAAAATTATTAAAATGTCAAAACAGTGGATGCCCCCTGTGACTTCTGCTTTCTGAAGATTTGTTAACTCACTAGATAAGTTTTGCAGTCAAGCTACTCTAGTTTTGATGAAATAACCAGACTAGTAACAAGGTGACATCTGCAGTACTGTGTATATTTGATGCTCATATTTCTATAAGCATTTATGGAGATACATTAAGTACCAAAGCAGGGGCATATCGGCAGTGAATTTTCACTCACTACTAATTGTGTGGGGGGGTTGCTATAATGCTCATTGTAAATAATGTTTACAGAGGCCTCTTAACCAGAGAGTCTTCACAGTTTTATTTCCGTTGGAGAAACCAGCATCTCTGGATGCTGAGCAAGGCAGCAGAGAAATGACTGAGGGCATAAGGGACAAAACCTCATGGATGTCCACTTGGTTATCAGGTGTAGTTAGAATTAAAGATAAAATGGTTGATGCAGCCTTCCAAACAAAACATATATGGGAACTGAACTCATCTGCATGGCTGGGGGCTGACCTGTGAACTGCCCTTGGCCTTCACCACAGTGACAGTGGTTCCCAGGGCCACGCTTTGTGAAACCTCTGCAGTCAGCAGAGAGGAAAGGACGCTGGATGCCCTCAGCCCACCGGCAACCACTCCTGCAGAGTGGCATCACCCTTGCTGCCAGAGCGGTGGGTTACAGCTCCCAGAGACTGAGCAGGGAAGGGCTGGTTTCCATCCCGGGGCTTCTCTCCGTCCTTTTGGAGATGCTGTTGCCAGTTTTTGGGGCCGCATGCAGCTCGCAGCTGAGCCCCCCCCGCCCGGCTTTGCCGCTGCCAGAGCAGCTGAGCTCATTAGCATGGAAAGGAAACGAAACTGCGGCTCCCGCTCTGCTGTGGGTGCAAACCGGGGGACCACGAAGGAGACGCACAGATCCCCGTGCATCCCGGTAGAAAAGCAGGGAGCTGTATCCATTTGTGATGGGGCGGCACCATTTGCCGAAGAGACCCTGGCAATGGAGAGGTGCTTTGCTCCCGTTTGGCTTCCGCACTGCCGCTGGAAGAGGGAGGGGAGAGCCCTGAGGAGGGGACCCTCTCACTGGAGCCGAGCAGCCGGAGTCCTCCGGGCAGCCGGGGGTCTTATCCATTGTCTGTAAACCTCCACATAAATTTATGGCACTATATAAAAGTTTAAAAAGAAGGAAGAGGCTTCTGTTCTGTTAGGAAAGGAAGCGGTGGGGAAAGGAGTAGAGGCAGGCTTAATTTGTGCAGTAGCCTGGAAAGAGTCCATAGGGAGTTTAAAAAGCAATTGTATTTTGGATCCTGAAATTAAGCAGCAAGCCGCTCGCTGTTTGGCTGAGGGTGAAGTGGTCAAATGTCATGACATGTGAGGGAAAACAGCAGCTTTCCATCCCCTGTGGGAGTGCTGGAGCCAGGGGTTTGGATGGGGAGGGTGGGTTACTGCACCAGAGGAATAAAAAAAAAACCCAAAAAACACAACCAAAAAAACCAAAAAACAGACCAAACAAAAAACCCAACAACAACAACAAAAAAAGAGGACAGGAAAGCATGGACGGAAATTTCAGCAGAAGGCCCAAGCCTGCCACAGCAGCAGCACACACAGAGGCTGTAGTGTGGCTGGAGAAAGGAAGAGGATGCATGGGGCAGAGGGGGAAGGGTGAGGGGGAAGGAGGGCTGGGGATTATAAACCACTGTCAGTTTAATTTCATTTCCCAGGAAAATAAAAAAAGCTGTTTGTAGGCACACAGATGAGAACAAGGAGATGAGATTCAGCCAAGACAGGTTTGTTAAGAACATATTGCATCAAATCAAATTAATTTCATTTTGTGGTAAAGTAATAGGCTTTGTGGATATACTTGAGGTTAGCAAGGCTTTTGACAGAGTCTTCCAAACATCCTCCTAAGCAAATTGGGGAAGCACACTCTAACTCGAACTCCTGCAACATGACAGAAAATCAAACTGGAAACTGTATAAAAGGATTTAGTTTATAGCTAAAAGCAGATTCTTCAAGGTCTCTCCCAGGACCTGGTACAAACAGCATTCAGCAAGGAATAGAGATCATGCCTTCATGGAGATGCTTAAAATATTTTGAACAGCAATGTTCCTGTTTGAAAAAGGTCTTCATACAAAATAATGCAGTGGAGAGGCATCCATGCAATCTAGTGAGAAGCAGAACACGACTGGAATCAGGCAGAAATAAGACATGGAGGTGTGACCAGCCAGGGGACCACTGAGAGGACATTCTGGGAAACAGGATCACAAGCTGAACAAAGAATGACAGGACATCATGGCAAAAGAGGAGAGCTGCTTAACGGGAGGTGTGAATGGGAAGAACTGAAACCCCAGGTGAAGCAACCTGGCTACATGAACTGTCCTAGCCCAAACAGGGGGCCAGTGCCAGGACATGCCTTAAGGGATGGCTAAGGGAGCAGTCTGGAAGGGAAAACCTGTAGAAAGAGACTGGGCCAGCCATGGATCATTCCAAAGACAAAAGACTGAGGGGAAACAGCTGATTTCCAAGCTAGAAAATGCCATTGCCAAGGAAAAGGGGTTGTTTGGTTCTCCATGTTCACAGAGAACAGAAGCAACATATATAGCAAAAACGACAAGGAGAGTAAAGTAAAACGCAAGGGAAGCACAGCTGATTTGTGGGATCTGTGTCTCTCAAGGTCTTCAAGAACAGGTTAAGTGAACATGAACAGAGGAGCACGAAGGATGGTTGGCCCTCTTTCAGGACATTGGGTAGGTTAAACCTCCAAAGGCCCCTGCCAGGCCAGTACACTTTGACATATTAGTGAAACAAAATGGTTGAGCACAAGCCCTTCAATACTAACTCCAGGTATGCAGTCTAATAGCTTAATAGGACAGTTTAGGTTATTTTGTTTGGGACCTGGATGTTGTAAGAGCAGAATCCACAGTTAGGGTTAGTTTTACTACTACATGGACAAATTCAATATGGACAAATTTTCACCCGGGGATTCCAGCTCCCTCCACCATCTCCTGTAACCCTCAATAAAATGTTTATACCATCCATTTTTATTGGCTTTTTCTCTACCTCCTGGTCAGTTGCTCTGTGAAATGCCTAAGAGAGCCTGGACTTTTAAAGTCACACACAAGCACCTAAGGGCTCAGACAGATTTTCCTGTACCCATAGGCACCACTGCCTACATCCAGGTCAACATATCCTATTATCTTCATGTTTTGCTTTGCTGACATTTATGAATGCCACTGCTTAGTTAAAGAAAATTTTATTGGGCTAAGAAAGCATGATATGGTGATGTTCATTACTGATATAACTTCTCCTTTCATTCATCATAGCCATAATTAATTTTCTAGCATGGATATAGGCTGAGATTTAAAGCCATCCTTGTGAAATGAATTAGCCCCTTTTCTCATCTTATTTGGAGTTCCCTATTGTGAATATACTCCAAGTGTAATAGAGAGGCAATTTATGAGAATGAAATCTCATCTGTGTCCTATTCCTTGCCCTCTCTCTGGTGATTTTATTATGCCGGGCTGCCTCTTGCCATTTGTTTAGAGGCTGGGCTGCATTTGTTATTACAAGTTCAACAGGTTGTTTAGCATACATTAATGCACAGCGGGGAGCAGAGACAGACCTTGGATGCGTGACATCAAACAGTCGAAGCAGTTGGGGTCCGTGGGTGAGGGGTGTTGCTTCACCTAACACTCAGCACCAAGGAAATCCTTAGGGAAGGCCCACAGTGGCCCGAGGCTCAAATCCCACTAAGGCACAGATCAATCCTGGAGGAAGAGGTGGACACAGCAACTTGTGGGCATGAAGCTTGACCTGACCGTGGCAGCAGCACACCTCTTATCACGCCCAGTTGGGTGCGTTAACACAGCTGAAAATGCAAAGATGGGGTGGATCAGCTGTTTTCATCCAAAAATAAGTCTGCTATTAGTGCATCTGGTAAGATTTAAAGACATCTCTCTGAAATGAATTAGCCCCATTCCTCATCTTATTTGGAGTCCCCTGTTGTGAATATAATCACAGCAGTGCGTGGAGAAGCTGCCGACTTCCTGGGGATGAGCATTCAGCTTCAGGGGAGCTCAGGAAAGCTGAACGGAAGAAGCAAAGGTTTTTGCAAAGCAGTGCACTGCAGTGACAATTCTCTGAGGCCCTGCTCAGGGACTGTGGTGTTTGCAAGCAGCTACAGCTCCCCAGGTCTCAGCAGAAGAGCTTATATCTTTGGCTTGAGTCAGAAAGTTCCAGTTCCCTTGGTAAGCCAAGGGGTAACTAGTCAGCAACTTTAAAAACGCCCATGGCATCAAATGGTGACTTCAAGCCTTTAGACAACAAAAACCATCTTGCACAGAAGAGCAGATCCTGGCAATCAAAGTTACAAGGGTCCAATCACAGTTACAAGGGTCTTGCAGGAGCACATGTGGATGTAGCTGGATCCAGGGAAGAAACAACCACGGCCACTGGCAATGCCCCTGCCAGTGGCTGGAGCTGCTGCACAGGGTGATGTTTTGTTACTGCCATGCTGAATTGAAAAGAAAAATTAGCCTCAGTAACTTTTCAAATGTTTTTTACCTTTGGAAAGTGGCTGCATTTGATTTTCCAGAAAACTGGCATGTAGCTGATTAAAACTGCACATATCATCCTAACATCATATCCTCGCTACTGAACTTCTAACCTGACATAAATACATTGCATACTATAACCTGTTTCTCTTGATTATTAACCTTGAACATGGCAACCTATAAATCATCAGTGAAACAGCTGGTGCTCAGCATTGCCCCAAAGGGGTATGATTACGATCATTTTATATATATCTTGCTATGCAGACATGAAAAATTCATTGAAGAGCTTGGTATTGTAAGACTTATTGTAATGAATTTTCTTTAAAACATAGATCATACTTAAAATAGGTGTCTGCTCATTATAATGTAGCCATTTATATCTTCTTGAATTACTGGTGTGGAGCTTGGTGGATTTCTAAAATTTAAATGTAATGCCTAAACAAATTCAGAGTGGTCAGTCTGCCTGTACTTCATGATGACATTTTCATTTTTAGTTTTATGCCTTTATTCTATCAGGGTAAGGACTCACACCTGCAGAAATATTGACAGGATTACAGATTTTTCTTCCCTGCAATACTTGGTGTTACATCCATCACTACTGGGATTTCAGTAGCTGCCATTGGCACTTTAGCTTTGGGGATGGTAGCAGTAGATTCACCTGAGGTTTGGTGCCAGCAAGCATATGAATCATACAACTGTAGGTCAGTAATAGAACCAAAGGGAATAAACAAAACATAAAACAGGATGTAAAGCCAGAACCTGAAAATAAACTTCTAAAAGCCACGAAATATGATGGCTAGGACCTCAAAGAACATGGGGAGGTAGTCCAGAGGTAGCAGGTCATCCGGTGACATTTTGGTTTTGGGATGGCATCCTCACCTTTTCTATCCTCCCAACAGCCATGTGCATAAACACAGCCTGTGTCAGCTAAAAATGTGCTCAGTGATTTAAAGCTACCAGCACCCATCTAGTGAGCACTGAGAAGCCTGTGCCACATGTTCCCATCCTACACACATTTTACAGAGACGCTCTAACTGTTCGTGTCTAAACTTGAGTGGTTGTTGGCAGGTGACGGGAATCATGAGAGAGGCCCTGCATTTTGCTACTGATTCATACCATCAATTTATCATCTTGCAGATGAAACCATTCTTTTCCACGAGGTTATGGGAGGATTTTGTCACCTCTGGCTCCCCTCCCTTGTGCAGCTGCTCTGCCAGAAACCCTGCCTAGGATGGGATGGTGTGAGAGCCGCTTTGTGCCAGCCCTTCCCATGTATTTTGCTGAAGATAAGCCTTTTGCAGAGGCTCTCCCTGCCCTTGCTGTAGCCTCCATTAAAAAAGCTCACCAATACCTGTGGAGCTCCACCAAGGACTCCTATACTACATCAGCCACAGATCCCTCCAGTCTTCATCCTGCACCCCAGGGGCATTGCTGCCACCTTGAACCTGGCAGAGAAACCACAGTGTTCCCACAGAAGTCTCTACATTCCTCCCTGAACTCCTGGTTCTGCTTTTGCCTGTGACAATTTTTGTTTGCTGCAAGCAGCAGACACAAAGACATTTGCGTGCAACCTTATTGCACATTGGTCATCAAAGAGATCTGTGCAGATTAAATTTGCTTTTGCCTGCTCACAACATATTCTCCCTTACCTCTCAGGAAGAGTGAAGACAAGCATAAAAACCAGCTCCACAATTGCTTGCAGATTATTTCTGTAGTGCAAACGGTAAAGGCTCAGCAAGAAAACCTGATACCACTGCACGCAAATGTTGCTTGGGTCACCAGATGCATGAGGCCTAAGAAGAAATCTAAAAAGCCACCTCTCCATGAGGAACAAGCGAAGCACATGGCAGAGAAGCATAATGTGTTCCAATTTAGTTAAGATTCCTTTGGCATGTGAACTTGCAACTGCTTTAGGAAGACTTCATTAAATGGTGTGCAAGGAAGCCCACTCATCCTTTAACTTGTATACAATGAAATCCACTGATAGAAACAGTTTTGCAAATCCCATTCCAAATCCAGGTTGAAAGCAGACACCCCTGAGATGGTTTTGGTGAAATGCTGCACACATTGGAGTGCTGTTACTGCATGGTGTGATCCCTACTAGCCATCAACAGCAGAGAAGCCGATCCAAAATCATTAGAGGCTGTTACATAGAAAGGGTGCCAAGAAGAGCTGACAAACATGAGGTATTTAGCAGCACGTACTGAAAACAGGCTGAAAGATATTTTGGAGCTTGCCTCTCATGTTTCTAGAAAATTGCTGTTTTCCTTTGGATTAAATATAAGTATACAGTAGGCAAGAAATTATGGCAGTTCTTCACATGGCAAGGGAAACTAATAGGGCAATGAAAAGCTTGTTCAATTCAAACACTGAGTGTTAAAGCCAGCAGATACCTTTTTCTTTTCCTGAATGCTCCTTTTCAGTGCAGTCATATAGAGCCAATGACAGGTGCTCCTTGGTAGAAACTGGATGTTGGAAAGCTAGACTTTAGGCCTTTTTAAAACTACCAATTTCTGCTAGAAGACCAGTGGACACTGGAAGCATCATTTAACCACTTTTTTGCTATCTGATAGAAAGTGGACAAGGATGGAAAATCCAGGAATATTATCTTCTCTCTGACTGTCCCTGATGTATCCACAAGCTCCCTGACCGAGGCAGCTGTAAGCAAAGCCAAGGAAGCACTAAGGGAAGCCTTTTCAGCACACCTGCGTGACCAGGGAGAAAGAGAAGCTGTTAGCTTAGAATGTACTAAAGCTTTAGCAATCTACCATCTTAATTTCAGATCTACCCCACCAGCAGAGTATTGTGTGCAGCAGAAGCCTTTTGAGGAGAACACAAAGCTGTAATGATGCAAATCTTGCCTTTTAAAACCAGTGCTCAAACTTGCAACTTCGCTAACTGTATTAGTCAAATGAAGCAGCTGCACTGTCGTATCCAGGGATGACCAAAGGAATATTAAAGAAACATGAACTATCACCATCCTGAAGAAGTCAGAGTACTGATTTATGTTCCCATTTCTGTGATGTACTACGCAGTCTGAACAAAAAGCGGCCCCAAGGTCAAGTTGTGCAGCGAAAGCAACAGCCATGGCCCTGCCTCGACAGTGGGAACCCAACGGGACAATGAGAAGCGAGACCCAGAGCTTGGCACACCGTTTCCCGTGGAAGTGGGAGAGAGAGGAGAGAAGGTGGCAGGTTCGGTACCTCGCAGCAGGGTAGCAGGTTTGCCATCATACACGGGCAGCCATTGATTGAGGGGGGCCATACTACGACAGCCCAAGATGTAATGAAGATTGTCATGTTCAAGGATGAGCTGGAGTTCTACCCAGGCAGTCCTAATCAGGGTGGTTTGAGTGCTGCATGATTGTTGCTAACATTAGCCTCACAACATCTCTGTGAAGAAGGCAAGTGTCATTCTCCATTCGGAAGATTGGAAACCGCAATTAAAGCAACCGCCTCAGGGAAGCAGACAGAATTAGAAATTGAATCTGGAGTCCTGGGCTGCTGACTCGCCCACGGGTTCACCTTTCAAACTTGGGAGAGGGCAAGGTAAAACAGTCGGAGGGCACCTTTTACCTGCAGCCCGAGAGAGACGCTCCCTCAGACTCCAGCAACAGCTCCAGCCTAATCAAACAGGCACAAAAGAGCAAACGCTGCTTGCAAAACAAAGCGCATACCCCACTGGTCACTAGAGTGCTACAAGCTGGAATCAATGCCATGATTGTGACAGCTGAGAACAAATTCAGCTATGTTTGACAACTTCCAGAAAATATTGGCAGAGGACAGGGAGTCTGCACTGCCCAGCAGCACCTTTGTGAATTGATTAGCCATATAGCAGATGGCAAGCCTGCTGCAGACTGAGACAGCAGAAGATGGCCAGTCTGGTTGAGAAGAACTTGAAGACGACGGGGAAGAAAAAGCATGTCCTTACAGTGACAGCCCAAAATGATATTTCAGAAATGTCATACGCATGGCAGATGAGGAACACGACTGATTTTTAACATTTTCTTCAGCAATTTATTACCAGCACCTGTCTGGCTCATAAAGCAAAATTATATAGCTTAGTTTAAACCCTTCACTTTCACCTCTTTCCTTCACAAAAAATCCTTAATATTAAAAAATCTATTTTTTTCTTTTAAAATACTCTTCTAGAATCAACTGATATGTTTGAGAGAACTTCTATGCTTTCTCTGAAAGCAGGCATGCCTTGAAAGTTTCATTTTAGGAAAATATATTCTGGACAAAGAGCAAAGACTTTGCTCTCCTCCTCCTGCCACATATTTTTGGGAGGGGTTTGGCACGTGTTTGGGGAAAATTCATATTTTCTAATGGTTTTAGGAAATGCCTTAGGCTATTCAGAGTCTGCACAGCTGCTCATCAGTAGCCAGCCATGGCTGAAAGAGCAGAAACTATGGTTCAGAAAAATATGCCATCTTTGTCTGGTGCAGAACAATGCTGCTGCAGTGAAATACAATGGCCGTCTCTTATTTTCCACTAGCCCTTAGAAGGGGGGGAGAGGGGGGCGAGGGGAAAGACGAGGTAAAAAAAAAAGGGGAAGGATCACGGAGTTTCCTTGCAGGGCCTCTGAGCAGAGGGAGGGAACATCAGCTCTGCACTCACAGATATGCAAATCCTTCCCCAGGCCCAACAATAGCAGAAACCCTGTGGGAGGAGGAGACCGATGGCACTGCTGCTCCCAACTCTTTTGCCTGCAAAGCCCACAGGTTCCCGGCACTTCCCGAGGAGTGGAAGGCCAATGCATCACCCAAGAAGAGGAGAGCTGTAAAAGCTGTGGTATCAGAGTTGACCGCTCTTTGCCCATGGAGCTGCGCACCATCACTGGATGTTTTAAGGGTTAGTTTGCCTGCCATTCAGTTCATGGGTGCAGCAGCCCAGAAGATTGATGAATCCATGGTTAACATCTCCATATTGCCCCTTAGGTTAATAAGGACCACATATAAAAAGCTGGAACTAAAAGAAGAAAATACTTTCTGTTGTGAGACCCCAGTTACCAGCATTTGCATCAACATACTCCAGGCAAACTTTCGTAATGGAAGGATGGGATTTTTGTTTTTAATGTAACTATAATTAAAAGAATTCAATGAAATCTCTGACTTCCAGCTATCACTAATATCTAAATTTCTTAAGTAAAGACTGAGGGAGGACAAGCGACAGATAGGAAACTACCTGCACTAAGCCACTGCAAAAGAAATAGTTCAAATAATTAAGTTTTGATGGTTTTACCAGGGCTGACAGCAATCCATAGGAGCTGGAAAAACAAAAACATCTGGTGACATGGATTTATCCCCTTCTAGAAAACATGTATTTAGCACTATAGTTCTTTATACTAGTAAGTGTTTGCTCTTTTGCATCAAATCTATTATCTAAAGCTGCATGCAGACTGAGCTGGGACATTCACCCTGCATTCCAAGGGAGGTTTTTATAAGTCCCATCAAAGTTTGATCATAGTAACTGTCAATCATATAACTGAATTTCCTTCACATATTCTCCTCAGAACAGCTGACTCAAGCTAGTGATTAGACTAGACACCTCAAACATCACCTGTCTATGTAAGAAGCTGTCTCCAGGTCTCTCCAAGGCATCACTTGAAGCCAAAGGGGTACAACAGATTATTTGCATAGCACAGAAGCAAAAGCTGTAGACAGCACTCTTTCCCACCGAGGAGTCAGAAACATTCATGGCCTGGCACCTTTCAGGTGCCCAGAAAACAGTGTGAGGGCAATGGGCCTGAGAGCCCTCACATGTCCTGACACTTCCTGATCCCCAGCCCTGATGTTAAGGATTCAGAGGTAGCTGAAATGCGTGGTGCAGAAGCAACAGAAGTCTAAAGTGTCCCAAGCAGTTTTGTTCGCAAAAGTCAATGGGAAGCTTAGTACTAAAAATACAATTGAATAGCCCTCCCTCCCCTCAATCTTAAGCCCTTCTCGAAAGAGGAAGTGCTCATTGGCAAAGCTCCTCAATAAAATTGTGCAATTCCAATAAGCAATACACTTTGATCTTAGACATCAATACAAAACAAGAGACTAAAGCTGACTGAAAAAAACTGGGACTAGTTTAGGAATTGTCCTGGGTTATGGAATCAAAAATGTGTATTCTATTTTCATCTGCTGAAAGCAGTTGGGGAATTGTTCTTTATTTCTTGTAACTTTGGAAGGAGGGGGACGGGGGGGGAGGGGCGGGTGCCTTTTGGGTAATGGGCCATCAACAGACTATACCCCCGGACTATACCCGCTCCCCCCAGAGCCCCAGAAGCCCCATTTGCATGCATGGTCCTATTGTGGGATGCCCCACCCAGTGGGGGGAGTCTACAATTGCTGTCGGGAAAACTGAGCCGGCCGGGGACAGACTTCACTTGCTTCACCCCGATTCCTGGGAGGAAGACGGCACCCCATCTCATCTTCGCCAGACCCCATCTCATCATCGCCGGACCCCATCTCACCATCACCTCACCCCTGGACCCCTCCTCATCACTCCTAGACCCTTCCTCATCACTCCTAGACCCTTTTTGGCTACAGGATCGTCCCTGCTCCAACAGAGCCACGTCTGTCATCCCAGGACTCACTTCTGGACTGCTTCCAACACCCTGACTAACAGGGTGCCAGGTGGCAGCTCTGATTCTATCAGGGCTTTCCCAAATTGTTGTTGTTTGTTTGCTGGTTTGGTGGGGTAGTTTTGTTTCCTACCACATTTGTATTATTGATATTCCTAGTAAAGAACTGTTATTCCTATTCCCAAATCTTTGCCTGAGAGCCCTTAATTGAAAATTTATAATTTGGCAGGGGTGGGGGGTTTGCATTCTCTATTCTAAGGGAAACCCCAGTTTCCCTGGCAGACACCTGTCTTGTCAAACCAAGACAGATTTTGGCGCCCAAGTGTGGGGCACAAGGGCATTGAGACAGAGGAATAACAGTTCTTGTGTACTAGATAGAAGTCTACTGCTCAAAATCATGTGGTCCAGCTTTCCCTGGTTTGGCTGGCACGTGGTTGTGGCTGTATTTCTGCCATTTGCTGGCCCTTATCTAAACATGGGCCCTATAACCAAGGCTACTGTGGCTGGCATCCAGTTTATTTTGTGGGTTAATAAGGTGAGGAATTCGTGGATTTTTAACTTCCTTTGGAAAGCAGGCACATGGATTCAGGGCTATCATAGACTAACTCTGTGTTTCTGGGGTTACTTTAATAATGGTACATATTGTGAGGAAATGGCACCAGGGGAAATTTTCTCCCAACCCTTCACTCAGTTTTTTGGGTCTACTCCACCAGCTTTTCAAGGGTTAAATTTCCCTCTGAATGCTAATGACGTCATACAGTGGTTGGTGCTGCTTATAGGCCTATTCTATTTGGTATTCAGAGATAAAGGGAGACTGGCCTGGGTAAGCACTCTGATAACTACCCCAAAGAATAATGATGCTGCCCAAGAGCCCACCCCTGTCCCACAGCCAGCCTCAGGCATAAACCACCCGGTTTGGGTGAAGGCTCTGATAAAAGAAATGCATGAGATGAACCAGATGCTGAAAGAGTACATTTCCCCAGCTGGTGAGAAACCTTCGCCCTGCCCTGACAAAAGAGAATCTGATACAGAACCCGCAGACATTACAACTGTCCAGGTTCCAGCTGACACACAGGGGCAGTCACAGCCAGCAGCAGTTGCCCCTGTGGAAACAAGGAAATCTAAAGTGAAAACAGCAAACCCAGAGAGTAAAGATAAGAAGGGAGGGCCCTCACAAAACACAGGGGAATCACATGTTCAGATCATCACTGAGACCCTGTCATATGAAAGTCTCCGTAATCTGCAAAAAGATATTGTACGGCGGGGACGTGAGGCTTACACTGCCTGGCTACTTCGGGTTTGGGATCTTATGGGCACAGGTGTCCAACTAGATGGTGGGGAGGCCAGGAATTTGGGACCCTTGACCCAGGACTCAGGTATAAATCAGGTATTTGTAAGGGAGCCTGGACCTCTTTCCCTCTGGCAGCGGCTTTTAACGAGTGTGAGAGAAAGATTTGTCCACAGAGAAAGAATGCAGGAGCACCACCATAGAATGCGCTGGAAAACTCTGGAGGAGGGAATCCAACAGCTGAGGGAAGTGGCAGTACTGGAGGTACTTTTTGGGAGGAGTGGACAGCATGATAATGATCCTGACAAGGTTAGATGCACAGCGCAGATGTTATGGAACCTGGCAAATCTGGGGCCATCTCAGTATACTACATTTATTGCAACCATTAATGCTGAGGACAACCAAGTGACAGTGGGGGCTGTTGCCACTAAGCTTAGGAATTATGAGAGCATGATCAATGGCCCGCTGCAGGCTCATATCTCTGCTGTGGTGAAAGAGCTCAAAGAGGAAATGAGGGAGGTGAGGGAGGAGATGAGGAAGAGCAGTTCCAATGTGGCACCGGTACGAGTCACAGGCCCCAGAGTCAGAGCCCAACGACCCCCAGCCAGAGAGAGAGGGTACACCCCGAGAGCTGACCTGTGGTTTTACCTGCGTGACCATGGGGAAGACATGGGAGTGTGGGATGGGAAACCCACCTATGTCCTGGCAGCCCGGGTGCGTGAGCTCAAGGAGAGGAACACTCACCAAAGGGGTGCCACTAAAATGAAAGTATCCTCAACCTCCTATGCCCAGGCTGTCAGTAGTCAGGATGCTGGAACCTCTAGTATGTATGCTCAGGGAGGGAATAACCAGTGCTAGAGGGGCCCTGCCTCTAGCCAGGTAGAGGAGAGGGACAATCGGATCTATTGGACTGTGTGGATCCGATGGCCTGGCACATCTGACCCACAGAAATACACGGCTTTGGTTGACACTGGCTCCCAATGTACCCTGATGCCGTCGGGGTATGTGGGAGCAGAACCCATCTCTATTTCTGGAGTGACAGGGGGGTCCCAGCAGCTGACTGTATTGGAGGCCGAAGTGAGTTTGACTGGGAATGGGTGGCAGAAACACCCCATCGTGACTGGTCCAGAGGCCCCGTGCATCCTTGGCATAGACTATCTCAAAAATGGACATTTCAAAGACCCAAAAGGATATCGTTGGGCTTTTGGAGTAGCTGCTGTAGAGATGGAAGACATCAGACAACTAAATACCCTGCCTGGTCTCTCCGACGACCCCTCTGCTGTGGGACTGCTGAGAGTTGAAGAACAACAGGTGCCAATTGCCACAGCAACAGTACACCGTCGGCAATACCGTACTGACAGAGACTCTGTGACTCCGATCCATGAGATGATTCGGAAACTGGAGAGCCAAGGGGTGGTCAGCAAAACCCACTCACCCTTCAACAGTCCCATTTGGCCTGTGCGTAAGTCTGAAGGGGAATGGAGATTGACTGTGGACTATCGTGCGTTGAATGAAGTGACTCCACCACTGAGTGCTGCTGTGCCGGACATGCTGGAGCTCCAGTATGAGCTGGAGTCCAAGGCAGCAAAGTGGTATGCCACTATTGACATTGCCAATGCCTTCTTCTCCATTCCTTTGGCAGCAGAGTGCAGGCCCCAGTTTGCTTTCACCTGGAGGGGCGTTCAGTACACCTGGAACCGACTGCCCCAGGGGTGGAAGCACAGTCCCACCATCTGCCATGGACTGATCCAGGCTGCACTGGAAAAGGGTGAGGCTCCAGAACATCTACAGTACATCGATGACATCATTGTGTGGGGAAACACGGCAGTGGAAGTTTTCGAGAAAGGAGAAAAGATCATCCAGATTCTCCTGGAAGCTGGCTTTGCCATCAAGAAGAGTAAAGTCAAGGGACCTGCCCGAGAGATCCAGTTCCTGGGAGTGAAGTGGCAAGATGGACGGCGTCAGATCCCCACAGAGGTCATTAATAAGATCACCGCGATGTCTCCACCGACCAGCAAGAAGGAAACACAAGCTTTCCTAGGTGCCATAGGTTTCTGGAGGATGCACATCCCTGAGTACAGTCAGATTGTGAGCCCTCTGTACCTGGTTACCCGCAAAAAGAACGATTTCCACTGGGGCCCAGAGCAGCAACACGCCTTTGCCCAGATCAAGCAGGAAATCGCTCATGCGGTGGCCCTTGGCCCAGTCAGGACGGGACCAGAGGTAAAGAATGTGCTTTACTCCGCAGCTGGGAGCCATGGTCTGTCCTGGAGCCTTTGGCAGAAGGTGCCTGGTGAGACTCGAGGCCGGCCACTGGGATTCTGGAGCCGAAGCTACAGAGGGTCTGAAGCCAATTACACTCCCACGGAGAAGGAGATCTTGGCTGCCTATGAAGGAGTTCAAGCCGCCTCAGAGGTGATTGGCACTGAAGCACAACTCCTCCTGGCACCCCGACTACCAGTGCTGGGGTGGATGTTTAAAGGAAAGGTTCCCTCCACCCATCACGCCACTGATGCCACCTGGAGCAAATGGATTGCCCTCATCACTCAGCGCGCCCGTATTGGAAACCCGAATCGCCCTGGGATTCTGGAAGTGATCACCAACTGGCCGGAAGCTGAGAACTTCAGTCTCACCGAGGAAGAAGAACAAGAGCAGGTAACCCGGGCTGAAGAAGCTCCACCATATAACCAACTGCCAGCAGAAGAAGCACGCTACGCTCTTTTCACTGACGGTTCCTGTCGCATCGTAGGGATGAACCGGAAGTGGAAAGCAGCTGTGTGGAGCCCCACAAGACAGGTTGCACAAGCCACTGAAGGAGAAGGTGGGTCAAGCCAGCTTGCCGAACTCAAAGCTGTTCAATTGGCCCTGGACATCGCTGAAAGAGAGAAGTGGCCAAAGCTCTACCTCTACACCGATTCGTGGATGGTAGCTAATGCTCTGTGGGGCTGGCTGGAAAGGTGGAAAAAGGTCAGCTGGCAGCGTAGGGGAAAACCAATCTGGGCTGCTGATGAGTGGAAGGACATCGCCACCAGAGTAGGGAAACTACCTGTGAAAGTCCGTCATGTGGATGCCCATGTTCCCAAGAGTCGGGCTAATGAGGAGCACCGGAACAACGAACAGGTAGATCAGGCCGCGAAGATAGAAGTGTCTAAGATAGACTTGGATTGGCAACATAAGGGAGAGTTGTTCCTAGCTCGGTGGGCCCATGATGCCTCAGGTCATCAGGGCAGAGATGCCACCTATAAGTGGGCACGAGACCGAGGGGTGGATCTAACCATGGACAGTATCTCTCAGGTTATCCATGACTGTGAGACGTGTGCTGCCATCAAGCAGGCCAAGCGGGTGAAGCCCCTCTGGTACGGTGGACGGTGGTCCAAATATAAGTATGGGGAGGCCTGGCAGATTGACTACATCACCCTGCCCCAAACCCGCCAAGGCAAGCGCTATGTGCTGACCATGGTGGAAGCCACCACTGGGTGGCTGGAGACCTATCCTGTGCCTCATGCCACCGCCCGGAACACCATCCTGGGCCTTGAAAGACAAGTCCTGTGGAGACACGGCACCCCTGAGAGAATCGAGTCAGACAACGGGACCCATTTCAAGAACAGCCTTATAAACACCTGGGCTAAAGAACACGGCATTGAATGGATCTATCACATCCCTTATCATGCACCAGCTGCCGGGAAAGTGGAACGGTGCAATGGACTACTTAAGACCACTCTGAAGGCACTTGGCAGAGGGACCTTTAAGAACTGGGAAGTGAACTTAGCAAAAGCCACCTGGATGGTCAACACCCGAGGCTCCATCAATCGAGCTGGTCCTGCCCAGTCTACCCCTTTGCACACAGTAGATGGAGATAAAGTCCCTGTGGTACACATGAGAGGTATTTTAGGAAAGACTGTCTGGATTAACCCCACCTCAGGCAAAGGCGAACCCATCCGTGGGATTGTTTTTGCTCAAGGACCTGGTTACACTTGGTGGGTAATGCAGAAAGATGGAAAAACCAGTTGTGTACCCCAGGAAAACCTAATCCTAAGTAAGAACTGAGTGTAGGGGTTCATTCTGCTAGTAGTTCATTGCTTTAGGTATGATGCAGATGATAATAGAATAAGGGGTGGATAATGTCCTGGGTTATGGAATCAAAAATGTGTATTCTATTTTCATCTGCTGAAAGCAGTTGGGGAATTGTTCTTTATTTCTTGTAACTTTGGAAGGAGGGGGACGGGGGGGAGGGGCGGGTGCCTTTTGGGTAATGGGCCATCAACAGACTATACCCCCGGACTATACCCGCTCCCCCCAGAGCCCCAGAAGCCCCATTTGCATGCATGGTCCTATTGTGGGATGCCCCACCCAGTGGGGGGAGTCTACAATTGCTGTCGGGAAAACTGAGCCGGCCGGGGACAGACTTCACTTGCTTCACCCCGATTCCTGGGAGGAAGACGGCACCCCATCTCATCTTCGCCAGACCCCATCTCATCATCGCCGGACCCCATCTCACCATCACCTCACCCCTGGACCCCTCCTCATCACTCCTAGACCCTTCCTCATCACTCCTAGACCCTTTTTGGCTACAGGATCGTCCCTGCTCCAACAGAGCCACGTCTGTCATCCCAGGACTCACTTCTGGACTGCTTCCAACACCCTGACTAACAGGGTGCCAGGTGGCAGCTCTGATTCTATCAGGGCTTTCCCAAATTGTTGTTGTTTGTTTGCTGGTTTGGTGGGGTAGTTTTGTTTCCTACCACATTTGTATTATTGATATTCCTAGTAAAGAACTGTTATTCCTATTCCCAAATCTTTGCCTGAGAGCCCTTAATTGAAAATTTATAATTTGGCAGGGGTGGGGGGTTTGCATTCTCTATTCTAAGGGAAACCCCAGTTTCCCTGGCAGACACCTGTCTTGTCAAACCAAGACAGGAATTTGTCCCCAATTTCATCAGCAAAAATTTTCCAGACTCACACTTGAACTGGTTCTCCTTTATAGTCCCCTTATTATGTCTGTAGTAGCCTGAGCAGATTTGTTGATGTTGGGTTCTTTCCCTTGGCAGGATTGCACACCATGCACACAGAACAAGCTGTGTTAGCACGCAGACACCTGCTGTACTTTGACACAGGTACTTTCTTTTTGAAAGCAACACAGAACATAATTTATATTCCTTGATAACCCCATTAACATTTCCATGGCCATTAGGAGGTCCAGCAAAAAATGGTTGGTGGCAGAAGAAAGGCTCCTCATCATGAGAGACAGAAAGGATACTCCAAATGTGAATCAAGTGCAGAATAGTTTCTGATCTATGCATCTTACTCACATAAGCTTTTATTCATTTAGACACACTTTTAAAACTCCGTAAGAATCTTTGCAATAATTAACATGTAAAAACTCTGTCAAATCAAAGAAAAACCTTCATATTTTCATGTAATACATTTCTCGGACATTAGATGGCAATCCCCCCACTTCATTTTTCATACCAGGGGCCCATATCCCTTCCAAAAATCAAATGTCACCACCTTTCCAACAGGTGGGGGGTCTGTTTGCCTTCTAGGAAGCAAGGCTGTTTGGAAAGCACAGAGCATGGAGGTTCTCCCATTCCCATGGCATTTGTTCTGTTTCAACAGTTCTCCAGTTTTGCTCTTTTTTTTTTTTTTCTGAGTAGGAAAGGCAGATGAGTAATGCCATCATGGAAGATGCTTGTACTAGGGGTAAGATTCACACATTTGTCACCTGGACACTCTACACCACGAGCTGGATGTTTCCATGTCAAAAACCTATAGGCAAAAATAGAAGTTACCAGAACTTCCCCATTTTGACAGAGAAAGGGACTTAGTATGGCATTTAACAATATAATTTCTAGTCTTGCCAATTAAAAAGAGTTCTCCCAAGGGATATCATTAGTCTGTGTAAATCTTCTCTGGAAATTATAAAACTGAACTGAAAAAACCCTGCTATTCGATACCATGTGTGGAATACACACAGTGGGAAGCATCTACAAACTCTTAGAGTGGGCATTTTATAGGTAGCAAAAAAATAAGACAAGGCATTTAATAACAACTTAAAAAACCAGCTCAAATGAGTACAACAGAGTATGTAACACACCTGCCCAAGTTAATGTGTCTTTGCCTTCAGCCTCTCACTTTTTGCTGTGGTCTACGTGTGATGTTTTAGAAAGAGGCAGGAATAACACACCTCATCAACCATTCCGTGATGTCCATGCAGGGGGAATCCTTCCTGACCTTCATTAACTCCCTGTGATCTATTTAAGTGGCAGTACAAGACATCCTGACATCTATTCATTTCAACAGTGTGTGCCTGTGATTCATTCACACAAAAATCACTTCCTAAGCCTTCATTTCTCATCTACGTTCATCGTTCACGAAATATTCCTTTCAAGCCAAGTTCACCCCTTTTCATATATCCCCCTGGGGACCAAATTTCGGCCTTGCAATACTTGCCCGTTTGAGCTCTTGTGCAAATTCACAGTGTACATGAGAGTGAGGTTTGCAGCTCTCCAGCATTCCAAAAGCACAGATAACATTAGTCCTAAAGACAGGGGTCCACTCACAGCTGGCTACTGAAATAGCTAATTTTTCATGTACTCCAGTGAAAATCTAACCTTTTATCCTCACTCTGGAGCTCGTTGTGTATGTGTGTGTCAAGGTGACAACACCATGAAAACAGAAGTTCTCAAATGGTACATTATCTCGAATATCAAAAGGTCACAAAAGGGTACAAATCGGTAGCCCTCCAGAAGAGACACTGGTTTTTATAAAAAGTGGGTCAGTTTTAGTTTCATGTAGGTTGTTTGACACAGTGGTTTCTGGCATCACAAGCTCTGGTCTACAGGATACCACAGAGCCTTTGTATCCCTTGCTGTCACTACAGCATTGTGTTTTTCTACCCATTAACCAAGGATAAATGACCTAGATATTGTGCCTATTAAAGCCTCATTTTTCTTTTGCCCTTTTGTTCTTTAGTGTACCACATTATCACATGCTGAACACATTTAAAGTATTCTCAGTCTCTCATGCCCCTTTGAAGGAGTAAAGTAGGGATTTTGGCGTGCATTTCTGTAGAGTTACTTAGAGTGGAAAATATGAAGGCAATTCAAGGTTTCTCTTCCTGCCTAGTCCCCTGAAGACGATCAGTTCAGCATTTACAGCCACTAATCTATAAAGAATATAGCAGGAAAATGCTATAAAAAAGCCACAAATACAAATACAGAAAGTGAACACCAGTTTTGATGTCCCTAAACACTACATTCTATAATTACATCTCTGCATATCATGGGTCACTTTTATTAAAAGCATCATTACTACAGTTGGCAGCAATTTACATCTTATCTTACATGATAGCAGTTTCCAAAGAAAAAAAAAATAAAAAGACATCACAACAAAGAAAAACAATACATTTACAAAGTCATGTCTGTAAACTTCAAGGCTAGTTTAGAGTTGAGGTAATGCTGTTTAGCTTTGTGGCTAAAGTAACAAAGTCCTTTAATTTAAAAAAGGTACCTGATTTTTTTCTTTTTTTGTTTATACCAGTGCATTACAAGATCACGAGACGATTAAACTGTAGCTTTATCCTGTAAGAACCTTCTCCGCGGGTTAATTTCCAAAAGGTACTCTTCACATTCAACAGCTGCCTTATTATTGCTGCGTCTCAAGACAGAGACATTCACACTATCATGAAGATTGTCAGAGAGAGAGTGTGTGTGTGGGTGTGTGCGCGCATGTGAGCGGGTGAACTCCCATACAGTCAAAATGAAGCGCGAGTACGATATGTATGGTAAATTTCATCTTGACCTTCACAGCAAAAAAAAAAAAAAAAAAAAAAAAGGAATAAAAGGAAAAAAAAATTTAAAAATTAAATATATAACTTCATCCTTCCTTTAAGCAGCACTTCCTTCTATTAGTGCCACTTGATTACAAATTGCTGCTTAATTCATAATACCAATGGTACCAAAAGAAAAAAAAAGCAGAGCATTATGTCAATTTCCTTAAAAAGACATGATCACCTCTCAAATTTCATCTCTCCTAGGGATAATAAATAATGCACTGCACAATACTTAATGACCAAGATACCTTTTGACACATCTGTATAACATGACTTGAACTTTTTTTTTTTGCTACACTATGTTACAGAACAGCTTATAAAAACTAAGTATGGACATTAACTGTGAGTGTAAACAGTAGGACTACCACTTGTCAAAAGTTTAAAACACTTTAACTGTAACTGGTACTGGTTATTCATCATTTTCATTGTTTTCTATTTCCTCCCCCCCATCAAGTGAGTCTAATTCTTCACCCTGTGCTATTTCATCTTCTAAAACGGAGGAATCTGCAGTTTTATCAAGGCTCTCCTCTGCATCACTGCCTTCGAGATTTTCTTCATCTTTAAAGGCAGCTCCTTCAGTTTTGTCAGTAGCCTTCTCTTCATTGGAGCCCACTGTGTTCTGAAGTCCTGCTAGTGCTGGGAAACCGGGCAGAGTCAATCCTCCCAGTCCTGGAGGTAGAAACATAGATGGATAGAAGAGGCCAGGAGCCATGGTAGACAGCAGGAAAGGATTGAAGGCCAGAGGGTTTGTGGGCAATCCAGTGTTGGTGGTGGTGGTAGTGGTGGCAGTGGCGGTAGTCGCCGCAGTAGCAGCACTGACAGATCCATTCGCAGAGTCAGTAGCAGAAACAGTGTCTGTGCTTTTCTCAGAGTCTTTGTTCTCCTCTTCATTCTCATTTTTCTTCTCTTCAGCTTTTGAAGCGCCATCCTCAGTCTCTCCTTGACCGGAAGCAGTAGTGGCATTTCCAGTAGTAGCCGTTATCGGGTTATTCAACAATCCGCTTAGTCCAAACATATTGGGCAGTCCTGCCATCCCTGGCAACATCAGAGGCAACATGGCAGCCGGATTTTTAGTGTCCCCTCCAGCAGCAGCAGCTGTTGCTAGCCCTGGTGGAAAGCCCATGAGGCCTGCGAGCTGGAGAGACTGCAGGTTCTGTAGGTTCTGGAGGCTTGTGAGGTCCATTCCAGCAAACAGACTGTTCATTAGTAGTGGGTTGATTCCCGAAGTTGATGCTACAGCAGCAGCTGCTGCAGCTGCTTTGGCAATTTCACTTTTTGGCCTTCTTCCTCTTCTGCTTGCTCCTTCCTCCCTCACAACAGGTCCAGTGAGAAGACGGTCAAACATGGACTCTGGAACAAAACCCTAAAAAGGGAAGGTGGAAAAACAAGCTTTATCCTCGATTGGCTTTTTCAGCTTTCAGCAGTTAACTGATGATGATAGAAGAAACAGAAGGGATTTCAGCATACTCCGAAAGTGGTTTGTTTTTTCACCCTGGCAAATGGTGACTAGCTTAGAACTATAGTGAATGGCACTAGAACAAGTAAAGAAAGCTGAAGAAATCAAGATCACAGGTTTTTTTTTTAATATATATTTAAACACAGCAGTAAAATAATACATGCTGAAAACTCTGTAACTTCATTAAAAACCCCCTCCCTGATATGCTGCAGTAGCAAGTTTATATCTTCATAACTTGTACTGAATTTCAGAATAGTAATATTCTATTAAATTGAGTACTTGCAGAATTTTACCCTTTATTTTCAAACAGGTGTTGTAAAATAAAAGGCAGAAAACCTATTCCTTTGATGCTTCCTGTTACTGAGACAATGAAGTATATTTCTGTTATGAATATGACAAATATTTTCTTAGTAGTTCCTAATGTACAAATACCTGTATTTTTTAAGGATTGTTACTTGTAAGAAAAAATAAAGCAAAACAAATGCTGAAGGCTGCCTTAACTGTAGCTGATTTTTCGAGTGCATTTCAATCCAATTCTGCAGCAGCCTCCTATCACCACTCCCCCCAAGTTGGGTAACTCCTACACAGACACCACAATTTTCTCAAAACCAGCTATGAGATAAAGACTTAATAACCAATTTACACAGCCTTCAACTTTTCTGTGCTACAACCTACAGTGACACATGGAAAGAGTTTCACTTACAGACTGTTTAACAATGTCAGTCCAATCTGGAGCAACAGCAAACTCAGGATTTTCTTCCAGCCATCTTGGCAAGTCCTTCATTGGAGGGGCCATAGCTCCACCCATCTAATGCAAAAGACATGGTTATGACTTTACCAAAAACCCAACAACAAAACCAAACAACTACTTATATGGACATTTTCTATCTACACACTTTCATCTCTGAAGGACAGCAGCAAAGACATTCAGTTTACTGTGGAAAACTACACAGAAACCAGCTAGCGATACCTCAGTTGACAAAATCATGTTTTAAAAAAAACAGTAAAGTGCTGCAGCTCAGGCAGGTCTGGTAATAAATTTTGTATCTAAGGACAAAATGTGCTATATAGGTTCAAAAAGTGACAGTTATTCACTCAGGTGATTAATATGAACATATCAGAAGAGCAAAGAAGGAATTAAAGGAACCAGGTGGCACAGTCCAGTAAGAAAAACTGCTGGTGCCAAATTATTAAACTTGTAAAGAGAAAGCTCAGAGTAGAAAACCTGCTTTCCACATGCAAAGACATTATTAAAGACCTCAACTGAAGTAACTTAATTTTTACCTTCTTTCCATTTCGTTTATTTACAACAGGTACCCTTTCTTCTCCTGTCAAGGTGTTTATATCCAGTTTATTAGGGTTTCGACATCTGTGTCGTTTTTGTTTCGGCTTCTGAAATGGGGAAAACAGCACATCTGCACTCTTCTGGAAAGAAGAGAAATTTATTGCTTTTTAGCTTTTCATTTCTTGACAAAAATCAACAATCAAGGAACCCCTTCTCACAACAATTTTAAGAAAACATCTATTACTTTACTCTCAGAGTACGTGAGAAAAAAACTTGTATCAGATGAAGAAATTTCACAGAACTTGTCAAACGCTGTTCTAACATGCTGTTATATACAAATATTAAGAAAGGAAAAGCAAATCAAACACCTCAATGTCACATGGTTGTGGATAAAATAGGAATGGTAGGTAAAGAGAAAACTTCTGTTGAAAAGCAAGCTACAAAATTGAATGACTCTGCTCAATATGAGGAAACAGTCTGAGAAACAGTCCATAAAACTAACTTCTGTATTAATACAATAGAACAACACTTTTAGAATCACATACTTACTGGTACATAACTTGGCATATCTACAGTGTAAGTAGGATGCAACTTAAGCCATTCAACTAGATCCTTGTTTTTCGGGGCATCCTCTCCCACCAGCCTGGTCCCATCCTCTAGATTGATTACAGGGATGCGAGTGTCTGGGTCTAATTGACCAGGAGACGGAATGTTCCTTGCTGGTAGGGCTTCCATATCTTCTTCAAAAGCTTTGGTCACTTCCGCATCCTCCTGAAAACAATCACATCTGCGTTAGTCTTCCCTTCACAGGAACAGCTGGGGAAATAATTTCAGGGACTGACTGAAGTGAAATGTTCAAGGTTTTGCATACACAAGAGTTAATGGGGTTTAAATACTCCTACTACATAAAGTAGTATCATTGCACCAGGGAATTTTGAAAATTTAACATCTTTGAACACTAAAGAACATAGTGCTAAAGGCAAAGCAGCTTTTTTGCATTTCCAGTGTCCTCCAAGATTCTTCAAGACCCGCCCTTTCCAACACATCAAGAAAGACATACTTAAGCCTCAAAACATATATTGATAGAAATATGTTTTGTAAAAAAAAAAAAAAAGTTAGTAATTTTGATAGTACAAGCTACCTAAAACTCAGCTACGATTTGCTAGAGTAAAATCTTCATGTGCACATTTCTTTTTGGTTCAAAAAGAATTAACAGCTCTAAAGAAAGAAAAACCTGGTTGAGCAAAAACTGTATGTTTCTATTAGGCAGAGTACAATAACACTTAAAACACATTCAGGAAGTACCACAGACAGAAGAACTAAAATGAGACAAAAGGAAAAAGGTTGTGGTCTTACTACAGTCAACGATGTCCGTTTGTTGCTCATAAATAACAGATCAAGCCCTTCTACATTTTTCCTCCTTCCTCTCCTCCTCTTCATGGGTGGTTCTCCATCTATTAAAGAGCCATTTAGTAGATGCCTTGTGGGTGTGCGTGAAAGACCTGCTTGCAGCAGCTCCATTTGAGTTTTAAAGGCATCAGACACGGGTGTGGAGACATTAGGCAAGATAAACTTTGAAGTAACAGATGAAAAATTTGAGGTAGAACTTGTTGCCTCTCGTGAGGCCTTTGATAAATCTACAACCTTTTCTTGTCCATTTTCTGAGACCACCTGAGACTCACGTAACTGGGCAACCATTTCCATAAGATTTCTCCTCTTGGCAGCTCTCTCAGCCTCAATTTCAATCTTTCTTCGTCTCCTCCTCCTCTGACGTGGAACTGATAAATTGAGTGCATCTTCCTAATAAAAAAATATGAGCATTTCCAAACATTAGCAAAGCTCTGTTTGCCATGCTGAGTTTAAAATAAAACTCCAAACATATAACTCTGAAAACAAAGCCTTCATTTTATTCAAAGAAACACTTTTATGTTTTTCCTATTTTATTCATGCTGGTTTATTTTCTATTACACAAGAGAAGCTCATGCAAGATAAAATGTTTTATGTAAAAAAGAAGATGCTGCAGCCTTGCCTTTGATAGCTGAGGAGAAGCAGTGAGATCTTCGCTGCCACTGACGCTGGCTTGACCAACCATGGAGAGCTCTGCAAAGCTCCTTTTCTGTAGAGGGCTGTCCACAGCTGTTGGAGTGTACCCAGGTATGAGCCCCTGGAAATCAAACATCTGGCGCCTATTTACTGGCCACTTCCCTTTCAGCACTGCTTCACAGATGTTGTCTAATCGGTTGATCATTACTCGGTCCTGTATAAAGGAAAAGTATGTAATGAACCTTCAGTGTAAACGTCACCTTTTAAACTCAAATAAGTCTTATGACACAGTCCAGTTTCCAGAGCTTAAGGAAGACATTCAGAAACAACTATTCTTGCATGTTAGGAATAAACTGATCGCCTTGCAAGAAGCTAACGCAATTTTATGGAATAAAACTTTAACAGGATTTAAAAGCTGCATTTGTATTGTGAGGGGAAGGAGAAAAGACAGACCAAGTTTTCTGTATGACAATGCACCAATTGAAAAATTTAATAGAAACTCACTGTTGTTTTACAAAACTTCAGTAGTTAGCAACATCAACAGTTAGGAAGGCAAAATAAACACATCTGCAATCAGTATCTTAAAGCTGCAGTTCTCAAGATTCAAGAGGCTGGATCTGTAATTCTGTCCTAGGAAGTGGATCCTCATTAGCGTCACTATTAATAAAGTTCAACATTATGAAACGGGCACCAACCTAGGGACATCTAATGAATGTCAATTTTCATTCCACGCCCATTATCACTTCAAATTTCACTGAAGCGTGTACACTAAAAATCTCTAATTATGTTTATTAGTCTACTTATGCTGAACCTATACAGATGAAAGATTTTCTGTTCTACTTTCACACTACGACTGGAATAAGATTTTAGCCATGTTTCCAAAATACTTGCTGGAAGCAGAGAAGATGAGCATTATTTGATTTTTTGCCATTTCAGTATTCAAGCACATTCTACGCTAGCCCACCTGAAGTAGTAGCAACTTTGGAACTCTAAGAAATACTGCTGGTTAGGGAATACGAGCATCACTTAGCTTCCTGAACAGCAAAACAGTGCAAAAGCCACTAGCAAATCTCAGCAGCTGCAACAGACTGCTTGCTTTCCCCAGAAATAAGCCTATTAAGAGCAAGGTCCTCTTGCCCTGCTACCCCCTTCCCCCTCCCTGCCCCAACCAGATGGCCCTGTTATGGTGATTAGTAAGCTTAAGACTATTACTACTTTATTTTTCTCTCTCCCCTTACTGCAAAGGAGAGTACTAAATTAAGTATGGATTTATTACAAGGTTACAGTTTTGTATTTTTAAAACCATTTTATATTAGATAATTTTCTGTGTTGTTACCAAAATAAGATACAGCTTTATCCTATCTAAAACTGCTGCTTATGTTTGCAGGATACCTTAATACAATTACATCTGTCAACATTACATAATGGCTTAGATCATGTAGGTCACCAAAACTCTTCCCTACAATCACCTCACCCCAAAATAAAAAGGTGATCTTTGAAAGTCTCTGCTCTCAATTTTGCAAATTGCTCTGTAGGAAAAATTCCTAATTCAAAACTGTACAGTGGTGCAAGAGGTGGGACTCTGCTGACAAAAAGTTATGAACACTATGAAGAACTCATGTCTGCCAGCAGTCCATTGTATTACTAAATGACCCTATTTTACAAAAACAGAGCAATTTCTTTCATTTCCACAGCTAGTGTGTATGAGCTTGAAGAAAAAAGTGTCGTTCCACAAATCATCGCTGAAAAAGGTCTCGTCCCCCAGAAGTGCAGTATCACACAAAAATCACTGTTACTTTGCAAGCACATTTCCCATATTTTACTTAAATTAAAAGAGACATGTGTCTTTCTACCCCTAACCAACCTTAGGCCAGAATGAGAAGGCAAATGTTCTCTCATGAAGCAGCTGAACCACAGAGGGATCCCCATCTTCCATGTAGAATCCATCACGTGTTTCATCCCTTGCGGTACTCATAGAGGCATTGCTTTCTTCATCAAAATTCTTACCCTGAGAAACTGCTCCTGCTGAATAACAATCATGACCAGGCATTAAAATCCAGTGTCTATCCAGCTAGATAGGCTAAGGCAACCAGGCCTGACACAACATTTCTAACCCAGGCTTTTGTTCAGTAATTACTACAGTGGAGCCCCAGCCTTCCATATTTGGCACAGAGACCATGCTTATTGGCTCACGAGCTATCCTGGAAATCATCCCTGGTGGGGGAATGTCCCGCTGATGCTGAATGCTTCTTATGAAAGCTTATTTAGCCACCTGATACGTGGAAGGACAGAGGAACTGCTAAATGTAGCCCACCCCATACTCCATAATGGCACCTTGTGTGCCACTTACCAGCTGGCACGAGCTACAACAGCTGTGGGGCTTGTGCTAAGCACACAGAACTGATCTGAACAATGTATTACCTTCAGGTTGGGAGGATTCTTCTGATTTATCATCATCTTCCAGTTTCTCCTCTTCATCCTCTTCTGAACCTTTCTCAGAAATAGATTTTGGATCTACATCTGTACTCATTTCTATGTCTTTCAATTCACATTTAACAGAGCCAGGCTCAGCCTCAGCATCACAGTCTGGTTTAGTGTCCTTATCTGTAGTATCTGTCTCCTCTTTGATTTCAGACTTTTCTTTGGCTGCTGGATTTTCAGACCCTTCAACTTTAGACTCTGTTTGTTCTGTAGTCTTTTCTTCTTGTGCTGGTGTGGATGGGACAATTGGGGGTGTTTGACTGCAGCCAGCACCCAGAGGGTTTACAGAAGAGACAGTATTTGCACTACCTGTCCCTCTGTTTTGAGCAAAATTTTTGTGAGCCTCAAGAAAAGAGAGTTCAGGATCATTCAGAATGTGATAATCTGTCCTACTGACTCCATGTTTAGCAGCACCAATCAGTAAGTCTTTATCATGTTTACCACACTCCCACCACTCTGGAAGGTCCAGACTCGGCTGGCAAAGCTTTAGCCTCTCCCCCAGCTGCGGGTGATGGAGAACCTGTTCCCGGATCTTGCGCAGCAGCTCGATGCGATATAAAGTTCTAGAAGCGCGCTCCTCCGTGATGGGCTCAATCAGCGTGGAAAGATCAGGAGGTTCTGCAAGGACACAAAGTTGGACTGTTTAACATGGATTGAACGCAACACCCATTTCAAAATCATTACAGCTGGGCATGAAGTTTCAACAGTCCCCCCAGTCTCACAACATTCATGTTGATTTCCAGAGTCAATTAAAACTTACCATCATCTGGTTTGACTGGCATTCGGCACACTCTTCTACACATATTCACAAAGCCATTAAAATACTTTTCCAAGCTTTCATCGGACTTTTTGTCAAGCCTGGCAAACGCTCTGAATTGATTCCACTCAAACTGATGCTTTACAGGATCAAAAATAACTCCAAAAGTAGACACCACACGATAAAAATCAGCTTCTTCTCTTCTTGTCCATCTAGTCAAGGAAGAAGCAAGAGAAGTGAGGCCACCGGATAGATAAGAGTGCAAACATGTTTAGAAGCCCCAAAATCCCCTTAGTTTGCTCTTTCAAAACAAAAGAGCGGTATGGGTGACACACAAGCTCAAGTAAGATTTAAAGAAAGATATCACCGGGAAACTCACTTTTGTCGTTTCTCGGTTATTATAGCTTCCCTTTCTGCCTCCAGTGCCCTCACTTCTTCTCGAGGCCGACGTCTCCTGCGGTCAGTCTTCATTAGTGCCTCTTGCCTCATTTGTTGCCTTTTATAGCTGCGCTGATAGGCAGTAATGAGGCGACGCAGACGGGTAGTCAGGGTTGAAGTGTTGGGCCAGTACAGTTGCCCTAACTCAGCGTTGCTTTCACTGTGCTTGTCTAGAGAACAGAGAAATATTTGCACTGCAAAACCAACACTAAACATTTCAAAGTTTCTATGGCTATAACTGTTTATCAGATAAGAATATGTGCCTCTAATACTGGTGCATAACGAATTAGAAACAGGATAACTACTGGTAAGAGAGAAAAATGGAATCAAACCATCCAACTCTAAGAACTCAGAAATGCTTTAGAGAAGCATTTAGAGATAACCGTCAAGCACTATGATTTGATGTTATGAATGCAAACATGTTAGGAACACTGTAAGTATTTAAATTAATGCAAAGCATCTTTAAATACATTACTAAGAAGATCATTCTGCCTCTGAGGAAACACCTATGCTTATCGTTTCCCACTTTATTATTCTCACTTAAACTTGGCAATTTTCCTCCATACTGAGGAAACAACGTATTTGTAACTTCCAAGATTATCTCGGCAAAACCATCAACGGCTGCATTATGAAACATCCGGTCTTTATCATCATGGTTTCTTCTATGTAATTAGAAATCCAGAGAGCCATAATGTGGGTTATTCCAAGACAGTATGTAATTGTTTTGAAGAATGTGAAGCATGACGAGATTTGGCAGCAAAAAGCTTTCTGTGGTATTGTCCCAAAACATCTCCTGTCCCCTCATGTGGTAATATAAACAGTCCACCTTTCACTAAACGATCCCTTTTTGCCTTTTCAATTTTTTTGCTATAGTCTTACTTGGGTGTAATTCTATGGACTCCTCTTTGTCTTCTGGAGGTGAGTTTGCGAATTCCTTGGGGAGAAGACAGAAGTTATTTTAGTTTTCAGTTTTGACCATATGTCATAATTTGAGAAGAAAAATATGTCATCTCTCAAACACAGCAACAAACAGTCTTTGTAAGGTGTGTTTATCTGGTAGCTCTCAAACTTAAAAAACACACATTAAAATAAATATGGAGAATCAATTATAATTGTACATATTTGTAATTACAGAAAATTGGGTGTTCTTACATCAATTTCATCCTTGAAAGGAGTTCTGGTTGGCTTATACTCTGGATCTTCATCCTCTCTGTCAAATTCACCCCTATAAAATATTTAAAAAATATTTTCAAGAAAAATACTGGTTTTGAGTGGGGGCTGATATTCTGGAGAAAAGCAAAAAAGCTACAAAAGCCATCAGTATGATGTACCAAGTTACACATTTGTATTTCATGCTCAACTCTGTAAACAAATCTATGTACTTTGTACATCATACGATCACTTCATATCCTCAGGCAACATATAAGTATAATATGACATATGAACCCATGCCAACATATACAATGCTGATAAAGTTTATTAATTTTTTCGTGTCCTCCTTACCCATCACCGCCATCTGCTAACATGTCTGTCCCTCTCTGTTCAGCAGCTATGGCCTTTGCATCAGGCATGCCAACCCGTTCCAGAAAGCACAGTGCTGGATCAGCTCTCATAGAATTGTACTTCTCATAACCTGTGTGCAGAGTGGGAGACAAATGCTTTTTTAAAAGCTATAATCAGCTGTGAATAGAACAGGTCCAGGCAGTAGAAGTACAATTTTCTGGATTCATTAATTTATTTTTAAATAAAACAAAGGAGCTGTCACCATGCTGTAAACATTTAATCCATGTAAAAAAATTGTTCATATTGGTAAATTCCAACAGCACAGAAACATTTTCCCATCAATAACATTAACACATATAAGATAATGAAGAAAGCATCAAATTTCATGTTGTTATAAAGTAAAGTAAAAATCTTGCACAAGTGAAAAAACCTTTAAGTTTCCTATATGACTTTCACAGTAGTTCTCGACGTTCAATACTCACCAGTGGAAACACACAGACACAAATGGAAGCACACGCACGCACACACACACACACACACACACACTTATTTTCAATAGCTCCAGCCCTGCTGGAACCCTCAATATAGGCTGCAAAAATGCTGTATACATGGGTTATACGTAAGGCCAACGAACCTGTCTTATTAGGTTTAGGATGATGCATGTCAGTAAGATGACACTGTTCCCTCTATGGTTTTCAAACTGCTGTTTGCTTTTTTACTGCCCAAGTTGACTAGATGGAAAATGGCAGATCCCAACAGTGCACTGCAGGAAAATGATTTTTAGACTAGACTTGCCTCAGCTGAGCCCACAACACAGAGCTGCTGTACATAGGCAGAACAGCACAATTCAATTAGGATTTGTACTACAACACACTGCTCCTAACTGCTGTAGAGCCTCAAGCCAAACTGTAATCATGAAAGGTTTTATAAGCCATCATTCTCCCCTTTAGTCAGGCTGGGCTGCTGAGAATACCTCTGCGACCTCCAGAGAATTGGGATTATAATCAGGAATCGCTCACTGTATATATCATGCCAGCTCTGCATCCCCAGCCTTTCAAAGTTAACAAGGCTGCATCCCACTCAAGGGAGCCGGGAGTTCTCAACACTGACATTTGTGAAATATTGCTTGGAACAAAGCCCAGGAGGCACTTGTACAGATTAATAGCAGAGGTTAAGCCCACCGTCCACTTTGACACTGGTTGGCAGAGTTAGCAAGTGAAGCAGTGCTGGAAGCAAAGTTTATGGAGATCTATCTTACTATTTGGCTATTATTTAAACAAATATGGCTTTGTTTTATTTACAGCCAAGAAAGTAATGTTTTCTTCTCAAATGTTCTGCAAACATTTAAAAACAGCATCTGATATTTACAGCTCATATTAGGTTTTTAATGCAGGCAAGAAAAAAGGGAGATACAAGCCAACAGTTCTTTGGAACAATACTTGTTAATATTATGACTGAACAGTCCTACACACTGAAAGCTTTACAACTGAGTTTTGTTGAGAGTGAGAAACCACTTACCGTGTTTAAATACTCCAATTAAAAGGGATTTATCTGCCTCCTTATCCCACCAGTCTGCAGGAACTTCGGCATGGAATGGCTCAGGTATCCATACATCTACTTCACTGTGAAGACAGTATTATATACATTCTCAAAGGTATTAGTGGACACAGATTAAAATAAAACAAAACAAAAAAATCCTAAAAAAACCCCAGCTGTTTATGCTGTTCTGTAAATATAAATTTTGAGCTGTAAAACTACCCCAAAACCCAATACAGAAATTGCAATACCCTTAAAAATAATTAGGATGGTTAAACAAACAAACAAACAACCAACAAAAAATAATTAATCAACAAAAAACCCCACAACAAAGACACCACCACCACCACCCCCCCTCCCATTAGGCTATTTTGAGACTCAAATGGTTATCTAAATACGATTCATTTAGGGTCTTAGTATTTTTTTAATTTTTTTAATTGAGATAGAATAATCCCTCAATATTAGCAGAACTGCAAATCCACTTCTGTTATTTCCCACATCATTTCCTCCCCAAGAAAATTACCCACTGCGCTTGATAAAATAGTAAGGCTGCTTGAGAACAGAGATAAAGTGTGACCACCTTTAAAGGCTGCCTTATTATAGTACGTGTACTTTACAAAAGCCAGAGTCATAAAGCAGAAAATAAACCTGCACTTGCACTAACCTTGAGTCAGCACCCTCTAAGATCTTGTCTGCTTGGTCCCCTATAACTTCTTGTCGTAGATAGTAGAGCATGCGGACACGCAGCAGGACCCTGGAGAGGAAGGCAGAGGGGGGAAAAAGTTCTTAACTTCAGGACTGTTTGCCAACAGTGGCTTTTGGCAGCTGCTGCTGTTCATCCATCATCCTGCCAAGGCTGATTAGCCATGCTGTATGGTAGGCTTGAAGCGTGACAGATGGTGGCACATAATCACCTCTGTGTGGTGCTTTCTGCTGGCTTCCAACAGGCCTGCCTGGCAACTGCTTACACTGCACAGAGAGGGACCCAGCTCAGCCCGGCCCCAGCGCATTTCATTTAGTTCTACCTAGTGCAGCTTGTGAAGTTTAGACACGTACTCTACCACTGCCTCTGAAGTATTGAAGCAAGTTTGTAAACAACTGAGCAGATGGCTTTCAGTAACTGTTCTGCTTCATTATCTCATAAAATTTCCTCAGCTGCTGCCTTAATACCATTTTTGGAAGCACATCAGAAGTTGTAGGAATAAACGAGATATAAAATCTGGTTTTACTACCTTACAATAAACCCTCAATATGGAATGTCAGGTTTTTCAGATTATACAACTTTTTGCTTCTGAGAATGGGGGGGAAAAATAATCCCCCGTTTCCCTTGGGAGATATTAACTATTTTTACTCTTTATAGTTCAAACTGCTATTAAATTTTACCTACGCACAACCTAACTGTTACAAGGAAGTGAAAAATCTTTGTTGCCAAGTTTATTTTCCCCCATTTCTGCAATACTGCAGTCGTTTTTGGAAGCACTGTCAGGTGTTGTGGTCACACTCGAAGCTGGCAGGAGAGAGAAAGGCAGACTGGCTTTTCAAGGAGACTAGAAAAGAGGTCATTTCTGTAGAAAAAGTATCTACCTGAAAATAATCCTGCTCTCCTATGTTTACCCAATTCAGGGCACCCCCTGCTGCCTAGTTCATGAAGTAAAACCAGTATCAGCTAAAATGGAGATTACTCAGCCTGCCCTCTCACTGTACCCAAATCCATCACAGCAACTGTTGAATTGCTGCTGCTCCTGGAACAGCAAGGGTGACCAGGGAAGCAGTAATCTGATCACCCACTTGCATGAAAAATTTAGACCACCACCAGTTTTGAGAGCTCCTTGTTAGAGATCAGATGCAACTGGAGCAATACCCAGTTTCACACGTGTTATTCAATCAAACCTCGGAAGAGCAGGGATTTGAATGAAGGTCATGTCTGCAATTCAAAACATGTCAGACATGCTTCTTTCTGTAGGCACAGTAACTGGGACCAGTAAGGTGTCCCTGCTCCCTGTGTGGCTATGTAAATAAGCTGTTGAGGGTCTCTATCATCTTAGTATTAAGCAATAACAGCTGTTACATCAAGCCAAAGAGGAGAAGCACGAAATAAAAACCCAAGATAAACCAAAAACCAGAGGCTCGTTGCACCTTTCAGGAGTCCTGTGCATTAAACCAGCATATATGGTACTGAAGGAAAGGACACCAATTCTTAAACAGCCAACTTCAACTGGTACCTTTTGAAGGAAATTACTCAGATTATTAACTGACTCCACCTCTGTTTGATTTTACCTGTGCTAAAAACATGTGGCTTCTACAATTCATTTAGTCCTGGTGAATCTGGGAAGTGAAGGAAAAAGATAGCAACTGAACACATTCTTGCATATTTATCAGTCTTCCCAGTCCTTGTAATTGTTCTATTGTATTAAAGAAGCAGTATTTAAAAAATTAATTTAAGTCAGATCTGCAAACTGATATAGCAAGCAATGAAGACATGTTACCTGAGAGATTAAAATAATGTTACAGGAACGAATTTTATTACTATAAGAGCAAGTGAAATGTAATAACAGACCCAAGTAACAGTTCAGAAAAATCAAAAAGCAGTTTATTTGGAAGCGCACTCACTAATATAATTCTATGAGTATTGGTTGTCATCAGCTAAGAATTAAGCTTGGTTAGCATCTGGGAATGAGCTAATAAACCCCTTAAATGCCTTTCCTCCTTCACATCACACCCCCTATTGACAGCCCACAGGTACTTTTCAAATCAATATCTTTCCACTAAACAGTATTAATGAGACACAATACATATTCAAACCACAAAAGTAATGATGACCTTTCAGTACACTGCATTAGAACCATATGATATATATACAATGAAGAGTAGAATTTTAAAAGCAAAACCAAATATCCCAAAATCCCAAAAGCACTCAACCACATCCCCAGCTCTACACCAAGGTATTTTTGGGACAAGGTTCAGTGTCTATATGGAGATATAGTAAACAAAACTGAGATGGCATCAAAGGAAGCTGACACAAAAATAAGATATTACAAAACAAAAGCCAGAAAATATGTAAGAAAGGCTCCTAAGAATCATCTGTGAAACAATAAAACATTATATACAATCACCTTTATCCTCAGGGGCTTTTGGTTTTGGTAACATGTTTAGAATTTCAGAAATCATATCAGGACAAATCAACTCAGGTAAAAGAGTTTGGTAAGAAATTTCATCTCAAAGGAGAAAGAATAAATATCCTGTGTATTTACTATATATTATATTATAGCCTATTTATATATATAATTTATAATATATATATATATATATAAAAATATTCTCTGAGGAAAGCAAGAGAGGAAGAGAGAGAAAGAATGAAGAGAAAAGATATGCCCACATATAGATGAACTACCACATGAAACTCCTGAAACTAAGAACTGGATATATGAGTTTAACATCTATGGAACAGAACTTTAAAGACCAGCTTGAGGGACTCCACAAGAAGGTAAGGAACAAATAGCTTTTGTTTAAAGATAGCCAATTGTCAAGTGAAATAGGCTTAGTGTAGGAATGTAGCCTTTACTTTCTATGGTAAAAAAAATAACCTTATCTGATTCCATTCTTATTTAATAAGTAGAGAACAATTTTCTTCAGAACTGTGCTATCTGCCATAAAGAGCTTACAGAAGTATCCAGATATCTTTTAAGATGATTATCCCCAAATTAAAAAGTAATAATGGCCTTTACATCCTATTAAATGGCCCTGTGTTCTATTAAATTTACCCAAATGAAGTTGTGGACTTTCCAAAAGCATGTAGTTAAAAAAAATCCCAAACCTCTAAATGAAACATTTATCAGTACTTACTTATTACAGTGATGTTTGAGATGTTTCCTATAGCTGTCTTCTTGAAATAATACATCTGGATTACAGGTTGTGAGCCAATCAGCATCTTGCAACATTGGCTGTGAACTCTGGGCCTTTACCTTCTTCCCTTTCCTCCCTCTGGGCACTGGTGCAGACAGACCTGGAAAAACCCCCAATATTTCTTACACGATCTGAATAGAAAAACTCTCACCCCAAACAACATTACAACATACATTTAAAGCTAAATATTCATTACTTTGTGGGCAACACAACCATCAAAAACTGAACAGCAACATAACCCAGTACAGAAAATTGCAAGTAACAAAATCAACCAAAACTTTCATGCAAATTTAGGTGTGAAGATTTCAAAAATTCAGAGTGCTAGCCAGAAAATGGTGTTATATAAATATTTCTTGTAAAAACTCTCATGAATCTAAATGTCCATAAGGAAACAAGCTTCAATGGCAATTTAAAAGAGATTAAATTCCAGCAGTAGGTGCCAGCAAAAAATTACACTGGAATATTTGTTTAAAACTGATTTAAAGGAAAGAGCACTGCATTCTACAAAGTGTCTGAGGGAGACTTCCCCTTTAAGTACAGACCAAGTCAGAGCCCACCTTACTCATAAAATCTGACAAGATCCTACGACATGTCAGAATGGCTATAGTTTAAACCAAATACATAGCACGACTGAAGCAATTCTTTCCTATTTACTAGCATCATTATTTGATTGTGGTAGACATACCGGAATGATTAACCAAAGCTCGAGTTTGCCCATCTGCAGTTGGAGTGATCAGATCCCAGATGAAACTTTTGATATTTTCATCCCCTTTGTAATGATTAAGACAATACACCAGGATAGTCCGGCAGATGGTTTCCACATCTTGCTCTGTTAGCTGACGTTTATAGCGCCCATGTGAGAGGATGTCAGTCCACCGACCCCAGCTATAAGAAAAATATGTTCAATGCAACAGCCAGGGTACTGGTATTTTAATTTGTGACTTTCAATTTAACTTCTGGTATCAAGCAACTTGGGACCTCCTGTGTTAGCACTAATGCATTTTGCATTTGCGGGTTACGTCAGGGAATCCAACCTCCAGCACTAAAGAGTTAAGAATGTTTATTTTACAGAACAGGCAATAAGTTCACTGCTCGTAAAGCTGCAGTTGAACTACACTCAAATTAATAAAGTACATATGTTTAACTCTAAAGGCACCAGTAAGCTACAAACAGGAAACTCTACCAATTCCTACAATCATGGGATTTGAGGAACCATTCCTATTTTGATCCAGAAACCTATTACTAGCAACTGTTGTACACTGATTTCTAAAAAAAGACAGTCATTATGAAGGCCACCATGTGAGAGGTAAGAAGTCAAATATAGCTACCTGCTTGCAGAGATAAAATTCAAATTAGCACATTCAGTGGGAAAATATCAAGTATCAAATATCTGAATTTAAGTGGTGACAAAGTCTAGATTGACTGTTGATTTCAAAACCATTTTGTCCTTTACAAATACACTATCACTCTCTTCAACACTTAGAAAAGAGAGGTTAAAACTCATTAACTCAAGAATTCTTTACACTGAGAAACCAGAAACAAATATTCTGTCATCACAAAACCACTTATCTTACCAGTGAGCTCATAGCCATCTGTGAGACACTCAGATACTTTAAACTAAGTAACACATATAAGCACAAATTATATACATAGTAACCAAAAAAGTCTGTATGTATAAGCATTATACTGTATGAGAGTATCTGAATGTGTCCAAGAGAAGGATGAGTTATTTACTAATAAAATTTATTTTCAGATCTTTAGCCACAAATAATATATTTTATTTGCATATCTTACCCATAAACCAACAAGTTCTTCTCCACCCTGAAACATTCACTTCTTGCATAACCTTGTGATTTGTCCTGTGGCCTACGGGGCTTTGTGCTAGGCTTTTCCTCAGAATCGCTTTCCAGGTCTGAAAACTCCATCAGCTCATCCTCTTTGACTGCACTGTAGAGTCTGGTTTGCTTCCTTACTCTCGGTGTATCAATAACTAGGTTGTTCTAAAATTAAAGGGAAAATGTATAAATTTAGGAAGGGGTGGTGTGGAAATCTTTGGTTTAGTTGTGCTAGAAAGAGTCATAAACCTCTTACCCTTCCATTTAGAGCATCAATATCTAGCTCTGCTTTCTTTGCCCACTTCTGCCAGAAATTAGGGTCATCCAAAGAAATGTCTGTCCTGTTCCCAGATGCAACAAAACTAGCCTAATAAAAGTAAAAACATGTGGATTGGTTTCTTAACTGCATGCTATCAAGAATACCTGTTTTTCACTACCAAATACAATACTAAGGAAGAGGTAATGTCAAGAAAGAAAAAATACTAGTACACTGAAAAAATAAATTGACACAGAAGGCAATTTAATATACTGCCATCTATTCTGGTCACATTTTATTAATTTTCCTCTGAATGTCAATACATACTTTAGCAAATGTTGAGCCTTTTCCTTCAGATTCAATAGTAATTGTGTGTGTTCGCCTTAAGAGAATCTGATCAATATCCTCTTCACAAAACTTAGACCCTTCATCTTCCTCATCCATCAGAGCACCATATGCTCCCTTTCGAAGAAGATCTTCTATTTCTTTTTTAGACAGCTGTTGCACCTATAACACATAAGAGGGGTTACGGTTTTGGGTTTTTTTGACACCAGCCAATGTGTTCATTTGCTAGCACAATCAGATGGATTGTCCTCTTATTTGTCCTCTCTTTTTAAGAACTGAAACTCTACGATTATGTGGTGGTGGTGGTCAATTAAACATTCATGTTGAAATCACCTTTTAAAGAAGAATACAAACAACAATATTCTCAGGGTGAAGTTATATGAGTGGTTTAAACAACTTAATAATTCATTGTCACTGAATCCCTTTAGCTTTGATGACTGCTAAACTCCTCCTGGGAGCAGATTTAATATACTAATCCAACAAAAAAGCTAAAGCAAAATAAAGTCCCAAAGCAAAAAGGCTACACTAGCAAAAGCTAACGAGAAGAACTCCATAAATTGCCAGGATCAACATAATGGAAAGGGTGGAATGATGAGAATGGATCAGGATTGAGGGAACATGACTCCACCTGCCCCCTTTTGGCAATGAGTGAGCCATTAGATAGGCTGAGCCAGTTCATGTAGCCAATGCCCTTATTTAACCCGACCTTAAACTATCAGCCGCACCCCATCTGAAAACCACTGTTCTCCGGCTAAACGCAAACATGCAAGCAAAGCGTAACACATTCATAGCATTTATTGATGATGCACCTTAAAAAAAGAATCCTTACCCCATTTGTGGCATTTTCTCTTCCACTCATAGATTGTAGCACAGCCTTATCAAGGCCCAGCTTCAAGCTAGCTTTGTCAAACATTTCCCTTTCATAAGAATTCCTTGTTATCAACCTGTAAATTTTCACTGATTTGCTCTGCCCTATTCTGTGACATCGTGCTTGAGCCTGAAGAAACAAAGACAGATATTCAGTTACAGGTTACAAATAGAAGAAAAAAGAATTTGAAGTAATCAATACAGAGAACCTACTTTTAAATTGGGGTTTTTTAAATATAAATAATGTTGTTTATGCTTTCAAGAGAGCAACAACAGATAAATTCTCTTGTAGGTGAAGAAAATTTCACAATAAAAAGGCAAAGAAAATTTTTCAATAAAATCATCTCTTGTAATATTACCTGGAGGTCATTTTGGGGATTCCAGTCTGAATCAAAAATGATGCAGGTATCAGCAGCAGTAAGATTAATGCCCAAACCTCCTGCTCTTGTACACAGCAGGAAAACAAACCTATCAGAATCAGGTCTTGAAAACCTGTCAATAGCTGCTTGACGCAAGTTGCCTCTCACTCGACCATCAATTCGCTCATATGGGTACCTGAAAAACAGATGCATTATAGGGATTGCTTTACTGGAGTGGCATTGCCTCTTCAGAAGAATATGCAATTAAAAACAGCAAAGACGAATATGCTACTATGGGTTAGAAGAACTGCAACAAACTAAGAGACTAACTAGCTTCATCAGTAAAGACATACTACTTTGTCTCTTTCTTTAGTAAAGAACAGAGTTTCACTCCAAGGAATTCAATAAAAATTTAAGCCTAAACTAAAAAACTCTACAGCCATCAAAAACATTTAACTGAGAGCTAAACTGAGAGGTTTAAAGCTCTCCATATGAGGTCATTTTGTATTCACTCAAAAGAAAAGGCTCAGTACTTGCAACCTCTAGGTTTGCTCTTTCCCTTAGTCAGATCACTACAGAAAACACTGGTTTAATTTCTTCCCTCTCGATATGGGTTGCTCACAGGTTAAATGCAGTGGTCACTGAGGAAGGCACATTTATTTATAATTGTATTATATTGTTGCTCTCACCGTCTTTGAATGAGGTAGTCTTCCAGTATGTCCAAGCAGCGCACCATCTGGGAAAAGATAAGCACCCTGTGGCCACCAGCCTTCAGTTTTGGCAGCAGCTTGTCAATCAGTACGAGCTTGCCAGCAGCCTGGATCATTGCCTGGAGCTGAAAATCTGGAGAGTCGGCATTGTGTGTTTCTTTAAACTCTTCCAAAATTTTCTCTTCAGCACCTGCAAAGATTGGACAGCAATACATGAGCACTGCAAAGGGTTTTATTAATAAACAATGAGCTTGCCTTCAATACCCTATAGAAACTGCAGGAATGTTTTAAGCACTATGTGAATAAACATTTATAAAAAAAATAAACATTTATAAAAAATATTAAGCTTAAATTTGAAGCAAACATATACACAAATACAGCATAAATAAAAAATAACTCTGAGAATTCATTATTTTTTTTCTCTTTTGAACAACACTAAACTCTTTCCTAAATAAAATCATAGAACTATTGACACATACAATTCAATAAAAAAAACCTAAAAAGATGAAAAAATTAGACATATTTCAACTGATTAAATGGATTTTTTTTCCTTTTAAAAATGCAACATGAAAGAAAACAATGTATTGTTTTACAGGAAAATCCAAGGGACACAAATCACATTTAATGTCTGTGCCTCTAAAATAAGCCTTAAACATCCACATGACCTGAACCTGCTCATTTCATTATTAATTATAAAATCAAAATCCAAACAAAAACTAACTGGGGAGGAAGCAGCTATGAAATTAGTATTTTAACTTTTATTTAGTTTTTTCTCACTGAAGGTATTTTTTTGTTCAGTTTGATAAAGCTATCCAACGTATTTATTCTTTCCAGCATTAGTCAAAAGTTCTCTCTTGCCACTCGCTTTGCGTATGAATGATATGCACAGCAGCAACTATTTCCTTGTTCTGCTCACTATTGGAAGACTACAGACCAAGTTCAAGCTTTCTCTTCAACCTCTCCTACGCTTTTATTCCATTTTTATGTCACCTCTACAAAGCGGGCAATTCCAAGAACTATCAGATTGCCATTCTTGGCATGTAAAAGCTTAGAAATATTTGTTCTCAGTTTATTTCACCTCCAAATAAGCCCATTTTTTGAGCCATCTTTTTTTTCCCCTCTGCTTTTTTTTCCAGCAAAATGTAGTTTATAAAGTATTTCTAGTTTGTCTAATATTCATCCTCAATACTGCTTTTGAATAGCCCAAGGAAAGATGGAAGGGCTGGGGGAGGGGGAAGAACAGCTTACTGCCAGGCTTCTGCTGAGCATCTCTCTCTCAAATCCCAGCTCTTAGTAGATGCCTGTAAACAAACACGGCAAGGCACCCTCCCTGTGCGATGGCTGGTTCAGTGCCTGCTGTAATGCGGTGCCTGAATCGGATTCCACCCAGGGCAGGCTGCCTGACAGCTCCACGCTGCTCCATGCACTCGCGCCACTCGCTTCTACAGAACCCGATGGACTCAAGATGTGACCACATTTCAGGGGAGTTTTACATCCCTGGATTTTCCTGATCTGGATTCCCAGCACTACTCATCCTAATGGTTTGCACATAAGAAAAGTAAGCCCAGATAAAATGAGTGTAAGCAGACACTCAAAGTTCCCTTCAATCATATCAGCGCCCATCTTTGTAAAACAGGCAGAATTTTGGGCAGTAAATCTCCAGTTCTGTATGAACTTTGACAATTCCAGGATACAGCAGGCTGTCAAGCATTTCATATCCACTAATTTCAGTCACCTTTCCAGATTGCAGCAATTATTTCTGACTCAACTGTGATATCCAGAATAAAGTTTCACTACTGGGAAGCAACCCAATATGCAAGAACAGCATCTGCAAAAGCAAACCACACCACAACAAAGCCACAATCTGGTCTAATGAATGGTGAACTTACAGTATCAGAGCCTGGTCTCAGCACCACCCAAATCCACTACAGATAACTCCAATAACCTGTTCTTTCAATAACTCTGTTCTAGCTAAATCCTGTAGAAGACCATCTTTTTTTTTTAGTTCCTACTTCAATTGCAATTACGTCACGTCCATTGAGCAGCCTGTTATCCAAAAGTTACTTGATGCAGGTACTTTACTTGCAGGTCTGTAAAATTACCCCCCATTCTAGCTGATTTTTAGCAGGGGATGAAAGGAAGGTATCTGAATGTGTGGTTGGTCAATCAGGGAAACCTCCACTTCTACTCCTCATTAGGAGAGGTTTCCAGGGCTCGAGAGGGCAAAACAAACAGAGTAAGGAGCCTTTCTGGTGCTCAGCACTAAGATGTGTAAGTATAGAGGCATTCCCCACGGCTGGTTCTTGGAGACAGAAAGAGGAATGATGTATAAATACGTGAGAATGGTTGCTATGGAGAAAACAAGGAGTCCAGCCCGAAGAAAAATGACAGACAATGCTTGGCAGGAGAACACCCAACATGCAGTAACTACCTCTAGAAGTCTACTCCCAGTCTCAGCAGACCACAGAACACATCTATCTACCAAGAAAGAAACAAAACCCCCACTTTACATTCAACTCCTACCATACTACTTCCATCATATAGCCTTAACTGAAGGTTATATAGAAGACTTTCTTGCAGCTCTTACACAAAACAAAACATGTTCAAATGTTCAAATATGTGTGCACTACTCACAAACCCCACAAACTGGGAAGAAAATGAGGATTCAGAGACACTTTTATAGAAGCAGTTAAGGTTAGAAAACAGAACTTGTTACTGCAAGAAGTCATTCACCAAGAGGATACTATGCAACCATAAGTACTCGCACTGCAAAAACTCTTAGCAGAAATAAAATAAACTTGTGCCATTACACTAACTACAGAGTTGTTAAATACCAATCAACAAAATAAAACCTTAGGCTCAAAAGACTATAGACTGTGTAGAAGTATTTTCTGTCCTAGAACTACAAAGAATGTATTTGTTTAGTTCCATCTCCACAGTAACACATCAAGATTTCTTTTTCTCCTCAAATCTGAAGGCTCAACCCACCTGCCATGTTGCTGAATGATACCAAGCAAGTCCAAAGGTTCAAAGCATCACAAAAATGTTAGAAAGGCAAATGTATTCAAGAGACAAACCCACTTGTCTTTATTAAGGTTAATATACAGTCATCAAAAAATATTTGAGGTTTTTAAATTAACACCTGAAATTTATCAGTCTCTAAATTATATTAAATGATACAAGAGTGAGGAAAAAAAATCACTGCTGTAAGCAACACTGCAAGCACTGCTCATAAACTCTATTTAACAAAACAAAGTAGCAGCAAAATATTCAGGGTTTTTTTTCTTTCAACAAACATCAAAATAATAGCAAGGTTAAAAACTGAAAGCCTTGCTGAAAGCCAAGAAGCATCAATTCAGACACCCATAACCTGAACAGCCTAAACTATTCTGATAAACTCATTTATACAATGGATTAACTTAAGGCAAAAAATCAAGTAAAAGCCCCCAACAAACCCTGCACCAGAACCACTAAGCTACTTTGCTGTATGTCATATGAGTTTATAAACTGAATAACCACCAGTAAGGACAAGTCAAAGGACTTTGGAGTAAACCTATATCATGTCTTTGGAATAATTACTTGTGCATGAAATATAATTAGATGTAATTTCATTAATCAGTTAAGCATTTCCCCCCCTTTAAACAAAAAGTGTCAAGGAAAAGACTTTAAGTACTGCAATATGGAAGTCATACAATAAAAACCCTGAAATCACATATGGCTCTGGAACAAAACAGTCTTTCATCCTGAAGCCTATAACCAGCATAAACCAACCATAAATCTTATCTAGTAAGAAAGAGAGTTGGGAAACAAGAAACTAGTAGAATGCAACCCTGTATGGAGGCTTGTGTTACATCCTCAAAGGGAAGAACTGGCCAGCACATACAAGTTTAGCAGACTTCAGTTAGAGCTGCCTGGTTCATCACAGGGCTGGTCACCGGAACAGCCTCCCCAGGGAAGTGGTCATGGCACCACGAGTCAGAGTTCAAGGACCATCTGGTCCTTAAGTCATATGATTTAGTTTTAGTGAGGAGCAGAGAGTTGGACTCAATAATGCCTATGGCTCCCTTTCACCTTAAGATATTTTATGATTCCATACTACTTGCCAAAAATAATCCTGATCTAAAACCAGTACCATCATACAGAAAAAGTCACTGAAGTCTAATATGACATTTAACCTAATCTTTCTCTTATTAGTCAAATTAAGAAAACTAACTGACAACACGTGGCCATAAAAGCAGGCTCGATCACAATTTCTTACTCTGCAACTTTTATTCAGAAATTTTGTTACTACCATATGACACTCAACAGCAGGAAAATAAGTAGCAGCTAAGTAATAGTGAAGAAAAAATTACCATATTCATGCCAGCATCCAACAACCCGCATAATAACTGAAGTCTTGTTTGTCCCAAATAACAGAAAGGAAAACTTTATCATATCAACATTCAGTCAGGGTAAAGTCTGTCAGGAAGCCTTAGAAAAAAGCAGCACAGAAAAAAGCAGCTGCAACAGCAGCACTGTTCTGGCTAGCAGATATCCATACCTATGAGAATCTAAAAGGTTATCTCACTTTTCTACTTAAAATAAATAAAAAACCACACTAAAATAGAGTTTATACCTAGTGAACATTTTTACAACCATTTTTCAAATGAGGAGAAAAGTAGGCAGCCTACCATTAATAAGGTATGGATGATTGCAGCATTTTCTTAGTTCCATCATAGTGTTTAACAGATTAGGTACATTTGCCTGACCTCCACCCTTGGAAAGAAATGTGAAATTCTTTTCAAGAATAGCACGATAGTATTTCTTCTGAATATTTGTCAGCTCAACTTCAATGATGGTTTCCTCTTTGGGGGCCAGGTTCTTTTCCACATCCTCCTTGAGACGTCTCAGCATCATCGGCTTCAAAATAGCTTGCAGTTTTTGCACCTGGAAAACAGATGTTTAATAAAAGCACTGAATTAAAACTGCTAGAAATCAAATATTCATTTTGCAATTTCCTTAATTCTAAACCCCTTGATTTCTACCTCAAATGCCAAGTAGAGTGCATTGTAAAAAATCTTTCCTCGGTGACTCAGCAGCAAGTTCTCCTTGTTAACTCAGTGACATACACATTTCTAAAGTCTATTTTTGGTGTGTAGCCCTTCTGTTTAGTGATTTCTGTTATTAAATAGACCTCACTCAGAACTATCCTTCTAGACAAGGGCAGTACTGCACACAAATCATGCAGAGCTAACCATTTGTTAAATAAGCTAATCTGACACTTTTAAGATAACCTTTGCAGTTCACTTCTAATTACTAATCAGTATTTAGTGCTATTTTCCCGCTTTAGTATCTGCTTCTAATTATTTTCTTATTTCCCTAGTTTTGACATCCACTGAAGTAGAAAACTATTTAGGACTGGTCTAAAATTGAAAACGTTGTATTTCTGTTAATTTTTATGACACTGATAATTTTTAGTGTCCCCGGGTTTTGTGGCATATTCTTTATGACACATCCTAAAGGGTGGGAGGGGGAAAGAAGAAAATGTCAGCTTTCTTTAAAAAAAGGCTAAGTTTAAGTTTTTCAAAATCCCTTACACAAAAAGCTCAAATGTATTCCCTATTAAAAAAAAAAAAACCAAAACACCTGGCGTTAAGTTGTTTTAGGCCCTATCTCAAAGTACAAACCATCTCAGTGCTGAAGAGCTAATAATTCACCCTGAAATTGGTCATCATCTCCTGATGCAGAGCTGCACAGCAGAAATATGACCAAAAGGCACTTTCTCCTGAATTTACCTAATTCCCTCAGTAATAAAGCAACTTCAGACCAATAAAGGTAATTAGCACAGAGGGATGAACAATTGAGAAAAGACATGGAATATGACTGCAAGGAATGGGGAGGAAACCCCAAGTCATTAACACATAACCTGTCCCACCACTTGAAAGACAAACCCAATTCCAAAACATCTGAGTGCGAACAGATAAGGAAGTTCTCCTGAACTTGTTGAAACAAGCAATCCAGGCTCTAATTCTGATCACAGCCAATGGCGTTATTTTAATAATAGTTCCATGTATGGCTTCAAAAATCTCCAGTTATTTTGAGCTGGCCATACAAAAGCTATGTTGAGAGTGAGAATATTAGCTCCAGTTCAAACACTTCATTAACAGGGTTACATGGCTTCTGCATCAGAGCTGGCTCACTTTCAGTCAGGTCAGTGTCCATTCTGACTCACATATAATAGCATGCACAACCTATGGAAACATAACCCATTTTGCCAGAAGGCCAGGGGCTAGAGGAAGAGCTATTTTGTAATTTAGACTATGATGTGTGAAAGAGTTGTTCTCAAAGAAAGAAAACAAATTCAAGCAGTCAAAAGTTAAGAGATACCAAAGACTAAATTTTCAGACAAAGCCAACAAAGTTACACACAAAAATGCATGCAGTTGTAATCACAGGAAGCAAAGGGCCAAATTAAGGTGCCATGGTTCAGTTAACTCCTAATATTAAGGTGGCTTGGCCTTTTAAAACACTTTGATACATACAAAGAAACATTTTACATTTCAGATATAAAACATGCTGCACCTAGGATCTTTCATTTTGTATTGACAAAATGTCCTTTCTTGGACAGCTCGAGAAATCTATTTCTGAAAAAAAAACCCCTCCCTCCATTTGGTTACCTCTTGCTATACTGGGTTTCAAGTAGGTTGTTGTTTGCACTTAAGTCACTGAGAAAACTCTCAGATGTAAATTCCACAGAAGTTACAGGGACAATCCCTTCACTCTGATGCTTAAGGAAGAATGTCAACTGACAAGTTAATTCTCATAGAACTATTTTCATCCAGAAACCATTAGAAGACACCTCACCTCTATTTTTAAACACTACATTTTAATAAAGCAATTTTTTTCCTGTTTCTGCAAGACCAATGGACAAAGAACTGAAAAACAAAACAAAACAAAACAAAACAACAACAACAAAAAAAAAAAACTAAAAAACCAAAAACACCAGAACAGTATTAAGGCAGAATTACTTTTGGCCAAAAGCAAAAAACCCTCAACTAAATGAAAATAAAGACAGAAAGAAAAAAAAAGAAAAAAAAAAGGGAAAAACCCACCATGGTGTTCCAGGAAGCAAATAGGTATTATTTGAAAAAACAAGTAATGAAGTTCAGATACAATAAAATGGATAAATTCACAATATCTAAATAGAAAAGTGTGCAAGATAAGTTTACCTGCTCTTCAGTTTTAAGATCCCCAAATTCTTGCATGAATGTGGTTTCTGATGGAAAGCGACCTGGTTCCAAGAAGTGAAGCAAGCTAAATAGCTCCTCTACTGTATTTTGCAAAGGAGTTCCAGTAAGCAGCACTTTATGCTCCTGAAAAGTTAAGAAACAGTTGCTTAGGAATCATCACTATAATCTCCAATGGAAAAAATACACAAAATTCTTTCCCCTTGTCACCGTATGTCTGTCTCACCTTTGCTTCCTCTCCCCTCTCCCAGCTACTTACATAAAACTCTTCTCAAGACATTTCTAACTGGTACTCTGGTGTTCCTTCAGTGATAGCCCAGAAAAACACTTCACTACTTAAGCAGCTTCAAAAGTCCTCCAAGATACAAGACCAGATTTTACTGGTCCACAATGCCCCATTCCTTTCACAAGTACAATGAACTTTAAATGGCAAAGTAACAGTTGAACCTATCCCATCATTTCCAGTAAAAATTCATTGATCTATCACACCTCCAATTGACCTCAGTGCACTGATCTCCTCAGGCCAGGAGATCAACACAGGATCTAACAGGAAACCTGAAGCAGAGCTCTACCTTCCTACTACGTGCTAAAGAGCATCAGAGTGGCAGGGACAAAAGCAGCATATTGCTTTAGAGAAGGAGCCCAGACAGGTTCAGCAACTAGCCCAGAGCCAAACATAAATTTAGCAGTGTAACAAGAACTAATGTGAAAAGTCTCATATCTCTATCTGTAAGACTATAAGCTCAGCTTTCCTCTAACAGCAACCATAATAAGAAAAACAAAAGGTACACAGCACTTTTACAAACCGAATTACAAGTATTAGCTTTGCATGACTGGATTATTCTCACATTTTCAAAGAATATTCTGCCCAAAATGAAGTAATTATTGTGTCTTTTAAATGGTAAATATCTTCACATTATCTTACTTTTCTCTATGCATTTAATACACCTTTTTTATACACATAATATATATTTTTACAAGCATCAGAAACAACTCATTTGCCCTTCCTTAGTCAATATGAAAGAACATCCTTATGGACACACAACAAATTAACATGAGAGGTGATATTAATGCAGAGCAGTTTAACTCTCATGGCCAAATTTGGCCACCTGACCACATTATACTTTTAAATAAATGTCTACCTGAAGAAGTGACTATGGATTAAGTCACATGAATGGAGAGAAAGGAAAGAATAAATTTATTTTGATTGTCTCAGGAGAATCCACATAATTCTACGTCTAAATCAATGAAAAAGACTTATTAAGTATCAGCACTCCAAAACTGAAGGTACGCATATGCTTCCAGGTATTTTACACTTTCTCATCTGCATTCTCTTATTCTTCTTAACACTTGATGATTGACTCGAGAAAAACCCTTTTATTTTACTTTTTGATTAAACCGTAAATCAGAAGTAATAAAAATACGGAAGACTCAAGGATAAGAGATGTTCACACTGACCAGGTCCATCATCTTGAGTCCTTCCAAAAGCTTACAGTTCCTGTTTTTCAGCCTGTGGGCCTCATCAATGACCACGCAACGCCATGGAATGTTACGCAGCTCTGGGCAGTCAGTCAAGATCATCTCAAATGTTGTGATAATGGCATGGAACTTGTAGGACCCCTTTATCACACGACCCTAAAAAGAAAAGCAAATGTTCAAGGAAACTCCCTGGCAAAGAAAGGAAGCTATTTGTTTCACCTTCAAATTTTATTTTTTAAAATACAAAACAGTACAATGGACAAGACATTTAAAGCAAATTAAGTCATTATTGCTGACTAAATGGGGAAAAACAATTCTGTAAGTTCGCTACTGGCTCCATGATAGCTGTTTTTAATCCTGTAAATAGGTCCACAGAATCACTGCACATTGATTACCAAGAAGTTATACAAGTACTTCAGTTGCAATTCATACGGATTATACTAATGCCTTGAGGCATTAATGTATTGCTGCAATATTGAAATAAGGTTTTCAGATTTCGTCAAGAGAATTCTCTTTTCACTTCTGAATTGAAGGTACATGAAGGTCCTCCCGAACAATCCAAACACAGCAGAAGTGCATTAAGGTTTCCTTTTTACTACTATTTGATTATTGTGCTGACTGTTATCAGTTTGGTTTTTTTCCCGGTAGACAGTCAGGATTCAAAACACCTACAATTCATAGAATGGCTTGGGTTGGAAGGGACCTTGAAGACCATCTAGTCCCAACACCTTCGCCATGAGCAGGGACACCATCCACTAGACCAGGTTGCTCTGTTCCATCAGGCCTTGAACACTTCCAGGGATGGAGATTCTAGAACAGCTCTAGTGAACAGCTTTGACAGAAGCAAATATCTGAACTTTTAAATGGAGAACGTGTATCTCCGCATACAATTTAATAATTTTGTAAGTCTGCGTTAAGCAAAGTTCAACAGGACAATTAACTTGACGTCTGACACCATATTCACTGGTTCATTAGTTCAGTCTTATTTTCAGCACTGATATAAAGATGGTTTAAAAAAAAAAACAACCCTGAATAAACTTTATTCAGGACCATGAAATGAGTATCTTTCTGACATTATGCTATGCTTCTTCCCAATGCTGTTCAAAGAAAAATGTAATTTGGTACCTCCAGTGTCACTGGGTCTGTGCAGAAAAACTGCCTCTGTAAGGATGAGCATTACACAAGTTCAAAGCCATTCCACATTTTCAAAGGACTCTGTCATGGGTTGTATATTGAATACATTTCAAAAGAAACACATATTTTACAGTAAGGTGGCCATTTCTTCCTTTAGACCTGTGCAAGACTGAATCCTTTTATAAGTGACCTGCATATAATCCTCTCCAAACCGTGGGGATCAGAACTGGCTACTGACTCAATGAAATGATTTAAAACCTGAGATCCTGAACTCAGCATTAAGTCTGCCTACTCAAATCAAGAACATTTCAGAGAGAGTAATGACCTGCTCAACAACGCTTTCTCGTGGCATAGTCCAGAAATATTTATCTTGTTAGGGGTAAAAAAAGCTGTTACTTAACAAACAGCAGATGAAGATACACTAAGTGAGCAGCTTTGAAAGCCAGCAAACTGAAATGCTGTAACCTTTTCATGAGCCAAGTAAATTTCCATCACAAACCAAGTCAGCTCTTTTCCAAGGCTCTGTCATTAGCAGTATTTGGCACATACAGTTTTTGTAATCTTAAAGCAGAACTCCTTCTCAGAAGTGGGACAATACAGAAAAGCACATGGTTTATTTGATATTCCAACCAGGGAAGGGCCCCTATGAAGACCTTTATTGACAGTTATATTGCTCAAGAACACCAGAACAGGCTTCTCTATGTGAACCTCACAGCAGAATGTCTCTGATAACATCATGCCCTTACTGTTAAAGTCACACCATTCTAGAAACTTATTTTGTTATTGAATACTCTCTAGCATTTCACAACAACTCAACTCTGGTAACTGGGGCTGACTGAAAAAAATCACACTACTGCAGATGGGGTAGGAGCTTCCTATGCATGTTCTCAGTTGTTACTGCCCTTCAAAAGCCACTCACACTTTCTCAATGTTCAATTGTCTTTTTGAGAAACAGCTCAGATTGAGAGGCCTCGTTTCACATTAAGACCTAAAAAGCCAAAGATGTCTGATGTTGATGTGTGTGCCAAGGGAACTAGAAATGATGCTGCTAAATCATGTCTTCTTTTGCTCCTTTTTTGTCTCCCATCATTTGCCCAGTGATGGTACTTTGGAGAATGCCAGAGTGAACACTACATGGGGACTCTTTTTCTCAGAACATGAAGAGATTTTCTCCCTGTAATTTGGTTTCTACCATGCGTTTCACACCTGACACTCTTACAAAGAATGGAACACAGAAGGTGATTTTATGACACATCTAAGCTAGCTGCCACCCAAAGAATGAGTTCTCTCCATTTCTCCTTTATTCTTAAACGTAGCAATTGTCTGATTCTCCTCTTAAGACAGTTCACGGAGCAAAGCCAGCAGAAAATTATTCATTTTTCTCTGCCATGAGTGCTTTGTCATTACTCACTATGGGATCAAATGACTGCCATGCTCACGGCAAGAACTGAGTTAAGAATATGGCAATGGGGGGGGAGAAAAAACTTTCTGCTGCATCTTGCTGTAGAGCCTTTTAGTTACCTTTAGATCAATGAATCAACATAGCCAAAATAACTAAGAATCTGTACAGTAAGTGGGATTTTTCATATGACATTCCTTCAGGTTTCACACTAACTAATTGCTAAGGGAAAGAACATGCTGAGAACAAGCACCACCCAAATAGCAAACAAATATGATTTTTAACACAGGAAACAATTCAGCAGAGACAGCATTTGTATAAACTCAAATTTTTAAATTATATAAAATATCAGTCTCTGCTAAGAAATTATTTTAAAATCAGAAAAACTGATTTCAACCTCACTTCATTTGTGTATTATACATCTAGGTAAGAAGCTAAATGTGAGAATTTTCATAAAGAATATTAGAGATTAATAGAATGGCCTGGATTGGGACCTTAAAGATCACCTAGTTCCAACACTCCTGCTGTGGACTGGGACATAGACAACTTCTCTAGGCCATTAGACCTCAATGAAGCAACTGTTACATGAACAAATCTTCAACAATCATAGATATGATTTTAATTTTAAAGTTTCTTAGATAAATTGCTGAGAAAACAGTTATTTTCTAGACCACTCAGCTGTAACTTCTAACATAAATTACTATGTCTTTCTCTACTATATTTAAGTACGTAGTTCTATTTCTGTTTGCTCTAATGGCATGTCAAGTTGTACCACAGTCATCACCTTCAAAACAGTTCTTAATCAGTCTTTTACATGTAAAAGCATATTTTCTATCTTGCAATCTCTCATAGCTTTGTTTTAAGACTCTTTTTCAACACACTTTGAGCCTATGAAGTGAGAACTAAGCAGAACTGGACCACTCATCACATCACTGACAAAGAGGAGAATGCTGTAACTTATCTTTATATTAAAGATTTGTTTCCTCCCACACACTTGCACTACTCTAGCCCTTTTAACCACCGTGTCACAGTAAGAACTCATGTTTAACTGGTCATGTGCCATGACAAAAAAGGATCTGCTTTTGATTACAACATTCCCAGAGCTGAGAATAGTAAGAATCATTTTCATTCCTTGTCTACAGACAGCCCTGTATTTAGCTATTCTGAGTATTGCTAGATTGGATCTAATTTATTAAGACAGCTTACTCTCTATCCATGAACTATCTTAATCATTTACCACTCTCCATATCTTTGTATCATTCGAAAGCTTCCTCAGTAATGATTTTATGTTTTCTTTCAGGTCATTGCTAAGTTATACACCTCATGGACATGAACCTATCCCTGAAGAACTATGCTGGAAATGCAAATCATTTCTCATTAACAATTACATCAAGAAATATCAGCTAGCTAGTTTTAAATCCACTTAATGTGTGCCATATTGATTTTATATCCTTCTAGTTTATTAATCAAAATGCCCAGTGGTGTAAAATGAAATGCTTTAAAGAAAATCTAAATGTATGAATTCACCACTATCACTTTTTAAAGCTCAGTTGAAAATAGTACTCTACAGGTTGAACTTCTACAATTTTTCTCTCTTATGCAAGGAAGATTTTATTGTTCTGCAACAACATTCAATGTATGCACATTTTATTTTCCTCCAATTCTGTTTACTCTCGGAAAAGCCATGCATTTAGGAGTAGGGGTCTGCTGCTCTTCTTAGTTTCTGTTTTCCAAATAATTTTCTGTTTCTTTTCTGCTTTCCTTCACTCACAGCCTAAGCACAGTAACAACACAGATTCAAAATATATCTGACTTACAAAATTTGATAAAGAGGCATTGACAAGTTTAATTTCTGCAAGCAGGTCTTTCCTGGAATGGTAGGCAAAAATTGATTTTTAAGCTTAGTTCCACTTAAAGGAATTTCTCCATTAAGAATCTCTTCTGCCAGCTCACCTCAGAAACTCAAAATAAGAATGAAAGAACGAAACTCTAAGCAAGAATTGGTGCCACCTCTTGGTGCCAGTTTATTCCCAGAGAGATACTGGCCACTATTAAAAAGCATTAATACTTGTATCTGTATTTCTCACTGAAACCTAACGTACCAGGACTGAAAAACTAATTGATGCTTAAATTAATAAACAACCGTAAAGAATATACAAAAAAGAAAAGAGAAAAAGAAAAGTCATGCAGAGCTTTTACCTGTGGATCTTTGAAATACATTTCATACAACTGAATGGTCCGCCGACTCGCTTGACTCCCATGATACACAACCACATTCAACTCTGTCCAGGTGCGGAACTCCCTTTCCCAGTTGGGAATTGTGGACAACGGTGCAATAACCAAGAAAGGACCATGGATTCCTTTCAAATATATCTCATAGAGAAACGTAATGGACTGGATAGTCTTTCCCAACCCCATTTCATCTGCTAAAATGCAGTTTCGTCTGAAAACAAGAATAAAAAAGGCTGAATTATTTATTCCCAACTTAAAACATAGAAAATCAGTAAGGCGATAACCTGAATAAACCAGGTATTTCTAGAATGAAAAGGCATCGTAACATTTTGCATTTTAAACAAATGTTATGATTAGTGATGCATGGATATATACTTCTATGTACTTCTCAAGCTCACAAGAGGGAGGAAGGGGCAGCAGGGGCATGCATGAACCCAAAGCACTTGCCACAGGAATCTATCTGAAATATTCATGTTCCACCCCAAATTAGTTTGACTCCTGCAGCAAAAAATGACGCATGTAAATGATTCTAAAACCTCACTGTAGCAGGTTACTTCAAAAGGCTGCTAATTCAAATAAGCTATAAAAGCTTTTCCAAAGCAGGATTCAGCAGAAAGCAATGTTTTACGTACGTGTTGTACCAATTGAAAAGAAGCCAGTTTACTCCCTCCAACTGGTATTCCCTGAGTTTGTTATTGTTTTTATACTCCCTGGAACTCTCCGATTTCTTCCAGTCATCGGCAGGAGGTCGCTCCTGTTTCAAATACAGCAAATCCCATTAGTGGTTTCTAAAAGACCACATTACTTTACTATTTTCAAATAAAATCCTCTACATAGAGCCAATTCTTACCACACGCTCCATTTCTGGCTCCCTAGACATCAGCTTCTCAAATTCTTCAATCTTGGCTTGGTCGATGTCTTGCTTGAGCTCCCAAGTGCTGTCCTCGTAAGGAAGCGAACACCACTTCACCAGATAATGCGTTACAGGCTTTGTTAAGACAAAAACGACATTATATTACGATACAGAAAGAATAAAAGTGTACCCATTCTTACAGGAGATCTGCAGGCTAGGTGAAATTCAAAAAGCTTGATCAGACCTGAATGTCTGACTCAGCTAGAAGGATAAGCAAACAGCAGGCTGACTCCTTGATGACCTAACCCAGGAAGAGAACCTGGAGAATGCACACTTACCACCAAAATGAGCATAATACATTTGAAATCACTACGGTTAGACTAAAATTTAGAACCAAAACAGTACTCATATTTCAACCATTACAATTCTATGCTTTACTGCACATTCAAAAATTGACTGTTTTCTCTTATCAGCGTCATCAGAAACTTCACAACAGACAAATCAACCATCACCATTCACTGACAGAGCAACACAGAAATAGTGACACTGCCAGCGAAGCTTTCTATTCCAGTAGGACCAAAAAGGAATCTCCTGGAAGACAAAATTGTCTTTTTTGCAGAGTAAGTCATTAAAAATGAAGAAACAGTGAGCTCAGGACTTCTTTAACAGGTAGTCTAAACAATGTCTAAACCACTATGACATTTAGCTAAGACTCTTTCTTGCAATTTTCAGTTAAATTCTGCATTACATGCATGGACATCATATTTCTACAGTATTAAATATCACTTCTTTGTTGTTGTTGCTTTTTGGTTGGTTGTTTTGTGTGCTCTTTTAATATAGGTATATTTAACTTATATATAACCTTGTAAGAAGTTTGCAATTCTCACTTAATCCCCTTTATTTAAGGGAAACTGCTACATTAGCCAATGCTTTTTCAAATATGTTCCTATTTTCTACACACATATACCATGGTAATTTCTGTAAGTGTTTAATATATTCTAATTAATATATTTCTAAACAATAAATTCTAAACACAATGTCTATATGTCTAGAGATGCACTAAAAGCTTTGTTTACCTCTCCATTATCATCTGTGCTACGTGAAAAATCCATGATTCGATCAACTTCCACATAATCTGGATTAAAAAGCTCATCATCAATCTGTTCAAGGAAAGAGGCAAAAATATAAAAGATATCTCTATTAACCCTTCCTGAGAGGAAAAATGATTATATATTTCACCAGGCAATAATATTTTGGGTCACAGTGACACAGATTTTATATTTGGCAAACTTCAACATGTTAATTGAAATGCTACAATTCAGCAAGATCATTCCCCGTGAGGGAATCAGACTTCTCAGACTTTGTTAACTGGGCCTCTTAATTACTGTGTGAAACCTTTTACTGTGAGAGAATGTTTAAGAATATTTTAAATGAAGTGTGAAATTACAATTCACTAATGAGCAATCGAAAAGGCTTATGGCATGCAATGCATTTAGCATTCTTGAAAACTACAGCTTGCAATAAAGAAATTAGAGCCGTGTACACTAAGTGCCTTCGGATTATTTTAACTACAGGAATTGTCTAACTGTTTTACAAGCAAGATTTAAAGATTATTATTTCAAAAGCAGAGAAAACATAATGCATGCAATACACAGTTTCTCCAAAAATCACAATTTGTCTGGTTTGTTCTTATGCCTTTAACAACTTACAGGATTCTCTTCCATACTAAAGCATTGCATTTCATTTTATAGTTTTAAGATCTACTCCAAAAGAAGAGACAGCCAAAAGATTGTATATTTTAAAAGCTTTTTCTAAAACAATGACAAATTCCAAGTATTTACAATAACTTGTGATCCACTTGGAAACAGACTAAAAAAAGAAAACGGAAACAATTCCAGGTATCTTCACTTAGAAGAGACGGAAGTTTTCAATTTGCAACAGGTTTTTATTTCAGCTTGAATGATATAGTAAAAATAAATATAAATAAATAAATGCAGTAACTCATGAACACATTTTTTTTTTCTTAAAGGACAGCATTTTTCTAAAAGGTAATCTTTCAGAGACTCAAATCAGCAGATCTGTTTTTTTTATTGACAGGACCCCTGCCACATTACTGCTTATGGCTCTAAGTGAAATTAAATTGATGATAAAAAGCTTAGAATCCCTAGTGAGTAGCAGTCCATAACATAGAAAAATGGCATGCACTTCTTCTGGCATAATCAGCTCCTGAGAAAAAAGACATGGTACTGATTCAGTCAGGCTTACAAGGCTAATAACTAGCCACTCACTTCAAGGAAAAAGATCGGCCAAAACTATAGGAAAAAGTATACAGTCTGGACAGATCACTTGACTTCCATAAACTTGCAAGCCGTGCATCCAGAATTCTTTATGCTTTATACCAGAATAAGTGCTACTGATATATCACACAGTTATTCAAAATGTTCTGCTTGTATACAGAAAAAGAATTTCTAAGAATATTCCTTCAACACCCAAAAGAAACAAATAAATAAAATCGTACTTCAGAAAGGAATTTATTCTGCCCCTGTTTTGCCTTAAACCGCTTAATCTTCTGCTGAATTCTCTTGTCTTTGTCCAGCTCTTCCACAGATGCCCACTGACAGTGAAGGTAAGAACTAGAAGATGAAACAGAAAAATCTTACTCAAAACTCTGCTTCCATTGCACTCCTTATGTATTCCACTAGTATAACTAGATCTTTCCAGCACAGTGTAATGCTATGCTTGGAAAACTTGACACTATCTTCTTTACCATACAGGTTATTAGCCAATCATCTTTACTCAAAGTAATTTTACTTACTAATAGAGAAACTTGTCAGGAAATAGAAACAACTCCCACTCAAAATTTGAATACATACTCTCTATACTTAGTTTGGCACAAAGCTAGGATGATTTTTATTGGGCATACTTAAAACATAATTACTATACAAGACACAATAAACTCACTATTTAGCACCATATTCTAGCAAAGAGTAGGATTTTTGTAAGTTAATGAAAAGATGCAAATATTTTAAGTCCTACCATCCCTATATAATTTTTTGAGAGAACAGCATTGTAATTCAAAATTGCTTGTAAGTCTTTTAAGAAAAGAAAACCCCCTTGTAAATGCAATTCCACAGAAACAACATAGAAGAAAGAATAGTATCTCTGCCAAAGTGACCTGTCCCACTCCATAAATTTAGTCTGTCAAAAGTTCTAATGCTAAGACACAACAGTTAGCACAAAAATTATGTCTATGTAGTAGAATTAAACAACGCATAATTAGACAATTAAACATTATATGATAAACAATATAGTGCAAAGGATACAAAATGACTGCATATTTGAAGTGAAGTCAACTATATGCAGTTAGCTGCCATAAGCTCCCTTAAAGCAGATTTCTGTCTCTCAGACAGAAAATTTGGTAAAAATACACAAGGTATGCTATTTTCCTACAAGAAAAGCGAGCTTATCGAGCTATGAAGTGTTTTATTTTAAATACTGATTGCATTGCAGTTTCAGAGTCCAGAAGTGAAACAACATGCTGCTCTCACAACTATTACATTGCTCTCATGGAGGGGTAACGATCTGCTGGAATATTGAAAGCCATCCTGTTTGTTTGTTATCTGAGACATATTTGCACACACTTATTCTACAGTTGCAGTTAGACCTACACAGCACAGGTGTATGCTCATGAGCCTGCATGCATAATGAGCCTTAAAGCATTTAATAACAGAGCAATTTTACCTATGGATTTAATTTTGGAGAGAACACAAATTAACACAACATTGTCAAACCCTCTAACACCAATGCAAGGTATTCCCCGGTTTGTCACTGTTTTGGATTAAACATTAGATACATTTAAAGTTTGATAATAATTTGTATCAATTACAAAACCAGTTTCAAAAGCTATTGGGAAGTTACGTGAACTTAAGGATAGCAATCAAACCTGTAACTCTACTTACAAGTTTTTGTACTTTACATAGAATTCCTCTACTTCTACTTCCTCTCCATTCTCCATCTAAAAGAAAAGAAATGTTGAAACATGAATTAAATCTCTAAACAGCTCAATTTCTTAAACAATTTAAAAACTATCTGAGATATGGACTACGGTCCCCACACAGAGACACAAGTGGAGGTGCAGGAAAAGGTTTGTGGGGGAGGACATGGGTGAGGAGTTTCCTCCAGCTGCTTACCCAAGTACATACTGCACTGCTTACTACAACTTCCAAGACATGAATCATTTGAACTCCTCCCTAACCACATGCAGCTTCATTCACAACCTCACCCCAAATCTGGCTTTCTGCCAAACCCACAGTGTTAAGTAGAAGCCAAGTGTACCATTTTCTCAGGCAGCAGCCAATTAGCAACTGCACTCCTGAATGCCATATGTATTATTTTTGGCTGGCTCATGGCAACTTTACATTGTGGGTTTTGTAATGTTTTAAAAAAAGAGTTTTAAAGGGGGTTTATTCCTCCATATAGTTAATAACTCCAAACAAAAAGCCATATAAAACTAAACCTTATACCTCTGCTAGAATTGTAGTGCATCAGTGTTCATGGCTTTAGTTTTACTCAATGGTGCAATTAAATCCACTCAGGCAAGATGTCTCACATACAGAGCAGCCAAATTAAATTAACACCCAAAAACTACATTTAAAGCAAGGTTAAAGTTGTGACATAAACCAGCAAAACCAAGGGCATTCAGTGCTAAGGGTTGAGCTACCCTTAACTCACCCCCGGTGCCAAAGTATTGCATAACATATGGCATGTAATACTTTGTTGAATTACTCCTTAACCCAGCCATAGGACAAACTAAGGACAGTGCACCAGGCACACATTTAGAATTCAGTTTATGTCACAACATTAACGGTTTGTTTTTACTAATGAACTTTAGGAAAATTTTAAACAGAGCAGCATTTTCTGGTTCATACATTTCACCAGGGACAACATCATCTGCAATAAATACTGTATACACAGCATTAAACAGGCAAAACTGTTAATTGCTGTATAAATCAACATTTTTGTATTTATATATATATTTTAAAGATATTTATGTATACACACACACACACACAAAAGAGGGACTACTCTGAAATTTGAATTTTCATCTTTAGTTTCTGGCTAGATTTTACTTCCACAGCAGTGCAATTAAAGAACAACAGTAGCAGCTACATGAAACTGTGTTCTAGCACAGGGAAGTTCAGGCATTCCCAGTCCCTGATTCACACTGTATTCCTTAACTTCCTGACTAGCAAGGGAGTTTCAGTTTAGCATTTATATCATTCCAGTACAGTCTGTTTGTATTCCTTCCTAGAGAGAAAAGCAACATCAGATTCCACCTATTTCTACCTAAAGAAATGGAAGATTACTGGTGCTACTTCTTGATCTTCTTGAATCTTCCATCAAAGAAGATAAGCTCTCCAAACCATCCCCCAAACACAGAGAAGAAACTTCTCTGACACTTACAAAGACACTGTCAAAGGAAGGAATCTGAAGACCATCAAGATTTTTTTTAAACAAAAAATTTAGAAGAGTCTTTCTCAAGATGATATTAATATTTAGAGACCAAAACTGCATTGAAAAAAGAAGCTGGAGATCACATTATCTGAACCTATTCACTGCCCTGAGGCCAAATTAGTCTTTAAGAAGTCAAGCCTAATTTTAAGACATTAACTTATTTTATTATCTAAAATGTATTACAGCCAAGTCTCTTTGATTAGTGTTAAACTAGAATCCTTTGAGATCTATCAGTATTACAGTGACAACATCATTAAACACCTTTACATAGATGTTTCATATTAACCAACTTCACTCCCCTCAGCAGCATTTCAGTCATATTTTCTGTCAGCTGCCAACTTAATAACAATAATTTACAATGCAGATCTTGATAAATTCTGTAACTCTCATGAGTAAAACACACTTTTGTATTGTCTAATAGGTAATAACTGGTCTATGTTATTAGGTGTTCTACGAGAGTGCATCAAAGATTCACCTAAACAAAAAGTACTTCAGAAAAAATATTTTTAAAATCTTAAGTTTGGCATTCAGCACTTACACCCTCCTTCAAAAATTTAATTGAATTAAAACTGTCAGCACTCAAGCAGAGGTTAACAATACATCACTTGAGGGTATATCAGACAGCAGCTTATGCCTCTGATGTCACTGTGCACTCCTCACTACCTGTACATTTACATTAACCAGGTTAAAAGGTGAGACAGAACACTGATGCAAAATTCTCCCCAAACTGATTACACAGACATCCTAACATAACACATGGCAGACTTGGGCAATGCAGGACACTTCAAATTATCACTTCCAGGTGTAACCAGGATCTGATTCACGGTCTCTGCAGATAATTAAGAAATAAATGACCCCTTCATTCAAGCAAATACTTAAAAGCACAAAATCTTGTATGCCATTGCCAAAGAAGTAATACAGTAACACTTTTGCTAATGTAAAAGTTAGTTGTGTAAGCCACTCAAATGTAGAGACAAAAGCTTGGGGAAAAAAAGCCCAAAAAAACAATCAACCAACCAAAAAAAAGTAAGAAAAAAAACAAATCATGAAAAAAAAAAACCAAAAACAAACCACCACAACTACCAACTACCAGAAAAGCCGCAGACAGAACACATTAATAACAGATGCAAAGCAACACACAAAACCCAACCACCTCAATTGATACACAGCACTAAATTGTAAACTGATCAGTCTGAGGAAGAGATGTAGGTATTGTACACATTTCAATTAGTTCTAATCCTCACATGTACCAGTAGGCAAAAAGAGTCATTCACATGTGTAACATGCAGGTACAAGATCCTATAAATTCCCTTTGTTTCCATAATATGTGCTATTTCTGCTGGATAGCACAATTAGGTCTAGCTATTCCTTTTCAAAGTTAAGAAGCAGGAATTCAAAGGAGACTAAATGAAAAATTTCAACATCCAAACTCATCAGGTTTGGAAAGAGAGTGATATATAAATGCTTTATGCACTTAAACGCTTTCTGCAAGAAGAAAAGAGTATTCAAGGGAATTCAACATTCCACATTAAGAGCAACTGTGAAAAACACCACCTTTTTTACTTCAAACAGGAACTCAGTTCTACCTTTTACTCTGTACGTTTCAAAAATGGCTGCAAGTACAGAGCTGCATCCTATCTGGTAACTCCAGCACTAGACTAAGGCTATTTCTCAGAAAACCAGCATGATTTTATGATAAGAATACAGCTCCAAAAGCGTAATCATTATCTAATGTCCTTTACCTGAATGCAACATCTTTGTTACAACCTAATCCACTGAAAGGTTTCCTAGTGAAGCCTCTCCTCATGTTTATTTTATGCACTGGTCCTGATCGCAGCAATTTTACTTTGATTAGTAATCTAACAACCAGGGTTTTGATGACGTTAGTAAGAGTGTAAAAGACCTTTAATAAAAGCACAGTTGGATACTTCAGATGTTAAATATTAACATCCTGAAATCCATTTTTTTTTTTAGAATTTGGAGAAGAGGGTTGGGGAGAAGAGCAGGGAAAGAAGAGACACCCCTCAAACCTGCAAATACAATCCATAAAAAACATTAAAGAAAAAGCTCAAAATAGAGCTTGCCTCCAGCAGTGCTTGCAATCAAAGACATGTAGGCAGCAGACCAACCACTTCCCACAAACTGCAGCAAAATACACACTCCCCATGAGTAATCACACCTTTGTTTGCAGGGGAGAGGAAGAAGGGAAGAATAATTGGTGAAAAACAGCTTCCCATGTAAAGACATTTATGAAAGAACCACATTCTCCTCTCCTGCCTAGTAGACCATCAGGACAAGTAAATACTCACTTTATATTACCTCAAGTTTATCTGAAAAATAAGCCTATGATTTGAAACACAAAATACAGCTCTAGACTTTAAAAAAAAACCCAACAAAACAAAACCAAAAACAAGCAAACAGGAAAAAGCCTCCAAAAAGCCTTAGAAGCTTATGCTGTGTAAGATGCACAAACAGGTCAGATTGAATCACAGGCATTCATGACATTAAATGAATGTAGGTTTACAAAACTGTAAATAACATTAGGACAGCAGTAATAAAATTGAACACACACACCCTGCCCCGCCCAAGAAAACCAAACAAAAACCAAAAAAACAAACCCCAAACCATGTCGACACTGAAAAAACAAATATCCATGAATAAAGGCAAATTTTCTTTCTCCAATTTGAAAATTAACAGTGAGGCAAAGATAAATTGCTGGTTAACAAAGATCAACATGATGCCATATCCATCTAAGTCAGACAGTTTCTGTCCAACTGTAGTACAAATCAGAGAATTAGCTCCACAAAAGAGTCTATGAATATACTCATGCCCTTTTTGGAATAAGCTCTCTATTTCCTTCTCAGAGTTTTAATACTTTGGAAGTGCAAAGGCCAATCAAGTTGTGAAGCAGATTAGAAAAATCTGTAAACAAAATAAGAACTTAACTAGGAACCAGGGCAGAATTATAAGGGAAACCCCATTGAACTTGAGAGTTTCTTTAATCATGTTAGCATAGGGACAAGGAAGATATTCATCACCTGTGTATGCAACATACTTGGTCACATGTAAATTTGTTGCAGCTGCTAAGCACAACTGCCATCAAAAGATGCAAAAATTATGGGCATGGATATTTGTTTATTAGAAAAGGAAGAAATGTGGGGTACAGGAAAGTTCTACTATTCCTCAAATTCCTATGGAATATCATTCTGAAGAGCACCATAGACTTAACTCAGGCATATATATTTGCAAAAATCAAATTTTTTGTCCAAAAAAAGCAAGAAACAAAAGATTAAACAATCTGTTTTGTGAATGTCTATTGAAAAACATGTTGCATACCATCTGAATACACTTTCAAGGAACCTCCTCTGTTCAACAGAACAGTTTTTTAATTGGGAATATCCAAGGTATTTTAAGAACTCAGAGAGGGCTTCAGGAGAAACATACTATTTAAAAATATGGGGGGAAGAGGATTTGTTTTACCTTTTTCTTGACTAAACGGCTACTCATGATTTTCTCCACAATGGGACCTTCAGCATCAGCAGATTCCTACATCATAAACAGCATACAAGAGTTATGGGAGTGTATCTTGGTTAAAGACCTCCTTTATTAGAAAAACTTTAAAATAATTTTTTGTAACAGAAGCTTAATACCAAGAGGACATTCTCCCCCTAGCATGAGAAGTTTGAGGATTCAAAGAGATTTAATACCATAATAAAGGATTTAAGGATACTTCCTTAAGCCCATTTTTAAGACCTAGTGCAATTCCAGCTCTCTCAGCTAAGAAGGTTGACATGCACACATAAACAGATGTAACAACATGAGCAGTTCCTAAAATAATACATGCTTTCAGCACCATACAGTCTAAACAGCAGATGATGTTGAGAAGCTCTAGCTGGCTGCGCAGGTGTCCACACGATCACGCTCAAAACTGCCTGCAATCCTCTATTACATTAATTCACTATTACAACAGGAGGCAAACCATCCCAATTCTCCTTCTGATAAGATACAATTAATAATGGAGATCACATACAATATTTCACAAGGCTTAACAAATTGCCAAATGAAATACCAAAGAACATGTATATATTATCCAATAGGTCATCAGTTAAATGAAGTAGTTCTTTGAAAAAGCACTACAAACAATGAGATTGTTGCAACAGTCATTCCTGCAGTATTACCCCTCATCTTATTCAAACTATTTTATCCATCATTTACATTGCACAGAGAATAAAGTGTACCCTGCTGGGTACTACAAGGCAGTAATTTCATAAAGGAGTTCTTATGGAGCCTAGCAGCAGGGGACAAGCTTGAGTGGTTTATTAAAGTCACAGAAGCCAGACCACTGAATTCTGAAGTACATTCTAGATTCCTAGCAGTACAGTTTAGCTAGGGACCACTAATTTCAAAGAACGCAGCTTGAACTTTCAAGCTGTATATTGTCAGCTTGCAAACAAAACCATGAGTTGATATATTCTTTAAGATTGTAAAAAGCAGTGCTTTCTGGCACACTCTATCAATCATGTATGAATATCATTCAGGAAAAGGGCCCATATTTGATCTCTGAATGCTGCAGTTACAGTCACCTTTCCAGTCTGTTCATATCTGACCTGTTGTTCTGACTGAGAAGTGTTTGAAGGAGAGTCTCTTCCAGCAGCATCAGCATCATCGGCCTCCTCATCTGAAATCTTGAACTCCAGGTCTTCAGTATAACGCTTCCTCTTCACCTGCCTGCTGGAGCGTCGCTTCTGAACAGAAAGCATTCATATTTTTCATGAGAAACAAAACTGATAAGAAGCAGAATAACCGAGAAAATCTCTCTGTGTGTCTTAAATACAGTAGTGTGCAGTAAATGCTATAATTTCTACAACGCCCTGGTAGAAATAGTGGTCTCAGGACACTACTATTCTGAATTCCTGCCTGTTAGCTGTTCTTAAATTCTGTAAGCAAAAAACAACAAAAACCTAAAATGAAACAAAAAAACAACCACAAACAAAAATTGACTATGCTTGTTCCAAGGTGGAAAGTGGGAGGGGCATTTTTTCACTTTTTTAAACATTACTAAAACAACATTAAAAAAATTAGGAAGCCCACCTCAGAAAGCAATTAAAACCCAAGAAGCTGCACCTCTCCATTCACATCTGTAACAAACTTTGACAGATGGCCAGTGCAGGAGCCAAACACTACCTTTCCACAGCATGGCCCACTGTGTTGCTAAGCAGTGAAAACACACTTTCTTCCTCTCCCCATCCGCCCAGTTGTACCGGGATTATCTTGTAGGGGAAACACAATGAAATACGATTTCCTCACTTCACTGACCCAGCACTGCTCAGAAAGGCATCCTGCAGCACAGCATGGGAAAAGACCCCAAACTAATACAGGAGAATGGAAAACTTGAACCACCTCAAATTGAAAACATGATTTCTGTGCTCCCATACCCTCACCACCAGGATGAGAGAAAGCTTCAGCAAAACTGCACAAAACAATCTCTCAAATTGAAGCATGCATTTGACAGAATTTGCAGCTTGATGCTCAGTGCTGGGTATTGTTTTTTACAACAATAAAATTCACCTTCCCAGATAGTCTGCATCAGGTTATATACTTGAAAAGCTGTAAGTATATGTTGTTGAAGGAAACTGTCAACTGAGCATCAAATATCTTAATGGAGTAACCTATATATTAAAATTATATTGAGTATCAACTGTTAAAAAAATCCCCACCTTAATGTCTTGATACACTATTTATTTATATTACACTACTTATTTATACATCTTTCTCAGCTACTGCACATCTTCACTGATACATGCTCAACAATATTTATGTAGCTTGTCTAACAGACTTACACCTGAGTCTCTCAATATACATAGACAAAGTCAAATACTTAATTTTAGATAGCTAATCATACTTTTAAAAGCATAAATACCTGATGCACTTTAAAAAATTAGAAATTATTTATTTAACTGAAAATGAAAATTTTGAGCAAAGGTTAAGCTTACATCACCCTTTTAAACAACAGTGATGTGACTTCTGCCTTTAACACAGTAATTTATGGGGGTTTCCACAAAACAATATTTTTATACTTCAGAATAGCTAACCCTCGACAAATTTGCATCTTGATTTACATGATCACTGATGGGAAAATACCAATTTTCTTCTGACTCTTTTCTTCTGTAGGTAAATCTAACCATAAATTTTGGTGTCAAAAATCTCTTCTTCCATTTCCCTAACAGAAAGAATACCTAAAACATTATGGTAGCCTTTATTTGGTATTTTTTGACTTGATGAACTTCCTGTTTCCTCTTACATTCATATGTGGTTTTGTAACTGTTTGTTATGCACTGTTGACAGAAAGTACACATATATTTACCTGCATCAGGTTATCTCATTAACTGATCTACAGGTAGGAAGGTGAGTAATAGGTTGATAATGGAATATAAAAAATCTGCACAATAACACACAAAGGCAAGCATTCCTCCTTTATAAAGAAAACAATGCATCACTGCGCATTTCTACATAATATCTCTACAGAAGGCTCAGGATTTAACACTAAGAATGCAACTGTGTTTTAGACAACTGAGTAACATCAATCTCATTTAAGAAATGCATAACAAGTTTATTAACTGCAGTTGTCCTAGCAAACATGGTTGGAACCCTTTCCTAAGATCATGCAGAGAAGTGCAAGTGCAGTACAGCATGCACAGTACAAGAAAATACTAAGAAAACAAAAAGTTTCCTGAAATACTTCATTACATTTAATTAAAAAGTGATGCAAGTGCCCTAGTACTTCTATTTACAAAAAAACCCCAAACATAATGTTCATCGCCCAATTGTGTTTGACAAAGAGAAAACAGACTGAAAACAAGCAAACCATGCAGAAATGTTAAATCCTAAATGGAATATAATCATCTACAAATTAACCCAAAAAACCCATCCAAAGCCCTGAAGTCTCTTCATCTTTTGCCAGTGTCATTGATGACGCTGGCAGAGATTTGCGGCCCAGAACAAAAAACAATTTTTCAAACAGTTTGAATCTGCATGGTTTAATTCAACTTCTCAAATTCAGGATACAGTCTGAAGGAGTCAGGAAGAACACACTCTTCTGCTGCTTCTTTTGTTTTTAGCTAGAATATACTAGATCACTCACATTTCATTATTCACTATATTCTTCTTGAAAAGAGTGGGAGGAAGGGCATTAACCATGCTTTTATAGGACAACTCTTTGCCAAAGTCTTCACCAGGCTACTTTGACCAATCCCAGCTGATCACTGGTCTGAACATTTCTCATAACCAGAAGCAACCCATCCACAAACTGACGTGCAATGGACAAATGCAGCGGATTTCACGTACACTGGTATGATTACATAGGAGTCTCATACTTCCCCACCACAATTTGTCCCCACCTCCTCATGAGGGGATTCTTATTTTTAGTGCCCACTCTAAACACTGCCAGCAGAAATAAGCCAGGAGCTGACCACTTCTTAAAATGTCAAATGACAGAGCACACAAAACTTGTTGTATATGCTACTCCATTTACAGATTTGCTTTACATGAAACAAAGTTTGGACAGAAGGTGATAGGTGTGCAGTGGTCAAGAGAAATTAATCAGTGTGAGCCCATGACTGGTAGTCCTACAAAAAAAGCCCTTCATCCACTAAAGTAGTGTAGCTACAAGAGCCTGACATGCATGTTTCCAACACTCTGCTTTGTCACATCTCATTCTTGATTTCAGAAGGTTTGCAAAGCCAATGCAAGAATAAACACTGAGCTTATAAGCAAGACCTTGTAATAGTGCATTAAGTCTACAGAACAGAACATTCAGCATCATAACTGCAACAGTAATCAAAGAGAATGTGTGAAAACTCAGCAGCACCATACACATACCTGCAAGTAACAAGAGTGTAAAACTAAATTATGATGAAAAATACTTGTTTTTGTAAAATATTCACCACGGTGATGTGGTGATGTTCATTTCTCACCTTCTTTGTAAACAACACAGAAATTATCCAAATACTGTATCTCTGTAACAAAGACTATGAGAACTATTGTTTTGTGCTTCTAAGTTGTCAAAGCCTACAACGAACTTCAGCAATAGCATTACCTGAACCCCTGGATCATCTTCATCTTCAGGATGAGGTGATGGTGGTGGAGTTTTATCCAAATCTGAGTTTTCAGAACCTTCCTTTCCCTTGTTAACCTTTTTCTTCGCAGCACTGGCTTCTGAATCTTGCTTTTTGCTATTGAAACAAGAGGTATTTTTAATCAGTATTTGTAGAAAAATATAAGCAAGAGGTGCTTAAAAAAGCAGTTGATCCATGAGATGTTTATTTTGAGTGACTTCATTATTTTCAACTGCCTTTCTTAAGAATTTCAAGGTAACTGCAAAACCAATGATGCATGGGCCATCACTACACATGCCTCAACAACAGACACCTCGCTTCTTTCCTTCAAGACCTTAGACAGCGACACTCGATGTGTACTCAACGAGAAACAAAAAATGAGATGGGAAAGGAAGAGCTGCTCTCTTCAGAACATGCACTTTCTGAAAGCAGTGTTTGGACAACCTGACACATGAGAAGAGAAACAGGATTACGCATGTGCTTGTCTTATATTAACCGTGCAGCCCAGGTAAGCAGAACCAGAGTGAGCGTTCTCAAAACAAAGGACTGAATTCATCTTCTTCCACATTCCCTGCTATTTCCAAGCAGGAAATGCACTTTAGTGTCAGCACTGAGGGCGTTCATACAGCCTCAGTGCATGCAACTGCAGCTTGTACAGGGGGAAAAACACCCAGCTAGTATCTAGCATCTACACGATACTAGAAAGCTATACCCACTGCCAAAATATGTTTTGAGGGTTGTTCCTTCCCTTCCTCCCCCGTGGAAATGCTCATCACCTGAAGAGCTGCACTCAGAGGCTTGGAAATGGGTGAAGACGTATGTATCAAAATACAGCTTTAAATACACCATCACCAAATCAGAAAGTGAGACAATCTGCAGCAAGGCAGAGGTGAAATTTTTAAATGGCAACAAAAATCAATGGTAGAAGTTAGTATTTTAAAGCACATTTAGCCTTTGAGTCTGAGGCAGGTTTTTAGTATTTTTTTGTGGTCAGCTCCCAGTAGCCCATTACCAATGTGAGGGGCTTGCTAGGGGAAGTTGTTAAGACGGCTGACAGCAGAGCAGAGCAGTGTGCTGGTACCTGACACACGGCAAGCACAGGTCACCAAGCACTATATCAGACACTTTTATATGGCTTCTGCATTCTCATCACTTAAATTTCATACCTGGGAAACTGCCCGGGCTTTGCTTTTTCTTCATGATCCTCACATTTGTAATTTCTCATTTAAACATCAGCTTTAGGTTTGTTCGATTTGATCATCACATTAGCCCACCAAAATTGTATTTTGGAGCTGTAATTTATAATTTTCCAATACAGCCGCATGTCTCTTCAGGACTGTGACAACTCGGCTACAGCGTTATTTTCTCCTTGCAGCCTATGCTTAAACTAACACTGATTTCCAAGTTAAAAACAAAACAAAACAACAACAAAAAAAAGGACCAAAACAAAACAAAAAAAAGAAACACAAACCAAAAAAAACCCCACATACAAAAAAATATTTACACACAAAAAGACTGAGTTTTGAACATCAAAATTATTTGTATTATTGCAAAATTGTCTCTACTCAGCCCTAGCGTGGCCACATCTGGAATACTGAGTCCAGTTCTGGACTCCTCAGTGCAACAAAGACAAGGAGCTAGTGGATAGGATACAGAAGAGGGGCACCATGATGATTAGGGGTCTGGAGCATCTCTCTTATGAGGTGAGACTGCGGGAGCTGGGCCTGTTTAAAGAAAAAACTGAGACTAGATGATCTACAGAGGTTGCTTCCATTCCTAACAATTCCATGATTCAGTAATGCATATTAGTATCTCAATTGTAGGTATCAAGAGGATGGTGTCAGACTCCTCCGTGGTGCACAGTGACAGGACAAGGAGCAATGGCCAGAAACAAAAACAGAGGAAGTTCCACCTCAGCATGAGGAAGAACTTCCTTACATTGAGGGTGGCAGAGCATCGGAACAGCTGCCCAGGGAGGTTGTGGAGTCTCCCTCTCTGGAGACATTCAAAATCCACCTGGACACCTTCCTGTGTCACCTGCTCTAGGTGACCCTGCCTTGGCAGGGGGCTTGGATGAGATGACCTCCAGAGGTGCCATCCAACCCTAACAATCCTGTGATCCTGTGAAATTAACAGGACTCGACATAGTTTAAAAAAAAAAAAAAAAAAAAAAAAAAAAAAAAAAAAAAAAAAGCCCATCTTAACATGTGACAATTAAAAAAAAAAATGAAAGATGAAAGGGGGACGGTGGGGAGAAGAGTCCGACACGGCGGAAGGAGCGCGGGCACAGCGGGGGCAGAGTTTGGCACGGCGGGAGGAGCGCGGGCAGAGGGCGAGCCCCGAGAGGCGGCGGGGCCGGGCAGCGAGCGTCCCTCCCTCCCTTCCTCCCTCGCTCGGTGCCCGGCGGGCTCCCCTCCCTCCCCGCCGGCGCTTGTTTCCGCTCTGGCTGCCACCAATGGCACAAAAAGCCGCAGCTGAAGCGGGGCCCCCTTCGCCTTTTCATCCGCACGCCGAGAGCGCTGGCGTCGCCCCGGCAACCCGCGGCCACGTGACCAGCACCTGCTCCGCTGGCCGGCGGCCACCGAGCGCTGCCATCTGCTTCCCTCAATCAGCGCCCGCCCGCTCCCGGCACCTGCGCGGCCGCGGCACGGGAACCCCCGCCGCACACACACCGGCTTTCATCAAATCACCGCCAAACCGCTTCCACAAACACCGGCTCAAAACTCAACACCCAACAGCAACAAAACAAAACAAACAAACAAAAAAAACCCAAAACCCCCGCTTCACGCGTTTCTCGAACTTGTTTAAATGGAAGGTGAAGATCGCCGCCAGGTGAAGCGCGCTGACAAGCCCGGCGCTTTTCCCCCCTCTGACCCCCGTAAATCGGAGCGGGGCGCGCAATTAAAGCTCAGCCGTCGTGCCGTGCCCCCGGTGCACGGCCGCCTGTGAATAACAGGCTTAAAGCCGGGAAGAATAGCGTGGGCTAGGCGGGATAAAACACCAGCCTGCTGAAAGGCCGGGCAGCGCTAACGAGGGCCCGCCGACCCGCCGACCGCGCTGCGCTCCCGGCCGGCCGGGCGCAGACAAAGAGCCCGGCGCTGCGGGCAGGTCCGCCCCGACACGGGTTCCCTTCTGGCCTCTGAGAGACCTTTCTCTCTGCGAGCCATGACTACTTCATGACCTATATCTACCCCCGCGCCGTGCGCCTCGGTGTACACAGGCACTCTAGGCAACGAGACGCGGTCGAAGCGATTCGGACAGTTTCAAATCACTTCCCTTTCCAGACCAGTTATAAACACACACGTGGAAAGAGCCACCAAATCGGGGAGAACAAAGCCCGTGTGCAGCTCAGCCGGGAATTTTAAGTTCAAATTCAGCAACAGAATTGCTCTTTTTAAATGCACAGCTACAGCTTCTTTGAAGGAAAGGGGAAAAACAACAAAAAAGGTGAAGTAGAAATAGAAGAACAGCACCACCCCTCTAAACGCGGGGACACACTGCTTCCCAGTGCATCACACACGCAGGAGCTTCATCTGGCCAGTGAGAACATCAGCTTCCTTGCATTGTCAGCAGCTGTTCTTCATCTTCCCACAGAGCCAGTGTGATTTGTTCCTGACAATTAAATGTACCCACTTTTGACTCAGCCTTTGCACTTTCCAGCAGATCACACTCAGGCGATCCAGGAACAGCATTAGCCTGGAACAGAATTGCCTTTCCACGTGAAGAACAGGCAGGTACTCAGAGATTGTTCTCAGACACTCTGCCATTAGGTCTCCCTGTCAGTGCTCAACACTGGGTACACATGATTAGTACTTTCCAAGTCTGGCAACAAGGAAAGTAAACTGTAACATACACATTTAGATAACTCTCATATTTGGTTTTACACATGCATGAATGCAAAATTTAGCCAAGGCCCACTAGTAAGAAGGTAAGTGTCAAGTCCCAAAACAAGAACTACAAATCTAGGACAAACTGGAGCAGAATTTGCCACATACAAAACTTCAAACTATTTAAAAACTGTCGGTTAAACTCATCCCTCAATTCAAGTGATATAAATACAGACATTTCAGATTAGATATTTTACAATCTCGCTGTCCAATATCACTTTCTGGTTTCATCCTCTTAGCCCCGAGGACTGCACACCATACTGACCAAAGGGGATCAGGAGGAAGACAACCTGCAGAAGGTCAAACAAGCAAACAACATGAAGAAAAAGAAGTTGAATAGGAAAACAGTAAGTAGGACAAGTGAAAAGAGAGCTTGATTTACAGTTTGAGAAAGATATCCAAACTCCAGCACAGTGTTTTGTACCAGCTCAGCAACCCCCAAGAGAGCCAGATGAAGCTCCAGAATCTTAAGAGGGGCAAACTCAAAAATGACCCCAAAATCACGACATGCTTTGCAGGATTAAGAGGGGAATTAGCCCATGTTTACCCTGTGTAACTACTTCACCTGATCTGAGTAACTGATAGATCTGTTTATTAGTATAATTTATAACAACTATCATGACTTGGATGATGTTTTTTTCTATACTCCTAAGATTGAAAGTAAGTCAGATGCCTTACTAATTTTTATTTTACCATCTGGGAATGTTGTTCTGTAACAGATTCATGATTACAACCTAGCTTAAACAAACTTCACATATTCACCATGGAGCATAAAAAAAACCTGAAAAACAATCCAACCTTCTCAAAGTGTCAGAGATGTGAGACTTATACTTCACTGCCTTATCCAAGGAAAACAATTATTTTTTAAAGCTCCTGGTGTAATCAAAACAATTTTTTTTAAAAAAATCAGTTTTTACGTATCACAGAAGTAGGAAAAACAAGAGATAACAAGGTTTTTTCCAGCCTGAAAAGCCAGCCAAATTACTGAAAAGCTTTGGTAATAGTGAAGCCTGCAAGGCCTGCCCTGCAGCACAAGCAAAGGTAAATATCAGGCATCTGGGCTGGTTCAGAAGGGAGATGAGGACAGGTGTGAACAGGAACAGCCTCAGCAGACACATGCATGGAAATCTCACACGATTTCCTGTTCTCTCCCAAAGGCAGCCCCTTCCTGCCTTGCTCAGGATGATCTGACCTTGGGAGTGGAAACTACCACCACTGCCTCGGGACCTCTCTTCCTGTCCTCCAGCTCCCCAGGGTGCTGTGTCCTGCTGCCCGCAGCGCTCCCCCACGCAGCAGCCTCTTCCCACTTCCGTGGCCAGGAGCCATCCCCTTTCCGATACAGCAAAGAGCCGAACCTGCGCCAAAAAAGCCCTTCTCCACCTCCCTCTAAAAATTTTAATTATGCTCATGGTTAGCACCCCCCTTGTAAGCAACAACCCACTCATCCTACACTGTATCCCAGGCTGCTGCTCAGAGCGTGGGGAATATGACATTTTCCCTGCTACAGGGAGGGGAAGAAGCAGATATGAGCAGCCCTGCAAAGTACAGCACAGTGCTTTGAGGATATGGGACCAGGCAAGAGCTCCTGCAAATAGCTGCCATTTGGCCCTTGCAAATAGTTACTGCCCCTGCCACTATAATCAGTGGCCACTCTCTAGGGTTTCATAGGAAGCGGCAGGAGAGATATCAGCTGTGCTGCAGCGTGATCTTCTCAAACAGGTGGTCCTCATCTCCTCCAGGGACAGGCACAGGAGGAACAGACATCTGAGCCATGACTTTGCAATTCAGTAGGATTACTTGCCTTTCCCTGTCCCTCTACTTTTGGAAAAATCTGCCTGCTTGCATGTGCCTGAAGCTGGCTTCATAACGTTTAGGGCCCACATAATACTCAGCAGCCACCCAATTTAACAAAAACCCTTCACTTGTGATCCTAGGTTAACCTAGATTTTGCTTTCAAACTTCACTAGTTTGGTCCACCAGAGATTTGTTTTGCCAATGTTATTTTTTTTAGCCTATATTTGTCTTTCAGTATTGGTAGGATTGGCTAATATCCATTAAATGTGCAATAGTACAATATTAATGTGTGATATTTCTTTCACTACACAGTGTGACATACTAGCAGCCTATTTGGGCTTTTTCTTTCCTTTTGCGATCCCATGGCACAATTCAAACCACCATTAAATTAATCAGGTTCTTCCATTTTCCAGTCTGACTCGTCCCTCACATGAAGGTGCATTTCAGTGAGGCAGGCTGCTCATTTTGACACAACTTGCACCAAAGATAACAGAGATGTGAAGGATAAAGTTTCTGGGGTTTTGTTTTTATTTGTTACATAAAAGGATTATACTTTTAGCTGAAGTTGGAACTAAAATAACAGTTTTAGGAACTATATTAAATTACAAAATGGTTAAGATAATTAAACGTCAGATTTTTTCATCCATGTGTATGCTCTAGTATAACCTGTGTCAAACTTTACTGTTAAGGACCCGTTATGCTCTATCCAAAAACTATTGCTCTTCAATACATATCTAACTATTTACCTTAATTTTACATGATTGCAGAACTCTTCTATTGAAGCTGATCATCTTATTCAGGAATGAGGACCATTAGTTACACACAGCATTTTTAGATTTCTAAACCACACTACTCCTTTCAATGCTTGGAAGCAAAATACTGAGCAATATAAGCAGTAGCAGTAAAGACATGCCAGATACCAACTTTATCAAAATATTTTACTTCTACATAATCATCCATAATCTGTATTAACTTGCATTAATCTCACTCATCTCAGCTACTGTAATATTTCCTTTCCGGAGTTAGTGCTGCTGAACTACTGTGGCTTATATGATTAAGCATTTGGACTGTTGATTTATTTAAAAACTTGATTCAGTGATCTGTCACTGGACAGGTTCCCCAGTCTCTGATGTTGCCAAAGTAAGCAAATTTCTTTCACTGATTTAAAATTCTTTGGCAGCCTAGCATCCCCACACAGTCTCTGGGTTCTTCAAGGAAGCTTGATACTGAAGCTGACAAGACCACAAAATGAGAAAAACCTTGTTTCAAGAGAGCATTTGGTAACAAGAGACACAAGCCCATTACAGCAAAAATAGGACTTTCTCCACACCCCTGAGTAAGCATAAGGAACACCGAATGCTCTTGCTGTTGCTCCAAACATATTTCTCTCACAGGTAAAACAACAGGGCTTAGTACTTGCTAGAATACTGTAAGTCACCTAGCCTGCCAGGGACAAGAGTCATTGCATGGGAAAGAAGATAAAGACTCTCCTACAAACACAATTAAGAAAGCAGTGTTCTGTTCCTTCAGAGGAAACACTACTCCTTTAATCTGCACAGCATGTCCCAGGACTTAGAGAAGGTGTGCATAGAGGTATTAGGATTGAGTGGACAGGACAGACCAGCCCTGAGCTCTGATGTCCAGACCATCAGCCATGGGTGTTTTTGAGGCAGACTCCTTCTAACCATGGTTTATCAAACAAGGCTCCAATGTAGTCAATTGAGAAATCCTGCAGTGAAAGGTTTTTTACTTTTTGACAGGAAAAATCTGGGAAATCCTCAATAACTTTTATTATGTAGTCTGGTCAGCCTTTAAACCTGTGAGTCTAGGGAACAGCAGCACCTCTCTTTAGAGGAAAAGCTGAGGAAGATGTGCCTCTTTAGACTGGAGATGACTGGGATGAGATCTTATCAATGCACACAAGTATCTTAGGGATGGGTGTGGAGACAATGGGGCCAGACAGTGCTCAGAGATGTCCACTGACAGGACATGGGACAGTGGGTACAAAGTGAAACACAGGAAGTTCCATCTGTCTAAAAAGAAAAACTTTACATTGAGGGTGGCAGAGCACTGAATAGGCTGTGGAGTCTCTTTCCCTGGAGATACTCAAAACCTGCCTGGATGGATCCCATGCAACCTGCTGTGAGAGAGCCTGCTTTAGCAAGAGGGTTGAACTACATGATCTCCAGGGACCCCTTTCAACCCAACCATTTGCAATTCTATAAAAAGGCTATTTTAGCTGATACAGTACTTTCATTTCAAAAAGTCATCCTGGGTGATATATAACTTAAGAGATTTTCTAAGCTGTGAATTGCTGCTGTGTATGTAAACCCAATTCTTAGGACAGTCTGGTACACAGCCAAAGTAAATGCTGCAATAGGGATAGGCTGATCAACTGTAAATTACTGATCTGTTCATATAACCTGTACACAGCAACACTTGATTTTACAAGCCAGTGTTTAAAAATTCTTCAAGAAACATCATCTCTGCTAGTATAAAAACTTTTCTGTCTTGCTAAAGCAACAAGTAACATCTCACTGTTCATCCTCATTTAGCTATAGAGCTGTATCAAACCTAACGAATAAATAGTCAGTCTTGTAGAATATATGCAAAGCTGATTCATTAAGTGCAATTTTTAAACCCTAATACAAATGGATTTTGCAAACTGATTTGCATTAACCAAGTCTGGCTGTGCTTCCATCTGGAAGTTATATTTTCTAACTCTAGCCACATCTTGAAAAACAGATTCAGATGTTTGGAACAAATTCAGAACAGTTGTAAGAAATTCTAGGTACAAATGAAAAAAAAATATTGAGCTTTAATGTCTTTGTGGTCTCAGTTTTTTTTTTTCCAAGTAGGCCATAGTGTTTAGGGACTTGAGGGACAAGGAAAGAATCTGTGTTATTACCTATGACATATTTACTCATGTGTAATGACAGTTTATTCTTTCTTTTACTACTCTGTAATGTTTTAAGCCTATCCTGATAAAGGTACACGATGCTCAATGGCAAGTTAAGGAACCCAGTTAGGAAACATGGTTGAACCATCTGGTCTATCCACAAAGAATTTCTGCTCGGAAAATTTTATTTACGTGAAACAGGAAAATGGATAACATCCCTACGGTGAGGACACATCAATATCCATATTTAAAAGCCTTTTTAACAGCAGAGCTTAGAGCCCCATGAGTTAGTATAAAACAGTGTCTGTAAGGGTCGTACAGCATAGAACAACGTGAAGTACCTAACTTCTTTATGGAAAAACATCATCAAACCATTTTACTCTGAGCCTTCATCTCTGAAACCCTACATTAATGTTGAAGCAGTTTAATTAATTTCTCAACACAAAAAACCACACACAAGGGACAAACGGGCATTAGAGGAGAAAGAGTTAGTTTTGAAATCTAACACATCCAGAAACTTTTCTGCCTTTAAAGGAAAAGCTAACCTTCTGCCTTTCCAGCTTGCTTAAAATAACCGTGAAGCCATAAACAGGAAAGTCAAACAAGAGAAATGTGCCCAACCTTCTCAAAAACATGATGTTGTAGATGGTAGAAGGCAAACGACAAAACAAGATTTCCTCTCCACCCACGCCATTTAGCACAGATGCTCTAGAAATCCCACAAACACACTGTTTTTCTCTCATCGCATATACAAGTTTCCTGACTTACCTAGCCTTTTTGCTGGTCTTGGGTTTTGGCGTGGTATTTTTTGCTTTCTTTTCCTTTGGCTCTTTAGGGGTCTTAGGGACTTTGGGGGCCTTGGGTTCCTTCTTTTCCTTGGGTTCTTTAGGATCCTTCGGTTCTTTTTTTGCCTTGGGCTTTTTCTTTTTCTTTTTGTCTTCTTGGGAGCAATCCACTGAGTTTCTGCTTAGATTCTGGCTGTCAAGTCCCCCAGGAAAGTCTTCCTTACCAAAACCTTTACTGGGACCTTCTGCAGCAATGTGATTGTTTTTCTTTTTCTTTTTCTTTTGCTGTGGCTGCGGCTCAATTGATGGCAGATAATCATCACTTTTCACTAGCTGGGTATTCGGTCCACTAACCTGAGTCATATCCGGCACTGGTTTCTCTAAAAAGGGTTCCGACGGAGAATGCTGAGAGAGATAAATAGAAATAAAAATTGTAGATCTGCAACTTTGATTTCTAAAACTCTGCTCTTTTGGAGCATGAGGGTGAAAAATATTAAGCACAAGATTAACCTATTAACAAGAGTCAGCATATCTGAAACACTGTGCAGTAAAACAGTAAAAAACAAAGCTCTTCGCAGTCAGAACAGTAGCAGAGTGACCAGAGATTCTTGATATATCAAGGTAAAATTATATACCTTGATATATCAAGGGTAAAATTATTCTAAAGCTTGTATAAAGTGGAAATATAGAAAATATTTAGTCTTCAACACATTGATGCAAAATAAAAGCAATTGTTTCAGACATTTCAAAATAGTTGTTAGTAGAATGATTAACTACTTAAAAATTATTCAGCTGCACTGGAATTTTGTCCTTTGGGGAGAAAATTGTTAAAGTTTGTTTCTAGACATTTGAAAGACAATAAAAGTATATTTACAGGCTATATTGATAAAAAATTAATTAAGGCAATTTATATTGGTTCATCTGTGACAGGAGGTATTTTGATTAGCAAGTGAAGGATTAAGCTGCTTGAAAATGTAATACAAGTTTACATTTTATGTCCAAGATCCACAGCTTCCAGCTTGTACTCGAAACAGATTTGTTCCTGCTCCAGATTGGACAGAGAACTACGGTAAGTGCTTATGAACCTGCATAAACATCCTATATCAAAGTCTCTATAGCATATCAGGCTTACACCAAACTTACAAACTGCAGGAAAACCTACATATAATTACACAAATGTTAAATGCCTAGATTAAAAAATATATTGGATATATTGACAACTATTTTCACCTCAATGGTTCTGTTCTACACAAAGATCCATGAGTCTGCAGTCAAAAGATATCTAAGCTCTACCATGACTTTGCAGCATAGCAAAGCTCTGACCTGCTTCTCCCTGCCTGCCCATGGCTATAAATGCAGGACGACAGTGCTTTTCTAGAAGAAAAGTAATAGCATGACACTGTACTGCTGCCTTTCTTGCACCTACATATATGGTCAGATCATTTTACCCACCCTCTTTCTCTCTCTGTTTCTCCTCCTTTTCTGTTAAAATTAAGTCAGGATGATTCTAGGTGGACAAGTTCCCCATTAATCATGGTGTCAAAGGACAGCCATTTGAGATGTTTGATCTGTTGAATTGTGGAGAAGAAAAGTTTATAAGAAATAAGAATTTTACTTCCACAAAAAGCAGTGTCAGTATAACTGTAATGTTCTTCGCATTCCCTTTTTCTCCACTTTTTTTTTCAAATGGCACTTACTGAGAAGTGGCAAGCGGGCAAATGAATGACTGCAAAACCAGTCCCTGAGCATAAAGACAACTGATGGGTATACACAGATATATCTACTTCAGTCACCTAGATCTAAATAGAAATGCACTTAAGATTTAGGAAACAAAATTCTTGACAATATTACATGAGAAAGTGAATGCATGTATATATTTCCAACTATATAAATGTAATTGTCTCAATGTAAATAAACTGAACAAGTGCAGTCTTAACTACTTCTGCCATTTCTTCACAGTAACATAAACCCACTGTGCACTGAACACGCTCCCATACTCAGAAGCAAAAGAAGCAAGGTTGTCAGGAAGTTAAGACAAGATTTTTTTCTGCTGTCTGAGAGAGGTCTGAATGGTACATGCTACACACTACAGTTATCCACAGAAGAGACAGAAAAAGAGGGAAGGCCTCAGTGACAGACTGATGGTCTGGGTCTCTTGGCTTAACCAAAATCTTCCAAGGGTGACTTCTGCATGTTTCTGGCCTCCACATGTTTATTAAGATCCTTTTCTGTGCAACAGGGTCTAAGTTGCAGTGGAAATCCATCTCTAATGAAAACCCGATTCACTCATTGCATTAGCACTGCATCAATCAGCCCCACCTCAAGACCACCTCATGGGTAGGCATTGTGAAGTATGAATCAACACCTGTTCTAGAAATCTGTAGTCACCACTGGCACGTACAGCTCCGTGCTGGAAAGTTCACAAAAACAGGGCATCTGTATAGAAAACACTATCCCAGAAAGTCAGTGGTAACAATGAGTTCTGCAGTCCAATTATGTATTACATAAAATGGAGATCTTTTAAAATGTTCTGATCGGTTCTGAAATTGGTTTACTGAATTAAGTGTCTCAGATTTGTTATATGACACAGAATAAAACTGTCTTCTCTGTACCTTGGACTGTTGTGTGCTTGTACTAACCATTATTTTTAGGTAGGAAAGCACAGGAATATTACCAAGATCATCTGTAAGTACTCCTTATCCCTGCATTTTCACAGCAGTACTTTTAACCTGTATTTTTGCAAGATAGTCCATATATTTCTGCATTATCTGCTATTTTGTATCTCAGGCATCCTACATTTTGCAGAAATTTCAAGTGCAAGTTTCACCAATTTTTTTCACTGAGCTGTCCCCTACCATCCTCAATCCTGTTTTAAAATACTGCTCACCTTCTATATATAACGAAAGAACTCCAGGGTTTTCTTTCCATTATTTGTAGATTTAGTTTTGAGCAAGTACCTTGAATTTGGCACTACATTATTAGTTTGCCATATTAAGAGAGACTTTTACAATTACCTAGAAGCTTATGTATAAGGTACAACTTTCTTGAACAGGTCAGAATCAGTAGTTTTATTTTTCTTCCACGTATGAAACAGCCAAGCCAACAAATATTAAAAACCACAAGAAATCCAGTAATGCCATGTACATTTAATTTTACAAAATTTTCAACATTGCAACTTCATTAGTGGCATGACCATCACTGAAATCAGTATTATATTTTATAAATGCTTCAGTATTCAAAAAAAAAGATTCCTTGCTGCCTTTGTAAGTCTTGTGGGTTGTTTTTGTTTAAGTCTGAAAAACAACTTTGAGCAAAGTCATACGCAAATCTGGAAGCAAAGCTTTCCAAATCTCCACAACAGCAGTGTCAGCCCTTCATGACTTGACACTTGCAGTTTTAATTTAAGGTCTGGCCAGAAGGTAAGGCTCTGAGAAGGGCAGCGATTGCTGCCACACTGTAGTACCCTGTGAAATTTCAGATTTTTACTTTTCAGAAACCTTATCCACAAGAGTCATTCTCAGGCTCTAAAACAACTGAAGACTACACATTAGACTAAAACAAATACTAAAAAAACCCAGACTTACTGCCTTTTATTTAAAGGATCAAGTTATGTGCATTCCCAAGCATAATAATACTATGATTTTGGTTCATATCATTCAGAACCTCTGAAACATTGAAGCTACAAAAAGACAATTCTACCCTAATTAGGCTTTGTAAGTTGTATTTGCTATTACTTGAAAATATATTACTTTTGCCATACACCACCCCCCTTGCAGTTTGGCACGTTTCGTAATTCACTTATACATGATTTTCTAAATTGTAGCACTCTTTCAAAGAAATAGCTCTGAATACTTTTCTTTTTCTAGGAAGTCTGTGGCTGTACTTCTGCAATATGCTAAAACCGTTTATCCCTAACTGACAACCCCACATTGCTCCCTAGTGTGAAGCTGTGTAGGAGCAGCACAACGCAAATCTACTGAGAAGAGACTGGAAGCAGCTTGAAAGATACATTTTCTTACCCCAAACCAGTCTGCTCTTTCTTAAGTAGGGAGAAAAGGAAGGACAACAGGCTTTCACTATAAATATTAGATTAAGCCTACCATAGGGAATTATGTCAAATAGTTCTACTTCTTTAAATCTAGACAGGATTAGTTCTAGTTACAGGGTCACAATTTCTAATGCAAGAACCCCATTTTCCATTTACAGAATTAAAAAAAAAATATGTATATTACAAGTTTTTTATCAAAAGATTGAAAAACATTATCTGCATACTTCACAGAAATTTCTTCTCCCACTGCTTTTAGTAGTAACAAAGCCATAATTTAGTATGTTAGTACAGAATTTAATCTTCCATGGGAAAGAAACCAGTGGAGATTAAACACAAATAGGTATTCATCCCATTTGATATTGCAGCAGAATTATTTTTGGTATTATTTGAAGTAAGGTGAAAAAGGTGCTCAAAAATATTGGTGTGTTTACTAGACCCACATCTCTTTAAATCTTTTAGAGAAAAGCTGTTTTTGTAAACATTTAACAAAGAACAGATGGCCTGTTTTAATCATGTGAAAAAACCTGGAGCTCACATTAATACTCCTACCAGCGACTACTGGGGCTAGTCACCTCCCTAACCAGCAGCATGGCACAGTCTTCAGTAATTCCATTTAATTTTACAATGGACATTTTCTCATCAGTTCCCACTGCTCGACAGTCAATCAAAGCTATTAACATGCAATACCACAATGCAGGACACTCCTAAAGATCGCAGCTTATTAGAAAAAAACAGAGATTCTTCAAGAACTCTGAAGTGTTAAAACAATTTGTGGCACAACAGGCTACATAGCATTGCCAGTAAGAGCCAACAACACCCAAGGAAATAAAAAATGAAAACACTATTAGAGAATAGAATTGTCTGTTTCTAGCCTGCAAAATTTCTGGAATTCAAACCTATTTTTGAGCTTCCAAACAGCTATCACCAAGACTTGAAAAATTAAAACCGATTTGCCTGTGTTTCACAGGTGCTTACACTTCTAGAGTGTAAGTTCATCCTGCCCAGCCCAAAGCACAGAGAGCTGCCTCAAACTAGGCTTATTACGTCAAGTAGCAAATGGGCAAGATGTAGGATCAATCCAAGGAGGGTGAATGGCAGGGAGGGAGGTTAAGGAGGAGAGTCTTTCTGATGCTTGAACAAGAACTGAACCATAATGAACTGTACTGAAAGCAGCTGAGTGTCACTTCCCTAACAGAGCAGCAACTTGAGCTAATGTTGAGCTTTACAAAGTATGAAGCAAGAGCAGCAAAGTATGCGATATGACTGAGCTAACTTTGTGAAATTTAAACATCAGCACCAAACAACAAACAATTAAAAAAACCCAAACTTTTTACCAGGACTACACTTTCATTTCCCTCATAGGTATTATTTCCAGATTCCATGGTCTTTTCCATATTTAAATAAAGATCTACAACAACAACAACACTTCATTTAAATTTTCTTGAACATTGATTTACTAAGCTGTCTAACAGCAAAGCAAGTGCTCAGTCACTCTCCACTGACTTCAAAATACAAATGTCTTTGGTATGATTTCCATACAATGGATAATTTCACTTTAGGTAAATCATTGCAGAATATTCTCAACTGCAAGTCTATTCAACTATCACCTTCACTTTGGGAAAGTTAAAACAGCAACCTGTGCATGTTCTTTGAAAACAGAAAACAGATTATAGCATGCTTCCAGCAGCAGCTCTACCTACTGCCACAGAGATCACTCATTTTGAATTTGTGTCCTTCCTGTTGGGACAGCCCAAAAGGTGTTAAAAGCCATCACGTAACCAAACTGCTCCTTTGATTCTTCCTTTCAAAGGTTAATGACAGGATTCATCCTCCCTCTGGATTATTTAGAATGAACTATTCATCTTGACTAATTTGGAAAGTTTCTGCATCCTGTCCCTATACATTGCTTTGTCCTTGCAATTCTTAATTCCTCTCATGAATACTTTCAGGATTAGGCCTCTCTTAGTGTCCCCTCAGTGTGTCACCCTTTCTAGACCTCCATAAATACTTTCCTGACATTGCCCATACGCAGAGCTCACATATCAGCAAAAACTCCAGATTAAAGAGGAATCAACACCACCTCCAAAACTCTGGCCAAATGCCAGTACCTACATTCAGCAAAAGCTGTACAGTATTTTTTCTACAGTAGGTGAAGTCCAGAAACATCCTCAAGACTACATTCACACCTGTAATTGTTTCAAAAATACGTTTTACCAATCAGTGCCTTCTCTTTTATTGTGAATGATGATCCCTTCCCTTTTCTGTGAAACTACTACCTTGAAGATGTATGTTTCTTTTTCTGTACTATATGAAAACACTTAATATTAAACTCAAAATATTTTGGCAAATATGATTCTGTTTAGAAACAACTGGTATCTCAGTAATTCAGAAAGCCTCCTAAGAAAATTGTAGTTCCAAAGTGACAACTGGGATTTATAAACCAACAAGTGCTGTCAGTGACCTCTGCAATAAAGGGAAAGACGTCACATAAGAATGAAAGTCTATTTTGCAAATGGGCTTGAAAGGAATCTTAGTTTCTTGACATACCTCGTCAGAACACAGATGAAAGTGTATAGAAAACAGAAGTTCTATAAATACCTTTCTAGCAAGACAAAACTACTGTGCATGAAAAAAAGTTAATGTTTTAGCAAAGTGCTGCTGCAATACCATTTTATTTCTTAATCAAGTCTTAGGAGAAAACAGAATAATCTAAGTCATCCCGCCCTGTTACTGCTCCTGGAAACCTGTTAAAAACAGTACAGTTACAAACAAGTTATAGCTTGCTGATCAAAAGTTTTTTTAAAAACTCTGAATAATAATAAAATAATTCTGATGTCAACAGCATCTTAACAGTGGAGTGGAAGTGATTAAAACCAATCTTACCTCTGCTACAACTGTAAACCAACTATAATTTATGATTTGGTGGAGCTGAAAATATCACCCAGTAACAATATTTGGAGGAAAAAAAAAAACATGCTATGCAAATACAATGTTTCTCAATTGAGTCTCAGCACAGCTACAGTAATAGAATTATTTCTTTACTGGTCACGTACTCTGTGAAGAAACACAGATTACAAAAGACGAATTATTACTAATGTGGCTATCCAAAAAGCAAACATCCCATTATAATTTAACAGTAATCATATGTAGTGTTTTGTGCTCACAGAAAATATGAGACACATTACTAAGCCTATGGAATATCAGCCAGTGCAATGAGTGCTGACAGTTTGTTCACAGCTCAAGAAACAACTGACTTTTCCCATAAGAGTGCTCCTAGGTTGCTGTCCATTGATCAGAATTGATCAGAATCAGTGTTGATCAGGCAATCTCAGACAACTGCCACCCCTACAGTAATGAAGCATGCATGCTCCAAATTGGCTCTACATGTAAGACATTGCAACAGCTACCACAAGGATTGTATGTAACTAGTGATGTGATGGTCAACAAGACAAACATTTTATTAATACTTTTTTGCTAGAGATTACTTTGCAATATAGACTGACTTAGCAGTATAAGGTTACCCCTAATGCAAGCAGGGCAGGTCCTAAATATTACACAACAGCAGCCTGACTCTCTACTCTGCATCATCACTACGTAGACTGGTTGAGGACTCATGATTTTGGCAAGTTTTTACTAGCTCTAGCTGCAGAAACACATAGAAAGGGTGGGATAATTAGTTTTACAATTAGACAATCAAAATTACTGCATTCTACTGATGACAGGTTGACAGCCTGTCCACCTCAAGCCTGTCCTCCGTGCATGGCCACAGTAAAAGGAAACTTCACTTTGCGTGTGCTCCACTATCAAGCAGAAGACATGTCAGAACATGCCAACATGTTTTACCACAGAAGTTGTTGCCAGTCAAGACTTGAGGATCTTAAAGGTCTTTTCCAACCTGAATGGTTTTTGATTCTGCCCTGTAACATCTGTGTTTAAAAATGTGTGCATTCTCTTTGTGAAGTTATGTCTGTGAAGTTATTCTCAGGCACAGCTATCAAGATACCTAGTGCTTACTAGAGAATTCCTTGGATCAGAGAATATCCAGGAGATTTATCAACAGCCCTTTCCAACCTTTCTAAGACAAGGCGATGGCTGCTCATCACCAGGCAAGATAGGGAAGTCACACAGTAAAGTAAGAATGTGTCAGGATGAAAGAGTCTCCAGGGAATCTAGTACAATACTTCAACTTCTCCAGTTAAGGAAATATAGGGGAGGAAACATCTGCATATACTCAAGCAAAACAGTAATAATTAAACTGCTATTATTAAATAAATTAGCATTACAAAAGACTAACCTAACGTTTTAGCATACATACAGGCTGAATTTTTGCTCTTGAGCTTGCCTCCATGTTCCCCACAGACCCTTTGCTTCACTGTGAAAGCAAAGCAGTTCCTCCAAAACAGTCAAAAGCAAACACCCTCCTTCTCTTGGGCACAGCCATGCTTTGAAATCCAGGGTCCTGAGGGGAGAGACAAAACTATACTGCCCTGTACATGCAGCCTCCTCCCTCCGCAAGCAGAGTTCTCTCCATTCAGCTACTAAACATCAAATGCATGGAGATCCATCCTCTCTGAAGGGTAACCTGTTCCTACATCACACTGCATTGCTATCACCATAATTTATGCTGCTCTGGTACCAACTATGATTTCCACTAAACACCCTGTTCCCCACCCAGAAAAAGAAAATGCAACAAAACAGTTCTTGGTATATTAGGGCCTGCCCACAGTAATAAAAGTGATAAATGTCCTCTAAAACTTTGTTTTGTCTACAGAGGACTAAAGTTGCTCTCATTTTCAGAGATACCTTAAATAGATCATATCTACTCATATCAATAATCTGTTATCAAGTTTAAATCACAGTGACATTCAGCCAATAGCAGCAGGTTTAGGACTACAGAGAAAATCAAAGACAAGCATACGTGGTACAAGCACTGGTTCCTCTGACCACAGACAACTGAAAAAGTTCCATCTGTGCTTTCACTGCTGCAAGTAATAGTAGCAGTAATAGCATTACACACCACAGCAGCAAGAGCATTTCTATCCTAGTACTTTTTTCCCGCCCCTTCTAAAACCCAGGAGTTACAGGAAAACTTATTTAATAGGCTATAAATGCAAGAAATGTAAGGTGGTGGGCAGTAAGATACCCACCCACATATTGTATGTTTACTTGATAAATACAAATATTAAAAAACTAAAAATACAAGGTATATGTGTTAAGTCAGAAGCAATATTTATTTTTTGATTTGCCAAACCTCTAATAAAGTATTCTTTGTCTGAATTCAGAAAACGTACACTTTGTCTTCTCGCAATTTATAATAAAAAAGTTTACTTTAGTCTAAGGAAGGGAGAACAACTATAGAGAGAAGGGCAGTATGTTTGGGGTGGGTTTTTCATTAGATTAAGCTGAAGACTTGCAGGCCAGGAAACCGTTTTCTCCTGCCTGCTCTGCAGTACTTAAGGCTCAAGTAAATACAAATGACAGAAATGTCCACCTGTCTGATGAACATCCTGTGAGCTCCAATTCATTATTTTTAAGGACAATACTAATGCTTTTTAACAATGAATCACAGAATCATACAATAACCTGAGTTGGAAGACACCCACAAGGATCACCAAAGTCCAACTCCTGGCCCTGCACAGACACCCCAGGAGTCACATCATGCCCTGAAAACATCCAAATGCTTCTCTGTCAGGCTTGGGGCTGTGACCACTTCTCTGGGGAGCCTGTTCCAGTGCCCAACCACCTCTGGAGAAAAACCTTTTTCCTACTATCCAAATCAAACCTCCTCTGGCACAGCTTCATACCATTCCTTCAGGTTCTCCCATTGGCCACCAGGGAGAAGAAGATTAGTGAGTGTCCCTCCCTACACTTCCCTTCATGAAGAAGTTATAGACTGCAAAAGGACCAAACTGCAACAGACTGTAAGGAAATCCAATAGGAGCAGATGGGCACCATGTGGCTATAACTGCATATTGCCCCAATCCAATTACTTGGCACCACTACATGCCTCTGTATTTTTTTACAACATGCCTGTGCCAGAAAGTCCTAAAACTCAACCTTCAGGGTGCCCTGCTTGCACCCCGCTCGTGTATGCACACTTTAGTAGCCTTTCTTCTGGGCTTGTCTTCCAGTCTTGGGAAGCTTTAGGAAGACACCAGTCACAGCCAGTCCTTTCAGCCTTCCTGATGTAATTCACACTCTGTTTGAGTGTGAATTGAATTCTGTTTTGCCATTCTTATCTGCTCCAGGACAACCTCTCGCCCCTCTTCTGAGGGCACTCTAATTCAAGGGTCTTCAGTGGGACTAGCCCACCTCTGAGAAAGCCATCTCTCAGAGACAGCCTGGGGATCACAGCTGCCCAATAAGCCCTCACTCGTAGACATGACTGAGTTGCTCTTCAGCAACTGAAGAGCACAACATCAAACACTCATAAAACAGTAAGATACAACAACCACCAGTAAAATGCTTTCAAATGTATTTTTAGGCCACTACATTTATTAGCATATGATGTTTGCTCCAATACAGCAGGCATTAATATAACTTCTCTATCAGTTTCCTAATCCCTTCCTTATATATGTAGGAAAACAAAAGCCCAGCATTTTGGTTTTAATGGTTCCCTACCATCAGCTTCTTGTTAAACATCCATGTTTAAGAAGCCTGCACACATAAAAAAATACACCAATCACAATATAATGACAAACATGCATCAGATGACAAGGCTGGTGAAAAGAGGATGCAATTCATAGAGAGTCTTTACTAAGAACTTTATCACTTCCCCTATCTGCACGCTCTCATCAAAGAATGAACAAGTTTTCCCCAAAGGTATAAATATGTATATCATGTTCTTATAGTTCAAGGAAAGGGCAATGGCCTTAGATGTTAAAGATTTCAACAGATGTGAAAAGGACTAGAACCCCTGAGTTTTTACTCCTGTCCACAGAAAGGAGGTCCCAAGATACTTCCACAATACCATCCATAAATATTTTTATTAAATCACAGAGCACTCCAAATTTTCCGTGGTTTGCAGCAAGGCATTTTTATAATTTCACCAAGATATGTGGCAGTAAAGAGTGTACCAGATTGAGAAAAATTAGCTGAAAAACGTTCACTTCAATGGTATTTTATCTGGATGACTGGAAGAGACCCACTAGGCAAATAATACAATACTCTTTTTCTTCCCTTTCTGCAAGGTGAAGCTGTACAGTAACCACAAGCAAAAGATTAAATCCTTTCCATTCATTACTTATGCTGGTGGCCTTTTTTTAAAAACTACAACTTGTACTCAAGTCTTTTCTGCTACATATTTAAAAAAACACATAGAATTCTCTGATCACATGGACTTCTAATACTGTAAAATACTAAGGTACCAACAAAGAAAGTTAAACCACTCTAAACCAATTTTATTATTATTATTTAATGATTCTAATCTCTACATTTCCTAACTTCTTCTGATTCAAAGAGCCTCATCTCAGAATTTTCTCCCAAAGGCCATATTTGATAGAGGTTTTCTGATACCATAAGATTATATCCACAGTATCTCAACCAATCTGTCTCTACTGTTTATGTCTACTCTAAATCTCAAAGTGTTTAATTGCTGCCATTTCAATCTCATAGTAAAGGTGAGCACACTTAGTACTAGGAGATTCATAATTAAAACTGTAACTTTATGTTTTGGCATTCTAAATGCCATTTCCTTAATCACAAAGAAATACCACATCATGAGAGAAAAAGAAACTCCAAAATCCCTCTGCCACCATCACTTTCACTTCTATTAGACGTCCCAAATAAGTTGGAATTACTTTTCTAACCCATTTTTATCCAATATTAAACTGTTCTTGTCCAACAGAAATTCAAAACCTTTCTTCAGGCACTGAACAATGAGCCAGCCTGCAAGTAAAATAGCAAACATGCAATGTTGTCTTGAAATTATTAAAGTTCATTGTAATCCTAAGAAAACACACTGTAAATTATAAACATATTTTTATTTTTTTAATTACAGTCTAAATTACTTAAATATTTCAAATACTAAAACCAAAGAATAATTGTTGTTACTAAACAAATTTTACACCCTATTGCTTAACTTTCTTCAAGTATCTCTAACCTATGGTGTGACTCTTTCCTAGTTACTCTACAACTGCTGCCTCATGCAGTTCACAGGATGGATGAGACTTCTAGATTAACTCAGATCTAAATGACCATGACATTATCCTGAAGACAAGACTCATGTTACCTTGGAAACTTAAGTACTGGAAAGGGAAAGACTAGAAGGAGTGATGAAAGCAGTGAAGGCCAGGAAAGATAAGTTACTTCTTCCTACCAGCCTCAACTCATTGTGATACTCTTTTTTCCCCCCCTAGATGGGCTTTTGCTTTGTTGGGTTTTGTTTAGGCTATTTTTTCCATTTCTTTTAAATTACATACTCATTTCTTACTAAGAGGGGTTTCCAGCAAAGGACTTGCCATGGACCTTCTTGAAAACTGCTCAGTGATGACTGCAAGAAAGCACCTACTTGGATAACTACTGGCTTCAGCTTCAGGGCAATAGAGCCCAGCATAACACTCACAAAGAAGCCCCAAATCCCATTACTTTCACTCTTGCCTCAGGCAACTCCCTACCCCTCTGTCTTGGTTTACTCATATGTAAAATGGAGAATACACGCTATAGGAGACTTTAGATGATGGATAAATTAGTGGCTGGTGAAGTTTTTTGGTATTATGATTAAAATTGCCATTTTAAAAGCTCACTTAGCTACTTTTACAAAGATATGAAGAGAGGCACTGTTTGTAGGAACAGTCTGCCTGGTTGAAGGGATTCAGTGATATTCATTATCAGGTTTACTGGATAATATACAGTCAAAATGTTATCAGACCATACCTCAAATAATAAAACTGAAGTAATTAAACAGCTACTTCTATCACAAAATGTCTTCTGTGGGTAGAAGAAAAAAGACAGAAAAACTATGTTAGCATACACAGATTACATCCTATTTTACAGGCATGAGGAACATGTAGCGTCAGTCCTACTTTAGATCTTCTTTAACTACAGCTTTGCAGCTTGCCATCATCCCATAAACACAATCACTTAAATTTTGTGTGTTAAGTAACATAGTTTAACATTTTCTGTCACTTACTTAGTTCTTTCTTGATACTTACTTTCAAAAAGTATATATAAATGTTACAACCAAACCTTTTTGCCAGCCGCAGATACAAGGCAGACTCCGCAGATGGTAACAAATAATTGCAGTTTTCCAATGCCCTCATCACACCCCTCTTTCAGAGCCACTAATGCTTACAGCAACATAAAACACTGAAGAGCTCTAAGTGTCCCATATTAAGTATGTGGGAAAACAACTAAAGAAGAGTTAAAAGCTGCCGTTGTTCCTCATATGCATGCATTTACTAATATATACATATGTATTCAAACATTTAAATTTCAGTGTTCAAATTGTTTCTAATGATGTCTGACTACCTTCCCAAACTACAGCTGTTTCCACATTCACTTTCCAATATCTTACAAAAAAATCAACACAATCAAAAACCTGCCAAATCAACCCCAAAACCAGCCTGCAACAGAGGAAAAAAAATCAACTACATGAAGCCAGTTCTCCCTCAGTTATATGCTCAAAATTAACTTCTCCCACCCTGTCATGTGGAAGATAACCAGTCTTTAAGTTAAATAACTTCTAAAAAGATAAAACACAATGCAAAGACAGGTTTTTCCTTTTCCCTCTTCTGTGTCTAAACAGAAAAGAAAAATAACCTGGAAAGTAATGATTCACGCAATGGCTTTCCTACATTTTGTTTTCAGTACCTCCTAAATAATTAAGCAGTAATTCTAAGAAAGTCTGATTAACCAGTCTTTAAACACCTATGGTTGATCAAGTCTCAGAAATCAGGGAGCAAAAGGTACAATATACCTTCAGCAGTGCTGTATTTTATACCAATGACACCTATATATTACGAGAGAAAAACTACTAAAGATTTAATGGTGCCAATTAAAGAAGCCAAGAGTTTGCATGGCTCAATAGCTGAGTCATAGACCTTTTCCCCATAATAGGTTCCATTATAGTCCTGAGCTCAAGCTGCGGGAAGAGGATTACAGATGAGTAAGAGGAATTAGTATTTTTAAATGTTATTGCCAAGGAAGGTGTCCTTTAAGCATTACACAGCTGAATGTCTCTCCTAGCAGAGGAGCAGCTTGTGCTTACCTACCATCCTAGTTCTAAGTGAGATCCTCAGAATTGTGGACACATCACTTCAAAACACTAACAAAGAAATTAAGCCCATCAGTGTAGAGTCCTCTCAAATTTAATCAGTATTTCATATGAATTTCCAAACTTGAAATATTTCAGTACTTGTAATTTTTGTGCCATCCTATTACCCCTGGTTTTTTAAAAAATTTGTATATACTTACATAAAACAAGGTAAGACTGTGTAGCTAAAGACCAAGACAGTTTGTACTTAAACTACAGGATGTCTGTACACAACTGGTGTGATGTACAATGAGGAAAAGAAAATTAAAATGTTCAAGTGCCTCTCAAGATTGCTTTCAGTAAACCTAGGGAAGTATTTGTGCCAGAGTACAACATTGCACAAAATTCTGATCATCCACATCAACAACAATTACACCTCAGGCACAAGTACAGATTATCTTGAAGGAGAAGTCCAAAGGGAATTTAAGTTACTTTAGGTAGATTGCTATTTATCAAAACACTGACAGATCCTAATACAGGAAATTAAAATAATTAAGATGGGTAAAATTGACACCAGAGAAAATTCAGTACGAAACCAACATCTAATAAATTTAGGACAGTCTGATGATTATTCTAACATTCAAATTGATCTGATTTGGTAAGAATTTCAAAAAACAGGAATACTGGAAGAAAAAGCCAAGTGCTCTTTAAGCTTGATGAGGTTTAGAAAAGCAGTTCATAAGATGGCACATGTGACAGCTGGAAGCTCAACTCAATGGCCCAGACAATCTTTACAAGTACTTTACTTCTAATGACTGGGAACAGTAAAAATCAACAGCAAAATCTTGTTTACATTAAAAAAAAAATGCATTTTAACAATTCCAATTTGGAATATGATGAACATCAAACATACTAGTTCAGAAAAGAGTTAAACATGCTTAGAAATAACATTTATGTTAAATTTTCTAGGGGAAGAAAGTATCTTAAGCAGACAAATAGGGCTGGTAAAATAAGCTCCTGTCACAGAAATTTTAGCTTCAAACCTGAAAGAAGAGGTTGCCTACCCAAAAACTTTTATAACTACACTGGCCAAAATAGTCAGAAAGAAACATGTAGTATTACCTGTTTTATAAGCCTTACTTTACACACATCCTTAAGTCATCACAGCTACGAATGTGATTGCTCAGATACCCCAAAGAAAACCTCTGTGATTACAAATGTCTGTTTTAATAAAATCTTTTCGTTGGTAAGTAATTGTCTTTGCGTCATGACTGTCATATAAAATGCAACAATGCTGTTTAAAATAGAAAGGGCTGCTTATTAAATAAAGATGCCACAGTTCTAATGTTCTTTTGCAATAATTTTCCTATTCCCTGGTTTGGACAGTTTTCCCCAAATATTGCAGAAGTCATTTTTATTTTCAAGTACTCTAGACAACAGAGACTTGAGAAAAGCAGAAGTAGGCAAATTATTAAATTACTGATCATCCATGATCTGTTCATTTACACAGTTATATCATTTAAGTATTAGTGATATTCTTGTAAGGAGTGAGTTAATGCAGGAGGGAGCCAGTACCCAGCTGCTGGGCCTGGGTCTTATCCTGCCAACAAGAATTTTGCAACTAAAAAGACTCCCTAGAGAATTTCACCTCTTCCAAATGCTGTGTTGGAAAACTTGTTCTTCCTCAAGAGCTTCCTACACACATCCCTAATACAAGAGATCAGAATCAATGAGGATAAATGAAGTCAAAACAAATTCTTCCCTCAGAAAAAGAAGAATCTTTTCAATAGAAATAAGCCCATTGCTCCCAGCCCAGAAGTCCATGGCCTGCTTTGAGGGCTCTCCAGACCAGTTAATTAATAATCTAAAACCCCTTCTTCTATCCCCCCCATTGGGGCAATTGAGTGGTTTATAGAACTGTTTTGTTTTAGGCTAAGTTTGATACAAATTTACGTAGAGACAGTTAGAAGAGACAGAGGGGAGTTTTTATCTTTTGCAACTACAGCTGATCACTGAAAAAGCAAGACAATCTGCAGATCATACTTTAACTACTTACAACCCAAATTTTCTTGGATATTTATCTTCTCCCCCACAATGTTTTCTTTGCTTCACTTATGAATACAAGCATCTACCTCTTCAGCAGCTACAACTCACAGAACATAAGTTAAAAGGAAGATAAAGATTTAAGAAATTCTGTGTTTTTAACTTGCAAAAAATAAACTGATGGTTTTCCAGCAATGAAGCAAGGTGGGCATTTTCACATGCACTGCATGTATGCTTTTTTATGTACCAGTCCCCACAGTTCTGCATGAGAATTTTTGCACCAGGCAGACATGGAGGAGCTCACCCAGGATGGTGGGGGTGGAAGACGGAGGAGGTTTGTGGTCACCTCCATAACCCCAGGTGTGTTCTGCATAGTTCCACCCTTTGAAATGGAAACAGTGATCGTGTTTATGTGACCCACCAACAAATTCCCACTGATTCAGGTTACACAAAGGTTATCTGATGGAAGAAGCTAACAGATATGGAGGGTACATATCACAGGCTAAAGCCATCTTTTTCTAGGTGGCTTACTAATACTGACCTGTCAAACTCTGGTTAACTGTGGTTTCATGCTGACACTTCCCACTAAAAATTTTACAGTCCCCCAGAAAAGGCTCAGCTATGTCCAGTTCCTGTCAAAGCCAAAGGCAAATGTGACACACAACAAATGTAACATTGGTCTTTACATGGCCTTTCCAAAAAAGGTGGCACTATACTATCCACAACTTTCAGGTGAGGTGTGGATACACCATCAGGAGCCAACAGAGAACTCCCTCCTGGAGAGATAATAGAATGGCTTGGGTCAGAAAAGACTTTAAAGGCAATCTAGTCCAATCCCCCTGCAATAAGCAGGGACATCTTCAACTCAATCAGGTTGCCCATCCAACCTGACACTGAGCATTTCCAGGGATAGGGCATCTACCACCTCTCTGGGGAACCAGTTACATTGCTTCATCACCCTTAGCATAAAAATGTCTTTCTTATATCTAATCTAGACCAGTCCTCTTTCAGTTTAAAATCATTACCCTTGTCCTATCACATGCTAAAAGGTCTGTCCTCATCTTTCTTATAAGCCCTTCCTTAGATACTGAAGGGCTGCAATAACATCTCTCCAGAGCCTTCTCCTCTCCACGCTGAACACATTGAGTTCCTCTCCCAACTCTCTCAGCCCTTCCTCATGGGAGAGGAATTCCAGACCTCTGATGATCTGCATGATCTTCTCCGAATTCACTCCTGGAGATCTATGTCTCCCCTGTGCTGAGGACCCAAAGCTGAATGCTGCACTCCAGGTGGGGCCTCACAAGAGCAGAGCAGAATGACACAATCACCTCCCTTGACCTGCTGGCCACTGCTTTTGGTGCAGCCCAGGATACAATTGGCCTTCTGTGCTGCCAGCACAATTTAGCAGGTCACGTGCAGTCTTTCATCCACCAGCACTTCCAAGTCCTTCTTGGCAGGGCTGCTTTCAATCCCTTCAACCCCCAAGTCTGTAATTGATACCCTGATGTAACAGCTTGCACTTGGACTTGCTGAACCTCATGAGGTTCACAAAGACCCACTCTTCCAGCTTATCCAGCTCTCTCTGGATGGCATCCTGGACCTCAGGTACATCAACCTCAATACCCAGCCTGGTGTCATCTACAAACTTGCTGTGGGTGCACCTGATCTCCCTGTCAAAGCTATTGATGAAGACATTGAGCAGTACTGGTCACAACACACTTTTCTGGGACAGGCAGTCTCCTGCACTTTGCTTTACACTGACTGACATGCAACCATTGTCATTTCAGACACCAGTCTGAGCAGATCCCATGAGAAGTGAGATTTATGTTACACCATAGAATACTGTTCTGTCAAATTTCCCTCTTACCCTTTTTGTTTTTCTGTTGTCAAGATCTGCAAGCTTCTAGTAGTGGACATGTAATTCTCCTAATGAACTTCCCACATGCACATTGTTGCTTATCATATAAAGCTGCTCTCCTTAATCAACTTTCCCAGGCCACGTTCAAGTAGCCTGTAAGGGACCTCAGATGTTTAACAGACCATGGTTTGGAAACACCACCTTAAAGATACCTTAACAGATACACAAGCAATACAAAACCAGAAGTAATCATCAGTAACCAACTCTATTTTTCTTTTGGGGTGGGAGGACAGCAGTTCTCCTTGTGGCCTTTTCATTGCACTACTTTATTAACTTCAATATGACAAAGTAGTCATATGATCTTGAAATCACAGACTTGCTAAAACCCCATTGAAGTTATATTTATTTGCTGCTAAGATCCATTTATGTCAAAGAGCCCAAGATACTTCTCAGACTCTATAGTCACAGCAACAAATGAAAATAGCCTTTGGATATGTTAGCTATGACATGTTATAGGTAGGCCTTTCCTCAACTCCTGTAGTAAATTAACTAAACTAATAATTAAATCAGAATGTGTCACTAGAATCAGAGAGGAGGAAGGGAGGATGGAAGAAAAAAACCAAACCAAACCAAACCAACAAACACCAAACAAAAAAACTCCAAACAAACAAACAAGATCCCCAAAATATGTACACAAAATAATAATAAAAAACAAAACAAAACAAACACCCCCCCCCCCCAAACTAAACAAAAACCTCACCAAAAATCCCACACCTCATCCTCACACACATCTTTAGCATCCTTGCTCCGGACACAACCTATAGTAAAATGTAAAAATCCCTATAGGAAGATCTTAAATCAGACACGCCTACAGCAATACCAGGTCTAGATTTGGGGTTATATTGTAACATTATATTACAGCTGGAGATCTGTGTCTAAAGCAACACTTTTAACTTACCCCTGACTGCTACAACAGCTTCTGAGTTACATTTTTAGGTGTTGCTGTACACAGAGCAGCAGGGAACTGCAGAAAGTCACCACTGCTGCAGAGCACCTCAAGCACACCCAACAGGAGCACTGACAATACTGACACCAAACAACCAAACTGAGTCAGTCAGCAAAAATTCCCTCAATCCCAATCTAATACCATAGGTACAGTATTATTTGGTTTTCAACAAGTTTTCCTGAAGTATTTCAAAGGAGGCCTGCAGAGAGAAACACTTAGAAGCAAGCAGCCTTCTAGTATTGCAGGCATGTCCATCTCTGACAACCCTTGCCCCAGCAGACATCTGCAAGATCCCATTAACAAACAGATACAAATAACAACTGTAATGCTTAAAGCTTTAGACCACTTTTAATGACTGTGTATTTCATACACAGTTGTACAAGTAAACTGTGGTGTCAACTTTTTAGGGTAAGGTGTCGCTTTAAATTCAAACATGCACTGTGTATTATAAGCCTCCCACTATATTTAGCAACAATTGGCTGGTACAGAAAGATTTCTTCCAAAAATAAAATTAAGGACTTCATATCATCCAGTGCTCACATGTAAGGAAAATTACAGTATTATCACACTTATCAGAGTCTTGCAGGGCCAAAAAAGATATGAAGTACCAGAATGCAAGTGGATGGAGGGCCATCTGGAGAGAAAGGAGATGTAAAAGCAGAGTGGAAAAAACAAGAGTTCATATTGACTACTAGACATTAGAAAGTTAGTTATGAAGCTTGTGATGAGCCCCTCTCTTCTCTTCCAGGAAAATTACATCCAAAAATCTGCGGAACTATTAACTTCTCAGTCACTGCTGTCATGCTATTTTGTTTGTGGGAGTTATAGAAACATAACAGAATACAATTTAACTAGCACAATTAACATGGACTAATTTTTCTGATTCAACCAATTATATTATTCAGTATGTCGTAAGAAAAGTCTGCTGTAAGTGGGTATACATTCCTTTTGGGAACTCTTGTATAGAAAGAAAATTACCTCTATGACTGAAATAACAAGAGTTTACATTTAAGAAAATACAAATAAATCAATATTTTAATATAAATATTTAAAAAGTGGAAGTTGAAGCCTAAATAAATGTTTGGTACTCCCTACAACGTAATAGTAATTTATCAATGGCAAATTTGGGTTTGCATACTGAAGAAAAAGTGTTGCATTCATGAAGATAAATACTTGCAATTTTCTGCAATTAAAAGGTTAATAATATGCCATAGAAACCTGCCAAGATTCAGAAATCATGACTTTAGAAAGTTAAGATTGTAGACTTTCAGTACTTAAAGAGGGCTTTTAAAAAAGAAGAGGAACTTTTTACACAGGCAGATAGGGACAGGGCAAGAGGGAATTGTTTTAACTAAAACAGAGGATTTAGATTAGATGTTAAGAAGAAATTATTTCCTCAAGACGGTACAGAGGCACTGAACAGGTTGCAGAGAGAACTTGTGAATGCCCCACCCATAGAAATGTTCAAGGCCAGAGTGGATGGGGACCTGAGGAACCTGATCTAGTGGGTGGCATCCACCCAGGGTCAACCACTACAGCATCCCTGCCTGTGGTGGGGTGGTTGGAACTAGATCCTCTTTAAGGTCATTTCCAATGCAAGTCATTCTATCAGGCTGTGATCTCCTAACATTTTATTTCTACAGCAGCAACCCATGCAATACGAACCTATTCCAAGAAGTTCTTAATATTTGTCCTTGCTCAGCATAACAGAAGAACTGCTGTCTCCTAAGTTTGGCTAACACAATAAAACCGCCAAGGAAGAGTACAGGAAAGAGTTGCATCCCAATCCTGGGTACTGAGGAACAACAAAATCAAAGGAAAAAGATTCCTCCCAGCCCAACAGTGAAAAATCAGAGAGCCCCACTTTTTTTCTTCCATGTCTTCAATAACTGCACCACTGCCACACTAACCTCTACAAGTACCAAATGCCTACACAAGAAGTGGGATTTTCTGCTTTGAACTGTTAAGACTGGTTGTCTCAGTCTTCTTGAATAGCACTATTAAGCAAGAGCAATACTGCAAAGAGTGACAGAGACCAAGAAGGTAGCACATTTTAGAGTAACAGCCAAGTAAGAACTTAAATTGGGGGTTTTATGAATTTTGGTTTTCAATAATTAACCATCATCTCTATGTTCCTCTTCTTAAACAGAGGTAACACCATTGTTGGCTACACCAACCTTGCCAGGAACAGAGAAAATTTTAACTAAGTAGGTAATGCATAAAGTACAGTAAAATCAAAAGAATGATTTATACATGCTGGAAAGAGCAAACCCACACTCAAATCACTTGGTCATCCTGTTTCTTAGTTCCGTTTCCTCATAAAGAGGACTAAAAAAATTAATCTGAGTTTTATTTCTAACTTGCAATATTTTTAAACAATTCCCAATGCTGAGGGAAAAAAAAATATCCCATTTAGTACTCGAAGAAGACAATTCATTAACTGACACTGGAAGCATCTTCAATATGACACACATCTAATGAAATTGTGCCAAGTTCTTTGGTAGAAAAGGGATGTTCTTTCACCTCTTCAATAACAAAATAGTTGCAAACACTTTAGTTGGAAAACAGCCCAACTTTTCTAAAAAAGAAAACACTCTTGAAGTCAAATCAGTCATTAATATTTGTGCAGAGTAAGAGAGAAGTTGGGAGAAGTTGGAATGTGGCCTGTTTGTCACTAATCAATAAAGACAAAGCTTTCTAAGACTTCTAATGGAAGCTTTAATTTATCAAAATTTGAGGGAGGACTCAATGGCTGGTTACTGAGGGCAGGTGCTACAAAAACACAAGCTGTGTAAGGGTATTAAAGGGCCTGAAAGCTCACTGCCAGAGGAAGAAGCAGTCCCCATTCTGCCCCAGCAAGCATTCCCACTCCTACACCACCAGCTTGGGCGATCTTGTGGTCACACAATGGAGAGCTGCCAGGAACATGACCTGGCCAGATAAGCCCGTTCAACAAAGGATCAGGCAGGTTGAAGCAAGAAAGCAGCAAAGGTTCTGTATCCCAGACCACAGCCACCTTCATCTGCACAAATTTTTTTTTTTTTTTTTTTTTTTTTTTTTTTTTTTTTAAGCAGATTAGATATTGAGAGTTACTGAGTTCACACAGCTACATTGGGAAGCTGTCAGTGGGCTATTTGCCCACAGCAGGGTGACACCAAAGTACACCCCGAAGCAGTGTGAAGAGCAGTAACAGGCACCACTGCACCTAATTACTGCCTCTGGCAAGGGCTCAAGAGGCAGGTGACTCAAGCAGAGAGAGGTGGAGTGACTCCCTAAACTTCTCTGTCCCCACTCTAACACAGAAGTTGGCCATTTCCTCTCTGTTCAGCACTGTTCTGTCACATCAGCTCAGCCTTTCCCTGCCCCTTCCCTGATCACTACTGCCTACCAGCTCCCAAGACGCAGCTTCACCATCTTTAAACCACGCTGGCAAACTTGAGAATATTTAAAAAGAATAGATGTACAAAAAGATGCTTTAACCACTCAAGGGTGTCAAACTCGGCTCTTTAGCTACCAAACTTTACAACTCTCTTGAGAAGTCTATAAATATTTACAGATGGCATCTCTAAAGAAAAAAAAAATACTTTGGGTTTTTTGTCCCCAAATCCAGATTACATCATCACCAGTACCATCATACAATTAAAAGAACTGAAATCCGAAAATTCAGAAGTGAAAAGCACTGGCTTACTGAACTGAGGGAGAAAACAGCTTCTACAGATTATTGTCTGCTCTACAGACAAAAGCTAAAAATTAAACTTCAAAGAGATGGTGTCCCATCATAGTGGGAATTGACACTCCACAGTGTCAATTTACTCCACAGAGGAAAAAAAGAGAGAGCACTTATGCAAGTTTGTGACACTTGCATTCAAGATACAAGCAAGGGCAGGATAGCTTAAAATAAATGGATGCCTCAAATTCCATGAGAAAGAGCAAGACAGAATCCCAGGAGAAGGATCCCTAGTAAAAAGGTAGGAAATTGTTTCTTCACCTGCAACTTGTTCCTTATTAAGATTCCCACTGCATTTAATGAAATTTAAAAAAAAAAAAAAATTAAAAATTCAAGCATTTCCCTTTCATTTGCCCTGATTTTCCATCCTTGTCTCTGTAGGTCAGTGATGATACAGACATGAGGGTTTTTATTAGACTATCAGCTCTCAATCATGAAAAAAAGCTTCTCTGAAACAACAGATTTAAATTCATTCAAATAAATATAAAGTACGACAACATCTTCAAGCATGGGAAAATAAGACAGCTGTCAAGTCCCACTGGAAGTGACCATCAGCACCAGATAAGAACACAATACTGAAGTATTAATCAACCAGCATAAATTCAAAAAATTTTCTAGTTGGGTGATTCCTCAGAAAATGCTAATGATTTTGGGAAACAATACGTTCAGGTCACCAAGATCTCACAGAAACTTTCAAAATACCCACTCTGAAGAACAAGTTGGGTAACTCTTAAACCTACAAATCACTATGCTGATACAGACTTGTGTTTTCATGCTAATGCTACAAACTGGCTTTACCCAAAACTTCAGAGCAGATAATTTAATGGCACAAATTTTTTCATCACAGTGAAATCACGGCACCTGAGGGAAGAAGTATTCTTAAAGTAGCTTTTGCCTCCTCAGCAGTAAAAAAGACCAAAAAGTTCATAGCAAAACCACCTCAAAACTACAACTCTTTGGCCAAAAGGTCTATTGACAGAAAAAAATCACTGCAAACACTTTATTTACAAAAGCACACATAGCCTTTACAAGGGTGTGGAAAATATAAGCTTTTGGATATGTTAATATGAACTGTTAGACTGGAATGCAACTGAGGAGTTTTAGAATATGAACTTTTGTTGGACACAGTATTTCATAATAATTACTATATCCTTTGAGAGACCTGCATGGGAACTCACTCACAGATGGATCAAGTTATCAGTGTAACAGAAAATTCTACTCCACAGGGGTGAAATAACTTCAACACTTCTGACCAAAGATAGATTTTATGGGCTGTTTTTCTTTTAGTTGGAAAATTACAGTTAATTACACTGCTTACATTTCTCAAACATAAGAATTCTTCAGAGCCTCAACAAAACAGTGCAGAAGCATGTACACTTTTAAGAAAAAAACCCACTGCTTTCAACCTTTACTTTAATATGAATACTATGAATTTTCTTCTCTTCTTCTCTCTCATTACAATCCACAACTTCTTATTTTGCCTACATTTTCTCCATATATATTATACAAATACACACACCCTCATGCTTACCTACACATAAAAATAGTATACAATTGTAGTTAATTGAAGTTCAGTTTAAGTGGGTTCTTAATTCCATTTAGTCTGGCAGCTTCAAAAATCTTGCCAACATAGACTGGTTTGCTGGTCTGTGAACACTTGAAAAAGGAAACTAGAATTTCTAGGGCAGGCAGCCACAACACTTTGCTGAACATGCAGCATACACAGTACCCCAAAAGACCAGCTAGCAGTCACGTGAAATAACTTCTGCATCAAAACAAAAAGTACCCAATAGTTTTTCTAGGTTTTTTTTTTTTTTTTAATAAATTGGATTTGTTCTACTTATCAACAGAAAAATAGTCAGAAAAATTAAACACTTGAGGGATTAAAAAGCCAGCATCTCTCTGGAGATGTGGGAAATTGCTTGTGAATATTATTTATGTGAATAATCCTAACTATTCAAAGTGGCATCATTTGCTACTATGTAAACTTACAGGAAACACCGAAAGATAATTTATGTGAAGATAGTAAGGAGTCAATCTCTTCTTACTACTCTTAGGCATTAAAACAAACACTGGGAGAAAATCAACTTCATTTTAGTGTGCCAGCAGAAACTGATTTAACCTCTACCTTCTGCCAGGTTAGAATATTGCATCAAACCAACACAGCTGATTATAGTTTTCATTAATGTCCCTTTCCATTCAGGTATATCCAAGCATAAATTAAACTGAGGCAGCAACACAGAGTTTGAAATTGCAGGAAGGGCCTGTGAAAGGGGTGACCCAGCTGGTGACTCAGCAGGACTTTCCCTGCCTCCTCCCCTGCAAGGGAGGGCAGGAAATTTCAAAAGAATGTGTTCATACCAAACACAGCTATGAGTTACGGTTTAGGGTTAAGTCACATGCCCACAGATAATAAGGCCAGCAGAATAAACCTGGCAGTGAACCAGTAATACACACAAAATTAGTTCCTTCTCCACCAGAACCTGGACACTGCAACCCAGAATCCTTCAACACTGTTGGTGCCCATTGTTGAGCTCTCCCATTTAGTCAGGCATGGAGGCTATACCATACCTGTTTGTCATTTAAATACTCCTGTGTTTGACTATAAATAATGTAGCTCGCATTTGTGGAACATGATTAATGAACACGACTCGAAACTTCAGCCCACACAGTAGCTGTGGGTAAATAAGTTGTGTGTAACAACACACCCAGGACAGCCTATTCTTGGCAAAAAAAACCTCCTACACTTCCTCTATCACTAATAAAATGCTCTGAAAATAATGATATGTAAGAACAACTGCATAGCATTAGGCCTCCAAAGGCCTCCTGTCTAACCTGATATCACCTCTGATAAAGTGTGTGGAAGAGGACAAGAACCAGACATGCACAGGAGATGCAACCCAGTAACAAATTCTCAGTCACTTATGTATGGCACAGATCTGCTGAGCCAAATGTGGTGCCTTTATGTTATCAAACGATGATCCATTTTTCTATGCAACATCTCAGAGATCAGCATCTTAATGTGCAGTTCTGAACTCACCATTGACAACTTGCTGAACACTTAAAAAGAATTCAAGGAGACAAAAACAGGTGACAAACAACCCGTACTTCACATTCATCTTCTTCATGCACCTCATGTATCACTCACAATTTTAGAGTGATTTTCCCATCTCTCTTTCCTACCCCCAGTAAAACACTCCCTTCCCCCACCCCATGCTTTTTCAAGTGCTGCTGTATTTTCTGAGGCCCGAGGAAGGTACACACAACTTCACGGCACTTGCCTCACCAGCATACCATACACACAGGTAATAATCTTTGGTTTGTTCTCTACTACTTTCATTACAATTTCTACTTATTTATTTCTTTACCTGTTAGAGCTCATTTTCAGACAGCCATCTAACACCAAGACCTGTTCCTAAGAAGATGTTTTTGCCTGCCATTTCACTGCTCAAGCACCACAGAACCATAAATTCATTTAGGTTGGAAATGACCTTTAAGATCAAGTCCAACTGTAAACCCAGCACTGCCAGGTCCACCACTAAAGCATGTTCCTAAGCATGTCCACATGTCCCTAGGCACCACATCTATACATCTTTTAAATACATTTCACAGATGGAAACTTTATACCTTCCCTGGGCAGCCTGCTTCAATGCATCATAAACCTTTCTGTGATGAAAATTTTCCTAATATCCAATCTAAATCTCCTCTGGCCATGTCTTGACTCACACAATTTAATGGCCAAGCAGTTGACTCTACTACTGTATTTCTAATTATTTTATTTCATTTTTATTAGGTTCTTCACCACACATGCATTTGGTACTCTGCTTTGAGTATATTAACAGCAGCAGCAAATTTTGCCATCTGACTTTTCACTCTTTCAGTCTTCTCATAATTTATGAGTATTTTGAAGAGCACAAACACAGATGAAGAAGCCCAACACAGATGCCTCCACTGTGAAAACAGGCAAGCTACTCCTGCTCTCTGCTGTGCCCCTTGGGGGATTGCTCTGCCACAGCAGAACCAGCCTTCCCACCCCATGGCCCTCAGGCTCTTCCAAAAACCTTTGGTGAAAAGTGTTTCAAAGGAGGGTCTGACAAACCAAGCACACTGACTGAACATCCCAACACTGCAGTGGTTCTTATGGATCTATCAAACCCCACAGAAGCCAGCAACTTGCTGCTAACACGGTCCTAATAACCATGCCTAGTTTTCAGCTATTAATCAAAACCAGATGAATTGTCAATCACCAGCTTCATCTCAAAGCCAAAATAATTTGCAGTTTTCCACACAAAAAAAGAAGTAATAAGCCTTGGAATCAACACAACAATTTCTTCCAACTTAAAAGCAAAAGAACTTCACTTTCATTCCAACATATCTAAAAACAAAACAGTAATTTGGTTAACCACAAGTATTACAGCCTTCCCATGATAAGGCTAGCTTCAAATCACTGAAAAATAATTACTAAGATGACTTCTGTTGAATTCAAAGTACATAGTGATTTCCATTTTCACTGACTATATTCATTTTATTGATTCGTTTTATACAAATAAAAACAAACCAGTCATTTAAATAACTGCTCTTCACTGAACAGTTTTCTGCCTACTGACATGAAAGGAAAACCATGACACAGGAGAGCTACCAACTCTGTATTCAGGCTTAAGAGCGGGGGTTTCGCACATCTGCATTTCTCCCCAGAGAGTGGGGAGGGGTTAAGTTTTTGTTGATTTGAACAACACTCATTTCATCCAAACAGTTTTCAAGGGAGGGAAACTGCCTGTTAAGAGTTTCATTACTACAGTTGGGGCCCAAACTAATTATTTAATGAAAAGGTACGTTAAAAGTGACTTTTACCAGATAAAAACTTAACTGAAATAACTGAAATAAGCTAACAGAGAAGTTACTTGGCTTGCTACAACTGTCTGAATTACTGATTTTAATCAAATAACTGGAGTTATCATGTGGTTTTCCTCTAATTATTTCATTTCAGCACTTACCTTTCTTCAAGCTATTCATTTGCAGTTCAGCATTCTGTAATAGGTTGCATAGCTCATTTAAGGTTTGAGCTCTCTGTGTTTAACCTCTTCACTGATTAAAGGGAAACAAATGTCCCAAGAATGTTTAACGAGCTTGTGCATTTTACAAGTAAACTTTCTTCTCCTAAACCATCTCTTAATGCCAAAAATAGGCTACTGGATGGTCAGATGAAAACAAGGAATTAATGGTGGTGAAGAACACCACCACTTTAGGGTACAGTCTACCTCAAGCATTTCCTCCCACATCCCCACCATCACGGGTTATGAAAGATCCTAGTGACACTGGGTTTTGTTCCTTTGCTGTCTTAAAAGTTTTACGTTACCATTTCTACAATTTTCTTTCAAGTTTTTTCTGCTAGATGCTCCAGCTCTCATCTTCAGAGTAAAAAACGTGTCTTGTACTTCTTTTTCTCATTCCCATCCTTCCTGTACCGATTTCTCTGTGCTGTCATTACCCCCTTCCCAAATACCGGCTTATTCTCTTCATTTTTTTCCTATGGTCTTGAGTTCTCTCCTTTTCATCCTGCTTACCCACACAGTTGGTAACAAGAGGCACTGGCAAGAGCTGCTCTCTCAGACAGGAACACACAACTCCACATGAATGCAAGAACTGTAATTTAAGTTCCCCAAGCAAGGTCTGTGTGTGGAGATGCAGAGAGAGGAAGGGCCAACACAGGCACATAAAATTTCAAACCAACTTTGAGGCAGGCAGGAAAGAGAAAGATGGTCTTGAAGACACACTTTGCCTCTTCAAGAGAGATTCCTCCTCTCTCAGGGACAGACAGTGCACTTTCCCCTTGCCCAGCTTAGTCCCTGATCTCCCTCATAGGGTTCCCCCTCCTCCTCCTCTCTTCCACGGGGAATGTGGAAGCCTGTCCCAGCTGCTGAGCTGCTCCATGTACCACTCCTTGTCAGCTGCCTCTCCGCAGCGCGTACATCTGACTCGCCGCGCCGGCTCACGCTGTGCGGAGCAGCGAACAGGAGCAGCCGGCAGGCAGCGGCGGAGGGGACGGCCGAGCAGCTGCTCTGCGCACGGGCCCGGGACACTGCCCAGGACAGCTGTTTTGATGATTTATTAAGCGTGTTGTAGCATCGTGTCATTACGACTGCATTCCAACAATTGTCTCCAAATATTTATGGGCAGAGCTACTTGGTATTAATTACTGACTGATCGGGAAAAAAAATAAAATTAATAAACCTTTGATATCTTGACCACTAATTCAGCTGGTACCAAAACCTCTTGAATTCTAACTGGCCAAGTCAAAGGCAAACAATGGCAGATATGAAGATTCCAAAAAGCACTTTTTCAGCTGAAGCTTAACATACTAGCAGGTAGCCAAACGTGTTAAACTACAGAGGATCAAGACGTTTTACCATTTTTAGCTTTTAATTGAAAAATGACGTGGAAGCAATACATGGCCATCGAAACTTGGCAGATCAGAGCCTCAGTAAAATAAAACTTGTATTCTATTTAACATTTCATTTGAGCCTTGGAAGATTTAATTTCAGACTGATTCACATTGTTGTCTTCTCCTTGCATAAACTGCTTTCCCCATCACTTCTCAGTTTCGTTACTTAGTGCTAAAGAAGTTCACGCCAGAAATTTTTTTCACATGTACCAATTTCAGCTTTAATTTAAAACCACAGAACATTCCCTTAGGATTAAAAAAAAAAAGACCTTGGTTTGGCCAAAGCAAACACATTATAACACACACTTCTTTCTCCAAGTTGCAAATACAAAAAATTAATAGTTTAAATGACAATTCTCACATGTGCTTTCCATCTTCTCCTCAAAGGAACCAACTTGAAAAAAATAATACATATTCAGCTTGTCCTGTTGCTGTATCACATTTTGGTCTATCCATAATGTCATCATATAAAAATTACCATAAGGACATTAGAAAGATACCTGAACCTCATTTTACCTTCAGCCTCTGAGCACCAGAAAAGCCACATAACCAATAACAAACAAGGGAGTTGAACAGGGGCAACTGTTTTGAAACCACAGTTCTTGTGTATCCTGAAAGGCATTTACAGTCATTTAAAACATTTTCTACTAATTGGAAGTAGCTTACCTGAAGGACAGGCACTTTTTGTGGTGTGTTTTGTGGTGACTGGTGAAGCTGTGCCCAAGGTTGATGATGAGGATGTGGGGGCGGTGAAGACTGATGATGTATCCCTGGATGAGGCTGCATGGGAGGACAGGTTGGCATTTGCTGTTGAAAAGACTGCTGTTGACTAGGCAGCTGCTGGCCAGATATTAGTCGCTCCTGTATTGCTTGTGGATCTGCGAGGCCAACACCTGGACAACCATTTGGTCTCATGTGCCCACCCATCTCCCGTGGTGTTGAAGACATACCCATAAATGGACGATTCTGTTGCATGTTTCTGGGGCCCATATTCCTTTGTCCAATTCCCATGGCACCAGGGGGCTGGTGTGACGGCTGAGGATGGGGTATATTTGGGTAACTGCCAACTTCCATTGGTATTCCAGCACTACCAGGTCTAACCTGCGGAGGAGGTGTACCTGCTGGATTACTCATTGCTTTCATAGGTGACATGGGAGGTGGAGAGGCATAAGTTCCCTGAGGCTGTGAAGGGTGCATAGTTTGTGTGTTCATTTGGTTAAGTGAGCCACTAGGATGGATGGGCTGCTGGTGCATTAGTCCTTGACCACTGTTTGATGGAAATCCGACAGCATTTGGGTATCTTGGTACAGATTGATTCATTGGAGTGTTATTTGTAAGGCCTAAATTCTGATTCATCCCTGTATTATTAACTAATCCCTGATTAAGGTTACTGTAAGGATATCGAGAATACTGCCCTGAGTTGTTTATAGTAGGTGAGGGTACCGTCTGGCTCCGAGAACTAAAATTAAGTGTTTGCGGCCTAACAGCACCCTGCTGGGGAGGATTAGGGGAGAATCTGGGACTGTGGGCTACTGATTCCCCATGGAGAGCAGTAGGGGGATGGTGGTGAAATTGCTGGACTGAGTGTCGCAAAGAAGGTGCCATACTGGGATTCTGCTGGGGCACATGAGACAAGTGGCCAGGTCCTGAGGTGGCAATGAAAGGGTTTCCCTGATTGAGGCCTTCTTGGCCTTGAGAAAACTGGTTCATCCTCTGCTGCTGCGGCTGACCGTGCTGCTGCATTGAAAAATCACCACGAGCCATGTAGTTTCCCATCTGCTGCATGTGCTGAGGATGGCCCTGCCCAGGGGGTCCGGAGGGTGCCTGTGGCGGCTGTGTCGGTTGCGGCTGCTGCTGCTGCTGTTGCTGCTGGTACGGTGCTCTGATCTGGTCTGGCACTTGAACTGCCCGTGGTCCCCACATGGAGCCACTGTCTACAAAGGGTTGCCCGTGTCTTTCGTTCTGCATGCCGGGATAGACTCCCATCTGACCACCAGCACCGCTGCTGTGAGGAACCTGAGGAACTGGAGGGTTGTGATACTGCGAATGAGGAGATGCTATACCATTCCCAGGGGCATTGCTTATCATCCTGTTCGGCTGATCCATCAGGTGCATTTTCTGCTGTTCGTATTGATTATAGTGATCAAAATGGGTCAACTTGGCTTGGTTTTGATTCGCAGGAGGATGATGAAGAGATGACTGTAAAGAGGGAAATCCTTGATCCATGGGCATTTGCTGACCCATAGGATTCACTGTATTTTCGGGATATCCACATTCTCCAAGACCTTCCAACCCTTCACTGAAGATATTCCCATCTTCTCCAAACAGACTCATCATTCCTGGATCTGCCATCTTTTTTCAGCACACAGCTCCTTGGAGCTACAACCAGAATGTTAGTCTGTGCTTCACCTCGGTGAGGTGTTTTGTCCTCAAAGCCTTTAATCCTCAACTAATCTCCTTCATGTCATTCCATATTTCCTTAATTCTTTTGGACCACGCAGTGTCAGGCAAAGTCTGGTTACTGCTCCTAGAAAAAGCAGGGGAAGGGGGAGACAGAGAAGAAGATATTAAAATAAATAACATCAGGCAACATAAAGAAAACATACTTGACTATTTTTTAAATGCTATCTAGTTTCAGTCCCCTGAAATACATCTTAAAAATCTATTTCACATTACGAAGGATTCATTAGCTTTATCCGAAGCTTTATTATGATAGAGAGTTAGGAAGCAAGCAAAACACTAGCCTTAACCTTAAATTAATCCATTCACTACACTTCCTAGTGCTCCTTTCTTGGGTGGAACAGAACAAAAGAACACAACACGCAGCAGCAGCAGCTGCCACAGCAGGTAGGCAGATGTATGAATATAGCCGAGCAGCCCATCTGCTGAACTAAAGCCCTGAAAACGTTCTAGTTACCAACAGCATGTCCTTAACCTTATTCCCTTGAGCTGCGTAATCAGATGAGCAAGCAGAAGCACCAGGTCCTACGATGAACTAAAGTTAGTTATAGGCACAACAGATTTTTCAAATGTGTACAGAGGTGACTCACTAAATACAGACCAAACTCCAAGACTTAGCCTTTAGGAAGGGAATTTTTTTGCCTTTTTTTTTTTTTTTTAAACACACAGTTTATCTTATTTTAATGGATTTGTAAACTGAAAGACAAAATGCTTCTCCCCATTTCAGCAAAACTATGTACTCACTTTGTGTAAGAAAATCAAATTTAAAAGCTTCATCGTATGACAGGGTGAATTTCTCAATCTTTATCCTAATTTTCTTTATGATGGTAACACAAAATAGTATCATTGGAGCTCATTACTCATCTCCAGGTTATTATGCTACTACTGCAACTACAGCACTTTGGAAGACCACACTGAAGTTTTGTTGTCTCCAGAACTTGAATACTCATTCAAGAGAATTAGTAATGGCAAAAGGACTTAGCAGAAAGCTAACCTAACAAGGTACACATTTGGACTTGGGGAATTAAAAAGCAAAAAGCAACAACACAGTAACAGAGCAGATTCAGGAAAGTTCTCATTCAGGTTTTCCACAGGGAAGACTAATCCAAAATGTGTTCCCCATCCTTTTCTCACAAGAACTCCAAAGATTTGTTTGGATCCATTTTTTATGAACAAAGTCTAATGCTGTCTTTTCTTCTTAAAATCAGGATTTTAAACACTGTGTCTTACATGCAAAATAAACTTTAAAACAATAGTCAAGGGAACCCATACATTTAGCACGTAAAACTATTTTTGTATCTTGGTTGTAATTCAGTGGCAACTCTACTTGCAGATACTAACTGCCCTTAACCAGCAAGCAAAGTAAAGAAGATTTACAAGTTTATGCTTTCACATGTTGCATTCTGTTGTGGAGGAGAGATGCTTTCAGTCACTTTGGATGCAAAATGCCATACCACACTGTTTGACTGAAGGTGATTTGTCCCAGACAAGTTTTAGGGAGAAAGTATCAGCACATTTATTACCCTTCTTGTAGCCACTGTCAAGAGGACCTTCTACAGTATGAAGCAGAGGGCAAGAGGAAAGGCACAAGCATTTATCACTCCTCTTAAAATAGCATTTGAATGTCACCTTTAAAACCACACTCTTAAATCTCTTTAGTGCTCAGCTGGGATATTAACACTTCCTAAATCACTAGGAGGTAAACTCCTATGAGCCATCTTCATATCTCTAATATCTATGTGGTTTTATTTAATTTCCATTATTAGGCAGAAGCCATCTGTAATATTTACCACCCTGCTCAGTCTATTAGAGCACACCATAAGGAAGTTTCAACAAGGTGAGAAGGAACCTCCTTCACCAAAAGAAGCTGTTGCTATTAGACTGCTCCAGAGCAGACTGCAGTCATGGTGAAGCTCCCTGCTTGCTCAAGGACTTCTGGCACTGCGACTACTGATGCCCACTGCCACTGGGAGCTCTTAAAACTGGACATCAGTGTGCACTGAGGGTCTCCATCTAACAGAACAGTCTCTTTGCCTGGAAATGCTAAAAAGCAGAGCACACAGATAATGTTACATCCCAACCACTGGTGTAATCTCAGCAATATCAAACTGGAGCCAGTAGCTCTCACCCATCACAAACAGAAACAGCCACACAGTTATGAACATGTAAGAATTTCCACTGATTTTACTATATAAATCATGCCTGCTAAAAGAACCATGTTTTATAAGACAAGCAGGCTCTACTGTCCTGAAGCACTAATGAAACTTTATAACAAGTTAACAGAGCTTTCTTCTCTCCAGAAACAAGGTTACAAGCATCAAGCATGCATTTGAATCTGCTTTGTTTACTGTTTTTCAGCTGACAAGCTTCCAATAAAATTCAGGCCAGTCAGCCACTGATAACAGTCAACATCAGCTCACAGTAGCTTGGATCTGCTACTATACCCAGAGAACCAAATTAAAATAGGGCAAGGGTTTTGTTTTACTAAACACACAGTATTTCTGTTCAGCTCACACCATCCCAATTTGCAGGTTTGGGATAAGAACTGTCCCATACAATGCAGGAAATGTGCTAGGGAACCTACTACTGGCTGGCTTCCTGAGCACACACTCTTTCAAAAGAAAAGTAACCTTTAAGTTTATGATGCAGTTCGTAAACAAACAAATCCATCATCTAAATTAAGAGCAAAAACACTGTTTGCCATTACGTGATCTTAGATCTGCATTTTTATCTGAGGCATGAATCAACTTCATGTTTGAGTTCTGGATGCTTAAGTTACTGTGTCTGAAACACAGCATAAGGCCACGGTAAAGAAGATGTCTCAAATTTTAGGAGTATTTCTTCGGATTTAAGTCCAGCCTCAAATTTAATGACCACAGCCCTTAACAGTCAGTTGTGCTCTTGCCAAACCTTATTCTACTTTCCCCAGTAAAAGTCACACCTCTGATGGTGATATATGGCTAACAGCAGCTGTTGAAGCATGAAAGACAGTAGCAGCTACAGCCTGATCAAAATAAATTAACCAATGTTTTGATAAGGAAACAGTCAATACTGGAATTACCTACTAACCTCTCAACCTTCTATTCTAACAGGGTAGTTAAGCAAGTCACAAGAACCACAGCCTTATTTTAAGTTGCAACTATGTCTGCCTCTTTCAAAACAAAAGAAAGCCAACACACAAATAAAAGTAGAACCTGCATCAAGCAGTAATTCCAGTTAAAATACTCATTCAGCACCACTGTTCACTTCCCCATAAATGCAGACATACTAACAGCAAGACTAACCGTGATAAACTCAGCTTACAGTCTTTATTTTTTTTTTAATTAAATAGTTTAAAATAAGGGATAGTACATCTTCTCTCCATTCCTGCAACTTAAAACCAACATACACAGAAGCAGTGACTGTTTCTTGAGTACAAAGGGAAGAGTATCTGAACCCTTAGAAAGGTGGATAGTTGAAACAAGGTATGAATATATGAAAAGCCAGTGAATTTTTTTTATTGCCATCTTAAACTCTACAGGTTCTGCTATAAAATTCTATCACTTTTCTGTTCCTGAACATGAAAGACGGCTCCAAGAAGACTGACCTAAAGAGTCAATGAATATATTTCGTTAAGGCTGCCTAGACAGCCTGTTTCTGTTCAAGGCAGTGGTTGGATCCCAACCACCAGGACACAGTCAATTGCTTAACAACCCTGTTGTCTCAACAGACAAAGCTTACAATTTACTCCAGTTTGCAACATTCCAGTCTTAAACAGCTAGATCTCAAATTTAAGTAGAGGTTAACCATTGTCCAGCTTAATATTCCAAAGCTGCATGCACTCAGTTGTCTTCAGCAGCTTCCCACTTTCATAAGTTGTGCTAAACTGGCTGCTGCATACACATAACTTATCTAGGGCTGCAGACACTAAAAACCTGAACTTCATTAGTTTTGCTCCCAAAGCAGCAGTTTCAGCCAGTCAAGCAGCAAGGGCAGCACACAGATGCCCATGCCCTCCACACCATCCTCACATTCACAAAAAAGAACATATTGTAAATCAATATGTTCCTTGATTCCTTGGTTCCTTGATTCAGCTATCAACCCTTCTATAGAAGAAATCCAGCAGCACTTGGCCGTGCAGCAAATAAACTGAATAAACAGAAGGTGAGAAGGCAACTAATACTGACTGCTCCCAGCTCGAAATGACATGTGTCATGCAGAGTTATATTTTTACAGCTATTAGCTGATACCGCTGACAAAACTCTGAAGTACTTGACAGACACAAACAAACAAGCTACTCACATAATGGAAGTATGCCCTTACATACAATGCAATAAACACCACAAATACCATGCTATTTTGAAGAACTAGGCTAAAAAGACCTCTTGTGCTAAAAAGCAACACCATGCCAAAGGTCATTTTGAGACCAGAGCCTCAAAATGTAGGATTAAACATGAGGCTACTAAATCTGCATTTAAACATTGCACATTTAAACTGCTTTTCAAAACTGCTAAGCTCCTGCTGGCTGTTAGGGGTAGTAATTTAAGCATTTGCCGCTTGGAAGGACATGACATAAATGACAGCAATGAAAGTCACATTCTTATTTTACTCACAAAGTTGAAGGAAAACATTCACCAAAAACTTCATAAACACATGTAACACCATGACAACATCGAAGAAGTCACGACAAGACATTCAAATTGGGCAAGATGGCTGGTGAGGCTTCTACATTTCACCTCACTCACCTACTGAGCACACAGCACTGCTGATGCCAGGACAGTTATGCAAGTGCCTGACCATGTCCGTGGGAAGCATGCCTCGTCTCCTGCGTGCTTAATGCTTACTTTTCATTGCTGTCACAGGCGCCACGCATGGTACGTTCCTCCTGCACACAGATTAGCCAAAATATAAGACCAGACCTGTAAAGTGATTGCAAGATCATTTCTGACTGCAGCTTCCAAAGAAATTTGGTTTCCTGAATGCCTGCAGACCTTTTCTTTTTTTAAAATTCACTTAGAATGCTTTCCTACTATACACTTCACACAGCACAGCTGTGTTAAAAATTAAGTCCGTATAGTTCAGACATCAAAGGATGGCAGGAATCTCGTTCCCCCTCGTCCCAGGAAAGGAAGACAGGACTTGCAGAGATGAAAAGAATGACCTGATGCACTTCAGGAATATTCTGACTTAGTGGGAAACATCAGCAAATATGACTTAAACATTTCTGAAAAGTTTAGTTTCACCTTTATCTTAGTAAAATTCAGTTAGTTCTTCACAGAAATACATGCTTACAAGAATTTGCAATAGCAACTTAAAGGCTGTCAATGTCTCCTGTTAAATTAAGAAGGGGGGAGAGAGGGGGAAGAAAATCTTAGATGTCTTTCCTCAAAGGTCACAGGTTTTGCCAATGTGCAATCAGCTAAAACGCCATGAATGATACTCAGTAACATTTTTGCCAAGAAATCCATGAAATCCTACATTTCTCATAAAACCGTTCCACAAAAGCTAGACTAGATTTTATTTCCTTAATGTACGATGTGCGTTGGCAAAAAACAGACTTTCACCGAGGCAACTGAGGGCACTACAGCCTTCGAATATTTGGCAGCTTGCTGCTGTCAAGCAGCTGATGCAGGAATGACCAGCCCAGAGTTCAGCCTGTGCCACACATTTGGAAACAATATCCTACGTCATTCAAGTTCATGGGAGCTCTGATACAAGACCACAACAGCGTCACTTAGGAGGACTCTGATGCAAACCCACTGAGCCTCGCTGTTACATCACACGAAGGCAGTCACCATAACTGCAGCTGGGCTGCAAACTCTTTGCCCTAACAAGGGAGCACTGCTAATTTTAAGTCAGCACCTACAATATTACAGAAGAAACCTCAACATGTCTTTTCTATCCGGATCAGAAGAAAAAGAGGAAAGTTTGGAGGCATTTAGTAGAGCATGTACTTGGAGGCTTCAGTGAGGTAACCAGAGCAATAAACAAAACAAAACAAAAAAGAAAGAAGCATTTTTTTTACATTTAAGTACATTACAAACATGAGGTAAAGAGAAGAGGGAACAAGCCTAATCTAGAAATATTTAAGTTTTAGTGTTATGTAACCTGGAATTTTAAGAGGCCTCTTTCATTGCATGACCACCCTCTCTCCCAACATAAGTTTAAAATACAGATGTGAGGTGGTTTATCTAAAAATAGTCCCAGATAAGCAAGAGAAATAATTGCAGCCACAAAAATATTTCAAGAATACTCTTCAAAACATTTGATAGAGGTGTTAACCTCGCAAATAACTCCATAAAGGGGAGCAGTAACATGCTTAATGTGACCCCTTAATGAGGTTTGACCGTGACAAGGCAGCAGTACAGCCAATATTAAAAAAATAAATAAAAAAAAAAAAAAACCCCACAAACAAAAAACCACAAACACCACAAACAAACAAAACCCCTCAAAACGAAACCACCACGGAAAATTGTATGGCTTCATGGCTGCCTTGTTTTGGTGGGCTGGGGACATTCAGCTGAGCGCTCGCTCGGCTGTGCGGTGGCCAGGCGAGCACAAAGCCCTGGCAGGGCCAGGGGGGCGGTGGTGTCAGGGAGAAGACTTATATTGTCGCCATCAGTCACCCAGAAATCTCCTCGCAATTACATTCCCTTCCCGAGCTGACACTAAACTGGCCCGGGTGTTCAAGAGGTGGGGCCAGAGGTGACCCCGCTGGGGCGCTGAAAAAACACCCCATGCAACCGATGGCTCCGGGCTTTTTGTGCACCTACTGCAGTTGTCACTGATTAACCAACTGATCTGGCAATTTCCTACATTCTTTTGCATTTAAAAAGGATCTGAGAGGCCCGAGAGTCATCCCCTTGCATATCCCCGGGGGAGTGGGAGGCTGCGCCCCGTCCTGCTGGGCTGGGGCGCGGAGGGGCCCCGCCACCCTGCTGCCCTCCTCCCCCAGCCCGGGCCTGCAGCTGAAAATAATTTATCTGCGCGCTCCGCCGGGCTCCCGGCATATGCGATTGGGAGGGAAACGTATCCATCACGGATAAACTTGAGCACAAAGACAGGCTGAGTGTCACAGGATACAAAAGGGCAGAGGTCGCCGCGGCGAGCGGGAGGATTTGCGCAGGGCAGGGCAGGGCGGCATGGCCGCCGCACGGCAGCGCTGGGCCGGGCCTGCTGGGCCGGGCCTGCCCGGCCGGGCACGGCCCCCGAGGTAAACAAAGCCCGAGTCACCAAAACAGGAAAAAAAACCCGCTGAAAACAACGAAATAACCGGAGGGGTGACGGAGCTCTCAGTAACACGGGGCCTTTCCCAGCTCCTTTCGCCGAAAGCAGCTCATGGTGTTTACACCCAGAAAGTTGGGAACTGTAAAAATTCATGAGGTGGAGACTCAAATGTTTCCCAGAGTTTCTGAACATGTGATTTTCACCGAAATGTATTTTTTTAATCACAGGCAGGTTTTAAGACTTAATCGTATCCCAAAAGGCTATTTCCAGCTATAGAATTATGAGCGCTTTAAAGTAGCCAGAGCCCGTATTTTACTTTACCTGTTACAAGGCCAATACAATCATGTTTCATTCATAGTTTATGAAGTCTGAAAAACCACTTGATGAAATTACAGTCTACCGATACCACACATGGTATATTTGTCCACGTATATTTTATAATCATTTCAATTTATGGCTTGTACTTAAGAGTCATTTTCCTGTACATGTGTTCTTCATAAATAGTGGTAGATCGCAGTCTGCGCTCGTACGGGAACCACATATCCACACTCATTTCTGTGAAGATAAATACACCCTGTGCACCCAAAGTGAAAAGCCAGTTTCCACGTGACTAAAGAGAACACACTTCAGGACTGAGGAACAAAATGGTTGTTCTCCCTTACACTCTTTACATGTGGCAAGATGAATCATCCTACATCTGAACTTAAGCTCTCACTCAGCTTCCAGTATTGATGATCCCTTTTGCCTCATATACTTAAGCATACTGTCTTGACCCTTTCAGCAAAGAAAAAAATTATTACATACTACACCAGGAAAGGATTACAAATTGTCTTTTTTAGAAAAAGATAACATCAGCATTTCCTAATGTATTTTAAATGAAATCACACATTGACTGGCTTGGGTTGGAAGGGACATTAGAGACCACCTCAAGACCCAAACATTGTATTTTACAAATTTAAATTTTTTTTTTTTTTTACTTATTTTAGCTTAGTTACAAGAAAGACCTGTAGCATCAAACTAATTATGTTTTTTATATATCATATAGACTATTTAAAAGAAAAGTTAAAATCAGCCACAAAGAAAAAGGGTTGGGGAGGGAAGGTGTGAAGACAGACCTGCAGCACAGAATACAGTACATGGAGGAAAAAAGAGATTTTAGAAACCTTCATTTAGTGCCTGGACCATTGGGTGGGTCCAGTAATGTCCCACAAAATACAGGGGACAGCTGAGATACAGGACAGATACCCAAATGATCTTCGACAACTACTGTTAATTGGACTACTTAAAATTGAGGGTTTTGTTTAACAAAATTAACATATGCACCTTGAACATTCTATTGGTTTCTTGGAGAAGGATATGCCACAAAAAAGGGCACATTTTTTCTTGGTCAGTGCAATAGCAGCAGTCTCTTGCACATACAAATGAAGTCTGATTTTTTTTGTGTGTGTGTGTGTTTTTTGTTGTTTTGTTGGGGTTTTTTTAACATAACACCTAGCTCACAGTGATCAGTACTTAACTCAAACCACAACATAAGCAGCTATACCAAGCTGTTCTCCCCAATGGACAATGCCAAGGGAAAAGTGTGTGAAGCCCTCAACAGCTTCTAGTGTATAACACTATGATACTTAAGAGTAAGCTCAAGTTCACTCGGACATGGAAAAGGCATGCCTAGACAGCATAAGCAATAGTGCCAGAAATTAAAAAATTGCACTGGGGACTGTCAGATGAGTGCAACCCTTGTCAGGCCTCATATGCAGTGTGGTCTGTTCAAGCAGGACTGAGCTCAATGTTTTTCCTCTATAAAAGCAGGTTCAAAGGGAAGACAACCAAATTTTCTTGTGCAAAACTTTAATGGGACATCCATTTTTTCTTCACACAGAAGAAAGCCAGCTGGTGTTTTCAAGCATCTTGCTTAATCGATTTGCAGTTCTAAAATTACTCCAGGATAGTTAAGTTCAAATGAACAAAAAGAGCCTTCCAGGGGAAAATTTGTCATGTAAAATTCTAGAACTATGCAATTGCACTCCCTTCTCATCAAGATTTTGAAGAACCTGGAAGTAACTGTCTTTTGATGGGCAAACTGCTGGGCCAGAATCCAGAGCCATAGTCATTCATTCAAACTACTGCAACCAACAGGAGCAGCTGACATTCATCTACCACATTTTTTCACACCTAACAGGAAAGTTCTTGAGCTACCTTCAATTCCTCACAAGCTCTGCAGAGATAAATGATGATCATACAAGAGCAGTGCTGCATTCATGGATTAGATGCGAAAGGGAATTTTTACTCGTCTAGAACTGAAGCTGGAAACCAGTTCCACTTCATGGTACACTCCACCTTCTCTCAAAATGTAGGGCTAAACTTAATTTTCTAATAGAAGGCACTATCTTCACTATCCTTAATAGATAGATTCACAGTCTATTTAAATTACCTGTTAAGCTTATCAATTTTACTGCAGCATCTGCAGAGAATTAAAACTTTCCACACCCTTTTCAGTTAAAATAAACTTAAAAAACCCCTAAAGCCCCTCAAAACCCAGACAAACAAACCCAGACAAAAACTTTCCACATTGCCCTGCCCTCAACAAGCCAAAAAATTTATTTCTACTCACAAAAAACTGTGAGGTTAAAATCTAGGGTAAAGGGTCAGGGGGGTTTTATGTGTTTTGTATTATTTTCTGTGAGGTTTTTTTGTTATTGCTTTTGTTGTGGTTTTTGAAGTGGCAAAAGCAAGAAAATTAAAGGAGTGGGCAGGCTGCCTAAAAGATTAGAGTATAATTTTACAAGCATAAGAAATAGGAAGGCTTATTGTGATAATTTTGCAAGAGTTTGATTGCAAACTTTGCTCGACTAGCAATTTCATTCGTGTTTGTAAATACCTGGAAAATGGCTCATTAAAAAAACCCAAACAAACCCATTTAAGTAGCAAGGATCCCAGAACAAGAGAACTGGGGGCTCTTAATCCAATACTATATGAAGACTTCTACCATACAGATTTGTGTAAACAGCCAAGGTTAGAGCTATTTCACCTACTATTCAGAGTCCAGTTTTCAGAACAAGATCTACAACAACTAGTGAATTATCTATGCAACAGTGCAATATAGAAACACTACTAGGAAAATCTTTCCTATCAAGAGTCAAAAACCTGCTAGTTAAAGGTGAATAAACTCTAATAGCTAGAAGTGTATTCCTTTGCTTATCAACTATGGAGAGGATAGTTAAAACAGGTACAAAGAACTCTGCATTTCCAGTGCTAAACATTTCCAAAGTTACATTATCAAAAAAAAAAAAAAAAAAACGGGAAAAGAAGCCTCATCCAGAATAAGACAGCCACCAAAAGACTGAAAGATTACACTACATTTTACTTAAGCATTAGTAAATGGCATTTAAGTAGCATAGACTTAGATCACCTGAACCCAACAGTAAAGTGCACAGCTGAGGAAAAAGCATGGATGAGGCTCTGCTAGAGATCAATTGATTTAGAAGTCACAGGAATTAGTGGTAGATTAAATACTTACACTGTATTAGCAAATATTATTTGGATCTACAGCTGAGACTCAGTAACTGTTTAATTAATTATGCTTGCAAAGCAATAAAATCTAGCTCCTTGTCCCTCCAATTACATGTACTATATAAAACTAGTTATGAAAGTAGAAGTACATAAAATTACCTGAAAGGGAGGATGAACTGCCTGCTGTCACTACACAATGAGCTTTCCTGACCAACATTTTATAGTACCTTTTAAATTACTGTATTTGATCGCAAAGCATCGTCCAAAAATCCGAAATACATAAAAGCATTCTTCCTTTCCTATGCTGCTCAGCACCTGAAATGCATGTACCTGTGTTTTCAGGCAACAGTAATCTCGAAGTTTAGTCTTGAAATAGAAGCAAGAGGTATCACCTCAGAGAAGTCCATGTTATGTTCTCAAGTGAGACTGCAGCTTCAAAGCAAAGGAAGCAGTGAAACAGCACACCTCAGTAGCAGCCAGTCATCAGAATCAGGCTCCTCTGGACACTGTATACCAGTGTGCCAAGCTTGGACAGGGATGAATTGTTCAGGAAGAAAATGCTATTTGAGAAACTTCAGTGCTCACCACTCACAAATAAATGAAGACTTAATAGACTGATCTTCTTCTACCACCTGGTCTTTAAATGAACTGTTAAGGAGGCTCTTTTGCCTGCATTTCCCTCAAAGCCAGGTCTAAGTTCCCAGTGCAATGGACGCCAGCACCAACTCACGTATCGTATCTCCACAGCACTCAATATGTTCTGTGCAGCTCAAAAACCAAAAGCGAAGAGTCAAGCAAAAGGTACTGGAACCAGCTCCACTCAGATGTCTACAAGGCAGTAGCAATAGCAACAGCTGTCAACCAGATTTGCTCATCAGGATTGTCAGGCACTCCAGCCTCCTTCTGAGCATCCAGGTAAGCCAGCTGCCACCTTCCCTTTCATATATGCACTCCTCGCTAGTCAGCCATGCCTCTCACAGCAGCCTTGAGTTACACAAGGATCACAGGCTGCACTGTGATCATATTCAAAAGATGTTGCTACCAAAAACTAGAAGTACTTATTTAAAATTAAGACTTGTGTGTGTCTTCTTTTTTTTTATTTCTCTGGGGAAGGCTGCATTTGTGTTTGATTTGTGGCTCCTTACAGATTAACTTTCTAGGGGCAGACTAAGTGAAGGTTTTATTGAACAAATTGTAAGCTTTAGACTTGACAATATTGACAGTCTCTTATCAAAAAACAGAGTATCTATACTTATATGCAAAACCATAAATGGCATCAGAGATTTTTCTGATTATTTAATACCTACATTTTTAGGCACCTCCATTTATAAGTGCACTGGTTAGATGTTAGTAACACTAAATGCTAAATGGTGTATGTATTCTAGTAACTCTTCCTGATGCCTCCATATAAAATGGATTCTTTAGAATGAATGGAAGATGCTACGAAACAAGAATTACTCTGTATTTATAACCTTTTCAGTAATCAGCAATTGAAGCATTAGGTAAAAAGAAAAACCATCAAGAAAACCCAAACAAAACCATTTCAACATCTGTGTGCTTAAAAGGAAAACTTCCCCTATTCTTTAGAGATCTCAAGATTGTAAACAGCATCGCATACAGGAAGGATTATTACATTTTTCACAACATCAAGATGCTCTACGAAGAAACAGGCAAAATCACTTTTTCTGTCTGCAATAAACATGTAATTCAATTTAGTTCAGTCAGCTCCACAGTATCAGCCTGGTCCACAAATAGCCCTTGTTGATAATCTGAGAATTTGAGATTGTTGCTGTGGCCATGACATGCTACTTTACCTGAGGACCAACAGTTAATTTTTCATGTCCCACATCTGTGCCCTATGTCTTCTTCACAACAAGGACAAAACTGAGCTCTCTCTCACACCCTCTAAAACACTGAGTGATGTAACAGCATTAAAACTGGAGTAGATTTACAGTAAGGTCCAGAAGAGCACTAAAAAAGCCTTTTTCTGCAGAGTTGGAGCCAACTAAAACAAGTTTAAACCAGAGTTTCATTTGAGAGGCAAGGAGAAAGTATACATCAACAAAGCAGTGATGCAAGGAACATCTACAAGATAGAAATCTATGGAGTGCCTCTATTTCAAACCTGTGATGGCAATATAGTCCAATCATTTATACTTTGTTGGAAAAGTGGTGTCCATCTTATTTCACCAGAGACATGCTGCCTTTTAAGGGAACTGATACAAATTAAATGGTGCTATAGAATACACCAAAATCTTTTTACAGTTTTGAGAACTAGATTGAAGATTTCAGCATTTATCACAAACTTCACATTTCACAGGAGCCAGAGACCATCCAGCCAGTTTCCCCTACATTTCTGACATAGGCATCTGCAGTTTTGAATTAATTAAACCCCAGATAACTACTAAAACATCCATTTAAATTCATTTCCTATTTCTGCTGCACCAGACTGTAGTTACTTAATCTGAGAGCCTTGTAGCTAGACATACCAAATAACCAAACTCCTTAAACCACCTGTAGACACTCACTCCACTGTTTGTTGTTCCCAAACTTCAAAAATCACAAGCTAGATTCCACTTGACCCTGATCTTGTGTCTTTCCTAGTAATGCTCCAAGTGCAGAACACAGGGTGGGGAAGCTTCTTTCCAAATGTTTTCCAAAACATTGCAGAGCCTCTTCCGTGACTTCTCCATACACTTACTGTTCAGGGGAACTCCCAAACTATTTACATGGTAATTGCTCACAACTGAGCACAGCTGAGAGGCTCAGTTGAGCAAATGTCGTGCAAATCAATGAAAACTCTCCTTCTCACCAAATCCTCCCCTTCTTGGTCAGTGTTTCATCTGCTCCATGTTTTTCAAGACGTTTTCAAGATGGCAACAAATGAGCATGGAGCTTCTCTTCTCACTCTGCATGGAACAATGTGTGGCAGCTGCACTTGCACAGAAAACCATCCAGAAGTATATTACACTTCTGTTAATGCAATACATCTATTATCCCAAAAGGCAAACAATTGCTTCTATCAGCAACTCTGTAATATTTTATTTCTTCAATATCAATTTCTGCCAACATCAATCTAATAAATGCATGATCCCTAGTTAGAAATCAGTGGTTAAGTTACATATACTGTATTAGCCAGGATGTGGGGGCAGAGGGGGGCTAATTTGAGAAATACATAGAAACCTCGCTTTCAGGAGAATGAGAATTAGCACTTTTAATGTGCTCTGGGATTTCAAGTTGAATGTCTGAACCACTTAAAAAAAAATCACTTTACAATAATTTCCAACTGGTTGCCTAACACCCATCTCCTAAGTGACTATCATCAAAACATAACCATAACACTAGCAATGAATTAATATTAAAACCCTTCAGTGAGATCACAGAAGTCCTCAAGAAACAGCCCAAGTTGTCAGAGCACACTTTTCCCACACACTAAGTAGTAGTCAGGTTCTGGAAATAAAAGCTTTGTTCAATTACTAAAGTGGGTGCTAGGTAGACTTCTCATTTACACATATAATTTTGAAATCCAAATCAACTGTGTCTAAACAGATTTTAAAAGCCAAGAACAACTACTTCCAAAAAGAAGATGATGCAGTAGTCAGGGAAGCTACGCTCCCCCACTAGGACAACTTGACTAGCAAGGGACTGCTCTCTGACAGTTTCATATACTTTGGCAGGGATAATTAATGAAGTTTTGCAGGGTTTCTGCATACCAGCAAGTCAGAAGTGGCTACAATTCTTCATTTATGAAATGGACATTTTGTTGTCCATCTATTTGGCTTTACAGAAATACTCAGTTAGTTGCAGGCCTGCATTGCCACTCTCTCTCTGCTGATGCTGGTAACTCACCAGTATCACTCAAGAGAGAGCAACAGCCCAGCGACCTGTGAAAGGCATAATCTAAGCAACTGCAAAATGGAAGTGCTAAAGACAAGAGCAGCCTAAAATAGCAGTCTGAGGATGGGCAGTAGGCATCTGCCTGCCAAAAGCAAAACACCTCGCAGGGTAAAGTTCCCCAGCTCCTGGGCCAAGAGAGCGATGGCCACTCCAAGGTTTCTTAACACCTCCCTTGGCTCCCTGCTACTTCTCACTAGTTGCGTATTTTTGTCTTCACAAATAAAGCTTCAGCTATTTCTCTTGTCTGTGTGCTTCAAGTTAACATTTACCATTGCTGGACATTTCTGAGCCCAGCAGACAGAAGCACAGTGACCCTCCCAGGGCAGGAGGCAGCTGCCATATCAGGCAGGTCTACAGCATCACACATGCAACTAAGATGAGCAAACACATTTACTACCAAGAAATGAAAATGCACCTAACAGAGTTTTTCAAAATATTAGATGTGCATGTGTTGCATGCCAGGTTTCTGAGAAAAAAGGAAAATAAGCATGCAAGCCATTTTCTCCAAAACCACAACCCCTTAATTCCCCAGGTCAGCACAGTGTCTGGTCCTTCAGCATTGCACTCGGCTCAGCAGATGAGGAAACAGTCGCACCAGAAGGCCCTGTAACAGATGGAAACCAGAGCAGCTGGAGAGCAGGGAAATGTCTGTGTGGGTGAGGGGGTGGGGGCAGAAAGCCCATCCCCACTCCCGAGCTTTAAAGCTGCGTGCAGCCATCACGCCCTACTGCAAACTCAGCCCACGGATCTGCTGGGGAGAAAGCTGAAGGAAACAGTATGTGGCTGGATGATTTAGTGCTTCCCAGACTTCCCATCAGGAGAGCAATACTGAGCCATGCAACACCGGCCTGCAAGTGCTGGGTGTGAGCCCCTCAGGAGTACAGGAGATAGTGGAAAAGAGCAAGCTGAGCATTTGCCTTCTTCATGGAAAGCACAGCAGATGAAGGACTGCCAGCTGGAGAAAGCCTAGAACTGGAGCAGTAAGGAAGGAAACAAAACCACACATGCATACTGGAGAAAGGAGTAGGGAAACAGTAATATCAAAACCTGTCAAGGTTTGAGGGATTTTTTTTTCTTTCTTTTTTTAAGTAAGAGGTATTACCGAAATGGCACAGAGATACATTTTTATAGAGGAAAAAACCATGGTAAATGTGGAAGAATAAGAATTGAAGAAAAAGCCCCTGCCATATGGTACAATTATTCCACTACAGTTTAGATTCACAGCTTTACAACACCTGCGCAGTTAATAACCATATTAACTCATACATGATGTCACCAGTTATTTCCTTTCTTTCTCAACTTAGTTAGCTATTAGGGAAATACATCTAACAGGGGTTTCTGTACTTTTGGAAAGACAAATGACTGTCCATGATTAAGATGGCCATCTCCTGACACAGTTTGGAAAGCAGCCTACCCCAGTTCCCAGATGAGGCAAAAGGGACCAAGCCTTGTGAGGGAAACCCAGTCATTAAGCAGGGATAGTTTATTATAAACAAGACAAGTGAGGTGGGTTTTTTTTTTCTTTGTTTCCTTTAATTCTGGTTGGAACTACCTTCTGCAATCCTTTTGGTTCCTCAAGTCAGGAGACAAGAAACTAAACTGATCAACTTGTAAGACGGAAGTCCCCATATTAGAGCAGGAGATTACAGCGTTAACCCAGATAACACAAACAAGGTCAGTCAACACTTGTAAAAGGCACACAGAAATACTCCATTATATATACACATATATAAAACTGTTCGTTACCTGTCCTGCCACGTAGAATTAGACTTTGAACATTGATTTTCAGCAGCTGTGAGCAACTGCAGAATTGACAGGGCAGTGGAAAGTTTTCATTAGGATTTTTCCTCCTTAGTTACTCCTCTTCCTAATCACAAGCATGATGCTTTTGTTCTATTACCCCACACACTCCAAGAAAATGTTCAGGTGCAGTGTGGCACCAGAGGTAAGCTGATCTAACCATTAGTTGCCATCAGAGGATCATCACCACAGGGGTAGCTGAACAGCAATGACAGCACAAGGGAAGAAGCAAGAGTGGTACGGCTGATTTCAAGCATCACAACCCATTGGATCAGCTTATTACTATACCATGCATTCAAACTGCCTTTAGGCCACAGCCAGGTGGTTCAACAACTTAAACTGAAAAGCACAGCAGTAAAACAAGCCAGACATTTGCTGTACAGAAAGATATGAGAAAGCAGTGTCTGCTGATATGACTTGCAGAAAAAAAAATTCTAATTTGGTCAAATATGTGAAAAAATATTTTTCATCCAATTGATGAAACACACAAGTCAACACCAGACTACACAAAGCATGGAAAACCTTGCAGTTACCTCTAGCTACTCCTGCTGACTGGAACACTGCTGACTTAAAAGTTATTTCATACCAATGTACAACTCCAATGAAGGATGTGCAAATATTCTGGGATCTGGCACTAGAATTTCTTTTAGACAAAAAAATATTATATCTCACTGTGATTTACAAAAATAAAGGCCATTTGTGAATACTAAGGATATTTTTCAAGAAAGTCAAATAATGGATTTTAGTTAAGACATTCCAAAAGCAATTAATTCATGGGTGCTCAGAGGACGGCCTCCAGCAGTTCAAGCCAAGCACACACACAGTCCCTCAATGAATGGCTGTGATGGATAAACACACTACTTCAAGGAAGAATATTTCATTGACATCCATTCAACACCTAAGAAGCCTTCTGGACAGAGAGGTAAAACTTCCTTAGATTTTTCATTACACTTCTCTTGCTCACACTGTACTTGTCTGCAGTCTTTCTTAAATCCCCGTACTAGAAGTCCATTAGCATAAGATTGGATTTTACATATTTGGGGGGGTTTTAAAATATACTCACCACAAGGATTTTTAAATATATCCCACTATTCGAAACACTTTTGTTCCAAGAGCTGACCATTACAGACTATTTTCTAGATATGGCAGGACAAATTCCTTCCTGTCTGAGAGTTTCCATGGTAATAAAAGTCCCCTTTAAACACATTCACGGTGGTTTGGGCAGGCCAAACAGGCAGCCTTTGTACTGAAAAGCTCCCTCTTTGTACTCCTCTGTGCTGATCCTGCACAAACTACCGTAAAAGTGTATTTTAGTGGAGGCAGAGTAAAACTAAGGCTCACATCAGTTTCACACGACAACTGTTTATTCCACAGCACAGATACAATCCTCTGGAAGATTCCCTTCCCCAAAAGTTTTGAGTGGTTGGTGAAAGCAATCTGCAGGACAGTCTAGGGCATATTTCAAGCAGACTTAAGCCCAGGAACTTTGCCATTTCCACTATTAAAAGAGATGAACTGAAATGACCACCCTCCTTTTCCCATCCCCCCATCCAGTCTCATTGGTATTTGGAGATGGTGTATTTACACCAGTGCTTGCATCTCTAGTTAAACCACATACTGGTCTCAATTGACACCTCCACATCAACATAGAGATCTGTCTTGGAAAGGAACTGGGAGAATGACCTAATGTGGCTCAGAATGTTTGGAGGAATATATGGAAACAAAAGAAAAACACCTTCTAATGTTCAACAAAGCACTTCTCTTTAAATTTCTATCTATTTACACTTGTACTTCAGCACCTTTGAGTAATAGCAAAAATTTCAACACATTTAGGTCTTGTTACAAGCGAAGCTTTTTTTATTAGGAGTTTACATTTTGGTAAATCTCACAGCATTTAGAATTTAGAAAGAGGTTTTTTTCTGCTACCATTACAGCAGACCTAGAGATCAACTCCACAGACAACAATTCTCTTAAGGAACGAAATCATTAAGCAAAAACATGCAACTTGAATTCACTAAGAAAGGTTTCACAGCCATCCCTTAGATTTTTATTTCATTAATTTTCAAAAATTTGCATGGAGATCATTTTAGATAAAAGGTCTCTATATACTGGTCAACTTTGTTCCCTAGAGTTTTCAACATTGCAGACATCTCAAACTCTTAAGTGCAGCTCAGTTCCCAAGCCACTTTCCTTGCTTATAATAAGGAAGAGGAAATTTAAGCATCTAATTTGCACAGTAAGCTTTTCTCCAGTGCTACCATTAAAATTTGTGGGGTTTTTTCCTACCTCATCTAGTGGAAATTTCAGCATAGCACAGTCAGTGTAGCACAGAACTCTCTTATCCTGGCTTTTGAGAAAATGTATGAAGAAAGAAGAAAGAACAGCAGGAATAGCTCCAAGAAACCAACATAATGCTTCATTATCTCTCATCTCCACAGTTTATAACACCCTTCGAACACACACATGCACATCCCCTTTCTCACTCCCACCCCTGCCATGTAGCTCATGCCCTGCTGAGTGCCACTGCTCCAGAGAAGTCTGATCTTGACTGTAGACTCTCTTTGCTTCCCAAAACCTGAAGCAGTTTGTAAGGGAAGCATTATCCAGACGAGTGAAAAAAATCAGTCTTGAGATCACTTTCACATGCATAAGAATGAAAATACCTGATCTTTGTCAGATCCAATTTAGAGGCATTTAGAGTTTGTTTTTGGCAATAGAGGAAACAGCCTTAAAATTACAGCAAATTTAATATTGTGGGAGTAACATTTAAGGCAAGCAGACAGAATAGAAGGTGTGAGAAAGGCACATTATGCAGAACTACGTGACCCATAAACCCAAGCTACAGCTGTAACTTTCTGGAGAAGCTTTTTGGTAGGCAACTTTTAAGAACAAGATCAGACCAGATACAGGAAAACCGGGTGACAGCAAAGTATTCATGAAATGCATCTCAAGATAACAGATCTAGTAGCTCACTGACTACTGGCAACTGAAAAACTATGGGTTTAGCTTCAGCAAAGCTAACAGCATTTATTTTTTTCCAATAGAAAGTTTTAACTTGGGAAAAGAAACTGAACAGAATTTGTTTTGGTTGCCAGCAAAACCTGGTCTATCGCTTTCCTTGAAACTAGTCCAATTTAAACAAACATCAATGTAACATCCCACATTTCTCATGCTAGCAAATCTTACTAGGAAGACTTTCCACAAACACATGGTATTGATCAGTTATTATCAACAACAAAAAATTCATATGCAGTCCTTAAGGATCATTTGTAGTAAATCCATCTACTTCAGCAATCTAGCCATAAATCTATCTCCATAAACAGACGCAACACATTAGATGATTTTCACTGTAGGTTGTAATATTTCTGAGTATGTTTAAATTGCTCTCAAATTATGCTTTATCAAGCCATCATGCTTGATTGTAAGATAAGTGAATATAATCAGAAAAGGTAAACACTAGCCTCTATTTCTTATGCACCCTCTTCTTAAAATCAGAGTCATTGTACGACAAAGATTTCATTACCACCCTGTTCTGACAGAAACCAATATTAATTATTATTTGAATTAACCTTTGAGCCATAGTTTTCATCAGTACTCGGTAAAGACACAGACAATTTCTAATTACATTCTACTCTCATTATAAGTCACTAGGCTGTAAAGCTGCATCTGACAAGACTGCTATACTTGGCCTTGAAATGCTTTGGACTTCACTATAAATCTTTCAGAAACATCCAAGAACTCATTGAATACAAGAGCTATAACACAGGATGTTTCTCCAACAATTTAGAAGCCGTTTTAAAGGGATAGCAAGTATGATATAACTGAATTGCAATACTATTCCTGAAGCAAAATAAATTAGCAGTCTTTCTCATTCAACATCACTACATAGATGATCTTTTACCAAAAGTTAGATACAGTGGATTCACTTGGTCTATCAAGTGCAATTATTCAGTGATCATCAACTAATTCATAATTATATTCAACAAATAGTATAAGAAAATTAAAAATGTATAGACCGAGAGAAATCTGATTCCAAAGCTTACAGCAAGTATCTACAACATAAGCCATATTTATTACTGACCAGAGAGAAAGGTTTGATCTGCTAAAGAGTTATTAGTTCTCTAGCAGGAAATATGGATTTTAAGGGTCATAAATGAAGAATAACCTGTAATTAATATACAAAAATTAGTGTAAGAGGGCAATTTTTCTTCTGTAATTTTTCAGCTTTACCTCACATAATCACTTTGCTGCAGTTAGTTATCTAGCCAGGAAAAAATGAAATATACACATGGATTTGGGGAAAATGAATGCTATTCTGGAGAACAGGTTTCTACCCTTGACTATGCCAAATCTCTTGAACGAACAAATTAAACTTCTAAGAGAGTGATTTCTGGCTCTGTAACCCGAGCCTCACTTTTGCAACTTCAGAAAGCTCACATCTATGACTAACTCCAAATGTCCAATCTCTAAGCAAAAGACAGTTTTATTTGAAGGAATACCAGAGGCTGGGATCTATCAGGTTTCAAAACCAGAACTTGACTTAGCTGCTGACTCAAGACATATTTCAAGATAACAGAAGCATATTTCAAGATACCATTTTTAACCTTCCACTATTGAAAATACCTGTATCTTAAAACAGAAGCTTCAGTACGTAATCAGTCTAATTCCAGTGAATGACATTTCATGTTAAAGAAACCTTGACTTGGACTAAGTTTCACAACATGTATTACTTTAGATTTTGTTCATCTCAAAAAAAAACCCCAAAAAACCAACAAAACCCCAGCCAATGATCTCTCCTTCACAGATCACTTTTACGGATGTTGTTAATTACACAGAAGATCCAATTCCACAAACATTTTAAAGAGAAATTACAAGGACACAAGAGAACCTAATTTGAAGTTTGCATGGAACATGCCCGTTCTCATGTATTTAAACATTGTATGGATTCCATTAGGTAATGCACAGCAACTCTGTAATCTCACAAGGTAATGATGTTCCATGACTAGAACAATAGCTAGATTTAATCAAATTTATCACAAGACAGAATATGTTAAGAGAATTCAGATCTCTTGATTTTTGGAAATGGCTAGAGATGATGGATGGGACTCCAATCTATAAAAATGCAGTGTTTGTAGCACTAGTGTCAACAGTGTTCCCAATTCTAAACATGCCTCCATTAATCCTGTCCACATATTCTGAAACTATCCAGGCCCTTCACCTTAAGGCCCCAACTTGCTTACCCACTCAAATTTGCCATACTGGTTTGTTGCCTTTTTCTTTTTCTTGCAGTTAAATGTTTTTCAGAAATTACTCCAACATACAACTTCTCTGTATTACATTAGAATCTACCTGAATATTCAGATAATCCTTTTTCTTTTATGGCCAATACATTAAATGCACAGATTATTCTTCTACTTCTCTGTGAAAAACATTTAACTGGTAGTTTGACTATTTCTTTTCCAGACACACATGAGTAAAAAGAGACTAGAGAAAGAAAAATCATCATTCTTTACCATACAGAAACTGTACTTACACAGAAACAGATAATTTAATTCCTACTTCTTATCCTTATCTATCTCATTACTAAGAATGTGGGGCAAGTGATGGGCAAATGTCTGATTCAGATCAATAATCATATAGAGAAGGTGGAAAGGAGGCATCAGAACCAAGGTGGGACTGTCTGTCTTTATGAACATTTTAAAGTACTTTCCACATAAAATATCCAAGAGTTTGCTACTGTAATGAAACTTAAGGGTAGACCAGAAGGACAAATATATATCTGAGCTGTTGAAAAAGCAAGGAAAACTGACAACTTTCTGTCAAAGAGTCAGTTTTGATTTTATCCTACAACAAACTCTACATTGTGACTATTCTGCTAAGGCATAACTGTTTCACAGATCACAGAATCACAGAATAGTTTGGGTTGAAAGGGACCTTAAAGATCATTTAGTTCCAGTCCCCTAAAGCAAAGCACAACTTCCTCTCATGCCACACATCAACACATACACCCCTTTGATTAATATTAAGATAATACTAACAGGATCATTAGATCATCAACAGCAAACTTATTTGAAAAATGTATCTGGTGAACAGAAAGGTGGCATTTTAAAAGCCCCAAAAAGATATTGCCTTATTGCTGGGGGTGAAGGGAAAACAAGTGATATATGCCTTTGAGAAGGATCAAAGAAACAGGGGCAAAAAACCCTAAAATCCATAGTTTTGTTCATGCTACTAGATTAAGACCTTCTTCTCCTTCCCAGTGCCACTTTCAAAATCCTGTATGTGGGGGAGGATAGGGGACAAGGAGGTTAAGAGAGAAAACAACAGCATTACAGCACCTTGTTTTGCTTATCAGCTATTCATAGACCATGACAAAATCCCCAACTGTGCTCATGCCATTTTTTCACATCAAATTTGCTAGTGACATTTTCAACAAGCCTATAAGCAATGCATTCTAATAAATCAGCCTATAAAAGCATCTATTCCATTTAAAACTCAGTGCTAAATGACTGATAGCTTGTGATCTTCCAATAGCAGAGATACATCCTTCTATTGTACAACTACACAGCTTTTAAACAAATTCTAGATTTCCCCTCTATTCTTCATGAAAGTTACTTAGGAGGCAAAATTCAAAATGCATTAGTTAGGGAAGAGATACAAAAATGAATGGCAAGAGCAGCCATTCACTGAACACCACCTAAGAGAATTTACCATGCCAGACATGCTGCTTTTAATTGTGTCTAGGCTGGATCAGTTTCAATTCTTGTTATTTCAAATTCTGTTACCAACCTTTTCTTTGCAAACAGAAAACCACCTCTCCACCTTCTTTGAGGTGAAACTTTTGTATTAGTTGAACTAAGAAATGACCAAATCCTAAAATTCCTCTTTCTTAAAACAAACTGTGTATTTCTGCATAGTTCCTTTTCCTGTTACCCTCAGCAAATTTACCTGAACAGACATTGATTGCAATTTAACTTTCAAGTAGAAAACAAAACAACTGATGAGTTTATTTTGTACATATGGCATGCTATCTAGAAGCTGTAGTAGGTTTCATGAGAAGGCTTAAATATTAACTTAGCAAAGCAGGATCCCGACTCCTCAACAACTGAAATAGGCACAAGCCTTTCATGACACCTGCATTCCTGTTAATGACAAACTTCATTTTGTAAGATCTTTTTTTAATTCTTTTTAAATTTCTTCATCTTATGAACTCGTACTTGGCGCCCTTCAGAGCATCTGTTTTGAAAATGTAACTGCTGCTTCTCTATAAAACCAGTTTGCCTACTTTCATGACCATGAGTTCTTAAATATTTAGTGCTCTTAATACAGCCAACATTTTTTTCCATTACTTTAGTATAAAATTCCTCAAATTTCAGTTGTTTATGCTAGAATACTGTGTGACTGCATGTTACAGACTACTTTGAAAGACAAGTCACTTTCAGGAGAGCCTCTTCCCTAACACAAGTTACCAAATGAAACACAGAAGAAACAGTCATGCCTGTGACTTCAGATTTACAGACTTATGTCTTCCCAAGTCATTCTCAGCTAAGCAAAGCAACATAATTCTCAAAAATCCTGCAGTACGAAGTGGTTATTATTTGTGCAAAAGTTCTTCTAAATATGGTGCTCACACATCTATACATGAAGACATGAATAAACTCTTACTGTTCCACCACTGCTTCAAGCACCAAAGGTTTTTATACAGAGTGGTACTGTAGCATGTCACACACTATGATAAAACAGAGAGACCTCAGTACTAAACAATTAAATAATATACTACAGTACAGTTTTTCACACAGAGAGCCAAGAAAAAGAAAAGTAGAAGTTATGGCTCCCATGATAACTGCAGCTTGATTGTAATACTGTTTTATACTGTATATTTGAACAAATGCATCAATTTACAATTGATGGGGAATTATAACTGAGGGACACAGTCACATACTTTGTCTCACTCCTAAATAAATCAGTGGCATTCAAAATAAATTTCCATCCCACTTGTACAACTTGGTAAGGTGACCGGTTTGCTGGCAAGAAGAAATCACAGTATAAAAGCATTGAAACTGTATGTATCAGACTATTTATATGAAGTTACACTGAAGCACACAGGGCAATAATGCAACATTTTAACTAGAACATGGACTATTTAAACATCCATGAAATTATATTACCATTCAGATTTGTTCCTGTCGTATTTGACTTAACTTTATCATGATTCATGGCTACTGCTAATGAAATCCATTAAATATATTTAAGCTTAGCATTCTAAAACAGGAATAAACAGCAAAAATGCATTGTTGGAGTGCTTACTTTCAAAGAAAAAAAAGCATTAAAATGAGGAAGCTTTGTAGGAGAAACAAAATCAGGCAGTTAGACAAAATGTTTACAGACAAAAGACAAAAAATACTATATTGAAAATGCAGAGTCATGAGGAAAAAATGCATCACAGTTAAACCTCAAGCTGGGGATGCTATCAGTAAGAACATTTCTCAAGAAGAGGGGAATAAATTGGACCAAAGGAACTAGAAAGTAAAATTGCAAACAAAGATATGTTCCTAGAGGGGCAAAGTCATAAAGGTCCTTTCACAAATGCCAGGTATACAAAGCCTGATAGAGAATTCACTGGACTAGCATATAACCAAGATATGAAAGAATTATTCCAAGAAAATAAAAAATTACAAGTTTTCTGCATCTGCTGTCATTGGAGAAGCTAAGGCAAGCTTTCGTGTTTTTTGGCACATAAATCCTCAGAGGCAATTTTGGTCAAACCTGAAGGATAAAATAGCCTATCTGTTCACTATGCCCCATAATATCTCGGGTTCCCACACTGCCTTGTTGCCAAATGTGCATCAGTTTTGAAAGGTGGTCACACCTTTAGCCTGCCCAGAACTACAGACCAGCAGGTCTAATGTTCTCAGTAGAGCAAGTAAGTTGAAAATAGAAGAAACATGGGCACATACCAAAGTACAGACTACAGAAATGACACTGATGCTTTCCCACAATGAAGTCCTGTCTTACCAGTACTGGAGATTTCACTGAAGCAATTGAGAAGTGGCCAAAGTCTGAGCTAACTTGGATGACCAAAACACATGCCACCTGCTGAACAAAGGTCCTCCAGCAATGGTTCCTAAGGAAACTAAGCTACAACAGCAAAGGAGGGAAGATCTTCACATGGATGAAAGTAACCAGTTCAAACTAGGAAATGAACATTAGGAAACATGACCCAATCCCTTTCCAGACCTGCACTGACAGCATGCATATGAAAGATCTAGAAACAGCTGAACCTTGAAGTGAGTTTCCTAATAGTATTAACAAGTTTGTTTTGCTAAAAATTAAAATCATCGATGCAGGAAGCAGCAGACCTTCATCACACCCACTGAAGGTGGAACAAACTGCAGATGAGATGCAGTGGAAGGAAATAGGTAATAACGCACATGAGAAAATACAAGCTGACTGTTTTACATACATTTTACTGAGCCCTGACATGATCTGGGAGCTAGAATAAATAATCTAAGAAAACAAGATTTGTCAGAAGAGTAAACAGAACACTAAGTGTGTTTAAGAAAAAAAGAGATGAAAAAAACCCCACAGAATTGTATAAGAAATGGGATACACAAGTCTGTGAGGTGCTTACACCTTGCTGCAGTGACCGTGTTTGCTCTTCTCACCTCCACTTCAAAATTCAAATTACTGATGGACCAGAGAGGGGTGACAGGCATTTGAATACCCTTCTGAATCTCCAGCCTCAAGGAGGGCCAACCAGGGAGAGAATAAAAAAGTTTACAAAATCAAGAGCGGCATGGAACAGGTAAGCAGTGAACCATTGTTCTCCTTCTCTTTTAACAAGGAAACTAGAGAACATCAAACAAAACTAGCAGCTGGTAGGTTCAAAATAAAACAAATAGAAGGAAGCAGCTCTTCATACAATGTGTACTTAAGCTGCAGAACTCATTGCCACAGTCCCAATGCAAGCCAAGAATTTACACAGACCAAGAGAAGACTAGATGAATTCATGCAAGAGAAATTCATTAAGCATTACCTATCACTTTTTCTAAGGCAATTCTGAGCAGCAGAGCTGTGGAGGCTAAGGGGCTTGTTGCTCTGTTTCTGGATAGCCTCCACCTTGGTCACTGTGAAATAGGATTCAGATCTCTGGTACTAAAAAAGAAAGTTGATATTCGCAACATGGTTTTAATAGGTGTTGACAACTATGCTACTTCAATAATGCACCATTTCCAGTGTAACATTTCACCCTCCTTTCATGAAGATACTGTATTTCAGTCCATGTTACCAGTACTTCAAGAATGTGAGATTACAACATGTTAGAGGATCACAACATGAGAGACACAAGGACACCCAAAACTGTATCAGACCCTGCTGAAATTCTACCAATCCTGTATAAAAGATTATCCCTGTTCCAACAACAGAAAATTCAGAGAGAGTTTCTGATCTGGTTGTAACCCCTTAAAGGAGTAAAGAAAAAAAAAAAAAAAAAAAAAGAAACACTGATAATACTAAATACAATAGCACATACAGTACATCTCTGGACCTACTCAGTATCTACAGTGGGTTTTAAGTTCATTTTTTTTTACCAGCTCAAGAAAGTGTGGCTTTAATAACTCAAGTTATGTTATACACTGAAATGTTAGGAATACTGAACTTCTATTAAAAAAAATCTCTATGTTTTAAGGAAAAAGACTTAAAAACACCACTAAGTGGTAAAAAAATTGAAATTTTCATACTTTTCCTGATTTAAACAGCAGCTGTAAGAGATAATATCAGCTCAAAGCACTGGCCTGAAGCTTTACAACTGTTATAAAAAGGTACTTAAAATAAGTACAACATATTTAGGTTAAGCACTTAAAGGAATTACTAGAAGACTGAATTCAATCCTTGGTTCCAATCCACAAGTCATTGTGCAACGTCTCAGCTGCTGAAAACAAACCCTCTCTATTACCTATGAAGTGGGGACCATGCCCATCTCCTGAACTGGGGGAACAGAATTTTCCCTCTGCAAATTCAGAGCATTGGTGGTTGCTTTTGTAAGCAGTGGAGGAACCCAGTCTCTCTGCAACTTCCAGCCCACCCTGCTTTCTCCAACCCATGGAAGGTGCTGCTGCCATTCTGTGCTGAGCACAGCCCAAGCTTGAAGGCAGCAGCATATTCCCAAAGTAGAACAGACCTTCTGCTAGGCCTCTGTCAGAGACAAAGCAAAGCATGCCAGTGGTTTATTTTCAAGGACTCTAAATGATCAAAGGTTTCACAGGTACAGTAGAACTCACCATAACACAGATCACACCCAACAGATAATCTGTTTGGCTTCAGTTTAGTTTAGTCAGGTTAAATACCTGACTTGATACGGAAGAAAAACCTGACAGAAAATGTGAGTCAAAGGGGTTACTAGCACAGAGTAGAGAGTACACCCTCTGAACTCTTCCTACTGCTAAGACAAAGCTCAACATATTATGGCAGACTATTTGGCAAAGTTTGTTCAAGAAACTGTATAGGACAAGGAGGAAGCTTAAGGTCCCTAAACTCAATACACAAAATACAATTGTTTAGAATTTACTCCTAAGAAAAATATTTAAAGGAAGAAGACAAATCCTGAAAATAGCAGGGTGTTCAGACACAGACTCTAAACACTTAAAACAGATTTTTTTTTTTTTTTAAGTGCTGAATGTCAGACCAACTCTCCTTTTAAGGACAACATTTATCTACTTCCCAAGAGCGGTAGCAAGACAGAATAAACGCTTGGTAAAGAACCAAGATCAGCAACCATTACACATCCCACTATGGCAGACACAAAGCACATCCCTATGAACCTGGCACACCAGGTTGGAGTAGCACTTCAGGTCCTAGTTTCCAGCCACCTGCTCAGGTCACTAGCCTTGAAAAGAAGAAAAACCACCCAAGCACTCAGAAATGCATGAACTAAACAGCTATTTTGCCTTCTAACACTTCCATGTGTAATTAAGACAAGGAGCATCAAATTCACTCAGTGCAAGTGAATGTACTTTTTCTTATGGTACAGCAGAACTATATGCTCAAAATTTCTCCTGCTCTTTCAGAGCAAGCCTTGTCCATATACCAGCAACAGAAAGCATCCCAAAGTGGGAAAAAATACCCTTGCTGCTCCTATTCCAACACCTTGGGTTTTTTGGTGTTTTTTTTTTTTTTTTTTGAGGCAACGCTTAAGTTCCTTTTAAGCCCTTCCTGTAGCAGTGCCTACCACACCAGACACCTCCAAATGTAATCCACTGGAATAAGCAGCCTTTAAATTAAGGTGTTGTAAGGTCATATAGCAACAAGATGATCGGATTAAAGAGCAAGTGGAGTTAAGTTAATACTGAGTCACTATTTTAAGTTCTGTGTTCAAGACAACAGCATGATAGCCTTTCAAGCAGGATGGCTGAAGAACTTTTCTATTAAAAAAAAAAAAGTTTTATTTCTTGTCTAAATCTGAACATGAAATGAAGGACAGCAACTCATCACACAGACAGGATCTGGTCCCAGAGACAGATGTTTTACAGCTGTGCTTTGGGCTTCCTAAAGCCCATTAGAGCTAGCACATACAATTCCTAATATAAACAAGCTGCTTTTAGTAACTACAATATTCACTCTGAACACACACAACGCTAGTCAGGGCCACCACTCCTCACAGTTTCCACCAAATGCAGCTTACAAGGCCCATAAGATAGAATGTAAATACCCTCTCTTGCACCTCCTGCCATCCCCTGTAGATCCTGAAAAGAATTTTTTTAGATGCAAAACCCAAGGAAAGGAATCTAGAAGGTGCACTACATGGAGGTTTGGTTTTTTGTAACTATGGCAAGAATTTACCTTCGATTAACACACATACAATTGCCCAGATCTTGAGAGAAACAGGAAGGAAAGCATGAGCTTCCACTCTTCCACCTGCCAAGAAGTCCCTTTCTGTCACACTGCAGGCAATATACACAAGTAAGCTAACAAAAAAGCCAGGGCTCTTCAGAATGCAAGCAGATTCTAATGCCACATTACTGCTATGCTGAAAGAGTCACCTCAAGCTGACAGGTGGATTGAGCAGAAGCTGCAGTCAGAAAGCCTGACTTTTTGTAAGTTGTTCATTCCTCTATTAAGCCACACACTGTAAACTGCCCATTTCTCTCTCTGGAGAGCAGCAAGAGCACAGTATTACAGAAGTGACTAAGCAGCATGTTATTTAACTTGCAATGTTAGACTTGCAACTTTTTTTCATCAATTTTAACAAGTAGGAGTGCATTCACTTCACTGTCAGAAAGTTTAAGACTATGATAGGAGTAACAGCCTCAGCCACCTACTAGGACCAAGCACTCATTTCATCTCAAACCAGCAGGAAAATGTAAATAGTTGGGAATATTCTGAATAACGGAACCCACTGAATTACTGACTGATGAAACTTGATGACACTGAAAAAAACACTGACTTGATAAAATTTGAGACACACAAATTGACTCAAAGCTGATGAAGCTAATGAAGAATTTCAAGCTTGCAAAAAAATAAAAAAAAATAAAAGCCAACGCAAAACCAACAACAACCCCCTCCCTCCTTTTCTTGCGAATAAATTGTTTCAAAGACTAAATACTTCACATTTGAAAGAGCAAACAAGTTATTTATAAATTAGTAAATCTTTTAGGCTTTTGTATTCCTACCTGAAGAGGAAAACTGATTTCTGGGCAGTGGATTATTAATTCTAACAAATTGTTTATAGCATGCAATCCATAGCATCAACGGAATAAACAAATTTTAATATCCATTTTAACTCAGGCCAGCACATTTTTCTTTTTGTGTCCTTTGCTTCACAGATGATTACTCTATTTCTCTTTCTCCCATGAAGGTTCCCAGGCAACTGATCCAATCCACTTGCTCACTGCCACCAAAATGAAAAGATGAAAAGGGCTTGCTGCTCTCCAAGCCAGCGGCCCCCCTCGTCCTTAGTACCAGCTCTGGTGTTCATCAGATCCTTTTATGAGCCAGTTTGATTCATTACAACAGCAAAATGCTCTCCATTTTACAGAGTTATTTTTCTGCCATTTTGGTGAACTAAAGTGGCTCACAGAAGGACCTGACAAGCACTGCTGCCGAAAAAAAGTAGCAGAGCCATGTGGTTGTGAGGAAGGGTGCAGGGGGACAAAGGCAGAGAGGAAACTTCTCCTTTCAGAACAATGTCCGGTTAAATTAGCTCACTGCATTTCTCAAACCATACCCTGACTTACAGATGATTAGATGGACCACAAGACAACATTCAACAGCTTTCAGCTATCTTCAGAGCTACAAAAAACTTAGCATACAAAAAAAGAACTCTTACAGAGATTTAAGTATAATACTCTATCAGAAGAAAAAAGTTCTTACAAACATAGTATCAAGATAAGGATATCTAGATGAGGAGGGTAAAGAAAGCTTGGCAGATTTCACTCTAATTTTTTTTTTGGGGGGGGGGGGGTGTTTTTAATTTAAAAAATGAACAAACAAAAAAACCAAAAAGAAACAAGCAAAAAACCAAAAAACCCAAACAACTCTGGGAATGACCATGAATCTCAGTAAGCATTATGATGGAGAAACAAGTATTTTGGATAAGCAGAAAAGAGCAAGAACTTTCGTCGCCAGTATCCAAAATAAACCTAGCAGAGGACAGCTTACATGCCTTAGAGAAAATGCCTTGAGGGAAGGAGGCAGTCAAGCCAACAAGGTGGAAGCAGGTGCTACAGCTGCCTAGTCCCCAGGTTTTCTGCCCGGTGATTTCTGTCCATGGATCAACCTGCCTCATTACGTGGTGGACTGCCTGCTCCTGATGTACTGCTTCACTCCAGAAGAGAGAAGTCAAGGTGTATCAAATGTATCACTCCCACAGCAACATTGAATCGATCTCACCCTTCAAAGTTCATTGCCTACCTGGAGGCTCCTCAACGTGGAAACAGTGGCTTCCAGCATATGCTGAAGAGAAAAAGCACCCTGCCCCAAAACACCACCATTGTCACACCTTGTCAAATTAGAGAAGAGATTTTTAGCTTTCCTGACCCTACCAGCTTCCTGCCAAAAATCTTCATGTTGGGCAGCCACAGAACATACCACCAAACCCCAAGTGACACACAGGCACACAAAGGAAGACAGCAGCAGATCCCAGAAGTCCCACCAGGGGATAAGTTTGGGCACACAGCCTGCATCCCAGCTGTGTGAGATAATATTCACCTCTAAGAACCCCTCCTAGTCCAGTTCCTCAGACATCCAAAACCTGCATTGCCCAACCAGCCCCATACTGCACAGTCCAGTAGTGCCACTGGTCATGCAACCATCTCAGGGGAGTCACACGTGAACCAGTGACAAGCCAAAGGTTGTCCATCCAGAGAGGCAGGCAGGAAGGTAAGTGCCCTGGTTTCTTTTGAGAGAGGAGACAGAGAAAGGTGAAGAAGAGAAAGAACTCAAGGAGATTAATCTTTTAAATCACAATGCTAGGGAAATTTCTTATGAGAAGAGATATGGAAGCAATTGCTTTCACCTGCCATCTTTTCTGTAGCCAAGGTTTTTTTTTTTTAACCGTACAAAATTAAGTAGTCATTTGAGGTTTGGGCAGGGGGGTGTGAGACCTTAACTTACTTCCCTCAGAACTCGCCATTCAAGAATTCAATCACCTTAACCACAGCATTTCTCTAATTGTAGCCATGGTAAGTGAAAAGCCACACAAATACCCTCCTTCCATTTTTATTTATTTTTTAAATAGTTTTAGTGCAACATCTAATATGCTCAACTTCTAAGACTACTACGTACTACGAAGATTCCCGGACCCAAGCTGTAAGACTGGGTCTTACAGCACTAGACTTCTGTTCTTCCAACAGCCATGCCATTTCTATGAAACAACCCTTCCTTCAGCATGGCTTTCCACAAGGTTCAAATCCTGTTTGAACTATAAAAGTATGTTCACTAAGAGTCACTTCTGTGAGAGAAGACTGCATGGGCTGGGGAATACTGCAAAACTGTAGTAAGAAGAAATGTAGGTGAAACAGGCAAATTTTTTCTCTAACCTCTTTAAAGATTCCAACAGAATTAAAGAAGCATGTTTCACTTACTTCTGTACCAAAAAAAAAAAAAAATAATGAAAATGACAATGTTCCTTTGTAGGAATCAATACAGAAATAAAGAGGAAGTGAAGCTGAAGCCTGCTTATTCACTTCCCCCCATTCCCCCCATTCAAGAATGATGATTAAAGTAGAATGAGGCTGTATCCCACTTACAAAGCTGAGTGAATGCAAAGCACAGCAGACACCTCACAAAGGTACTGATAAATAAACTGAATTACTTAGCAGTTCTCTCCCAGACTAACATCCTGAGGCAGTCCAGAAACCCCTATTTAACTCACTTTCTGAATGATTCCTTCCTAAATCAAGAGAGATATTAAACTTGCTCACTATAAACTCCCAGTTTAATTCTTCACGGTTAAAACAACTCAAGGCAAGAATTATACTCTTAGTGAGAATCCCCTCATCAGAGTTTAAAGGAATCTCTGAACTCACATAGGCACTGGCTACTACATCAGAGGGCCTTCCTTTAAGCCATCCTGACACAATTAAACCACCCTGCGAAGCTGCCTGATCTTTCCAGGAATTAGCAACATAGTCCCAGTACCTCTCAAACCAAGAACTGGAGATGGTGAGCTGCCTGTTTTTTCGCCTTGCAATAAACCACCAAATCCTACAAGCAGCTACTTCAGTCCAGAAGCAGCACAAACCAGAGCACATTCTCAAAAATCCACAGGACCTGCCTAGATACATACCAGACAGTTGAGACGAAAAGATGAAATCATAATCTTAGATCTCATTTCAAGACAGTTACTGCAGTTATGGTTGTTTCAGTATTTCTTATCCCACGTGAGAAAACAATACACATTCAAACACAGAACTTCAAGCAGCAGGATACTTGGGATGCCTGATTCCTGGACTTCAAATAGGCTCTCCTGTCCAGGAACAGGTAAGGTTTTGAAAACATTTGTTATACCCTGAACAACTAGTTAAGATGCATCCTTGAAATTTACCAGTCTCTCACCTTAATGCCCTTTTTATCTCAGCCTTATCAGAATGATTTTTGAACATCTGTTAGCCTCATCATTACTCTCCTTCCCCCAATCCTCCTTTTATCGTGCATTACAATAACCACCAGTTATTGCCTTTCTGGCAGTTAATCTTCAACTTGAAGAAATACTAAACTGCCATTCTCTACAGTACAGACTGACATGCACTTTCCTGCAAGACACTTTACCAAGTAGCATTTCAGCTTTGGATTTCAATCTCAACAGCTATATTGATGGATTCTCTTTGAAGCAAAGAATATTTCCTCATAACTTGTCATCAACTCAGACTTCCCACTTACTAGCTCATCCAAGTTAATACCAAAGACTTGAACTGAGTTTCTCAGTTTCTATTATGTAAGAGCTTGTTTCACATTTCTCCCAGAACAGCACCACCTACCTCAATGCTTTCCATGATGAAGACTTTCTCCGTGTATTGTCCTACTACTGATGTCTAAACTTCCAAAACTCCAGCTTTCAGCTCAGCTTTAGTCTTCACCTGAATTCTCTCCCAAAGAATGACGAGTATTCCTTTGCATTTAGTGACTACCCACTTAACAAATCCTGTTTACCCTGTAAATAAATCCATAGGCTTCCTATTTAAAGATCGAGGACAAAAGTGCCTTTATTAAAGTCTTCCTTGGCCTTGCTCCATGTTCTGATCTGCTTTACCACTGGTCACATAGTTCCTAGTCTCCAAAGCTCCCCTATTTCTTTCAGAAATATCACAATCCCCTCAGGAGCTCCTCCCCACACCCCAAATTTCTCTCCTTGGCAAGGGATAGCCCACAACAGCTATGTCCATTTCAAAATTATCATGGGACTAGACCCTCCCCACTCAGTGCACAGAGCAAGAGAAACCACTACAGCTCTAGCTATCCACTGTTAAAAGATGGGGGAAGGTCACTTTCATGAAAACAAAACTTGAAACAAGAGGATTTTCCTCTTCAAAGGGTCATGAAGAACCTTTGGGAAGCTGCCAGCACACTGCAGCAGCCCCCTGCTCTGCTGCCAGCCATCCTCTTGCCATGACAGCATTCAGGGACTAACATGAGACTTCATCAAGCTTTGGTGCAGCCATCCCCCCCGCCCCCACACACACCAGCTTAGGCATCCTCCATGGTTTGGGTAGAAAGCAGCATTATTAGGAGTTGAAATGCATGTTTATTTTGCCACATCTCCTAATTATCCAGGGCTGGCAAGAAAACACAACTCCACTAAGCAAACAGAAAGCAGTATGAACTGGAAAAAAGATTAAAAACCCAACAGGAAAGGCATAACCTGAAGAGGAACAAAATCTATGGGAAAGTTGGGGGGAGGGGAGTAGAATGAGGAGGAAGCAGAAATAAAGTTTTGTTTTCAGAGCAGGACTGCCTCTGCTGCACAGAAGGAATCATACTTTGTACATCAGATGTACACCTCCACAAAATGTTTTAAGTGACACTTACTTTGTAGATAGAGATCAAAATGAACTATGGGGAGGTCAATTTCTTTCAAAATCAAGAAATTTTAAAGCTAGCTACCTGTTGAAGTTCTAGCAGTAAGCAGAGAGCTCAGCTGAACAGCCTAAAAAGTGGCCCTAGGACATTAAAATAAAGTGCTTCCAAAACCATCCAGCACTGGATTTGCCACATGCCAGCTACTCCCAGGCAGGTAGGTAAGTTGGTGCACTGCTCTCCCCAAACACAAGCTCATATTTAAATCAAACCTGAACAGAATAACCTCTAGGATCAGGACCATATATGTGAAATTTTATTTTCCCCTCAGAACCATTAGGAAGAGGGCAGACATTTTGGCTGCAATGACTTTTTCCAGACAATTGATTCCCAAAGTTATTTATTCCCCACCATTCCCCTCAAGGCCCTCTCGTCACAGCAATTGTCTGTGTCAGAGGAAGGTTGGACTCAGCTCCCATGAAAGCCAAGCAAAAACCACACCCAAAATAGCTATATAGGTCACAACAGAGCAAAGAGAGCCCTACATCATGCCAGCAAGGGCTTCTGGTTAGTTCCCATATGCCAATAAGCTTTCAAAGTCATGTGTTACAATGTTCTACTAAAACAGTAGCTTATAAGGCAACTAGCACTCTTTTACTGAATTCTAACTTTTAAAAGAAAACACCTTCATTAAGTTGTATCCCTCCATTTTAGATATATTTTTTTTTCCCCAGGAGAATGCATTTAGCATAAGGACAGGCAAAACAACCAGAGTGCTTAGAAGCTGCTTCAGAACAGAATTCAGAGAAGAACCCAAGTGGCAGCACAAAGATCCTTGGTTTTGGCTCGGCTTCTTCTAGGTGCATGTTTACATCTCAGAAAAGTCACAATGTTGGAAGCTAAGAGCTAATCAGCTTTTATATACTTAAGAATACCCTTAAGAGCTTTGTTGTCATATTTGGGCTCTTGGAATGTGTCCTTTAGGTCATAACCTCCTTTTTATTTTTTGCATCATGCCTTCCAACCTCATTTTCCAGGAAAGGTTTTTTAGTGCACAGCTACGACGTGGTGTTTCCATGACTGCTCATGTTGGGTAAGATGCGAATCACTGAAAGTTAGTCAGATTGTGCAGGTGGAAACAAATCAGCAGGAAAACTTCCATCAGGTTTCAGTAGCTCGTCAGAACCCTAATAAAAACACGGGATGTTTCTGCATATTGTACCTCACTCCTTCTTCTGAAAGAGTTTTAAAAATTAAATCATAGTTGGAGTTTCCCTTTGCCTTTTTATCACTGCTACAATATAGACAGCATTTAAGATTTTCTTCCATTAAAATCCAGTAGTTTGTATTTGTGCTAACAAGCTATTCATGGAAATATAAATGACGAGAAATGATGGAGTTAATGTCTGTCTTAATGATGAAGCTAAATTGATAGCTGAATGGCCAAGCTAAATTAATACAGTAACTTTTCTGTTGGAAAAATGAAGGCTAAAACCTCACCTACACACAAAAGACTCATTTGTCAGAAAGACAGTTTAATTATTTACTAAAATTTGCAGTTTTCTCTTGTATACAGGGAACATTAAAGTAACATAAAAGTATCACCCGTGTTACTTATGGGCATCAGTTAACCAGCTCATAAATCTGAGCAGTTAGTGATTTGTTCACAGCGGACAAATACATAAGGGTTTGGAAGTGAGGATTTGAGGGAACTGGGGGCAGGAAGACCTTCAGACACACACACCACTTGTCACACAGTTGCCTGTACCCTTGCTAGCCACACACATTTCTTTGAATCACGCCAGATTTACAAGAGCAAATACCAACCAGCACATTCTAAAAGCTTGCCATCTGAAAATTAATGTAAAATGAGTGGGAAATAACGGATAGAGGTAAGGCACAGGATTCAAGGAGACACCTGTATTTATTTCCACCCTCTTTCTTTCTGGTTACTTTTTTCAACCTCCTCCCACCTTAGCAACCTCTACCTATCACACCATACGCTACAAACAAAACCAAACCCCAAACAGCCAGCTGCTATAGGATGCCTTGGACACGGCAGAACACAGCCTCACTGCCATACTTCAGCAGCTCTGGGAAAACCTGAGAAGCCCTTATTACTCAGGCCTTTCCAGCTTTACAGAAAATCATGTCTGGGTTGTCTTTGTTTAGGTTTTGTTGTATCACCACGCTGCAGGTTCTCCTGCCCGCAGGGCCGCTGTCCGTGGGGCACAGACCTGGCACGGAGCCCCCCTGTGTGCTGGGGCAGGACAGGCCCACTGACCACGACACCCACCCACCCCTGCCAAGCCCAGAGTGAGTGCACATCCTTCTTCAGTGCACTGCCTGCAGCTTCACCATCGGCCTGATCCACCTGGACTCCCAAACAACTCGTTTCATGTCTTATAAAAGTCCCAATATTATTTGGGCGTTAATGGGAAATACCGCGAACATTCGTCAGAAGCTTTGCAGTTCAAAACAGCAAAAAATTCACATGGAAAAACACTACACTCAGGTTAACTGACCCCTCTACATAGACAGGGAAAGTCCTGCACTGCTCCTTTGACACAACTCCTCAGGTTTCTGCATTAACCAAATCCAAAAGGAACAGGTCACAGCTGAAATCTCCCATCACTGCACAGAATTTTGACTGCAATAGAGAGTATTCCACTAAACCTCATTTTTACTGACATTGTTAGAATGCAACACCCCTAGAAATTTTTATTTTCCTAAAAGGACTGTGTGATCCTTGCTTGTGATTGAAACTTTCCTTCGTTACTGAAGAGGCAATAAAATAATTTTGGGTTACAAATATGAGGCTTTTTCCCCTGTTTAAATAACCTAACCTGGATTTACAAGCAATAACACAAATGTCATCACATTGTTAAATATTTAGTAAGATATTTGGTCAAATATGATTATCCAATTAGTATCAGCGAATCAGTAATTCAGTTACACTTGCAATCACAAGCATTTAATACTCTTCTAAGAGCTGGTGCAATGGCTTAATATTGATCTTATAAATTTCTTACTAAAAACAGCTCAAAAGAGACTGAAAATAAGCAGTTCAGGTTAACAGAAAGACAGGACAAGATGTGGGAATCTGTGGCATTCACCAATACTTTAGTACAGGAAATTTTGTTTCGCAAAATTGTTTCAAACTTCACATTATGTCTAAGACCAAAAATAATTACTTTTTTCAAGCAGCTGTGGTTTTAACCTAGAGGAAAATAATACACTATCAAAAGGATCTCTGCAAAACCCTGAGCACATTTACAACACCAAACAAGAAGAAACAAGCAATACTCCCCACTTTTAGTAGCTGGAGATGCGAAAATATATAGAATGTAACTGTTCTGATCACCTGTTACAAACCTCAGAAAGAAATGGTTAATTTTCCCCCAGACTGCATCTTATTTTAGAAGTGATTACTAGAATTTTTCTGCTGCTGTTGTAAATGTAGACTTCTTCAAAGGAGCTCTCTCTAACTATCACCTCACCGTTAAGTTTGTAAGCAAACCGGACATCTAAAATACGGTCTGTGCTGAGCACTGTGATTTTTTAATTATTATTTTTATTTTGTTAATAAGAAAAAAAAAAGTGTTGGAAACTTTCACAGTGGAAACTAGAGAGCTTGGAAGTTCCTCTCTAAGCAGCACCCAGCAATGGAGAGGAAAGTGTTCTGCATACGTGCCCCAAGCATCCAGCTACATTTTAGCTTTCAGCCTTTTTATTATCATTGTCAATGAATGGGCCCCAGTCAAATTAAAGCTGCCATTTTAGGTTAAAGACTGGAGAGCCTCTGTTGTGCAACAGCGAGACAAAAACACTCCAAGCGACAGATGCAGCACTCTCATTGGAAAATGATGGATTTCAACTTTTACAAAGAAAGAAAAAAAAAAGAATAATAATTACGGATCATGCTTTTTAATATGAATTATATATTGATACTCACACATTACCGCAAACTAACGGGATTTATAATTGGGAAAAATCAGCTACCCATGCTGCTAAGGTCATAGTCATTAAGATTTTTTTGCCGTCGTTAGAATGGATGATCTGTGAGGAAATGAACAGAAACATTTTTTGTTCAACTTGCTTGTTTGTACCTCCGCTAGTCCCGTATAATACAAGAAAAAAAGAAAGAAAGGGGGAAAAAAAAAAAAAAAAAAAGCTAACACATTCTCCTGAAAGCCATCTTCCAGGATAAACACTGCTCGCGATCTGCTTTGATGAGAGTAAAAATCGAGACGAACATCGACACAGAAACAAACTTATCGCACCGAGGTTATTCTGATATTCCCCAAGCCAAACATCCGCGGAAGCCCAAGTGGCAGGGGAAATTAAAAAAAAATAAAAATAATAATAATAATAAAAAAAAGCTTCTCGCAAATGAAAAAAGAAAATCGCCCTTTTCTGTAGTGGGGAGGCACGCTCGGCCCCTTCCCAAACGAAAACAAAGGCAGAAAGTGGGTAAGTGCGGGAGAGTTGCGCGGCGCCGCGCGGCCCCGCAGCGGACAGGGAGCTCCCGGGCATCCATCGCTACTTTCCTTTTGTCCATTGTCTGTTTAAAAAACAACTACTTTAAAGCCGGGCGTGAGCGGGCTGTCGGGGGGAGCCGGGGAAACCGGCTCCATTTCCAGCCCGTGCCCCACGGCCACCCCGTTCCCCAGCACCCCGACCCGCCCCCCCCGGACACCCACCCGCGAAGACCGGCCCGGCAGCGCGGGGCGCGCCCGGAGGGGCTCCCCCGGCGTGGGAGCGCGTCCCCTGATTTAGCGCTACCGGGATAAATGAAGGCAACGTAATGATGGCTGCTCATTGCCTGCAGCGCCTTCTCCCTGAGACTCACTAACAACCCTGCCCCCCTCCCCCCGCCACCGCTCTCTCACACACACCCGCGCACACGCACAGGCGCTGCCCGCTCCCCGCCGCCCCGCACGCAGCGCCCGCCGCCGGCCCCGCTCCGCTTCCCACCGCGCCCCGCGGACCGAGCGCGGTTGCCCCCCCGCTCCTCGCTCCGCGCCCTGACCGCTCTGGCCTCAAACCACCTTTTTCCGCTCACCCTCAAAATGGCCCGGAACGGGGTGGGAGGGAGCGCGACGAGGGGAGCGCCCCGGCCCCGACCCCATGTGCGCGGCGGCGGCAGCGCCTCCCGCCCGCCCCGGCTCCGCGCCAGCGGAGCGAAGGTACCCGGCGGGGTGAAGCCCCTATTATGCGGCGTCCGCCGGCAGCGCTCCGGCTGCCTCGGGTAGCGTTCTCCCTTCCCTTCCCGTCCCCTCCCTCTTTCCCTCGCTCCCCTTTCTTCTCCGGCCGCCGGGGAGCGCCGGCCGCCCCCTGCCCCCTCCCGGTGCCGCCGGGGCAGGACGATCCCCCCGCCGCGCGCACCGGCGGCCGGAGCGGCACCTCGTGCTCCCGCCTCCCTCCTCCTTCTCCTCCCTCCCCGCCCGCCTTCCTGCCGCCCGCCGCCACCCACCGCCCGGCCTCCGCTGGGGGTGCCCCCGCTGCGGCCCGGCCCCGGCCCCGGCGACCCATGTGCCGGCGCGGAGCGGGGAGCGGGGCGGTGCCGGGCCGGGCCGGGCCGTGCACGGCAGGGAAGCGCCCTCACTTTGTTAGCGCTTGTTGTGCCGCCGCGGCCGCCGGGAGCCGTCAGCGTGGTCAGCGGGGGAAGCGCTCCCGCGGCCATCCCGGCCGGCGCTGGGCCCCGCCGCCCCCGCCGCGCAGTTTCGCTCAACTTTTCCCGGATTTTTAGTCACCCTCCAAACTTGCGGAGAGGAGCGCGGGGGGGGTGGGGGAGAAAAAGGGAAGGGGAAGGGGCGCCGGCGCTCTGGCTCCCCGGTGCCCTCCCCTCCCCCGAGGCGAGGCAGGCGGCCGGCCGGCCGGCCGACCGCAGCACAACAAAAAGCCATTTACACCCGGGGAAGTGCCCCGCTGAGACACCCCCCTCAACACACACACCCCCCCGCCCCGCCTCGCCCGGAGCCGCGGCAGGGCTCAGCATCCCCCACCCCCCCCGGACCGCCGCCGGCAGCGAGCACCCCCGCGCCGCTCCGCTCCGCCGGGGACAGAGACCTGCCGCGGGTCCCCTGCTCCATGGCCGGCGCCCGCCCTCCTTCCCTCCCTCCCTCCGCGCCCAGCGAGGTGCGGGGTCACTCACCGGGCCGGTGCGTGGCCGTCGGGGACCGGTGTCCCCCGCTCGCTCCCTCGCTGCCCTCCGCCGAAGGGCCGGGGAGGAGGAGGGGACACGCTCCGGAGTTGGTGCCGTCGGCCGGGGGGGGCGAGGCGGGGTGCGGGTCTCGCACACAACACACACGCACACAACACACACGCACGGAGTTGCTCGCTCGCACCGGGGCTGGGCTAAGAGGGGAGGAGGGGGATCCCTGACCGGGGCGGGCAGGCGAAGGAGGGGTGGAAGGGAGGGGAGGGAGAGGAAGGGTCAGCGCGGGTCTCGGGTAGTTTCGGGGTCTCCGCCGGCTCCGCTTCGCTCCTTTGTGTAATTTCACTCGATTCAAGTTTAATCCGATAGTTCCCGAGCGAGCGAGCGCGCCCGCCGGAGCCGAGCCGAGCGCGACACCAGCCAGCCAGGCGGCTGCCGCCCCCTGCGCCCGCCCGCCCCCGCCGCCTCCCTCCCTCCTTCCTCCCTCCCTCCGCCGCCACAAGGCGCGCCCCCGACACCGCCCCCTCCCCGGGGGCGAGCGCCGCCGCGCGCCCCGCCCCCGCGACGTCACCGCCCCGCCCGGCATAATTTATGCAACGAGGAGAGAAGGGGGGGAAAGGGGAAAAAAAAAAAAAAAAAAAAAAAAGAGAGGACAAAAAAAAAAAAAAAAAAATAGGAAACCCCCCCCGCCCCGGGCGGGGGAAGGGCGGGGGTCACTAACCTGCCTGCGCGCAGCCCGCCAGCGCCCCGCCGGGGCTCCGGCCGCCCGCCGGCCGAGGGAGCGCAGCCGCGGGGCACGGCGGGGCTCGGCGTCTTCCGTGCGCTCCCCCGCCGCTCCGCTCCGCCCCGCCGCACTGACCGGACCGAGGGGGGGCCGCTCCGCACCTCGGGGTCAGCGCCGCGCCCGCCCGCCCCGGCGCGTCCCGTCCCGTCCCGGGAAACTCCCGGTGAAGCCCGGGGGGTGTGTTGTGTGTGAGGTGTCACTGTGTCACCGCCGCTCTTCAAACTTCCCAACCGCGGCGGCGAAACGAAAACGAGAGGCGTCCCGGGAGGCTGCCCGGCCGCCCGCCCCGGCCCCAGCCTCTGCCCCCGGACGGGCAGCGGGCACCGCACCCCCGCCCGCCTCTCTCATCCCGGCCACCGAGGCGGGGTGGGGCGGGGCGCGGGTAGGATCGCCCGAGACCGCGGTTTAGGGTGGACTTTGTCCCGAGCGGGTCGGGCTTTCAAAGGGAAGCGGCCATTAAGCGCTGCCCGCCCGCCCGCCTGCCCGCCCGCGGCAGCGCCCCCGTCCCGGCGGGGCCGCGCTCCCCCGGCACCGCACCGGCTCTGCCGCTGCCCTGTTTGGGAGCGACGCGTCCCAATTCGCGATACAAACCGAAACAAACTCATTCCGTAAGTAAATTAGACAAATCCCACCCAAAAGTGATTACCAGTAGCGCGCTTAGCGGTCCTCCCCACACTGCTCTGGAAACTAAATAAGCGTCTTAAAAGTATAAAGAGATTAAAGCGTAAACCCAGTGCAAAGATACTCGGCATTACAGGAATTTTCAGCGAGTCATTTGACGAGATAACTTTTTACCATCATTGCTTGTGGCAGGTTGAAGAAGGAAAAACAAAGTCATGTGCTCCTCAGCGGGGACACCCTCCAGCTCCTGCCGCTCCCTTTAGGGGGCTGTTCGCTGCACCCACAACTCCTATCTTTTCCGTGGGAGAGAGAGAAGCCGTCCTGTCCTCATAGGATCTCACACAGCTTCTCCTCTACGCTCTTTTAACACACAGTTAGTAAGCTGGGAGCTGGATCCAGACAACGTGAATGTCAAAAGCTTCTCTTGCTTCTGGGGTTGTTGGCTCCCTCAGTCCGGGTGTCCGTGCTGATTCCGCAGCCATGAGGGCCACTACAGCTGCAAAAATATTTCACGCTTCTCCAGAGGAAGTGTGACACTCTTCCACACTGTGTCACTTATGCCTGGCCTACTCTGTCTCCCTTGGGTTTAGGGGAAAGCACCTTTTGGGAGAAGGGAAGGTTAGCAGTTTGAGAGTCATCACCATCTTCCATGCAGCTGGGCCCGTGCAATCACCCAGCAAGGGGCCAGCAGCTGGGATGGTGTTGCTGTCCCAGGTTTTCAGCTGAAAAATGCATTGAAAAGCTGATAGCACGTGATGGTGCAGTAGAATACACTCCCTGTTCTTCACCAAGGTCTTCCATGAAGTTAAAAATAGCAAGTGGAAATAGTATTAAAAAGCAAAACACTTTAAAGCAGCACAATCCCCGAGTATACCTTCACTAAATTTGCCCAGTTTACTGTTGTTCTATTTTTATTTGCATTTCTTTACTTTTTGGGGGAAACAAACAAACAAACAAAAATCCCCAACAAACCTACACAGAGGTATTTTCCCGAGTTGCTAAATGTAATCAGTTTCAGTTTTCTCTTGCAGTATGTTAACAGATCAGAGAGAAAACAGCCTAGAAACACTTACCCCAAGTCTGTTTTTCTGCGTGCATCTTTTAAGTGCACCTCTAATCTGACAGCCAAGCACCCTGCCTGGAACACCCCTTGCTTTCAAAGATTTAAGTTCTCCAAGATTTAGGGGCACGAGAAACTCATTCTGAGACCAACTGCCAGCAGCCTCAATGCTCCCTCTAGAACTTGTTTCAGTTTCTTGTTGAGCAGAAATCAGATCGCAAAGCTGCCGAGCATGAAAAGTGTTCAAAGCATATTGTGGTGACAGGGTGAGCCAACCAAAGAAATCCTGCACTTCTTTAAAAAAAAAATATATATATTAGCATGGCAAAAGCAGTGAGAGGGAGCATGGATAGGTACTTGGTTAAATGTTTGTTCCACGGGGAAAAAAATGCCCCAGTCTCTACTGCATGTGTCTTGTAGAAGGCACAGAACCAGCTCCTCAGGTCCCATAAATCATCCTCAGGCCGTGGCCTATGGAATCAGCTGGCTTACTACTCGGGTCATAAAAATGTGCAGGGAGTCTCCCAACGCTTTCCAACATCAGAAGACACAGAATCTGCAAATAGCACTTTCACAGAAGTGGGAGAATTACAGCCATTCCCTAACTCCTCAATAACAGGAAATAGAGAGTAAGGAAAAGTGCCGCAGTGGTTTCACCACTGCAGGGTGGGACACGGTCAAGGTGTGGCACAAGTTCACACACATGCACACTCAGTGGTAGTACCAGCCATGGACAAAATACATCATTGTGCAGCTGCTACAGGGGAAAGATTTTTGAAACCTTAACTTGTGCTTCAACCAGTCCCCAAAGAGAAAGCTGTAACTCCACGAGTTACCAACAAAGCAGCTTCACAGGAGGGTGAGGAAACAGGAACATGGCCTCTTCATGATTAACCTTATTGGTAACAGCTTATTAAAATACCCAGGAGATGACAGGGATGAAAATTCACTTGTAGCCAGCCACCCAACCCTTTGTGTGCTGTTGGGAAGAAGTAATCCATCTGATGTAGGCAGCCATTTGGCTCACAGATTAGAAAGAATTTGCATTAATGGCTGAGAATTTCAACAGCAGTTGCAGAGCAAGGGTATGTGTACCAACAGAACCCCAGCGAGTTGCTACACTTTACCTAACCAGGTAAATTCTCGAGGTGGGGATAGTTTGTACCAAGCTGAGCAAGTCACTGTGTGTGACAGGCAGAGCTGTGCAGAGATAAGTTAATGTACTCTGTAAGAAGTACAGCACTGAGATTACTGGGCAGCATTTAAACCTGTTTTAAAATATCAGAATTACAAAATGCAAATGATTAAGCATCACATGAAAATACAAAGGCAGGTTACTTATTCAGTAGACTTTGAAGAACTAGCATCTGTTTTAACAGCCAGGTACAGCGAAATGTGATCTTGAGATCTAGACATTGTCACTTCCGTGGGCAGCAGATGACACCTCACAAGTCGTGAGTCCCCAGACAAGCTGTGCACAGGGAGGCCTTCAGGCTACCAGGGCCAAGCAGTCTGTGCCTCATTCCTGACAACCCAGTCCAGGTACTGAGCTTGTTTGATAGCTGCTGAGGGCTGTGCAGAGAGCTCAGAGCAGTCCACCCTGCTGGAGAACAGCCCTGTTAAGCACATCTGGTTCCTCACCTGCTCAGCACTGTGAAGGTCCAAACCATGCATCAGTTCCGACAGAAAGTACTTGTGCTGCTGCCATGCCCTCCAGGTGGCTTCCTCTAAAAAGCTTTTTTGCTTTGGTGAGGGAAGTTGTAGCTCCCGAGGAAATTCTGTACAGATGTACCCAAAACTCAACAACTTCTCCTCTCACAGGCTTGCTTTTACTTTTATTCATGCACAGAGATGTGAAACCGTACAGTGAGCCCAAGCTTGTGCTTGGAGTAATTGCTGTCTGAGCACTTCAGGCTCAGCACCCAGGATACCATTTCAGAGCCTCAGACCAGCAAAGGTGTCATGTTTTGTCCCATGGTTGCTGGGAAGTGGCTCCAAAGTCACACAATCCTGACACACACACACATTTTATTAATCTCTGAACACTGTTTCAGTCAAATGAAGTGAGAAAGTTCAGTCAAAGGGTTTCTTTTTCTTTCACAAGTGAAAGTTTTACTCAAAGTTTCTCAAAATTTACAGAGCAGTGGAAGCACACGAGATTTAGAGTGTGTAGTGGCCAAAAGACCACAGATGATAATGATATGCCATAAGCTGAAGGAAAACAATATTCTTTTTCCAGAAGAAATCATTCACTAACCCACAGCATGGTGAAATACCAAGAGCACGTGGATTTTGGTAAGTACCAGGAAGCAAGAGACTCGTATCAGAAAGAACAACTTTAACGACTTCAGCTGAAGAGCTAAAAGTGCTGGAAATATCAGTGCTACAAGGAGCCACCCTGTGGCACCAGCAAGCTAAGGGAACAGAGGGCAAGCCAGGGTAGACACTTGTGTGGGTTGGTCGGTTTTTTCTCTTTTGAAACTCAAGCCAGCCATAGTGACAAAAGCTGGAACTGGCCCAAACAGCCACTTCTGTGGTAGGGAACTCCTTAACTGAGGAACTGAACCAGAAAAGCAGAGGGGCAGCGAGCCCCAGCAGCTCTTGCCCACATGCCACTCACCTGTCAGGCCTCTCAGGGGCAAAGCTCTCTGAGGGACATCAGCATTCCCTGATGCCTCATCCCTGGGAATCCAGCAGCAAGAGGGAAATACTACTCCTAAAATTTATACTTTTGTGTGGAAGTGTTCTGACACAGCAGAATCTCTCACGTAACAACATATAACTCTCTCAAGGCTAACTTAAGGACATAACCAAAGACTTGTAGGGGGGAATAGGTGAAAATGCTGTCTGGCACAGCACACTGTGACCCGTCACTCTGGGTGGCATGGGTGCACAAACAGCTGTGGGCAGCTGTCCCCAACCTGTCTGCACTGTCCCACTCAATCTCTCCAAGATGCTGCCCAGGTACAGCCACTTACCTATAATGATCTGGACAGCTGGAAGGCAGCACCCACCCAAGTGCCAGCGGCACAGAGGTGACAAACAACTCACTGTCCCTCCCAAACAGACTCATCACTTAGTCTGCTGGCATATGAGGCAGGATCATTTTGCTTTCCATCTAAATTCTGAATTAACAGTACCTGACTGCTCACCTCAGGCTCCTGGTTCCCACTACTACTGGAGACAAGGCCACCTCTTTAATCAGGAACAGTGGTGAGTTCTTAGAAAAATGGAGCAATGCCACAGAACTGACCTACTCCACATCATCCCTGCTGGTGAGGACGTTTGCTCTTGGAGCGTGACATGAACTGACAGCTTCACGGTCGGTTTTGTTTTCGCCGTGCAGGAGCAGCATTAAGGACTCCCATTTCCATCTTTGACGGCTCAGCAGAATGTGCCTCTTCTTATATGGAGAGACACAGCTATCGCAGCACTGGCAAGGTCTGACCTTTGTCCTTAATAAATGGAAGGCATCATATCTAAGAATGAAGTCACACCCCCGCCGAAAGTATCAGCTGAAATAAAAATACAGCAACTCCTCTGCTTAGCAACACGGGCTGCCCCAACATCACTTCCTTCTCAAATACAAAGTTCAGGGCGCGGGCTCCACCCTGACTCAGAGCCGCCTGTAACACTGGATCTGACTCGCTGAGAGGTCACGTCTCCTCGCTGCGAACAGGACTTTCCACAGCAGCAATATTTCACTGGAACTTCCCAACACACAGGGAGGGAGGGAGGGAGGGGGGGAGGGAAGGAGGGAGGGAGGAAGGGAGGAGACGCCGCTGCAGAGTTCACCTGCCGAGGAGGCAAGGCACTGACTTTCACATTTCCGTTCTTCTGTCCTTCCAGATAGATTTTTCAGAGCAGGTGCTGAATAACCTGTTCCTTCTGTGGACTGGGGAGCAAGAGTGATTTCCCACAATTATTTCCTGGGTTTGCATATGCAAGGGGCACCTAGGTGGGACATTCTCGGATGTAACTACGGGTGCTGTCAGTGCTTGTTTTGAAATGGAAGGCAATGCAAAACCTATGGCCAAACACACACTTATAATATCCTTGAAAAATATTTACAAATTATGCTTGAAAAATACTTACAAACTATTTTTCCTACTTATGTTCATTGAGAAAAAGATGCATTTAAAATTGTTCAATTTTATAACATTTTTTATAACTCTTTTATAACTTTTTTCTATAACCTTGTATTTGTTTTTCTAAATGCTTCATAAAACTGCAAGTCTACAACAATTAAAAATCCATTTACTTATATAGTTAAGTTAAATGTGGTTTCTTTCTGATTCTTCTTCTATTCTGAAAGAGGATCAACTAATAGGATGATACTGTTTCCTCATTAAACTCAGGTCCACTGCCCTCCCCACTTGGTAAACTTGTAGGAAGGCGGCTGAGAGGGATCTGAAGAGACCATCTGGTCCCTGCAGGTTGCACAAAGATAGGATAAAGTAGCCCCAGACAATCCCCAACAGATGTTTGTCTAACCTGTTCTTAGAAACCCTCTGCGAAGCAGAGACCCAAACTTCCTAGGTAGCTTGTTCTGGTATTTCACCAGCATTCAAAAACAATTGATCAAACCTCTTCTAACCTTTTACACATTGAAAAATTTATCTGATTCCCTCTAAAAATGTAAGGGTCAATATCCTTCCTTCCTTCACCACTTCCTTTTGTATTCTACATCTCTTATTTGCTTTCTCTCCCTATTCTGTACTTTATTTTTCAGCACAGGTCATAAAACCAAGGAGAATTCGGCAGTTGGGAACTTACTGGCACTCAGTGGAGTCATCTTTACATTGTTCTTGATGACTTACATATGCCACGTATTGATAAATCCTAAGAGAGCATTTTGCAGGAGCACTGCATTGTCCACTGCAATTTTGTTAGTGATGCTCTACAAATGCCCTATTTCCATCTACCCTGACTTCTCCATGAAACTTATGATTTATTTTTATCATCTACCCTGACTTCTCCATGAAATTTATGATTTATTTTTTCTATATGAAGTTCATTTTGATTTCTGTACTGATCATCTACAGTGTTGCTGTCCTCCTAGCTTGGTGCAATTGAGACATTTCATAAATGTACTCTGGATTACACCAGTCCAGCTTATTCTTTGTCTTTTTGTATTCTTGTTCTGGCTTTATCAAGGTACCATCCTGGTGCCTTACAGCAGAGTAATTTGTGACGTCTCCTCTGTCTCTTTCCTTCTCTGTCTTGTCCTTTCTCTCTCTCCAGAATAGCATGCACAGAAAAATTCAGAAGGATTCAGGGAGATAAATAAAGTCACTGTATTTTATATACAGAAAAAAGTATAATAAATTTTTCCTTCCACTTTTTCAGACCCAGATCTGAGAGATCTGTCTCATGCATAGTGAAGCTGAGAAAACAGTCTCGTACACAGTTAAGTTTAAAGCTTATGGAAAAGCTTTTCTCTTACAGAGTAGCAAAGGTGCCAGCTGTGGTCTTCCTTTCTCTGACACAAAACACTATAAATTTAAATATGAATCAACACTTAGTTATGGAAACAGCACAATTTGGAGGAAAAGGGGAATGCACTCACACTTATTATTAATTATTGTGGGTACAGGGACATTCAAAAAGGTGTGTAAAGACTTAAATTTACTTGTACAATCTTCACAGTTCCTCACAGTCCAGCCAAATGTGCATCCTTTGTGAAGCACTGCACTGCAAGAAAAGAAACAACTGTTTGGCCAGACAGAGTTTGATCATAGAACCAATGAATAGTTTGTGTTGGGAGGGACCTCTAAGAGCCATCTAGTCCAACCACCCTGCAATGTCCAGGGTGATCTTCAACTCAGTCAGGTTGCTCAGAGCCCAATCCAACCTGACCTTGAATGTTTCCAGGGATGGGGCATCCACCATCTCTGGGCAACCTGTGCCAGTACTTCATCACCTTCACTGTAAAAAAACCCTTCTAATCAGCAAGTATTTAATAGAAAACACCATTAATTGAACCTTAAAACAAAATATACTCTGAATACCAACTCACAAATAAAGGAATACCTCACTTCATGCTAACATCTCATAGGAGACATGTAAGGTCTGATTCCACGAGGTGCTGCATACTTGTCACTCATGCTGACACACTTTGAAAGCAAAGGTGTTCTCTGATGTGCCAAACATGAAGAAATAAATCTGGAGCCACAGGTCAGTGTTAAAAGCATCACTACCACCAGACAACAACTCATTTTGTATCCTGCCATTCTGCATGTTTTCTGTTTCTGTTTTGCATAAATATCTAAAATTTGTTTTATCCTTTAAGAGGAACGCCTTGGCTCTCCAGCACTGAGGAAACTCCCCTGAAAGCTTGCCAGAAACTCACCTCTCCTGTGCACAAGTTTGTTTATACTTTGGGTATGACAAGCAACTTACACAATCATTGTATTTGCTGGTACACTCTGGGCAGGTGAACAGATCCTGCTTGTTTCAGTTAAGGGGGGAAGCTCTTGTGTCTTCATCCGGTGGTGGCCGAGAAGGGAGGGGGTGTGAGGCACATCTGTAGTGCCACACGTCACACTCCAAAGGCTGCCCACTTCGGCAGCACTGCACAGAACAGAACAGCACAGCTCAGCAGCAATGGACCAATTGTTTTCTCTTTTAAAAAAACACAAGCCAGAACACGCCGAACTTCTCGCACTGAGCACACAGATTGTATCACAGCTTCCAAGGCAGCAGGTTTTTACCTGGACCTTGTCTATAACTTAGCAGAAAAGCTGTAAAGTAGTTGCTAAAAGATAAAGATAACAGATGCAGTGCTGGCACGAACATTCATCTTTGGTGTAGCAGGTTACTAACCTGACTTTTAAGTCAGAACACTGCACATGCTCTCAGGCTTTTTTTATTTAATAAGTAACATACCACACACCATGTCCACCTTGCAATCTGTTGGGAAATAAGAAACGTTGACATGGTAGCTAAAAAATCCCAAATGTGATGGCAGTCATATTGATGCCAACTTCTTGGAAACCAAGTTTCATGATGCATAAAAGCTGCTTGCTTTCTTCAGAGGTAGGCTTAGGTTTTTGAGTTATAGTTGCTGTTGTATAACCAGAAGTTGACACAGTGCATTATATACAACAAAACTCCCCAGAACATTAACAAATCAAGGTAAGTTAAGGCAGACGCTCTAATATCTCGGTCAAGGGAGTACCACTCTCTCAGTTTCATACCTTAGCCTGAATGGCAGGCAGTTCTCAGGGCTTGGATGAAAGGGAATTGCAGCAGGATGAAGGGAGGAGCAGGAAAAGGCCCACTTCCACCTGGAGTTGCTTTTTATAAGCCTCCCTGCTACCAAACAGGCAATCCCAGGGCTTACAAGGATTGCCCCATGGGAACCTTGCTGACAAAGGCCCAAATACACAGTTTATTCTTGATCCAGAAAAAAAACAAAAGGAGAGCCTTCAGAGAAATAAGGAGAGGGATCATCAGTTCAATATGCTGGGAGGACCTTTTTTTGTCACTACTCTCCACAGAGATTTAAGGCTAGCAAGACACAGATTCCCAAATAGAAGGAGGAACAGCATTTTTTTTTTAATAAAAGGATCAGTGTACCCAGGCCCTGGATTTTTTCAAGCAGAAAATATTATTAGAAGTTCTCCAGTGCCAAAGACAGCAGCACATGGAACACTCTGCTGTCCTGGGTGTTTCATACATGTTTATACCAAGGCACAACGGTATTGTAAGGGTTATCATCGAAGCCAGTGAGTCCTCCAACCCTCCTACCAATCCCTAGAAACAATCTTCTGAAAAACAGAGATACCACCACACACACGCACACACAACTGAAAAAATTTACAGGCAATACGTGTTTTTAAACCCTCCCTGTTCTTTCCCCTGCTCTAAATGCCATAAAATCCCAGTAGCTTAAACCTGCTCTGAGAATTTTAAACCTACCGTTCACCACAAATCGTAGGTTTCGCTACACATTTTCCGCCCCCTTTAAAAATGAAAACCCAGACCCAGCTTTCAGCAGAAGTGAGACTATTGCTTCACCACGATTAGATAGAAGCAAGGGAAAACAAACCAGGCGGTGCTGGGGCCTGACGCTGTCAGCGTTCGTTCTCTGCGCAGCGCTCTACTGGGCACCCCTCAGCTCCAGCACACATGGTGGTTTGTGCAAGATCATGGCCTTGTTTTAGTATAACACAATCAAGATAATTTTTACAAGGTCAGAAAGTTGGAATAAGAGGAAACAAAATCCAGGCCAGTTGTGTCTGGAATCAATTAGGCTTATGTGCTTTTCAGATGCTGCTTGTCTTTCTACTAAATAGTATTTCAATGTATACTTTCTATTAGTATGTACAAAATAGCATGCACTGCATACAAGATGTTTCTCCATTTATTTAAACCCACCTAAACTAGGGATGCCAGGAGGTCAAAAAGGAAGAGGTGTTCATCTGTGAGTGTTGAAATTGTTCTCTTGGCATTTACAGTTTGGTCATCTGCCTCCTCAATGACAAACTGCTCAGAAGGGCCAAATGTCCAGGCATGCCTGTGGTGTACTCTACCTGTCCAAAAAGCAAATTAAAACTGAAACATTCAATCAGGTAAATAACCAGCTATGCCTGCTGTCAACTTTTAAGCATTTCACTGAGTTGTAAGATTTAGAGGAAAAATCTCCACATTGTTTTTCCCTTTGCACAATAAAATTCGCTATCGAACCATCACATTCAGTACTGAATCATCCACAGAAGACTTTAGTTAGGGAAGAGTTGACTTTATAAGAAATTTCCACTTTCTTTACATGAAGCCAGTCTAACTTACACTAAAATGAAAGCCAGTGCCTGCACAGAAGGAATGCACAGGGGCACACAATCCAGAGAGATTTCTGCTGCATTTGCAAGTAAAACAGGTGACAGTAAAAATATTGATTTGTTTCTCGTGTGGTGAAAAAAAATTACAGACAATAAAATTCTATTACCTAACCACTTAAAGATCAAAATATTTACCTTCATTGCTTCTTCTCTCACCTTCATTTTGCCAAGTATGAAAATAAAGTGAAAGATTTTGGTCTTCCTACACTTCAGGAACTTCTTAACATAAAAATTGAAATTATTTTGGATAGCACTGTAAATAATAATATGCAGTGAAAGAAGTGAAACCCATCAGTTTTCCAGTTATTTTTCTAAGCAGAGCAGTTACGTGGTGTGTTTAGAGTTATTAGCCAGGCTCAGAGCCGGCTCGGTACCACAACACACCGGTCATCAACGCTCCAGCAGGAGCTGGGTCAGAGGAGGAACTCGGGGACGGACTCCAGGCAGATTCTGCAGGGTCAGGGAGGGGCGACAGGCCGGGCTGCCCTTGG